>CM060696.1:172162646-173362646 GCA_030686995.1 Artemisia argyi | reverse complement strand
CCAATCAATTCCACGAATATCAGTATCTTCCCTAAGATGCCTAACAACATCAAAGTTTATCTCCCCCTGCAATCCCGCAACCATTCCCATCGTATTCGTAAACAACGTAAGAAAGTTGACTTTAAAAAGGAAGTCAACTTCCTTAGACTCAATCAACTTGCTAGCAATATCGTTAACTCTAATTTGCTTAGCATTCTTTGACTCAAACTGACCAACCCAAACTCTTTCAAAATCATCTCCAACCGGCCTCTTTTCTAAAGATAACAAAGTCTCGCCGCCAATCGGAATACCTAGCAGCTCATGAACTTTGTTAACACTGGCCTGAATACGCTTCTCACCTCCCAACATCAACTCACAAGTCTGAGGATCAAAATTTTCAACAACATACCTACCTAACCTTGACGGAATTTTGCTGATATCAAACTTGCAAAATGAGCTAAACCCTATTTCATCCAAAAACTTCTCAATATCAACATGCTTTATGCCGTGGATGGCAGTATGAAGAGCAGTAGGAGCTGACCTAGCATGAAGAATGGGAATTTTTTTCAAATAATCTAGATGTTGTTTTTCATCTTCTGACAACACCTTTTCTTTCTTCTTCCCTTTTTTATTCGGCTTCTCCTCAAATTCCTCTTTAACATATTCTTTAACAGAAGCATTTTTCAGCATGTTCTTCAAAAGATTCTTCATAGTCTCATCAGGAATAACTTTGGGAGAATCGTCCTTTACCTTCAACGGACCCTTACCCTTGATTCTCTTCACCTCATCTACATTAAAAAAACACACAATATAAACAACCTAACCTTGGAAATTTTAAAACAGAGATACATGTCAATCCCATGGGATTCACTGTCAATCCCATGGGATTCATACAACCTAACCTTGAAATTTTAAGCTAATACTAAATTAGTTAAATGGTTTAAACAGCATAACATTTTACTCAAAACCAGATAAACTTAAGATATAATGCTTAAATGGCCATAAATAGGAATACTGAATTCAATCAAACAAAAAAAGACAGATTTATACCTTTTTCAGCATTGTGCTTTTTCCGTTTAGTAAGACTTTGTTCCTGCACCGTCTCTTGAATAGCATCTACATAAAGATACAAACATAATATAAACAACTTGATAAAAAAAATATTCATTATCAAATCCCATGGGATTCACATACAATCCCATGGGATTCACATTGAATCCTAAGGGATTCACTGTGAATCCTATGGGATTCACTATGAATCCTATGGGATTCATTATTAATCCCATGGGATTGATAGTGAATCCCATGGGATTCATTATTAATCCCATGGGATCAGGACTGAACACACAAGTATATAACACTACAATGGACTCAGTTATGCACAACTATGATGAAAAGAAACTCAGAAACACAAAGGCTAATCAATAAGCAATCTAACAAAGGCTAATCAATAAGCAGATATGGTAAATGAAAAAGCTAGAACAAGCAGACTATATTTAACTCTAAAATAACTGTAACTAAACACTGAAAAACTAAAATATCACAGTCACAAGCTCACACAAACAATAGCATCACAAAATACCAACACAGAAATCAAGCTCAAACCACCAACTAGCAGATGCAATAAGCTGAGGACTACAATTATGGGTGCAATTCAATCTCTACACTACTGAGATTACTCAAAACCAAAAAGCCCTATGTAATATTACCAATTGCTATTCTAATAATTTCCTAGTTCAGGTCTGTTTTAAACTAAAAATACTAGCAGGTTTGCACTAAAGTATAGACAGAACAAAAAGCAGCCAGTAGACAAAGAACAAAATAGATGAGTACTAATGAGCAACAATTAACTAAACCTACTGATTTTACATTATAAAAGCCTACCAATACTCTAATGTAAACTATATGTATTACTAAAACATCAAACCAGCAGTTACTCAACTCAGATTATAGTTAAGCCAAACACTCCCTAATATATCAGTTACAACTAGGAATGCATGAAATAATCAACAAAACTAGATCTGGTGATCAAATAAACTACAATTATACTAACAGAAGTAATCTCAACTCTCAATAACAATTAATCCAACAGAAGCTTAGATTCACAAATTGATCAAAACAAACAATGAAAATCAAAACAAATTTCATGGATTTGGGACATATCTATACCTTTCGGAACCTTAAGCTTTTGTTTCTTTGAACTATCATCAACTTTTGGTAATGCTAATTTCCGTTTCTTTGGAGGAGTTGGAATATCATACTGAACCAACTTATTGGATGTCAAAACAGGAGCTTCTGATATTACTTTATCAGACTTCTTCTTCGGAGTCGTCTTAACTGGCTCCGTCACCTTAACACTCTTCTTAAGATTCTTATCATCAACAACCGTCACCTTCAAATTCTTCTTAAGCTTCTTATCATCAACAACAGAACCCTTTTTACCCTTTTTTGATTTATATGTAACCAACTTCCCACTCTCCTCATTCTCACTCTCCACCACCTTCTCAATAACGTTCTCCTCACTCTCCACCACCTTCTCAATAACATTCTCCTCCTTCTCCTTCTCCTTCCCCTTCCCCTTCTCCTTCTCCTTCTCCTT
The DNA here is from genome assembly GCA_030686995.1 of Artemisia argyi. NCBI lineage: Eukaryota > Viridiplantae > Streptophyta > Magnoliopsida > Asterales > Asteraceae > Artemisia > Artemisia argyi. The sequence goes on along the minus strand of CM060696.1, from coordinate 173,360,068 downwards.
CTGACTCTCCTTCTCCAAATCAGCAACAACTGAAGCAATAACAACACTACTCTCCTTTCCCTGATCAACAATCGCCTTCCCCTGAACATTAACCTCAAACTCTACTGGTTTGGCAGCCTCACTAACATCACCCGCTGGTTTTGTCTTTGACGGCGATTTGTTTTTTTTAAGATCAAACGGATTGAAGCGAGGCTGCTTCACCGGCGATGTTTTCTTTCCCAAATTATCGAATGGATTGAACCTAGACAACGGTGTTGGGTTCAATACTTTACCTACATAAATTATAAGATGAAAAGAATAATATTAATTATAAGCAACTAACAACAGAAAAAACTAATTAATCACAAACACCTAAAACTAACAAACAAAACAGAAAACTATAAATCTGATTCCTAAAAGCTAATACAAACACTCATTATATGTTAATCCCATGGGATTCAGTGATAATCCCATAGGATTATTCTTAAACTGATATTTGCCATAATTTTAATTCTATTTAAATCCCATGGGATTCAGTGATAATCCCATAGGATTATTCAGTGAAGCAAAATCCCATTTGCTAATCTACTTATATCACAAACCACTATTTCTTATGTGAATCCCATGGGATTCAGTGATAATCCCATAGGATTATTCAGTGATAAGCAAAATCCCATTTGCTTATCTAATTATGCTTATCACAAAACAAAAATAATCCAACCATCCATTCAGTAACAAAAAAAATAAAACCACAAAAATATCAAAAAAATAAGCTAATCCTAAAATCTAATCTACTCGCTAACATAAACTAATCCAAACAGTCATTACATCAAAAAAATAAGCTAATCCTAAACAGTCATTACATCAAAAAAATAAGCTAATCCTAAAATCTAATCTACTCGCTAACATAAACTATAAAACCACAAAATAAGCTATATACCAGATTCGACATTATCAATGGGTTCCGACAACAAACGCACTTTAGATTGCGCTATTTCATCACGGATGTCCATTTTAACGAACGGCCTTCAAAATAGAATGATTTTGCGGTGGTTTCATGGTGGATTGACGGTGGATTGATGGTGGTTAGGGTTAGGGTTACGATTGGGGGAAACGGTTTATTAGAGAGAGAGAGAGAGAGAGAAACGAAAATGGTGTGTGTGTGTGAAAATAACGTGTGAGTGTGTGAAAATAGCGTGAGTTATTAGTTAGTGCGAACTGACAAAAATGCTCCTCAGGTTAATTTTATTTTTAATTCATATTTAATCTACACCGTTGGATAGAATGAGGATGGATGGATGAGATCGTTTGGTTTGTACTTTAGCTAAATGTAGTTTCGTATAGAACTTTTCTCATATATATATATATATATATATATATATATATATATATATATATATATATATATATATATATATATATATATATATATATTGTTAAAAAAGACACGTGAAGTTGTTAAGTGTCAAATTAACGTTTAATATTAAAGAACAAAAAAATCGTAAAGCATAAGAGGCACAAGGCTACACACAATAGCAGGTGATGCCTCCATACCCCATCACGCGCCACCCCCCACTCTAGAACGCAGTGGTCACATGCGAGCCACACAAAACAAGGGAGGAATGGTGATGCTCCTCACCATTCATGTAAGGGAAAAAAAAGGGAAGAATGGTCGAATTTTCTTTTGAGCCCCCCTTCCCCCCAAATGGTCACTTAACATTTCTTTTTAACTTTACCATTTTATTACCTATGAATATCCCAAAACCTCAACATTTTTATATATAACTTCTCATTTTATTTACTCTTTACTATCATTTCTCATTCTATTTATTCTCTTTTGCAAAATATCTCAACAAAAAATTTCAAAAACTAAAACCTCAAAACGTCCAAACACCAATTCAAATTTGTCTCGGTCCTACTCCACCGGTAAACATTCGAGCCCCATCAGTTGTTTACAGAAACCAACAATAACAAAACCCGCCATTCATCTCTCCACAACGATACCTACAATACGGAAATACACAATACCCACAAAACGAAAACCCACAATACGGAAACCCACAATACGATTCATATATTGGCGGTTCTTCACAACCAAATATTGGCGGATCTTCATCACAACCTTAACCTCCACCTATGCATCCCATTCATCTATTTAATTTTGATGATATTCCAGTATACTCACCTCAATTTGAATCGTCTATGCCTAATACCGTTGATGACGAGGAGGAAGTCCAGGAAGTCACAACCCCAAAGAAGAAGCCGTCAAGAAGACGTCAAAAGAGGACGACTAAAAATAACGATAAAGGTCAAATGTGTATTCCATAGACCCCTAAATAAGATAATTTTTTATGCAAAAGTTTGGTTTTTGTATCTGAAGATTGCGTCGTTGGTAATACGAAAAAAGAACAAGTGTTTTGGACGGTTGTTTTAAAGTACCTTGAGCAAAAAATGAGGGTAACCGATGTTTGAACCTACGATTCGTTGAACGGGAAATGGAAGAACATGCCTCCTAAAATGGCTCAATCTTGTGGAGTGTGGGATAATGTCATTCGAGGGGCGGCGTAGAGTGGAGTCGGAGATGGAGATTACACCAAAAGGGCATTTGAAGAATATCGTGTTGTTGTTGTTGGTATTATTAATTAATATTAGTATTGTTGTTATTACTATTATTATATTTTTTTAATAATAATAATAATTTTTTATTATTATATTAATTGCTTTTATTTATATAATTATTATATAATTATTTTAATTATTTATATTATTATTATCATATTATAATTTTAATTATTATGCTTTAATAAATTTATTATTATCATGAGTAATATTATATTTCAAATTTTGTAATATTTTAATGATCTTTTAGTTATTTTTTATTTTTTAAATTATATTACATTGTTGTTCAACCAAACACAATAAAATATTTTATCAATAGCGATTTAATAGATTACAATTATAATACATTCTAATTCTTAAATTATAATTTATTCAAATTACAATTTATTTACTTACTTATTTCTAAAGTATAAGTCCATGTTTGACTTTTTAAAGCTTTTTTTTTTTTACTTTGACCGTAATTTTTTCTGTGCTATATGATACTTGATAAAATGCATACAAATGAAAATATATTTAAAACAAAAATCAGTTTATATATTTTGTATCAAGCATTATATAACACGAAAAGAAATAATCATGGTCAAAATTTGAAAAAAAAATATATTTTGAAAAGTAAAAAATGAACTCATATTTTAAGACGGGGGGAGTAATAGATAACAAAGGCCTGTTTGGTAGAGACTTTTTGGAAGAGCTGTTAGTTTTTTGTTACAAAAATAATCTCTTCTAAAATATTAGCTCCGTTTGGATACATTAACTTCGAGCTTTTATTTCAAACAAATAGCTCCTAAATGAAAAGCTGGTCCATGAAGGTTTTTAAATATCTTGGAGCTGTTAAAACTTTAAATTACTAATATACCCCCAAACATTTATTTATAATTATAGATATGTCCTTTTATGTTATTTTCAGGGTTCTAAATAGCGCGCCATAGCGGCGCTATAGCGGCGCCATAGCGCGAGGCGTGGCCTCCACGTTACGAAACAAGCCAAGGCGTCTTCTTAAGGCGTAGCGTGTTATGAGGCGCGAAAAAGCGTGGTAAGGCGTGCTATAGCGTGAAGCGTGGCGCTTTATTTTGAAGCTTTTGTAGGATTTAGTGATTTTCTATTATTGGGCTAGAAGGAACTTGGGCTTGGGCTAACTTTATAAATCAAATGCTGTGAATGTGAATATGTGAATGTGATGTTTTATACCGTAGTTTTTAGGTTTTTACATTTTATCTTTTAGCAGTTTACTCTCACGGAGAAGGTTTTATTTAAAGAAATGACGAAAAATGCAATAATAGTTTAGTTTTTTGAGTTTATTTCTTATGTATAACGCGTTTTGTAAACTTGATGTATTATATATATATATATATATATATATATATATATATATATATATATATATATATATATATATGAAATATGATATAAATATATAAATCTATAAAAAATTATGCCGCCTTGGTCACGCCTCAAAAAACGCTATAGCTTCGCTATAGCTCGTATAGCTTGAGGCTTGGCTTCGCCGCCACGCCACGCCTCACGCTATTTATAACCTTGGTTATTTTACATCTTATAATTACATTTAACAGCTAACTAACCAAACACTTTTATTGAAAAAATTATACAACTTATAACTAATTTTAACAGCTTTGCAGCATACAACTTACAGCTTACAGCATACAGCATACAGCATACAGCATACAGCATACATATAATTTTGTCAAAAATACCCAATTTTCTTGAATGGATTATGCCAACCAAACGCCTTAGAAGAAAGTCGGGCAACGGGCCCTCCATAAAAAATTTGTCCATAACTTTTTCCTTTTCAATACTAATTTTGTGTTTGACCACTTTTCAAAACCCTTTACTTGATTTGATGTTTGCTAGATTAGTTCAGTTTATTAGCACATGAATATAAATGATGACCGTAATAAAAGTCTTGGAACTGTGTTGCCAACTTCTACATATTTATGAGCTTAATTGATAACATCGCCATCAATATATCAAACTTTAACAAATACTTTTGTTATCAAAAGGTATTAACTCTTACTAGAACGGTACCCGCGCAATGCAGCGGCGGATACCTGTAACTATATTTTGCATTATTCGGTTATTTGATTACACATTTTGTTGCCTTTATGTTTTATAAGTAGAGATTGTTAAGTTAAATAATTTTAGTTTGAATAACCAACCTGCTTTATAACAAACTTACTAACTAACTTGTTTCCTAACCAACCGGTTTTCTAACTAATTGATTTTGAAATCCTTCCATAATAAACAAGTAAAAGTTTGAATTTTATGTCTTTTTAATTATAAAATAGTCAAAAATGCATTATTTAGTAGTATAGATATATCGAGAAAGAAATGGTAATTCTTATATTCAAAAATATATTTTATAAAACTTTTTTCTTATTATTATATGTTTTAATATTAAGGATTTGCTAAACATTGCCCTAAAGGCTATGTTTAAGAAATTGAAACTATGCAAGTTTGGTGATATATTAGGTGGTTGTAGGTAGTTATTTATTAAAGGTAAGGATTTTACTTTTAAAGTACAAAAAATTATTAGATGTCTGAAAATTTTAACTGTAGCCCTTCAGGCTAAAGATATCAAGGGTGTGTTTGATAGAGAGAAATGAGATATAAGAAATGAAAATGAATTGAATTCTATTGTTTAACAGATGAGATAAATAAAAAGGTGGAGAACTAGAGATAATTGATAGAGAATTGATAATGTAATTTTTAAATTTTTATTTCCATCACTTTTTGTGGGGAAATTGGAGAAATGAAAATGGTTAGTTTTTGTAATTTTTTTTTATGATATGTACTTTTTTCTTTTTTAACTAACATGTGTACTTTAGTGTCAAATAGATTATTTAAAAAATTAATTTGTTTAATTTTTAAAAAAATAATTTTTTTAAAATGATTTTTATAAAAAAATTAATAATTTTTTAAAAAAAATAAGTTTTTAATTTTTTTTTTAAAATAAATTCTTTATAAAAAATAATTTAAAAAAAATATATATATTTTTTAAAATATATATTTATATAATTGTTATTTAGAAAAAATAATTTTTTTAATATATTTTTAATTACTTTTATAAAAAATAAATTAAAAAAATTTAAAAAATTAAATATATATTTTTTTAAAATAAGTTTTTTTTTAAAATAAGATTAAAAAAATAAAAAAAAATAATTTTTTAAATATATATTTTTTAGAATTGTTATTTAGAAAAAATATATGTATTTTTTTTAAAATCAACAAACAAATACGTGTGAGTCTCATATGACAAAATGTTATTTATTTATTTTTTTCATTTCTCGGGTCAAGTCTCTGTTATTACCAAACATTAGAATTGAACAAAATTCTCTACTGATTTCTATTTTCTACTTCATTTCATTTCTTTGAAATTCCCTCTACCAAACGTGCCCGAAATTCCTTCATGTTAATATGATTTGATTATCAAATAAATTTTCTCAAATTTTAAATTCAAAGATCCAAGAAAACTCAAAGACTTAAAAACTAAGGGCCCGTTTGGTTTGTAGATGGGTTTAGATAAAGATTTGGATTTGAATGTAAAGTTGTTGATTAGGATTTGGATTTGAATTTAATGTAGGAGAAAGAAAATAATATTTAATAGTATTAATTATTTTATATAATATTTTTGTAATAAAAATATTATTATTAAAAATAAATATAGAGATAAATAAGAGTAGAATTGTAAGTGGGGCTAACAAAAAAACATAAATATTTATCAAACCCCACCCCTTCCCCTACTTTTGAAAAGTGTGAGACCATTGGGGTTGAGTCCAAAACCCAAGCAAATCCCACATACCAAACGGGCCCTAAGTTTATAAGTCATTCATTTGAATAAAAAGACGTATATAGTTCATTTTTTCCTACTTTCATCCTCTCATGTAGTCACTTCTAAAGTTCTACACATGTACCATTAATACGAATAGAAAGATATATAGGGGAAAAAAAAGGATTATTAATGAAATTATGGTTAGACTTTAGTTTATAGAAATATACTTAATTATAACTAAATAGATTGAGACAGGAATAAATATTAGTGCTAACTAGAAATCATCCAAAATCCATGTTACGAAATCTATTCTCTTTCTTTTAAAAAAACGTAGAAATATATTCTTGTTTCTAGAATGATGCAATGTTGAATGTTATATTACTCCATCTGTCTCGTATTTATTGTTCACATTTCATTTTATTGATGTCTCAAATTAATTGTCCACCTTTCATTTTAAGTAATAATAAGAAAACTTAGAGAGGAAATATTCTATTTGCTTAGTTGAAAATTGTAGGGTCCCACTTTTATTAAACTTTGTGATATTTGTCTCTTAACAATAATTTTGAAACGGAGAGAATAATAATTTCATATTTCAAAAAACTTGTTCATATACGGAGTATTAAAGTTCATCAAATATCATAACATTTCATTTTAATATACCTACCAAATATATTCCTACATATGCAAAAAACCTTTTTTTTTTTTTTTTTTTTTTTTCTCTCTCCCAAAAACGCCACTTTATAACCGCAAACAAAATATATTCTAATCTGACCACACAACATAAATGACAAATAAAATGGTGCCATCCTCCAAATGAAATGCTAGAAGGAACGAGTATTATTTTAAGCCAAAACTAAAAACATTGACAATAAAATTAGACCCCCCACACCACAAATCAACTTCCAACTCCGGACATAATCATTTTGCACCAACAAAAATACCCATTGCAGACCACACCATAACCAACATAACTACTCCTTCCTCTCAAAATTATAGTTTTCGTTTGTTTTTTCGGTCTTTATTTTTTCAACTTTTACTATAAGTATTTTTGGTTATATTACATAATACTTGATGTAAAATATATGAATGGATTGAGTTTTAAGTGTATTTTTATTAGTATACTTTTCGTCAAGTAATGTATAACACAAACAAAAATATTTAAAATTAAAGCTGAGAAAGAAAGACCGAAAAAGTCAAACGGTGACTATAATTTTGATACTGAGAGAGTAGTTTGGAACATTGCTTTTATTACACACGAACTAGGATCACCTAACCACTCCGATACATGTATCATGTTTTGCAATCCACTACTCCCAATTTACTTTGTATTTATGGACCTTCTAACTATCCATTCGCATGCTCTCAAATAAATTTCATGAAATAAATTTGTAAGTGTTTCAATCTTATTCCCAAACATGACAATTGCAATTTTTTCATATATAATATCCTGTTGTCCAAACCACACATTAGCACAATTTCTTGTACTTTGTTGAAATTGTAGTGCCACCGTTATACCTTAACATCTCTTTCGTAGAGAATACATTTACATTATGTAAATTTCACCACTTGAAAACTTGTTTCCAAACCTTTTTTGCCTCATTACAGAGGACCCGGCTATGATCGATAATCTCGTACATCTCATTACAGTTTGGACATAAAATCGTGTGAAGAACGATCCCTTTCTTGTCTAATTCCACCCGAACGGAGAGTCTACCACGAACCACCCTCTACGCAAAAATATCCACCTTTTTTGGGGAACAAGTTTACTCTAAGTCATCTCCTATTATGATTCCCAATATTGATGCACTTATCTTCCACCCAGTGGGAAAAAGCCCCACTATCATCAAGCACCCACTTCCACGCGTCCTTGCAATTCAAAGTGATGTTAGTATTGCTCGCAGATTGCTCCAGTGCTTCCAAATTCCCCACTACTCTACCCCTCGGTTCCTTCACCCAATCCCATACCGATCTCTAAGTTCCCTCATCCCATCTCTTCGTATTCGTCATTGCACCCTCCTTACACCTATCCAAGTGAAACAATCTAGGAAATCTATCCATCAACCTTCCACCATCTAGCCACTATCCCCCCAAAATGATATACACGACCCACTCCCACTTTCCTAACAAAAGATGATAAAAACCCAATACCCAATTTATGTATGTCGCTCCTCGCCCTCATAATTTCCCCCTACACACCTCCATCGCCATCACCCGCCCTAGCAAACCCGCCAAACACTCCCTCATGACCATATATACTTTTCACAACCCTAATCTAAAGAACCCCCCCAACCCTATCTCGCCACTACAATTCCTGACTAAATTATAGTTTTTTTCTTTAAGTGGCCTAACATTTAGCCCCTTGACCTATAAGATGAGATCACTGAATCCCACTTTATCAAAGACACTTTTTTGCTCTCCTCATCTCCCCCAAAAGAAATTCCGCCTCACTCTCTAAAGATTTGTTAACACACCAGACAGAACACGGATGAAAGAAAAGTAATACACCGGTAAACTCTCCATAATAGATTTATCCAAGGTCAATCGACCACAAAAAGACATTGCTTTTGCTTTCCAGTTGGACAAAAGTTTCTTAAACTTCTCTATGACCGGTCTCCAAGCACCTTCTCTTCGCATACGTACCCCGATCAGCAAACCTAACTTTGTTAGAGGTAACTCTCCCACACTACACCCCATCTCGTCTTTCTTTTTAGCGCACACTCTTCCACCCTAAGACCATAAACTCTACCTTTGTTGAGATTTACTTTTAACCCCATTACCTTGCCTCACCCCTACCCATTTGAAATTCCTTTGTTGGTGACCCATTAACAAGACCGACACTGATGCTGATTTCGTATACTCTTCAATCTTCTTACTCCATTCGCCTCCGAATCCCATAAGTCTCATCATCTTAAACAAATATTTTCAATTAAGACTATCATACGCTTTTTCAAAATCAACTTAAACATAAGACATATCCTTTTATTTTTCTTAGTGTAACTAACTCTCTCGTTTGCAATTAACACCACCATCTAAAATATATCGTCTTTATATAAATGCATTTTGAACCTCGCCGACTAACTTCCAAACCACTAGCTTTACTCTCTTCGCCAACATTTTCGCAATAACTTTGTAATAATTACCAATTAAACTAATCGGCCATTCACTAGCAACCCTCGAATGTTGTTTTTATTGGTTCTATTTTTATCGCCACATGAAATTTTTTTGAATTCTCATCCCCTTGACATCCTATCTGATCCTTGCTTTTTTGCTTAGATGCTTTCTTTTTCTCCTTCTTTTTCTATCCATAATCTCCTCGCCTCCATCCAATCCTTTAGCTCATCTTCATTTAGACAGCTTGATTCTGCTTCACATTCCCACCTTATAGCTTCTTTTCTATGATCATCAATCTGCTGATCGAAGTTCCCAAATCTATGTCTAATCCAGCTCTTCAATGCTACCTTAACATTCTTAAATTTATCTCGTACAATACATTCCGATCACACCTGTGTGACAGGTTTTGCCCATGTCTCTTCTACTACTTGATTTACATCAGGTTCATGCAACCAAACATCCAATGTCCTTAACGGCTTGGGCCCAGCATCCATATCTGAATCTTTCAAACAGTATTCTTATACTACCTCCGTCCCATATTAAGTGTCCACTTTCATAATGCACAAAGTTTTAGGAGATTCCACTAACTAAAATCTACACTAATCAAATATTACTTTTACCCACTAAACTCTCATTTTATTGGTTGAAAGATACAAGTGGACATTTAATTTGGGACATCCAAAGAATTCATTGTGGACACTTAATGTGGGACGGAGGGAGTAACTTCCAATATCGAGCTATTGCTACCAAGTTTCCCCCATTATGCTTAAATTCTTCTGAAACTAAAAAGCTATCCAATTTACTGAACTTTTACCCATTATCACTAGGGACGGAACCAAGGGGTTCTCACAGGTTTCCGGGAAACCAATGTATTTTTTCGTTGTAGTGTTAATTTTTGAAAGAAAACACCACTTTTTTCTATACGTATCTTAAATGCACCAGGTCTATTGAAATGTGTTTCTAGCATTATCTAGTTAGTATAATTACAAATAAACTAAACATACAATTTAGTATATTATGGTTCAAATTTTTTTGTGCACCCGCCCGGTGCTAGAATTTCCATTAACAACGTCCTTTCTATGAACTCGTTGAACTCATCCCACTACTTAGCATGGAACCATGTATTCATTCGATCATCACATCTCACTTCATTAAAAATCGCCAAACACATATCAAGCCGCACTATTTTTCTCGATTAGACCTCCAAACCTAGACCAACTACATAAACTGCATGTAACACTTGATTTTATGTTTAACAATTATTGTTCCGTTTCTTTCTTTTTTCTAACTATATAAACTGGATGTAACACTTGATTTAATCTTTTCTAGCTTTCAATATGTACCGTTGCACCCTGGCAAGTGGTTAGTTAGTTACATTGACGAAATCATGATGAAAATTGGCTTGAGTAGTTGAGTGCACATATTTTCTTCAACGGTAATATAAAGCAAGGACGAAAATAATAAACTAAATAAATATTATGAACACAATTAATTGGAGCATGAACATAAAAGATAATTCGAGGCCTTTTACAAAAACTAAAACTGCAAAGAAAATTTTTATCTGTGTCTCGTGATACTTTAGGCTCTATAGTTCGGCCACTGCTCTAGTACATTTCTTTCAAAAGATTTAGGATCAAATAAGAAGAAATCTTAAAATAAAAAAAATGAAAAATCACTATAACCACATATTAGAGATGCATCGACTTGAATTGATTTCATTCCTAATATTTTAGATGCACCATAATATATTTTCTAGCTAAAACCCTTTCTAAAAAAAATTTTCTAGATAAAACTTATACGCATATATGTATGTTAGATGCATTTTATCAAGTTAGACGAATCATGTGTATTTTACGTCCATTACGTGTCTAATTTGTTGCTAGTACAACTTTTCATTGTTTTCACTTAAAAATCACTTTTAAAACTATTTTGGATGCATTTAAATGAAGAAAGATGCATATAATTTAAGTCGATGTATTTCAAATATGTGATTATAGTTATTTATCATTTTTCTCATTTTAAAATTTTTTTTCACCGAATCCCTATACTCTTAGAAAAGTAAATGCACAAGATACAACTAAAGTACAAGTATATTAAGAATGCTCACCATTAACAAGATTATGTACATGACATATTGCAAATACTGCATGCTTATAACACAATATGTTTTTTAAACAAGTAAACATAAACAAGCCATCAACAGTACTTGGCAAAACAAACATATGGTGTGTGCCGCAGATGTAAGCTACGACAACACAAATTATTATCAAACTCGTCATCGCAGCCATAATCAACCCATAAACAAGCTAGTCAAGCGTTTTATATAGATACAAATATTTATAAACTTCACTCCACTCGGTTGCTCACTCGGTTTGTAAGAATATTCATTCAATTTAAATGATGCCCGGGAAGTCGTCCATCATCCAAAGTGGACTCGAACTCGACTCACCACTGATCCCACCAAACTGAGTCGAATCATGATCGAGACCTAAAAAGGTCTCAAGACTTGATATCTGTTCCTTGAACTCATACTCATCGGACACATTGTTTGGGTAGTAAGATGTGTTTTGAAGCTGATCATAATTCATCAATGCAGGTGGTGGAAGTGGTGCATGCACAGTCGAATGAGCTGATTCAATGGGAGACTCGACACAAAGTTTCTTGGCAGGTGGTGCTGGTGAGGGAAAGTTGAGCTTAGCCTTATTACCACGGATGCGTTTGGCCGCTTCATCGTAGGCTTGAGCCGCTTCTTCAGGCGTGTTGAATGTGCCAAGCCAGACTCGGATACCTTTCTGTGGGTCACGAATCTCGGCTGCCCATTTGCCCCATGGCCGCTGCCTGATCCCTCTAAACTTGTTCTTTCTCGGTTTAGTCTTTTTCTCGCTTGGTTTTGGAGGCTCCTCGTCAATTGGATCTGCATTAAAATAAATAAATAAAATAAAATAAAATAAAAATAAAAATATTAAAGAAACGTTGTTTACAAGTTGTAACAATCATTGATCTAGCTAGGAATTAAAATGATTTTTGTGTAATTAAATATAACGAAATATTTGTGCATATTTTAGTGGTCTATCAATAAAACCTCTAGATCATTTAATGATTAACATTGATGATATGCATGTACTTTTTTAATACGTAGTACTTCGTAATGGAAACCACATCAATAAATAGGAACATATTCCAAGTTGTAATACATTCAATGTTTCAGACAAATCAGTAGTTTAAAATGTCAACTTGTTTTAAAAGGGTAACCATGATTGAAATAAACATTTTGGTTTCGTAATTTTATATATTAAAACTTCATTATTTGGATTGTTTTATATAAACAGTAGACATTTTGGAACTGATCATGAATGTACGAATCATTTTATTATATCAAAGTTTAACTATTATTATTATTATTTTTTTTTAAATTTATACGGATTGGCTAAACACATGGGGGGAAAAATATCTCTAAACCAAATAACATTTGATTAGCGGGTATATGAATGATATGTGACATGTCGAATATCTTAGATGATATGACTTGGGTAAATACTTGTTTTTTTAGTTTCGTAAAAGAATTCTTTTTGACAGAAATAGCAAACGTAACGTGATAGAACACTCTATAGCCTTGTAGGATAATGTAGTACCACCGCTTAAAGTGTCTACTAACAACATCATATGCCAGTTTTAGCTCATAAAACATCTACCCTAAAATAGACGAATACGCACTACAAAAAGTCAAAAATATTGTCTTTTGATGACATTTAAAAAAATTGTCATCAAAAGTTAAAAATGTGTCACTAAAAGTATAAAAGAGTGTCACTAAAATTTTATGTGCTTCTCCTACACTTGAAAATTGTAAGTAGAAGCCCAATAGTTAAGTCTATTTATAGTGACAAAAAAAAAAGGTGAGGATGCATTTTTTGCCTTATAAGACATATTTTGTACATAAAAAGTGTCGTTAAATCTCAAAATTATAAGCGTTTACTTTACAGGCTTTAAAAAATACCATTAAAAGGTTAGATTCAGTGAGCTCTATTTTATTGCAGCGAAGTAACAGAACAAAAAGAAGAAATAACAAAACTAGTAAAGGGGGTCCAAAGTCTATAAATCCAGTGGTTCATACGTCACTAGCTAAGGGATGTGTTAACCGGACCCTTCCTACCATGGGGTCCGCCTACTTTATTCAAAATATACAAGTTTTACTACAGACAGTATAGGCGGCGGCAGCATGTCTTCCACAAACCCTCCCTACAAGGGGGGTCCGGTTAACTCAACCTCTAGCTAAGGGTTGAAAGAATAACAAAGTTTCAAATTGCTACTCCGTAATAGTGTGGCTAGCTTTACTTTTATCTGAAGAAAATTATATATGAAACTACAAACAAATCAATAACTCTAGGGAGTATCGTTCGATTCATAGTTATGAAGAATTAATTAGACTTGTTGAAGTAATAACAATCTGCACAATGGCGTATTATCCTATGCAACCGTTTATATCTTCTTCTAGCAAAGGTGTGTTACCATCCAGGGGCGGAACTAGGAGCCAAGTTTAGGGGTAGCGAAATACGAAAATTTGTTTAGGGGTAGCGAAAATTTGTTTCAGGGGTCGCGAAATCGCCAAAAAATGACCAAAAATCGCCAACAATGGCCAAAATCACCAAAAATTCCACTACCGGGTAAAAGTTCAGGGGTAGCGACCGCTACCCCTGGCTTGCATGTACATCCGCCCCTGTTACCATCTCACAAGAGACAATATATACACCATAAAAGTTATCAAAAATATTTATGTTAAGAAAAATAAGTAAATAAATAATGATTCTCTGCGCTATTATGCATTTAGGCTACTTGCAGTAAGGGGATTCAATTCCCTAAATTTTCCCTGCCACGTCAGCTTTCTCTCTCCAGCGACCTACAGGCGATTCGGTGCCCCAGTAAGGGCGACCTAGTTCAGTTTTTTTTTTTTTTTTTTTTTTTAGAAAGAAAAAAAAAAAAAAACTTTTTTTTTATTACAAACAATATCTAAAAAAAAAAAAAAAAAAAAAAACTTTTTTTTTACAAATAATATCTTTAAAAAAAAAAAAAAAAAAAAAAAAAAAAAAACACCATCTTCTTCACCCACAACTTCAACCCATTTAAACTCACACACTAAATACACACACAACTTCAACCCATTTAAAAAAAAGAAAGAAAAAGGAAGAAAAAAATATATACACAAGACGATTGTCGATCGTGATCTCGACCGAATTGTGTTTTTGTTGTTGCTCGATCGATTGTCCACAGCAAGGGGATCGACTGGGAATCGATCACCCAAGTCGATCGTTGGCCTCTTCTGCATGCAGCCTTATGCATGTCTCTAATAAAAGGTTGATGATATCTATACACATCATATAAATTGTTGCACTTTGTGTTAAATTAAAAATGAATGTAAATAGTATGATGGATGAACATATATACCTTTGTTGTTGATGATTTTTTTGGGCTTTGAAGTCTTGCTAGTATTCTCGGGAGCAACTTTAGTGGTGCAACTTTGGCTTTGTGGTTTGAAATCCCAACCAAAGAGATCGTAGGTATCGAAGTCAGACCAAAGATCATCGGCAGTCAGCTTCCTGTCACGGTGGAAGACTGGTTCAGCGTCGGAGATAATTGCACCACCACACATTTTATTTTTCTTTTTTTGGTGTGTGTGTGTGAGAGAGAGAGAAATGGGAAATCTAAGAGACTTGATATGAAGTTGTTTATTACTTCATTTATAGCGGATGCCGGATGGCTACAAAGTTGTCAAAGAAAAAGACAAGAAAAAAATCTTTAAATAAAGAGTAATATATATATTTTCTAGTCTCTCTTGAAATGTATCTAGAATTAATAAATGTTAAGTAGAGTTTTGCTAATACGTGCCCAAGAGCGTATGTTAGGGTTTTGTACAAAGATAAAAACTAAAGAAAATTGGTGAATTATAGATTAGTACATGCTAACACGGTATTTTATGCATATAGGTATATTTATACTTCTCTGTATGTTTCGGGGCGGGGATGAGATGTTGTATCCCGGACCAAATCCGATAAGAATCCTTATTAAGGCCTTGACACATACCTCATTCTGTCCCAAAAAGTTCGGATTTTGGGTTTTCTCATCGATTTCGGTTTAAGAACATAAAGTAAAACTAGAGCAAAACATACATTTTTATTAATTAAACTTATAAATTACCAAAATTACATAAATTAGTTATTTTTTTTTAAATTTAATTATGTCACTTCACACGTAAATAAATATAATTAACGATAAAGTTTGAACCTAATAAAACAAGTCGATAAATAAAACTCAAAATAAAAAGGAATTCCTCCAGATGAATCGCTCGCACATCATATATCTTGTAAAGTACTACTTTCGTCCTATATTAAATGTCCATTTTGAATTTTCAAAGTTTTTTTTTATCAACTTTGACTTTAATTATTTTTATTTCTATTATATAATAATTGATGCAAAATATATAAATGAATTGTGTTTTAAATGTATTTTCGTTGATATAATTTTTACCAAGTATTATATAATACAAACAAAAATATTTAAGGTCAAAGTTGAAGAAAAAAGACTCAAAAAATCAAAAGTTGACATTTAACATGGGACAGTATCAAATTACATAATTATGGTAAAATATTATTTTTCAAATTCGAGTTTACGTATCTAAACTATAGAGTCGAGTTATATTAAATACCAAACTTTTCTTACATACCAATGAACTCATCCCTACTATCCAGCTAAAAAGAAATTAATGGTTGAGATTAAAAACATTTTAATATTTCACAAATTTTTTATAATTTAAATATCTCTTGAATCGTTAATCGTTGAGCGAAAATAATTACACCATCGCGACGAGCATTTAATTATCTTTCTATAGACGGGCACTTTGATATACTTTTGAACAAAAAAATCATTTTTTTCACGTTTTTCTTTGTAGCCAAAAAAATCACATGTGATATTAGTGTAATATCACATGTGATATGTAATATCACATATGATATATCACATGTGATTTTTTCGGCCATGAAAAAAAGGTGAAAAAAACGAAAAAAAGATTTTCGAAAATATGTCAAAGTGCCTATCTATAGAAAGATAATTAAATGCTCGTCATAACGGTATATTTTTTGGGGTTAACGATTAACGGTTTGAAATATATTAATATTTGAAAAAAAATGATGAAAGTGGGTTTTTTAAATTGTTGGGATTAATCTCATCTATTAGATCAAATAAAGATTGAGGGAAGATGAAGAGTGGAGATTAGTCCCTTGGTATGTAAAAAAGTTTGGTCCTCAAATGATCTTTCATTCTAAATTATAATGTATTTAGTTTAGTGAATTTATAGTATTAAAAATATGTTATTATGGATATTAACATTAAAATTAAAATATCGTCGAGTAATAATAACAAAACCAAACATCGTACAGCACTCGTTTATAAGAGCGAGGGGTGTGGTGGTGCCATTGGTGGCGCCATAACCACCAGCCCAAAAATGGCCATGGCGCACCACACCATGGTTGGCGCCGTCACCACCGGCCCACATCGTCGGCTTTATTATTATTTTTTTAATTGAATTTTATCGTTGGAATAGTGCTAGCTTTTTCAAATATAACGGCTAGTAGGGTATTAAATGTGTATTTAAAAAATATATAAATTTTAACCCTCTAAAAACCTTATTATTTCATACTTCATATAGATTTTCAATATATTTTTCCAAACAAAATGAGTAGATTTTGGACCGAAGAAGAGGAGTCACTTTTGAAGGAGTGTTTCACTCAGATAACCGAGAATCCAAATAAGAGTGCGGATCAACAAATGAATACGTTTTGGGATAAAGTTCCCGACGCATACAACAAGGAAGCCAACAAGCGCAACTACCGTATTCGTACCAAGAACATGTTGAGGGGAAAGTGGGCTTGTTCCCTTGCCCGAAAAGCACGTGAGAGGGCAAATAATCCAAACCAAAACAAGTTAATTTTATGTAACTTTATATTGTAACTTTTTATTTCGTATGCCGTTTAAATATCGTCTTGTAATTTTTTTTTTCAATGAAATTCAAATACAAATTCATAATTCACAATTTAATACAACAGAAGCAATACAGAAAATATAAACACGGCCGTATGGGAAAACAAAACATAAAACACCGTTAAACATTGCCTCTATTCCATGGGGTGTTTCTCAAAATGTATCACACGTGAAAATAGGGGAAGGCTCTCCCACCAAAGCGTTCTTTATAAATGTTGTGTGTGGTCTCGAGACAATCATTGTCCTGACTTGTATGCAGCAAATGCTCGAATTTTTTACATTCACAACTAAGTCTTGCCCACTTGCTTGTGATCATATTTTTGCTACGATGATCACCGTTAGACTGAAGGTTGAACCTTTGTTCAACCTCATTCCAAAAAGAGCGTTCATTGGCGATGTCTCTTTCTGGAGAAACTTCAAGCCACATGTCAGCTAGCAAGTTTTCTTTTACAATTGATCAACGATTAGTTGTTTTACAAAGTGAAGTGTGTGCAAAATAGTATGTTATGGTATGCTTTATATAGGAGTGTTTAGATATTCAAATTTCAAAAAATGAGCGGGATAAACTTAAAATTCAAATTCAAATTGGAAGGCCGGGATAAACTTAAAATTCAAACTCAAATTTTAAATTTCAAACATTTACTTATATATATGCTTATCCCCTGGCTTGTTTATACACACACAAACACACATAAAATTTATCAACTCTCTGCACAACAATGTCTCGCAAAGACTTCTCCCAACAATTCCCAAGTCACCATGACTTTTTCCAGCAATTCCCAAGCTCCAGCATGATTCCAAAATGCACCGGTGAACACTCCACCGGAAGACATCTTTCCGGTATTCACACCGGAAAATAAACCTGTGCCCAATCCACCGGTTGTCAAACAACAACCCGATCAACCGGTGAACAATCCACTGGTAGAAAACCAACCCATTTAGAATGGGTTGACTGATGAAGAACTCTTCGAGCAAGATATGCAAGTCTTGCGAGAGGTTGAAGATGCCGAAGAACGTGAGACACGTGCTCGTAGGGATGAGGAAAATGCTCGTAGGGAGTGGCTAAACAGAGAAGCACCATACCGCTGGGCCTTGGGGTTAGGCCCTGTTCTATTAGAGTCTGAGGCTTCGAGTGACGAGGGCTATGTCTCGCAAGATTCGTTTTTTTTTTTTTAATTCGTAGTTTAATGTTTTAAATCGTAGTTTCTATTAATGTAATGTGTTTATTTTAATTAATAAAGTTTTTTTTAAGTTTATATTGTGTATATTTTATTTTGTGTAAAAAAAAAAAAAAAAAAAAAAAAAAAAAAAAAAAAAAAAAAAAAGCCGACGGCACCAGAATTTCTGTTGCCAACAGTTACGGGCAAAATGTGGTGTCGTGGGGTTTCTGGTGCCGTGGAGATTTTTGCTGACGTGGCAGCACTTTTTGTGTCACGGCTTGAATCCATGGCACCACCACACCTAGTGCTCTAACAATTAAGAATAATGCTGTAAAATCATTGTACAAAATGCATTCAATTGTTGTATTTTATGTATGTATGTATATAAAATTAATAATGAAAAGAGGAGGAGATACGCAATTCTACCAACAATTAAAATAGAAACAATTGTTAAATTTGTCAAACATATATAATCAGTTGAAGAGTTTGATTCAAAAGATATGCGAGGAAAATAAGGATTTTTTGTTACTATGGAATTAGTTATAATGCCCACACACGCGCTGAGGTTTTTATTTATTTATTTATTTATTTTTTTAATGTTTTGAATGGTGTATTTTTATTTATTGAAAAACAAATAATCTTTATTTTGTTTGACTTATGATTTTTAATTATAGTTTTTTATTATTAAAAATAATCATTTAAAAAGTTTAATCCTATTGTTAGTTGCATCTTATCTATATTTTTGGTATTTATCTTTTACTTGTGTAGTATATTAACAAAATAAATTTATAAATTTATAAATTAAAAATTAATAATTAAAATATAACCTAATAAAGAAATATTCTTTTTTTCTGAAATACGAATGTCCCAGCTAGGGGTTTTGTTTTATTATATAAAAGACTAGTTATAATGCCGTGCACGCGCGGGTTTTTTAGATTTTTTTTAATTGTGTATTTTTATTTATTAAAAAATAAATAATTTAATCTTTGTTTTGTTTTACTTATGATTTTTAATTATAGTTTTTTATTATTAAGGATAATCATTTAAAAAGTTTAATTTTATTGTTAGTTGTTTCTTATCTATTGTTTTTGTATTTATCTTCTATTTGTGTAGTATATCAACAAAACGAATTTATAAATTTATAATTAAAAATTAATAATTAAAATATTATCTAATAAGAAGATATATATATATATATACTAGATTTCGAAGCCCGCCCGATGGGCGGGCATGACTTATAATTATCGTTGACATATTTTAATATAGCGAAAGAAGACGGGTAAAAAAATGGCTTGCAAAGTGTCCAATGAATAAATTAAGTAATGGTTAATAAACTACGAACATCGTAATATGTTGGACCACCTCAAATAAAACATGTATACTTGTAAATATGTGGATGTTAGTTACATAAATTGAACTCTTCAAAATGACATTTGAACATAGATGTGAAATTTCAGTATGTCACTAAGAATATATAAAAAAACCTGCGGGGAACTTGATTTCTTCGTCATCACTGATCACTGATCCACATTTTCTCATTCGATCGATCGTTTTCGTTATTTATTGCACATGATTAATCTATAATTAAGCATCTACACACAATTTAAAAGATGGTCACATTACTGTACATGCACAGTTACCGAGAGAACCATAAGTGTTTTAATATTAAACATGTCACCAAAATCCACGAAATAGTATTTCATCAAGCATGCTATAAGCAATAATAAGTCAGGTGAAGCCAGAAATAGAGTTAAACTTACCCAAGCAAGAAGAAGAACCTTCTCACAGGACAGAATCGACAGCTGATTAATAATGTCACACACATTCCTTAAGAATTTAGTTTAAAAGCAAATATTATTACAAAATACAGGTTTAGCGTACCTAAGCGCCCATAGACGAAGGTACGAAGTTGTATTTGATACTGCTCCTAGTACAAATTATATTATATGAATGAGTTTATGAACAAATATTTCACTAAACTCGAATTCTTCCTCGTGATCATGAGAATCATGATTTGCCTCCACTTGGCAAGGACCAGATTCTACAACTAACTGCGTGAAAAGCGAAACATAAAAAGTGGGACATATAAATCAAAAGAACCAGGTTAGTCTTACCTTCACGTATGAAAAATCCAAATAAAGCTCTTGAAGTCTTGAAAGACAACCCATTAGCTGATAGATTTTAATATTATTATACCTATATTTTCAAGGTTGCAAAAAGGCAAAGGTAACACTTTGAGTTTCCATTTTTATAGGTTCATAGAGTGAAGTTTATTTGATAAAATGTATACTTTCGTGTTCCCCGTTGCTAAAGAAGATTAATAAGGGTAACATACACATAAGAAGTTACGATCTTAAAAAGGCTTTAACTGATCATTTAGGGGTGTTTGGAATTATCTTATGCCACATAAGTACGTATTAGCTTGGAGTTCTGTCAAAGTACCTTGTAGAAGATATTTTTTGCATTACTAATTTAGTATACAAATGCAATATGTCAAGGTTATTTTTGTCATTTGAGATCCATTGTTTTGAGACTGACAGGAAAGTACATGCACTAATAGAACTTATGAACTCAATGAGGCTAAATACATGTGTGGTATTTGAAGCGTTAATGGTGTTAGGATGCTATTTTTGCAGCGCCGTTCATTTAAAACCATCTCAAAACGACCCATTAAGGGGATGTTTGGACGTCTATTAATAAAGCTGATGTAAACCATCTCAAAGTGGTGTTTGGTTGTTGATATTAGTCACTTTTACGTAAAAACCATTAACGCTATTATAATATTGATGTACTCATATATATATATATATATATATATATATATATATATATATATATATATATATATATATATATATATATATATATATATATATATATATATATATATATATATATATATATATTATGAGTCTGATATTAAAGGGTCAACCATGAACCCAACATCAGACCTTATGAGAAGCACGTAAGGTAGTCATTTTAAAATCAGAATTACCTAATCTCATTCTAGTGGCAATAATTACTTTCGAACACACCTCTAAATACCCCATAAACAAATTTCATAGTGAAGAGAAAGAAATTTTTTTGTTGTCATTTTTTCAAACTTCCCAAGCCCAAATATTTAAAAATATTGTGTAGTATATGCAATACCAAACACCCTCTTATTTTGATATGCTATTAATTAGAGCTTATTGCTCTATGAAAACCTTGAGCATCTTTTTTTGCATACCCAAAGACCCTCTAATATAAGTATAACAAAAGACCATGAAATCATATCTTAGAACTAAGAAAGAAAACGGGTCAAACCTCTGCCCATTTTAACCCATATTTAACACATCAGTTAGTATTTTATTTACGAATTCAATACTGAAAATAAAATTATTAGAGCACAGCTACTGAAATCAAAAATCAGTTTTTGTTTTCAAGACATTGCAACTACATATCTTTTAATATCACAGGGGTACTTTTTCTATGCTGTGTTTTCAAACTTTAAGTAGTCCAGATCTTCGTTCAAGTAGCAGTTGAGAGGCAGCTTAGCATTCATAACAGTTCCTTCTAAGGGTAAGGGTTGAGTGTAATCAGTGTAGAAAGGTCGGGTTAGATCTTTGTGTGATTCAGGATTGAGCGAGTCCATTTTGTCTGACATAGCCCTTGCAATGTTCTCGATATGATACTCGTATTCAATGCTGCTGGTGAAACTGTTCCTGAGTATATCGAATTATGTTGTTCTGGCTAGTTTTAGTGCAGACTTGGTCAATTTCCGAATCTTCATTTAACGCTTCAGCCGTTGCACGAACGCGACCGTTGGACCATCGATCGGATCTTCATCTTCTGGAAGTGGTGGATATGCATTAACCATGTCTTCAAACCATCCATGAGTACAAATTAAATAGTGAGCAGCATCCTAACAATAGCTACTTCATTTGCAGCCATCCATGAGTACAAATTAAATAATGGATTTTCTATTGCATTATCAGCATCCTAACAAATTAAATAATGAGCAGCCATCGTCTTGTAGTCTCCGCTATCATATGTAGCCACAACAACGTTTGGTGTCACTGTCCCTGACTGCAACAACTTTCTGTCTTCAGCACACAACCATTTAGGCCACTCGGGTGTGTTATGTTCTTCCATTAAGTTCCTCATGTTAAGCTTATTCTCGTTAGCTATGTTTGTGTTGGTCATGTTGCATATCATGGCCATTACTACACAATTTCTCAACTCTTTTCTCACTTTTCTCAAGCTCTTTAAGAACCTTTTTATCATCAATTTCGTGAGAAGTCTCCTGGTCCGTAATGGCTGAGCTCATTAATCTCTAGAGATCCTCAACATGTTGTTTTAGTGATTTCTTGGTGTCATACTC
Source organism: Artemisia argyi (assembly GCA_030686995.1). Classification (NCBI taxonomy): domain Eukaryota; kingdom Viridiplantae; phylum Streptophyta; class Magnoliopsida; order Asterales; family Asteraceae; genus Artemisia; species Artemisia argyi. The sequence continues at coordinate 173,337,021 of CM060696.1, read as the reverse complement.
TTCGAGGCCTTTCATAACTTGGCCAAGTTTATCCAATGTCTCAGAAACCATTTCGAGACTATCGTTAAGAGCTCTGATCTGAAATGGAGTGAGACCTCTTCGATTAGTGAGCTTTTGTATCTTGAAGTAGCTATGTTGTATGGATTTTTTTCGTATTTATAGCAAGCTCGATGGCATCTTTTTTAGTTTTGACCTTTGTACTCATTTCAAGGTGGCTGGCTATGGTGAAATAACATAGTTCGGGTTAGAATGTGCTGCTATACGATGACTTTAAGATTTCGGGAGCTTCAGAATCCGTAATACTTTGAATGTGCTGCTACACGATGACTCTCAAATGGATAACTGTAAGAAGCTTCAGAGGGCAACCAAACATAAATATCTAATACAAACATGTCCAAGACACCAATTAAACAAACAAAAATAAGAATCAAGTGATTCTCAATAGATGAGCCATAAAGAGATTAAGTGAATTCAGTGCTATGTGAGAGGCCGATAAGGACAGAAACATGTACCTTTCACATACTGTTGAGTTCCCACGCTCTTTTTGTTAGCAGCTGGTCCAATCCTCATTGGTCTGGTTGAGTATAATCTTCCATTAATTTCACTCATGGCACGTTTTTGCTCACTCTCATCTACAAATTCCATTCATCTCACTTTTGCAACACTCTCAACAGCATGTAAATCCACGGCTCTAGCTAAAGCTTTTGGCTTCTTTCAACTTTGAATCTGCTTCGTTTGACTTTGTTGTCAAGATCTCAACATCAAGCTTCTTAATTTTGCAGAAGCAGGCTACCATAGCACTTTGAAAGCAATTACATAAAAAAATAGTCCATTTTAAATTCGTATATAATCAATATCTTCTATTTGTGCATGTAACTAAATCATGTATTGTGTACGCAGAATTATAAATTAATTGTGCATGTAACTATTATTGTGTCAGTTAAAACCTTGTTTGGATAATTATTAGGATTTAACGTTATATAAAATGTGTAGGTAGTAAGAATTCCATTAATTACCAATGTTCATTATTTTGTTAGTTCCAATGAAAAGAGCATCTCAGAATTGAAGTCCGATCTAACACATTGCTATTCTTGAGAAAAAAACAAAACAAAGAAGTCTCTAAATAGATATAAAGTGGCTACCACCAGCGGGACAACCCACATTAACCCGACCTGTATCCACATCCACTACGTAATTACTCGTTTTGACTAAATACCCAACCTACCCATCTTTTCCATGTCTAGTGGTTGTGAAACTAAAAGATGATGAAGATTCTTATTCAACCCAGCAAGATTCCATAAGAGAAGCTAATATAGGAAAGGTATTAGCAAGTATTGCAAGTATCCTCTTCTGGAATGCCACAACTCCAACCACCTGAAATTATGTTTCATTTGAGATCAGAAATTTTAAAAAATAATAATAATAAAAAAAGAAAAAAAAGAGGAAAATTGGAAGTGAATAAAACGATCCAGTTGGCCTGCTGTAGTGGATCAAAATTCATTCACTAAGCATAATTATCATTCCTGTTCATGGATCTATTGTTTTGTCTCAACAATTAAACTTAGGAAAGTATATCACCATTTACCTTAAACTAATTTTTAGCTAATATTGCAGGGAACTCCATACCCACCATCTAACCTCCTAACCTAATTGTAGCCTTCAGCTCGTTCCAGTCAAGCATATATAATACAGTGGTTACAATTACTACCATCAGTCTAATAAAATTATGATTTGCAGGCAAGATTACAAATAGTTATCACAGAATTCTAAACATATAACTAAGAACAAATTGTGTCACAATGGAACATGTTGTGCATATCAGATAGAGGTTTCGCATAGATTAATCTATGACACTATTTTTCTTAGTAAAATACGCATGTTTTAAACAGGTTTTATATAGACTTTCCCATTTCATAATTACTATAGACAGCAACAACCAAATGGCTAACAGAAGCAAAAAGTTTTATGATGATTCAAGATTGATTTACACTTACATTTTTCTTCATTCTTCTCACTAAATGAAAGTTATATAAATGTACCTGCATAAAATTCCACCAAGATACTTAAAGTGAGTCTTTTTCATCAGATTGATTATACTCGTCCCAAGTAGGATGCGCTACGTACTCAAGATTTTATAAGAAAGATTTTATAATCTCATCTCAGTATTTGAAAGATTGGGTGGTATGCTAATGATGTAACTTCACATTACCTAGCAAGGACCATAACAACAAATACAGCTATCACAAGCCCAACAATACCAACAAATGTGAGCGCACCTAATAAAAGTCAAAGGATTAGCAAATTTTATAGCTTGAAAAGATATGATTTATTATTCAATTGGAGAAGCTCAAAGTGGATATATAAAACGAACCTGTAATGGTGTTTCCTCGCCATTATCTTCGGAGATGCTAGCCATAATCAACCCCCATTATGTATTTATTCCGAAGCTTGTGGCCTAAAATGATCATGTGAACACATTATAAGAAGGGGAAGGGGGCTCAAAGGTTTGTTCAATATGCAAATACAAAAGATGAAATGTCATCACAGATTGAACAGATTCCACTAAAGGTAGACAAAAATAAAAGCATAATTAGTTTGGAAGAAGATGAAATAGCATATTTCATACCGGAATAGTATCATAGCCATCAGCTACCTTGCACCCAGACAATAAAAATAACGATCAGTGATCTCTATGAACCTGTTCCACCAGGCAAAACCAATGTTCTCTACCTAGAATATATTGTGATAAAACGTGTAACATAAAAAAAAATTCCATTACACTCACAATTTCACAATCACCGGTCATAATCGATTAATCAGTAGAAAGGGAGTGACCGGAAATTAAAACCCCATCTACAGAACATGGTTTATGATTAAAGTGTAAACATAGTGCAATAATTGAAATCATATATACCATGTAACCAAAAAAGAAGTGAGAAACTTATTCTCTAACCTGGTATATCATAGGTAAGTTGTTAACTTCACCACAAAAAGGGACACTGAATAATAGTGACATACACCATTAAATTCAATTGAAAGCTCCTAGCAAAGATCAATTCTGCATGAAAATGGTATGTGTATAAAGAGTAAAAGAGCATAGTAAAAATTGAATAACAAAGTGACTCAAAAATTATCAATTATAAACATAGACTCGAGATATATCACATGGATCCTTCGATGCTTTATGAATATCCAAATATATTTTGTACTTAATCCTACAATCTCAGTTATTGGTGGGGGTTTGGTCCGTTAGCTTGTATTTGTTTAACCATTCAGATAGTACTGGGCTTCTTCGACCGTCGCATCACTATCAGATTCTTCTTTAGCATATTGATTAGCTCCATTGTCTGTTTCATCAGGAGTAGTTGCTTTTGTAGAGTAGTCGACTACATCCGGTTCATCTTTGACATATTGGTATGCACCACTTGATATTTCATTAGAAGCTTTTGCTTTTATAGAAGTGTGTTCGTAGTAGCGTAAGCCTGTAAACAAAAATAAGCGAGTGCCTGTTTGCTCCCCATGAAACTAAAATCTTTTAACTAATAGTCTTTTTCATACTTACTTAATCTAAGATCAGGTGCACAATTAAGATCACACCAGCCAAGTCATATAAAACCTTAGCAAAAAACTTACTACTTAACATATCACTACCAAGCTTGAAATAAAGACTTGCGCTTCCCTGGCTAAAAGTTACTAAATGGAACAAGCTAATCTCAAAATGCTTGCACTCTATTATATAATATACTCCCTTCATCCCAAACTAAAGTTCCACATCGCCATTGCATATAAGGGTTCACTTCCAAAATACATCCTAACATAAAAATTCAAAACAATAAGTGTGCATTTTTCAAGCGACCATATAATTTGAGATGGAGGTACTATAACTTTTCAACGCCAAACTCATAGATCATATCCTGAATTTCACTAATATAGCCGCAACAACCAATACACCATAACTCATAACAAAGGGGCGTTTGGGTAAAGCTTATATGATGGGCTTATGAGCTTATTAGCTTATATGACTCAAATAAGCCCAAATCAAGTGTTTAGCTAAGCTTTAATAATTGGGTTTATGAGCTTATATAATGGGTTTTTCATAAGCCCACAAGTTGTGGCTTTTTAAGGGGTTTAGGCATTACTCACTTTGCCTCTTGAATGTCATTTTTGTTAGTTTTCTCGTATGTGATTTTAGCGACAATCTCCGGTACAGCCTGCAAAACGTCATTTTTGGTAAGATTAGTAACACTAATTGAGGCATGGTATAAGAAGTATTTGTGAAAAAGTTACTTACTTTGTGGAAGCAAATAGCTCCTCTAGTGCAGACTTATCCCGTATATCCGTCTACAATGAAAAAAATATTTTAGAAACTATCTCAAGAACATTATAACTAAAAAACACAGATTACAGTGGATGAAAGTAGTCATCTTTAGTCATCTCGCCTTACAATCAGATATCGTTTCTCTGTCACGATTTATAGATCTATAGTATGGGATTCTCAAAAGAAAAATATGTACTCTTTTAATATAGAAAATAATATCGACTATAGTAGTATATTAGTAAAACTAACACTTTCCTGTAAACAAACGGTAAGCATATGTCAATGGTTGTCTTTGAATGCCACAAAATATCTCTCTCATCAGCAAGAAAAAGCCTTGGTCAGCGACTTTCAGAATACGTGGCCTATAAACAATGCAAAACATAAAATTATATCTATAACATAAACTCGATAATACAAATGGGAGGTTTGTTGTTTGGTAATTACATGTACATGGCATTCTGCTTGTAAAGAAGCACTGGTATTTATATGTTTCAAGCTGTGAGGCCCAGACCCAAGCAAGCACCATTGGCCTTAAGGTGTTCATTCCTATAAGGCAAATTTATTGAGGAAGCTAGATCCAAGGCGAGAATAAACTCAGTTACAATTTGCATTTAAGATCAATATATTCACACTATGTATCAAGAAACATGCATCTTCACCATTTTACTTGTTGCATTTTACCTGGTTCAAGAACAACTGGTGCAGTAAGATCAAAAGCAGCTGTGATATTGTCTCCACGCATAACCATCTTTACGCTTTCAAGCAAATCTACTTTCCTGGTGACATCAGCCATCCTCAAATAAAACTGAGGTCTGTAGTTTGAGATGAAGGTTGTAGGATGACCACCTTCATCCTTTGTGAGAACATAAATTTCAGCCTCAAACTGTCATTTCAAATTCCAATACTTATATGTTTATACGTCAGTGATGTAGTGTCAATTATCTGAAATTTGTAAGCTTAAAAAGAGCTGTAAAAATTATATTGACACCAACAATTTCGATACCTGTCTTCTCTGGATGTTAGTCCTACTTATACCACTTGTAGACCATATAAATGCTAATACATTTACAGGTAGGTTACCACTTGCCACACACCTGGGATGAGTGTTTTGGGCAGTAGAGGTATCTACAGCATTTCCACGCGGTTCTGATCGATCTAGATGAGAGGTAAAGTAGAGATGTAAATGGATGTTCCAAAAAACAAAAGCAAGTATAAATCACGTACATGGTTTTGAAAAAACATGAACAAATTATTGTTGGCAAATGGCCGTGGATGAGAATCATTGATGACAAATCGTCGTCGAAGAGTAATTGTTGTTCCATTGTGCCTAGTTGCAAGTTAAATATTCATGTAAGTGAATGTTATAAACGATGACCATCACATGAACAACTCACCACATGATAATGAATGATTGTACCTTTCATTCTTTTCGTACCTCTGACGATAATGCTTTCACATCAGATACTTTTATTTTCCTCTCATTCAATAACAACCCACATTGACTAAAGTCATTAGGTTCATTATTACCTAAAGGATGAAACAAACTACTCTGAACCATACCCGTGCTGACCGGTCAAGGCAAAGACATGCTGTTACTAACTAAACCTGAAATCGCCATGCTATTAGTGTATTGTGCAACTGGTTGTCACCCTTCGATAAAACACACTGAGAATCCACATTCTCAAGAGAATCATGAGGACTTATAAACTTGGGAGAAGTAACATGAACCAACTGATGAGCAACCACCAATGGACCCTCGTGTATTTTAGATTCATGGAACTCATTTTTTTGACATCCCACCTATCTGGAAACACAACAAACGGATTAAATAGTAATAGACACGCCGTAACATTATTTAAGCATGCGGCCAAAGCTACATAGATGATTAACTTATACCAAAAAGGCAAAAACTATGAAATAATATACGGAGGAGTGAGCGAACCTGTTTTCTCTTTCATGACTTTTTGTCACTATCTGTTACTTCTGAGTTTTTATAGATAACAGCCTTCTCGATGTGCATGCTCTTGTGCAGGGGTTCGTGAGGGACACTGGAAATCGATAATTGGTTTAGCTTCTTCTTCATCTTCTTATTCTTCTTCTCCTTTAGGAACTTGTGAAGCCACAAATGGCTATATATTCAAAATTCTCATACAAATATCTTCAAATCTAAAAGAGAGAGCACAAAAACTTGACTGGTAAATAAAACCAATAAAATAACATATAAACATCTGTTAGACAAACTAAAAACACCATGCATCCATTATAAATTATCATATACAACTATTTTACTTGATTTGTGATAAACATTCGTTTGTGTATATTGGAAAATTAGGGTTTTAGAGAGTACCGTATCATTAGAGAAGATGGATGAGGAAATTATAATATTAGGGTTTTGAAAAAATAACCGTATAAAAATTAGATATATGTATGGATTAGCAAAAATAATTACCTGCAGAGTTTTATAAATTTGGTGTTGCAAAATAAAATCAAAAAAGGTGTTGGTTCAATGGTTAAGATACATGTTACTCCTTAAAAGGCCCAGAGTTCGATCCATGTTAGTCTATTTTTAAAAAAAATTATCCAAATTTTGATAGGTTTAATACTTGCTTAGGTGGACAATTATTTAATTAAATACGAATTTTAATTAATCAAAATTATGCTTAGGTGGATCAATTGTGATGACATGGCATCAATTACAATTACATGGCATTGAGGTGGCATTAATGACGTCATACGCCTCCTGTTATATATATATATATATATATATATATATATATATATATATATATATATATATATATATATATATATATATATATATATATATATATATATTTGAAATACAAAAGTCTCCAATTAAGGTTTTGTTTTATTCTATAAAAGATTTTAAGTAGATGCAAACACTATCTTGAATAACCCCTGATTCTCTTACTTTAGTTAAGGATGAAAATTGCTCTATTCTAATTAGATCCAAACACACTTGAACAATCTAAACACGTCATTATCAAACGACATTTTAGTGTACAATGGGAAATGATTCGACTTGAAGGGCAAAAATTACATTCAAAAGCATTTGCAGGTATAATAAGCTGTTCTAAATTAGCTAATCCAAACACCACCTAATTTTCAGCCAGACACTTGTTCCAGGCTCTTGTATTTCTATGATACTTAAGTAGCATTTAAAATACATACAAAAAATTATAAGAATCCAAACTTTACCAACAATCAAAATCTAATTGGTCATCTAAAACTTGATACACAAATCGAACAAATCTTATAATTTGGGAATCTAAGATAAAACCTAACAAACACGGTGATGAAGCAACAACAAAGATAAGAAGAATCAACTATAGAGTATTACCTGTATAAAATTGATTGTGTACACCAATTGAACCAACCACGTCAGTTTATTTGTAGCGTTTGATTTCCTCAAAGTAATAATAAACCTATGTGATGTTGTACAAACTAAGGGTGTTTTTCTTTGTTGATATAAAAGATTGGTTTTGTATTCGTATAAATTTATTCTGGGAAGGAATGGTAGGGATGGTGGATTTACTCGAATGGTAGGGACGGTGGATCCCTTTCTTTTATGTAAATTTACAAAAGATGACTATAACTATGACAAATAACAAAGAGACTCATGTGTATTATATATTTTTTTAATAGAAAATGTTTTTCAGAAGTTTTTTTTGACAAATATAGAAATAGTTGACTTTATTAAATTTTCTACATGTAAAATTAAATTTTAATTTAAATAAATTTACCAAAAAAGGAAACAATCTCTTTTTTCAAAATAAAAAAGTCCCTACTAGGAGTTTTGTTTCATTATATAAAAGATGTCACTCAAATATTATATGCAGTTTCGTTTGTTGACAAAAATTTGATATAATTTATGCCAAAAATTGGTGGGCTATAACTGCTGGGCTCGAAATAATGGGCCAATATTATTTTTCAAAAAAAAATGCTAAATGTAACCATAAAAGTTTCGTGTAAGACATTAAGACATGCATTGCATTGAATATTTGTACTAGGGTGTTGCTAACATTGTTGCTGAGTCTTCCTGGGCGCGTAAGTTATTACGTGAACTTCATGCACCTATTTTTATCGTTGCTATTGTATATTGTGATAATGTGAGTGATGTTTATATGTCTGCTAATCAAGTTTACATCAGTGAACCAAACACATTGGGATTGATATACATTTTGTTTATGATTTTGTAGCATCGGGTTAAATGCGTGTCTTGCATGTTCCTTCTCGATTTAATTACAAAATGCTAACAACTTCACCAAGAGTCTTCCAAGTGCATTATTTCAGGAATTTTGCTCCAATTTGAACGTCCAGAAACCTCCCGCTCCAATTGCGGGGTGTATTAGCCGAATACTTTAGTGTGGTTACGTCCGGTCATAGTTTTTAGTATAGTTAAGGGCTTAACCCACTTCATCTAGCTTTCTATTTAAGCTGTGTACTTGTACTATATATCTTGCTTAATGTTAATCAGATGTGCATGGGATTTACATAAAGTTGTTGTATTTTGGCCACAACTTCTTGGGCAAATGACAAAAAAATGCACCGAACTCGACACTTTTTGTGATTGTGTGTATCCAACTTTTTTTTTATTGTGTGTATTGAACTTTCAAATTTCGATCATTGTGTGTATTTTGTGACTATTCTGCCATGTAAAATGACCATTTTATCTTTCGAAATTTGAAAAAAGTAAGGGTAAATTGTCATAAAATACGCACAATGATTGAAATTTGAAAATTCACACAATAAGAAAAAAATAATTGACTACACACAATCACAAAAAGTGTCAAATTCAATGCATTTTTTTGTCATTTGCCCTAACTTCTTCATACAAACTCTTTTTTGGGTGATTCAAAATTCCACTAAACGAGAAATGGGAGATTTACAAATTTCATGCATGGAAATAAGCGAGAAAATCAAATGAAGAAGAGAAATATAACATTTTTAAAAATCCGCAAGGTTTGACCTTGCTAGTCAACCTTACCATTTTTAAAAAATTAGCAAGGTTTGACTTTGTTAGATAACCTTGCTATCTTTCAAAATTTTACAAATAGTCCGAAAAATCTTGTGGATTTGACGGGTATAATTGGTTTTTGGTAAAAATTTGGTATTTAGTGAAGAATTTTGTAATATTGGTTATTTTTGTCATTTTTCCAATTTTTTAAACCCTAAACCCTTTTCATCATCAAAACTGTAAGTTAATTTTTTTTAACTCATCGTCAAAGTTCGTGAATCATGCATGCTTAATAATCACGTGTATATATATTTCTTTCGCTTTTAAATCTAAGAAGCAATGTCTTACATGATCAGGCGTAGTCTCACCACTTCTACCTCAAGAGCAAGACTACTTTTCGCTCAACAACGATTTACAAACCCTTCACTTTCTTCGGTTTATGTTAATAATAATCATGAAAAAAAAGAAGATCGTCATAAAAATCATAAACATTTGGGTTCTTTTCTTCAAAGTCGATCGTATAGTGTAAGTGGTTTTCGAGATCCAAGATGGTCTCATTTTAGTAATCATGTAGCTATGACAGCAACAAATAATGTTGGGTTCTTGTTACCTAGAAGAAACATGTCTACTCAAGTTCTTAGTGAAGTTGTTATTGATGCTGCTGATTCATGGCTACCGGTTGCAGTGATGCGTGGGAATTGCATCAGGCTTTACCTCTCGAGGGATCTCGAGAAGCATACAACCCCCACCAGGCAGTGTACCTGATCGTTGTAGTATAGTATAGTGACAAGTACCGGGGGATTGATCGTTCAACTCAGGAATAGTGTCGCTAGGATTAGAAAGCCTAAAAATTAAGTCTAGAGGTGAAGGATGATTCTTTTTGTATTTTTATATTTTTATAAAAGCAATTAAAATCTCGGTTTTTGGAAGAGTGGGCGGAATTAGTTGCTAGTCAACTAACCCAATGACTAAAGATGCAATCAAAATAAAATAACAAAAATGTAAATAAAACTAATTAAACTAGTGGTGTGAACAATAAATGGGAAAATTGTGTTTACTTAGGTTTCATTACTCCCTAGATATCTTTTACAGGTTGATAGTTTGTTACAATTGCATGGATGACGGGTTATATTCCTTAATACCATTCGTGGGGTGGCGTACGTACTTCCTCAACTCTATAAGCTCCTACTTCACTCCTATGTCGAGCCTGCAAAAAGCTCCTAACATGGGATCATTAGAATTCGCTCATGCATTAAATACAACAATAAAAACCTAGTACGCATTGGTTCATATTTCTTAAGACGTTCAAGCATGTTACCCTATGGAAGTTTGCCAGTTTTCTTAAGCCTAACATCGAAATCATTCATCCGTAACAACTATAAACAAGCAATCAACCCATAATCAACATCTAGATTTCACTACATCTAAGCAAACACACAAGAGATCTAGCCTAGCATGTTAAAATCAAGACAAGCGTAAGATATATTAAAACAACACATAGACATATTGAATGAATTGAAAGGATACTTATCTTAATTGAACATGAAAGGTTTCAAAGGCTAAAAACCCTTGTAAGTACAGTAAAAATCGTGACGGCGTCAACTCGCCGCCCATAGTAATATCACAAAACTATATATAGATTTTCCATCGTGACGGCATCAACTCGCCGCCCATAGTAATATCGGATTGCCTAGATCCAGATCTGATGTCGTCAAGTGCAAAATTTCTCTGGCCCGTCACATGCAATGGGACCATGACGGCCTATGGTGACGCCGTCATGCCTCTTGTGTAAAAACTCTCTGGATCGTTGCGGACTCTATCCACTTCACCTCTTGTGATACGTGGGAATCGCACCAGGCTTTACCTCTCAAGGGATCTTGAGAAGCTTACAACCCCCACCAGGCAGTGTACCTGATCGTTGTAGTATAGTATAGTGACAAGTACCGGGGGATTGATCGTTTAGCTAGGAATAGTGTCGCTAGGATTAGAAAACCTAAATACTAGTTCTAAAGATGAGAGATGATTATTTTTGTATTTTTATATTTTTTAGAAAGCAAGTAAAAATCTCGGGTTTGAAGGATTTGGGCGGAATTAGTTGCTAGTTAACTAACCCAATACTAAAGATGCAATCAAAATAAAATATTAGAAATAAAATAAACTAAATTATACTAAGGTTGTGAGGAATAAGTGGAGAAATTGTGTTTACTTAGATTTCAATACTCCCTAGATATCTTTTACACGTTAATTACTTGTTATAGTTGCGTGGATGACGAATTGTATTCCTTAATACCATTCATGGGGTGGCGCACTTAATTCCCCAATCCTATGAGTGCCTACTTCACTCCTATGTCGAGCCGGCTAAGAAGCTCCTAACATGGGATCATTAGAATTTACTCATGCATTAAATACAACCAATAAAACCTAGTGCACGTCAGTTCATGTTTCCTAAGACGTTCAAGCATGTTACCAATTGGAGATCTGCCAGTTTTCTTAAGCCTAACATCGAAATCATTCATCCAATACAACCATAAACAAGTAATCAACACATAATTAACATCTAGGTTTCATTAGATCCAAGCAAACACAAGATAGATCTAGCCTAGCATGATGGAATTAAGACAAGAACAAGATATAGACAACCAACACATAGACATATTGATTGAATTAAACGAACACTTATCTCAATTACACAAGAAAGGGATCAAGGGCTGAGAACCCTTGAAAAACCTGTAAAATTCGTGCCAAGTTCGGCCTTAGGGTTTCTCCAAAACTTCTCTCCTTTTTTAATGTGAAAATTAGAAAACTATATATAGGAAATAGGGTCTGACGGCTTCAAGAACAAATTTGTGACGTCGTCATCTCGCCGCCAAAATACTCCTCGGACTGCCTTGATCCAGATCTGACGTCGTCAAGTGTTATATGTTTCCAGGCCGTCATGCATTTTCCTCTTGACGCCCTACCTTGTGACGCCGTCATTTATGTACTGGATCGTCACGAAAAATACTCTTGACGCCGTCAAGATTTTCTTCTTGACGTCGTCACCTACTGTTCCCAGCAAGGAAAATTAAGACTTTGGCGTTTTCTTCACTTTTATGCTCCGAAAACGACCGAATTGCTTCCTTTTCCAGATTTCTCTCCCAAAGTACCTAAAATCACAAAAGGAACGATTTAGGGCAATATTTGATCAAATAAATTCAATTCCGGGCTTAAATGACCCCCTAAAAGTGGTTCATTTTTCGCCTCATCATATACCCTTACACTTGAGATTTGCTTGTCCTCAAGCAAATGAGCTTTTATTCTAGTCAAAATACAAGTTAGGGGTCATTTAACACTAATATAAAAGTAATTACAACAAATAATCGTTCCACTAAAGACCAAAGACAAGCACGGAGGTCATACACTAGCACCTCACAAATAGTGTTTAGATACTCACATCTCTTGGGTGTAATAAAGTATAAATTACAATATGGAAACGGAAGATATCTCTCACTACCTGTCATAGCAAAATATATTACCATAGGCTTGGGAAATGATCAAACCTCCACCACATTGCATAAGCACCTAGGATAAACTATTAAAGAGGTCTTTTAAAGGGTTGTAACGTTAGGTGTAGGGATATGAAATACACGATTTTGTTGGATAAAGGAAGTTTTTACTGGTGGCGACTTAACAATCTTGGTTAATTACATGTACAATATGGCGTTGCTAAGCCAAGACTAGACTCGACTTAAGCTAATAAATGAAAAATAACAAAAACATAAAATGAACATAGAATAAAAAGGGATGGTAGTCCGTACGTTTTTCTCTTTTCTTTTTTTTTTCTATTTTTTTCTTTTCTTTTTCTTGATTTTTCGATTTTTTTTTTTTTTTTTTTTTTTTTTTTTTTTTTTTTTTTTTTTGCATACACTCTTACCCTACCATCCGAAATAATACATCATAGGGAATGAACATTCCCCTTACACTTGAATTTTTACATACTTTACAATAAACTAATCTAATGACTCGAATTAAGAAAATCAAAACACTTGGAGTACTTTTAAGATTAACGTACATATGGGGGTAATAAATGATGTTCTTCCCCATTACTCCATAAAATAAGTACTTTACCCATGAGTCTCAATCGTCCCAAAACAATATGTACAAGGATATGACTCGACTTAGCAACCATGTAATCAATTAGAAAGTTAACTTAGGGTTTAACAAATAACAATAATGCACTAAAAATGAGCGCATACACGGAAGGCTAAGGCTATTTGGTTGTACATTTAAGTGGGGTGTAACAAATTCTTCCTTTAAGTAAGATGCTTAAAGTTAGAAACGAGAAGATAGGCTCGGAGGGGTGTACTAGGGGTTTCGTGTACTAAAAATGAGTACAACGCTAAGGGTGTGGGAAAAATTAGTTGACTTATCTAGCCAAGTAATATGACTTAAATGGTCAAGTAATTATGATACGGGTTTAACACAAGGGTGATCCTAATGCCTCTTATCATGTAGTAAATCCTACTACACGAATGTAGTCTCACTAGCGGTCTCGGGATGCATCACTAACGCAAGTTCTAGAATCTAAATGCTACCGGTACACTCATAAGCACTAATAGCAAATGCTTTTCCTATCAAATCTAAAGGCGAACCTCACATATTTGGGTGGAAAATTTTTCTGAATATATGGTTATGTGCTAGTCATACAATCTCCTATCCATGAGACGCTTGCTATGGCTAAAGTTTCACTCCTAAATGTTGTAAAAAAATTTAAATTTGGTGCTAAAATTGCACTAACAAGTATTTCTCATAGTTTTATTACACATCTACCATTAAACAAAACAAACTCAAGCGAAAGTGCATATGTAAGGTATCATCATTTTACCCTCCCCTTACACTTAAGATGAACATTGTCCCCAATGTTCAAGTAAAGAATGTAAAAGTGAAAAAGTAAAAAGAATGAAATCAAATACTCCCCTGATTCGCTCGGTATGGATAATAAGGTGGCCAGGTTAAATCTTCCTCCAAGAAAATGAACAATCAAAACTTCCCTTCCAGAATAATAATCATCTTATTGTCATACATAACCTGTAAATCCTGAGAAAATAGACAAAACAACCTCGCATAAAATCGGCGGCATCCTATATAAGTTACTAAATCCTAGAAAACAAGATAAGATATAATGCTTGTGGAATGAAGTTTGCAGATTTCCTGGAGATTATAAAACTTAATAATTCACAAAAACCATAAGACTCCGTTAGAAAAACAAAACCGGTAAAATTTCCAGATTTTTACACGTGACGCCGTCAAGAATTAATTCTTGACGCCGTCAGAAGTGACCTGCAGAAATTCTTATGTTAAGTTTCCGGAAAATTTCTGGAAAAACTTGGTCCTACTTTCTGGAAAATCCTGCAAAACTTCATTATGACTCAATACAAGCATTTGACTCTAACAAATACGAATATACATGTTTATTTAATATTGTGGAGAATCATGATCGGTTTGTTTCTTAAAAACATATTTGGGGTTTCCCCTTACACTTATCTTTTGCAAAAATACTTTTAGGTGGACTTAAGACTAGGCCAAAACAACAAAGTAAAGTATTTCCACTATTTAGTTGAGAAACATGATCTACCAACAACAAAAATTAAGCATGCATACGGAAGCAAATAACAAACAAACAAAATAAAATCACACAAAACATGGGTTGCCTCCCAAGAAGCGCTTTTCTTTATTTACGAGTCTTGTAGCTAGACTCAAGGTCATGGGTTACTTCGTGACCTCATCCTTTGAAATGATATACCCCATGTAGTTGCGATCATTACTGTTATGGTGGTAATGCCTTAACCTATCGATACTTGCAATCACCATTCCACCAACTTCGCTTCTCAAGTCAGCTATCCCATCTTGGCTCACGCCTTCAATTGTGAAAGGCCCATACCACTAAGGACTTGGTTTATCGGGTGGTATCTTTGTTTCTAAATGTCTCAAGAGTACCAAGTTCCCTTCCTCAAATGGTACATGATTTTCTGCGGGTTGAGTATGTTCGAATTCGACCTGAACCTTATTGCTTTTGCTTCTTTCATATTTAGCCTCATTATAGCTTTTGATTCTTGCCTCCCATGCAAGAATTTTATTCTTAACACGAATAGGTGTCGTGTCAATGTTGTTTTTGATCTTTCTCCAACTCAAATTCTCATGCCCACTTCGCGGAGTCATGGGGAAGCTAATCTTTTTTTTTCCAGATTTAAGCTCAATTTTCCTACCTTCATACTTAATGACAGCCCTAGTGGTGGCGAGGAATGGTGCCCCAAGGATTATTGGCATGCATCCATCTCCTTTATCATCGATGATCATAAAATCAACAGGGTACATGAACCCTGCGACATTAACTAATACATCTTCTGCGATTCCTAGGGGGTATACGTACGAGTGTCCAGCGAGGGGCAACCTAACACGAGTAGGGGCTGGCATTTTTGACGTTAGTTGGATGTAAATAGTTAGGGGCATAAGATTTACTTCCGATCCTTGGTCGGCGAAAGCACTTAGATATTTCAAGTCCCCGATGCTAGTTGGTATCTCAAAGTTCCCACATGCTATCTGCTTAGTAGCCACTTTTTGTACCAATAGCCTCTCGAATACTGATCCCCCAGGTAACGTATCATACTCATCTTTTACCTTTTCCTCTTTCTCAGAACCCTGTTTGGAAGGTTGGTTACGCCTGTCACCCTTAATCCAATTTGTTATGGTGTTTTCGTTTATATCATGTTTCAGGTAGTGACTCAAAGGTTGGAATTTTGGTGGTTTTTCTAGGGCCTGTTTAGTAGGGGCTTCTACCTTCTCATTATCCTTGTGGACAATTGTGATGGAATTAACAAATTGGGTAGTGGGAGAGGCGCTTTCTTTCCTTAGTAGCATTCTTTCGGGGGTTCTCTGGTCAGCATACTCCTCTAATAGACTCATCATCTCATTCATTTTCTCCTGCATCTCCTCTCTTTGCTTATAAACTGCTTCCTCGAATCTAGCAAGCCGATCTGAGTGAGTTGCCATATATTCTCTCATCCTAGCTTCAAACTCCGAGCTAAGCTCCTCGGGAGGGGAACAAGGTGGGGCATAATTCTTAAAAGTCTCGACATTTTCTCTAGAGGGTGACTCAGATAATGGTGTCGAGGTTGGTTTCGAGACAGAATTGACAGTAGCCCGTCTAGGACTTAAAGGTCTCCTTTGCCTTTCCTTAAAATAGTCAACTTTTGCTTCGAGTTTGCATAGGAGTTCATCGGGGATTTCGGTGGTTCCTCCAGATGTTGAGACTGCATTGATGGCCGCTTTTATTATATGATTAAACTCCCACATCTCATGATTATCAGCGGTGAGCTCCTCGATAATCGCCCAGCACTCCTCGGCGTTCTTATCACGTAGTTTACCTCCCGCGGCTCTATCGATTGTGCGCTTAGTGTGATAGTCAACATGGTCGTAGAAAATCTGGACTAATAACTAAAGGTTTATACCATGATGAGGGACCTTATGGAGGAGATCCTTAAAACGGGCCCATGCTTCGTAGAAGGTTTCACCCTGATGTTGTTCAAACATCAAAATGTCATTCCTAAGCATTGCAGTCTTCCCCGGTGGGAAGAATTGAGTAAGGAAGCGATTGGTGAGATTATCCCATATGGTGATGGATCCCGCGGGTAAACGCTCAAGTCATTAGCTAGCTTGATCCCGTAGAGAGAATTGGAATAGGCGTAATCGGGTTGTCTCTCTAGTTTCAACATCTAGGTCTATGAAGTCTACAATTTTGAGGAAGTCCTTAAGATGTTGGTTTGGATCTTCGAAACGAAGTCCATGGAATGCACATCCGCTTTGCACCAACCGGATGGTGTCGGATCGCAAGGGGGTCACATTGGCTCCGGTGAGCTCAATGGTGTTTCGGTAGCCTTGGTGGCTAGGTCGAGAATACTCTCCTAAGGTTTGGGGCCTAAGGGGTTCTAGTGGTGGGTTTTGTTGTGGTGGGATGACGGGTTCAAGGATGTTCCCATCATCCATGATGTCGGGTGGTGAAGAGTTACGAACAAAAACACAAAGAAATAAGATAGACTAAAGAAAACCTAAAAATAAAAATAAAATCTTACTAGAAAGGAATCTAGCAAGTAGACCTAATAAAAAGAGATTCTAACCTAGACAATAACTATTCGCCGGGCTGCGGCGCCAAAAACTTGATACGTGGGAATCGCACCAGGCTTTACCTCCCAAGGGATCTTGAGAAGCTTACAACCCCCACCAGGCAGTGTACCTGATCATTGTAGTATAGTATAGTGACAAGTACCGGGGGATTGATCGTTCAGCTAGGAATAGTGTCGCTAGGATTAGAAAACCTAAATACTAGTTCTAAAGATGAGAGATGATTATTTTTGTATTTTTATATTTTTTAGAAAGCAAGTAAAAATCTCGGGTTTGAAGGATTTGGGCGGAATTAGTTGCTAGTCAACTAACCCAATACTAAAGATGCAATCAAAATAAAATACTAGAAATGAAAATAAACTAAATTATACTAAGGTTGTGAGCAATAAGTGGAGAAATTGTGTTTACTTAGATTTCACTACTCCCTAGATATCTTTTACACGTTAATTACTTGTTATAGTTGCGTGGATGACGGATTGTATTCCTTAATACCATTCATGGGGTGGCGCACTTAATTCCCCAATCCTATGAGTGCCTACTTCACTCCTATGTCGAGCCGGCTAAGAAGCTCCTAACATGGGATCACTAGAATTTACTCATGCATTAAATACAACCAATAAAACCTAGTGCACGTCAGTTCATGTTTCCTAAGACGTTCAAGCATGTTACCAATTGGAGATCTGCCAGTTTTCTTAAGCCTAACATCGAAATCATTCATCCAATACAACCATAAACAAGTAATCAACACATAATTAACATCTAGGTTTCATTAGATCCAAGCAAACACAAGATAGATCTAGCCTAGCATGATGGAATTAAGACAAGAACAAGATATAGACAACCAACACATAGACATATTGATTGAATTAAAAGAACACTTATCTCAATTATACATGAAAGGGATCAAGGGCTGAGAACCCTTGAAAAACCTGTAAAATTCGTGCCAAGTTCGGCCTTAGGGTTTATCCAAAACTTCTCTCCTTTTTTAATGTGAAAATTAGAAAACTATATATAGGAAATAGGGTCTGACGGCGTCAAGAACAAATTTGTGACGTCGTCATCTCGCCGCCAAAATACTCCTCGGACTGCCTTGATCCAGATCTGACGCCGTCAAGTGTTATATGTTTCCAGGCCGTCATGCATTTTCCTCTTGACGCCCTACCTTGTGACGCCGTCATTTCTGTACTGGATCGTCACGAAAAACACTCTTGACGCCGTCACCAACTGTTCCCAGCAAGGAAAATTAAGACTTTGGCGTTTTCTTCACTTTTATGCTCCAAAAACGTCCGAATTGCTTCCTTTTCCAGGTTTCTCTCCCAAATTACCTAAAATCATAAAAGGAACGATTTAGGGCAATATTTGATCAAATAAATTCAATTCCGGGCTTAAATGACCCCCTAAAAGTGGTTCATTTTTCGCCTCATCATCTTGTTTTACTCTTGACGCCGTCATGTAGAATCTTGTGACGCCGTCAGGTACTGTTCCCAGCAAGGAAAATTGAGACTTTGCCGTTTTCTTCACTTTTATGCTCCAAAAACATCCAATATGCTTCCTTTTCCAGAATTCACTCCAAAAGTACCTAAAATCTCAAAAGGAACGATTTATGACAATATTTGATCAAATAAATTCAATTCCGGGCTTAAATGACCCCCTAAAAACGGATCATTTTTCGCCTCATCATATACCCTTACACTTGAGATTTGCTTGTCCTCAAGCAAGTGCGCTTTTATTCTAATCAAAATACAAGTTTGGGGTCATTTAACACTAATATAAAAGTAATTACAACAAATAATCGTTCCACTAAAGACTAAAGACAAGCACGGAGGTCATATACTAGCACCTCACAAATAGAGTTTAGATACTCACATCTCTCGGGTTAAATAAAGTATATATCACAATATGGAAATGAAAAACATCTCTCACTACCTGTCATAGCAAAATAGATTACCATAGGCTTGGGAAATGATCAAACCTACACCACATGGCGTAAGCACCTAGGATAAACTATCAAAGAGGTCTTTTAAAAGGGTTATAACGTTAGGTGTAGGGATATGGAATACACGGTTTTGTTGGATAAAAGCAATCTTTACTGGTGGCGAGTTAATCATCTTGGTTAATTACATGTACAATATGGCGTTGCTAAGCCAAGACTAGACTAGACTTAAGCTAATAAATCAAAAATAACAAAAACATAAAATAAACATAGAATGAAACGGGATGGTAGTCCGTATGTTTTTTTCTCTTTTCTTTTTCTATTTTTTTTCTTTTTCTTGATTTTTAGATTTTTTTTTTTTTTTTTTTTTTTTTTTTTTTTTTTTTTTTTTTTTAAATTTTTTTTGCATACACTCTTACCCTACCATCCAAAATAATACATCATAGGGAATGTACATTCCTCTTACACTTGAATTTTTACATACTTTACAATAAACTAATCTATTGACTCGAATCAAGATAATCAAAACACTTGGAGTACTTTTAAGATTAATGCACATATTGGGGGTAATAATAGATGTTCTTCCCCATTACTCCATAATATAAGTACTTTACCCCATGAGTCCCAAAACAATATGTACAAGGATATGACTCGACTTAGCAACCATGTAATCAATTAGATAATTAACTAAGGGTTTAAACAAATAACAATAATGCACTAAAGATGAGTGCATACACGGAAGGCTAAGGCGATTTGGTTGTACATTTAAGTGGGTTGTAACAAATTATTCCTTTAAGTAAAATGCTTAAAGTTAGGAACGAAAAAATAGGCTTGGAGGGGTGTACTAGGGGTTTCGTGTACTAAAAATGAGTACAACGCTAATGTGTGGGTAAAATTAATTGACTTAACTAGCCAAGTAATATAACTTAAATGGTCAAGTAATTATGATACGGGTTTAACACAAGGGTGATCCTAATGCCTCTTATCATGTAGTAAATCCTACCACACGAATGTAGTCTCACTAGCGGTCTCGGGATGCATCACTAACGCAAGTTCTAGAATCTAAATGCTACCAGTACACTCATAAGCACTAATAGTAAATGCTTTTCCTATCAAATCTAAAGGCGGACCTCATATATTTGGGTGGAAAATTTTTCTGAATAGCACGGTTTTGTGCTAGTCATACAACTCCTATCCATGAGACGCTTGCTAAGGCTAAAGTTTCACTTCTAAATGTTGTAAAAAATTTTAAATTTGGCGCTAAAATTACACTAACAATTATTTCTCATAGTTTTGTTACACACCTACCATCAAACAAACAAACTCAAGTGCAAGTGTATCCTATAAGGTATCATCATTTACCCTCCCCTTACACTTAGGATGAACATTGTCCCCAATGTTCAATTAAAGAATGTAAAAGTAAAATAGGCAAAAGAATGAAATCAAATAATCCCCTGATTCGTTCGGTTTGGATAGTGCGGTAACAAGGTTAGATCTTCCTCCAAGAAAATAAACAATCAAAACTTCCCTTCCAGAATATAAATCATCTTCTTGTCATACATAACCTGTTAAACCTGGGAAAACAAACAAGGCAACCTCGCGTAAAATTGGCGAGAATCTATATATACTAACAAATCCTAGAAAACAATGAAAGATATAATGCTTGTGGAATGAATGTTTGCAGATTTCCTGGAGTTTATAAAACTAAAGAATTAACAAAAACTTTAAGACTCCGTTAGAAAAACAAAACTAACAAAATTTCCATAATTTTACACATGACGCCGTCAGGAGTAAACTCATGATGCCGTCAGAAGTGACCTGCAAAAATCTTTACGTTAAGTTTCCGGAAAATTTCTGGAAAAACTTATGTCCTACTTACTGGAAAATCCTTCAAAACATCATTATGACTCGATACAAGCATTTGACTCTAACAAATACGAATATACATGTCCATTTAATATTATGGAAAATCATAATCAATTTTTGTTTCTTAAAAACATATTTGGGGTTTCCCCTTACACTTATCTTTTGCGAAATACCTTTGTATGAAGTTAAGACGAAGTCAAACAACAAAATGAAGTATTTTCACCATTTTATTTTTGAAACATGATCTACCAACAATAAAAATAAAGCATGCATACGGAAACAAATAACAATCAAACAAATAAAAATCACACAAAGCATGGGTTGCCTCCCAAGAAGCGCTTTTCTTTATTTATGAGTCTTGTAGCTAGACTCAAGGTCATGGGCTATTACGTGACCTCATCATCAAATGTTACATCTTCCTCACTAATCATTTCATTACTAATTTCTTGATAATGTTTTGCACGCTGTATGTTGACAGTAACTCTCTATTTTCATCGTCTATTAACATAACAGCTCCAGTTTTAGATAAACTTTTCACCGTAAAGGGCCCATACCATCTAGACTTGAGTTTCCCTGGAAATAACCTTAACCGAGAATTATACAATAGGACTTTGTCCCCTTCTGAAAATTCCTTAGGTTTCTTAATTCGCTGATCATGCCATCTTTTCGCCCTCTCCTTATATGTAATGGAAGATCCATATGCTTCTAACCTTAGCTCATCAAGCTCATGGAGTTGCAAGAACCTATTTGTTCCGGTGATTGTATAGTCCAAATTACATGCCTTAAGTGCCCAATAAGCCTTATGTTCTAGTTCGACCGGAAGGTGACATGCCTTACCATAGACCATGCGGAACGGGGTCGTTCCAATAGGTGTCTTGTAGGTAGTTCGGAATGCACATAAGGCCTCATCGAGTTTGAATGACCAGTCTTTTCTATTTTGAGTAACCTTTTTTTCTAGTATTCTTTTAATTGCCCTGTTGGTGTTTTCGACCTGACCATTGGTTTATGGGTGATAGGCGGTGGAAAATCGATGGGACACTCCATATCTCCTCATGACCTTTTCTATTTGCGCATTACAAAAGTGGGTTCCCCTATCACTAATGAGAGCTTTAGGAATGCCGAACCTAGCGAACAGGTTTTTCAGGAAATGAATAACTACCCTAGCATCGTTGGTCCTAAGGGCTTGTGCCTCTACCCATTTTGTAACATAATCGATGGCAACTAAAATGTATTCATTCCCTCCTGAAGATGGAAAGGGTCCCATGAAGTCGATTCCCCAGACGTCGAAAACCTCACATACTTGTATAAAATTCTGAGGTGCTTCATCTCTATTTGATATATTCCCGGCCCGTTGACATGCATCGTATGCTTGTATCATTTCCTTAACATCACGGAATATCATGGGCCAATAGAATCCCGCATCGAAAATCTTTCGTGCGGTGGTGTTTATCCCATGATGGCCCCCAGAGGGGCCAGAGTGACACTCTTTCATGATTTTTATTGCCTCATTTCCTGAAACACAACGTCTGATTATTTGATCAGGACATCTTCGGAATAAAAATGGTTCATCCCAGAAGTAGTACTTTAGTTGGGCAAAGAACCTTTTCTTTTCGTATTTAGTCATGTGTTCCGGAATGAGTCTGCTCACAAGATAGTTAGCAAAATCAGCGTACCAAGGCTCAGAATCTGTCATTGACATGAGTTGCTCGTCAGGAAATGAATCCCGAATCTCGCTTCTATCGAGCTCATAAAGGGGATTTTCAAGACGAGAGAGGTGATCAGCAGCCAAATTCTCCGCCCCCCTTTTATCACGAATTTCAACGTCAAACTCTTGTAACAACAAGATCCACCGAATTAGTCATGGTTTAGCATCTTGCTTAGCAAAAAGATATCGGAGAGCCGAGTGATCGGTGAAAACGACTGTCTTTGAAAGGACAAGATATTGACGGAATTTGTTGAAGGTGAACACTACGGCTAGTAATTCTTTTTCAGTGGTAGAATAATTCTCTTGAGCGGGATTCATGGTTTTGCTAGCGTAGTAAATAGGTTGGAATAGCTTGTCACGCCTTTGGCCTAATACTGCCCTGACAGCATAATCGCTAGTATCACACATGATTTCGAAAGGCAACTCCAAGTTGGGTGTAACCATGATTGGGGCTTGCGTGAGCTCCTTTTTCAGGAGATCGAATGTATCCTTGCATTCTTGAGAGAAATCGAAAGGGGCATCTTTCACCAGCAATTGAGTCATTGGCTGAGCTATTTTAGAGAAATCTTTGCCTTAACAGTCGTGGGATAAGGTAATTTAGATATAGCTTCCACTTTTGCTTGGTCCACCTCAATCCCATTCCCTAAGACCTTATGTCCTAACACAATCCCTTCTTTTACCATAAAATGACATTTTTTCCAATTTAAGACCAAGTTGGTTTCCTCACAACGTTTGAGCATTTTTTCTAGATTAGCAAGACAGCGGTCGAAAGAGTTCCCGAAGACCGAAAAGTCATCCATGAAAACTTCCATGATGTCTTCCATTAATTCGTGAAAGATTGCGGTCATGCATCGCTGAAAGGTGGCGGGAGCGTTACACAGCCCAAAAGGCATCCTTTTATAGGCGAACGTTCCATATGGGCAAGTAAACGTGGTTTTCTCTTGGTCCTCAAGTGCTATGGGGATTTGGAAATATCCCTGAGAACCCATCCAAGAAACAGTAATACTCGTGCCCAGATAATCTTTCCAACATTTGGTCAATGAATGGTAGGGGAAAATGATCCTTCCTTGTGGCATCATTGAGCTTTCTATAATCGATGCATACCCGCCAGCCAGTAACCGTTCTCTGGGGTACCATCTCACCTTTGTCGTTTTTCACCACAGTCATTCCAGCTTTCTTTGGTACAACCTGTACAGGACTAACCCACGGGCTATCTGAAATTGGGTAAATTAATCATGCATCCAGAAGTTTGATGACTTCTTTCTTCACTACTTCCTTAATGTTGGGATTCACCCTCCTCTGAGGTTGCACGGTAGGTTTATAGTTTTCTTCTATAAGAATCTTATGCGTGAAAAAAGTTGAGTCAATCCCCTTAATGTCGGCTATACTCCATGCAAGCACTCCCTTATATTTCTTTAGGACTTCTAAGAGCTTACCTTTTTGTTCATGTTCGAGGGAGGAGTTTATGATTGCCGACAGTTGATCCTCTCCCTGAAGGAAGGCATACTCTAGGTGGTTAGGGAGTTCTTTAAGCTCTAGCTTAGGGGGTTCGATAATAGAGGGCTTAAGCTTGTTTTCGGGTTTTCGGAGTTCGAGCTGTTCAGTGGTCTCTTGTCTAGGGTAGAAGGAGACTGCCCCAACGCCCTCCATCTTTTCTTCCTCCAATAAGGGGAGGAAACTCTCATCCCGTAACCAACCTTCTTCGATCTGTTCATCAACACAGTTGTCAATGACATCCGTGAGTTCATCGACCTCTCCGATGAAATAGAGTCGGTTAGCTGCTTCGAGAGAGAGATTCATAGTGTCTTTAATGTCGAAGGTTAAGCTATCCGTTCTTACTCGTAAGGTTAACTTTCCGTCATGAACATTAATGACTGCACGAGCGGTAGCAAGAAATGGTCTCCCTAAGATGATGTGCACCAAGTCATCCTCATCCATCTCCAAGATCACGAAGTCAACCGGAAATTTGTATTTTCCAACTTTGACTAGCACATTCTCGCATATCCCTACGGGGTATTTGACTGATCTATCGGCTAGTTGGATGTTCATACGGGTAGGCTTTAGTCCGGAGTATCCTAGTTTGAGGAACATGGAGTGAGGCATAAGGTTAATGCTCGCCCCTAAATCGGCAAGAGCATTCTTTATTGATAGAGATCCTATGGAACAGGGCAAGGTGAAGCTTCCTGGATCGTCCACCTTTTTTGGTAGCCCTCGATGGGTCACCACCGAACATTCTTCCCCCAGAGTCACAAGACCCTCGAGTTTATTTCGGTTGGCGAGTAATTTTTTAAAGTATGAGCTATACTTTGGCATGTGATAGCAAGCATCAAGGAGAGGTATGGTGACCACTGAATCTTTTAGATATGACAAGAATCTCTTATTATCGTTCTCAATTTTCTGGTTTTTTAGCCGGGAAGGGAATGGGATTCTCACAGGTTGGTTAGGTGGAGTGGATGGGGATGGGGTCACCAGGGAAGGTTGTTCGGGAGCCTCGCTGCTCACATTACCTTCCACCTCGCGGGGCTCGCTTGGATCAATGTTGATAGGATGTGAGCTCGGATAAGGGGGGTCCTTGGTTGTTGTTCCAGCTCGAGTAGTTACCGCGAGCAGGGGGTCTTTTTGGCTTACTGATGGCCTGTCTTGGCCATCAAAGGTGGAGTTAAGCTTGTTGAACCATTCTTCCATGTCATTCTGTTACTCATCGACGAGCTCATCAAGACCTTTCAATTGTAAGCCTTTTTCTTGAGTGAAGTGACCAAGGTCATCTTCAAAAGTGCTTCTGATTTTATATTTAGGGCCTTCCTCCCCTCCTTTTATCTTCACCAGATTTCCCCAAAGGGTATAATCATCGTTTTGGTAAAAAGGCAAAAGGGAGGGGTCATCGTAGATGTCATGTCCTGACAAACACACATGTTCGGTCGTGGGTTCTCCTCCGCATTCCTCTACCTCGTGCGGGCCCCCACAGTAGTCGCAGATCAAGTAAGGATTTGAAAGTTGTTTAGTTATTTGCGACCCAGCTAGGTATTCCATTCTTTTGTGAATTTTTCTTAGCCGATCTGAGGATGTTGATGTGATTTCAGACATGCTAGCAGTTGACTCAGGTTCATCCCAAGTGTCATCCTGGTCTTGAGCATATTCCTCAATCCTATTCCATCCTTCCTCGGCACTAAGATTGGCTAATTTCCCTTTTCTAGAATTGTTGATTCCGTTCCGGTCGTTTGAGGAGACATTATCGTAGAAGATTTGGACCAGAAGCCAGAGTTCGATGCCATGATGGGGAACTTATCTTATTAAATCCTTGAATCTAATCCACGATTTATGGAAGGGTTCGTCCTTTCCTTTTCGGAAGCGGAGGATCCTATCCCTAAATACTGAGGTTTTCCCAGCTGGAAAGAACTTCTCATAAAACTTGGATATAAGTTGCTCCCATGTGAAAATAGACTCAGAGGGAAGTTTATCATACCACTCCTTGGCTTTTTCATAAAGAGTGAAAGGGAAGAATCGTAATCGGGACGTGTTTCTAGTAGCCCCATCCGTATGGAGGGTGTCTACTATTTTCAAGAAGTCCTTGATGTGTTGAATCGGGTCATCATCATCTAGTCCACAAAACTTGCACACACTTTGGACAAGCCAAACATCGGTCGCACGTAAGACTTCATCGGTGTGTTCGTTTGGGAAGACAATGGCATCTGAGAAGCCATGAGGATTTGGGGAGGAGTAGTCCTTAAGGCGCTTAGGAATGGGAGTTTCAGGGGTACTCATATCGTTGTTGGATTGGGAGCTAGGGGGTGTGAGGTGATTGTCTGAATTTTCTTCAGAAAGGGCCACATATAAATTGATAGCTATGCTGGATGGTTCAGGTGTTGAGAGAGATCATCTTATCCTACGCATTTCCCTATCGGGTTCTGCATAGGGCAAAACAAGGTCTCTAGCGGAACTACGACTCCTAGTGACTCTAAGGTTAGAGAAATTTTCATTTGCCATGATGGCGGATGCTGGAGATTACGAACAAAGATACGAAGAAATAGATAGACTAAAGAAATCCTAAAAATAAAAATAAAATCTTACTAGAAATGAATCTAGCAAGTAGACCTAATAAAAAGAAATCCTAACCTAGACAATAACTATTCCCCGGGCTGCGGCGCCAAAAACTTGATACGTGGGAATCGCACCAGGCTTTACCTCTCGAGGGATCTCGAGAAGCTTACAACCCCCACCAGGCAGTGTACCTGATCGTTGTAGTATAGTATAGTGACAAGTACCGGGGGATTGATCGTTCAACTCAGGAATAGTGTCGCTAGGATTAGAAAGCCTAAAAATTAAGTCTAGAGGTGAAGGATGATTCTTTTTGTATTTTTATATTTTTTTATAAAAGCAATTAAAATCTCGGTTTTTGGAAGAGTGGGCGGAATTAGTTGCTAGTCAACTAACCCAATGACTAAAGATGCAATCAAAATAAAATAACAAAAATGTAAATAAAACTAATTAAACTAGTGGTGTGAACAATAAATGGGAAAATTGTGTTTACTTAGGTTTCATTACTCCCAAGATATCTTTTACAGGTTGATAGTTTGTTACAATTGCGTGGATGACGGGTTATGTTCCTTAATACCATTCGTGGGGTGGCGTACGTACTTCCCCAACTCTATAAGCTCCTACTTCACTCCTATGTCGAGCCTGCAAGAAGCTCCTAACATGGGATCATTAGAATTCGCTCATGCATTAAATACAACCATAAAAACCTAGTACGCATTGGTTCATGTTTCTTAAGACGTTAAAGCATGTTACCCTATGGAAGTCTGCCGGTTTTCTTAAGCCTAACATCAAAATCATTCATCCGTAACAACTATAAACAAGCAATCAACCCATAATCAACATCTAGGTTTCACTACATCTAAGCAAACACACAAGAGATCTAGCCTAGCATGTTAAAATCAAGACAAGCGTAAGATATATTCAAACAACACATAGACATATTGAATGAATTGAAAGGATACTTATCTTAATTGAACATGAAAGGTTTCAAAGGGTAAAAACCCTTGAAAGTATAGTAAAAATTATGCTAGGGTTTCTCCAAGTTATCCCTCTAATTGTCCTCTCTTAATGAATGAAAATTACAAAACTATATATAGATTTTCCATCGTGACGGCGTCAAGAAGAAATATCTGACGCCGTCAACTCGCCACCCATAGTAATATCGGATTGCCTAGATCCAGATCTGACGCCTTCAAGTGCAAAATTTCTCTGGGCCGTCACATGCAATGGGACCATGACGGCCTATGGTGACGCCGTCATGCCCCTAGTGTAAAAACTCTCTGGATCGTCACGGACTCTATCCATTTCACCTCTTGTTTTACTCTTGACGCCGTCATGTAGAATCTTGTGACGCCATCAGGTACTGTTCCCAGCAAGGAAAATTGAGACTTTTCCGTTTTCTTCACTTTTATGCTCCAAAAACGTCCAGAATGCTTCCTTTTCCAGAATTCACTCCAAAAGTACCTAAAATCATAAAAGGAACGATTTAAGGCAATATTTGATTAAATAAATTCAATTCCGGGCTTAAATGACCCCCTAAAAATGGATCATTTTTCGCCTCATCATGCAGCTTTTTAGTATGCATTTGATGGAATTCATAACTTCACTGGTCTCAATTGGTAATTATATATCATGAAATTACAACACTTACACTTATATCCATTCTGGTATGTATAGTGAAAGAATAATCTATATGTATCAATATATGTTTCAGGTGGGCTAGCATCGTAATAGCAACTGTTATTATTAGAACGCTGTCAATTCCAATCTCGATTAAAATTCAAAAGGATATGTCAAAGTTAGCTGTGAGTTCCATCTTTCGCTTACTAATTCACTTTAATAGTTTAATTTCGCCATAGCATCTTTATTAGTCTGGTCTTTGATCAGGATTTTAGTAACCAGTGATCTGTGTTTATTGCTTAGTGATTGATGTCTTAAATTTTTTAAGTGAGTTATTGTTTTTAATAACTCAGTGAAAAAGTACCACTGCTTTTTTCACATATTGCATATTGTACGCAGATTATAGCGCCAAAATTATAGGATATTAAACAGGAGGTGCTAGATGAGGTATGGACATCAAACTTCTCTGTTACTGGTGTATAAAACTTCACATTACCATATATTATATATGATGTAAACAGAACGCTAAGGAAGGTCATGAACTTCTTTCAATATTCTTCTTTATTCAATCTTTATTTATTGATGTTGTGAAATGATTAATTCAGTATTAGTTAAACTAGACAATGTAAACATGTTTTAAAGTTTGACTTGCATATGTTGTGAATTACTAAAGTACCTTTCTCAGGGGATAAGTGAATATGAAGGTCAGGAACGAATTCAGAAACTATGCAAGGAGTAAGCACTTTTTCATGTCCTCTATCGCAATAAAAAATCATTTAAGTTGCAGGTTCTAACTATATACCCAATTTAGTTGATATCGTGGAACTTAATATATATACAGGCATGGTCTCACTAGCTTGTTCTCTCCTTATAAGTGGTTCCTCATCCAAGGCCCCGTCCTTGTCAGTTTTTTCCTAGTTGTAAGTTATAAAGTTTATATCCGTTGTTATAACAGTTAAGGATAAATTATATGAAGAAAAGTGCTAATAGTTAGAAGTAAATTACTTTTCAGATTCAGAACATGGTAGAAAAAGTTCCATCTTTTAAAACTGGTGGGGCGTCTTGGTTCCTCGATCTTACAACAGTTGATCCTTTCTGTTTTCTTCCTTGTTTGGCTGCTTTTTCATTATGGGTAAACATAGAGGTAAGCATTTAGTTGCTTAATCAAACCTCACAAGTATTTTGGTTAATGGCAGTTTATATATGATCGGCTTTAATACCTTTATGATACTTTTATGTTGTGTTCTTCAGCTTAACACACAAGAAGGTTTGGAAGGCAACCCACTGGTGGAACTATGAAAAATTTTCAAAGGGCTCTAGCTGCTCTAAGTGTTCCCTTTACTGCAGCTTTTCCCAAGGTACATATCACAACTTCTTAGTATATTTTTTTAAAGTTATTTTTGGTCTGGAAGCTTATTCTTAACTTAAATTTACAACACAATGCTTTTGATATAAACCATTTTATTTCTTGGAAGTTCTAAAGCGTATATATTTTCCATTTTATTCTGTTTTATACGTTGAATCAATACTTACTAAATGATAAATATGGCAAATCGGGATATATCATAAATCTCAAAACTTCTGCAGGCTCTCTTTTGTTAGTGGATCACCTCCAACTTGTTTTCCCTTGTATATGGACTAAGTAAGTTGGTCAATTTATCTTACTCCGTATCAATTGATAATATTGTTTACATATATGCCGTGCAGTTTATATTGTTCAATTAGTTTATAAACACACTGAACTCCACTTAACATATAATTTTTACACTCAACTGATTCAGCAATTAAAAAACCCACTGTGAAGAAGTGGTTGAACATACCAATACCTCCTCCACCATCTCCTGGAAGCCAGCTAAAACCCAGCTTTCTCGTTCTCTGAACAATGGAAAAAGTATGCTGATACACAAGTAGCATTGCAACAACAAGTAGAAGAAACAAATTCGAGTGTCACAAATCGAAGTATACATCCAAGTAAGAAGCCAACTTCAGAAGAGCATAAATATCAAAGAGTATCATCATCACCTTCATCATCTTCGGTTCTCAGCTATAAGATAATCAATCTAGAGAAAAAAGTCAAACGAAGAAAGAAGAACAAGAGGAGGTGAGTATGTAGGTAGAGTAAATGGTTTTTATTCTTATGGCCTTATGAAACAAGAACAAATCATTAGACAAATATTTTTCTTGTCCGAAGGTTTATACTTGCTTCACGTAGTTATCTTAAACCACCTTAGGTAAATGCATATAGCTTAAGTCGCTACCTGACTAGTTCAGTAGTTTGGGATACAGGTGTAGGTGCCAAATTCGACCTATTACTATCAGTCGTTTTTTTTTTGTTTTTTTTTTATTATTTTTATTTTTTTTAATGTAGGCTAGGGCCACATTTATACTCTTGTATAATAGTAGGAACTTTCAGCCATGAATAGCATAACTATAACAGCTGAACAGCCACAAAACAACAGAAATGTCGTACAACGTTCTAGCAGCAAATTTTTTTGGGAGAAAATCCAACAGAGAACATTGGTTACATGGGGAAGCACATAAGTCAAATCGTGGTTTTGGAGATAAATCGAACTAGAAAAAATAGGTTAAAAACAATTTCAGCCAGATTTCTTACGGAGGACTCTTTTGTACCAAAGGTTAAGCCGCATCATTTTAGGAATGTGTTGACATCCGTATAGGAAAAAAAACAAAAACAAAAAACAAAAAACAAAAAAACAAAAAAAACAAAAACAAAAACAAAAAAAATAACAACAACAACAACAACAAAGTAAGTCATTTTACTAAAATGTCGTTTAAAGAAAAGTGGATTTTGTTTCCTTTCCAAAGAAAAAACTACTACGTAGTACATATTCTGTTTTGAACATATTCTGTTTTACGCATTTCAAGCATCAATGACCAAAAAGTGTTATCACAAAACAAAAATGAATTCCTTTTTAGGCGTATGTAACAATGAAAACTGAAACACTCCTAACCCTTTTTCCTTTTGCCTTTTTTATTTTCATCTTCTATAGAATAAACACTTAAAAGTTGCATAACAAGTACTCTCAATGCTCTTAAAAAGCTTTTTTGGAAAACGTACAACCCTTGTTTTGCACTAAAAAATGGCTTCTAAAAATCCTCAACCATTTCAATATGTGGTTTAATTTACAATTCTACAATATTAATAGTACGTAATAATATCCTGTTTTGATTATGTTTTACAATATTGTAAAAGGTAAAAACATTTTGATGGATTAATAGTGTTAGTCACGGACGGAACTAGAGGTTCCTCGGTGACGGTAGTGTCACGGGACTCGATAGAATTTTGATTCGTAATATTAATTTTCATAGAAAACATTGAATTGTTTAAAATGCAATGTGCTTCTAGCTAGTTATTTTTCAATCAGTCCATTAATAGTTGAAAAGTGGACTTAGTTTTCAGTTAAATCAATCATTTTAACTGAAATCGTATTATTTAAAAAAAAAAAAAAAAAAAAAAAAAAAAAAAAAAAAAAAAATCCCTTATCTAGTTTTAAAAATTGTGCACCTGATCACTTTTAATTAACTCTATTTCCGTCTCCGATAATAGAATTAAAAAATAAAACAAATTGCTCGTGTACATTTGATTAAAAAGTCGGCATCAAAATAGTTTCTCAATTCATTATCAAAGTTACCTAAGGATGAACTTCTTTCGACTCAAATAATTATAAACTTTAGCTTTTAAAACAAGCTATCTAATAAGATTTGTTAAAGTAAGAATCACATGATAGTTTTTATAATTCATAAGCTCTTATTAAGCAAATACATTTATTTTAGTAAAACAAAATACACAAATACCTTTAGGGTGTGTTTGCTTTATGGGTACCGAAATGAAGAACTAATTTAATTCTTAATAAATTGTTTGGAAAGTGAGTTTTTAGAAATATGAGAATGAAACCCATAAAACTAGAGATAATCGTCTAAACCAAATAAGAGTGGTGGGTTTACAAAACTCATTTCCATTACGATACCTATAGTGACTACCTTGACAAACCAAACACCCCCTTAATTTTTAACATCAATGCATTTAGTTGTCGTCTTTAAACGTCAGTTTACGCCTATAAGCGTATGATTTAGCAATTCCGTCAAATATCTCTAAATAATAAAACTTCAACTTTAATGCAACTCACAAGTTTCAATTTCATGGTATGTTTGGCGAATTGAGTTAGAGTTGGAGATGGGGTTTATATTATAAGTTGAAAGCTGAAATTTATTTTTTTCATAAACCATTTGGCGAATTAGTTCCAATTGAAGCTTATAAATGTAAAATCACCTCAAATACATTAAATTAAAATTAGATATATTTCAAGCTTTTCCGTGTTAATCTATTATAATTTTCATGCTATTTAAATAATTTAACTAACTATAAGTCCCAATAATCTTTCATAAGTTTGTTTCATTTGATTTGGGTTTACAGAGCCTTACAGCTTATAACTTATTTTAAAAACTCAAGCTTTTATAAGCTGATTATCAAACCGTCTTATCTAACTATTTTCGCCAAATATACATTTGAAGACAATAATACATTTTTTTTTTTTTTTTAATCAAAACAATAATTCCTTTCCAAGAATCCTTTTTCCAATAAAAGTTATATAATGTCCAAAATTGTAAAAACTGTCTTAACCCACAGTGAATAAAAACTACACTAGGTAAAAGCCAAAAAAAAAAAAAAAAAAAAAAAAAAAAAAAAAAGTAAAAAACCCATTACTCTTCATTTACATCGTTCCATCTTCAATTCTTCATCAACCCCATTCAACTGAAAAAGTGACCTTGACTTTGCCGTTACGTCAACGGCAAATGTCAAGTCCGGTCAACTGAATCTCAAAGGTACACATCATTCTCTCATTCATCTTCTTTAAATGCACACCAACTGTTCGATGTTTTGCCTCACAGAATTATTACATTATTAACTTGTTTAGGGTCCTTTATTCTTGCAATGTATGTATGTCTTCTAATGCATTTTTATAGAATATCTTACTGTTAATTACCCGTTAACTAGTTTTATTACATAATATATTCAGCGGCGGACTCAGGTGACCACAAACTTTTTATGATATTACAGTTGACTAAACTATTAACTAAATAATATATGTAAGAGAAAATTTTGGGACCATGTTTGGAGAAATCCATACGGGTCACGGGCACCCTTTATATACGCTCACATTGTGTATACAGCGTGAGCATATTGGTTTCGCTCTTTATAAAAAAAAATACAAAATTTTTAGGGATAATCCATAATATTCCCCAATTGCCCAATTGATTTGCTTTTTTGCCCCAGAATTCGGAGTTTCTGTATTTAGACCAGGGCAACATGTAGTTTTTTCCAGGGAAAAAAGCAAATCAGTTAAGCGATCAGGGCATATTAGGCATTATCCCAAAATTTTATAAGTTTATTTTTTAATAATAACAAAGTTTGGTGGGCTTGAGCTGCTGGGCTCAAATATGGTGGCCAAGGCGTATATAAATAATGTCTCTTTCATATTTAATTACAAAATGCAAATTTTAATGCAGGAAAAATTAATCAATGGCTTGCATAAGACGTAGTCTCATCACTTCTACCTCAAGAGCAAGACTACTTTTCGCCCAACAACGATTTACCAACCCTTTGATTTCTTCTTCTTATGTTAGTAATCACAAGCAAGAAGAAGATCATCGTAAAAGTCATCAGCATGCGGGTTTTTCTCTCCAAAGTCGGTCGTATAGTGTGAGTGGTTTTCAAGATCCAAGATGGTCTCATTTTATTCGTCATGCACCTGTGACAGCAACGAACTGTGTTGGGTTCTATGTACCTAGAAGAAATGTTGGAACGTTTAATATTGACTACATGATTAATATGGCTGATAAAACTATGGACAACGTTGTTTCTAGTACTCAAGCTGTTTACAATGAAGTTGCTATTGCTGCTGCTGATTCTTGGTTACCAGTTGCCGCTTGGATGGATGCACTTGATGGAATTCATAAGTTTACTGGACTCAATTGGTAAGTTATAACTAACGAAATTGTATGCTCTACTTTAAACTTGCGCATTTATATAGTGAAAGAATGAATTTCTGTTTCTTTTAGGTGGGCAACCATAGTAATAGCAACCGTCATTCTTAGAACCTGTACCGTTCACAGCAAGATTCATATGCTCAAGGTTAATGCAAAGATAGCTGTGAGTTCCATCTTCTGTTTACTGATTATTAACTTTTGCCGTAACATTATTTATTCAATAGTTTCGGACCTAAACATTATTTTTCTACTATATCTTAATTATATCGGGCGCGCTTTAGTAAGCAGTTTTTTTTTTTTTTTTTTTTTTTTTTTTTTTTTTTTTTTTACTATATCTCTTTTTAATAGTTGGTTCAAACGTAAGTGTTGATTAATTGTTCACAAATTGCATATTTTATGCAGATTCTGAAACAACAATTGCAGGAGAAGGTGGACAATAAGGTATGGACATCAAACTGCATCTTTACTGTTGTATGAAAGGTCATCTTTGTGTGCTTTATGTCAAAGTTATAATGGTACGGATAATTCCGACCACGTGTGCTCCATTTTCAGCAATTCGCTGTCATTAGTTATTGAAAGATAGCGAGAAAATGTAGAAAGAACATCACTTTATCCAATACTCCGTAATATGTTTTAAGATGATGTTATGATGAAATTCAATTATTTTCTGGGGTCATGTTTATGTCATAATTGGTATTATTGTACATGTAAACATAACGCTAAGGAAGGTCACTAGCTTCCTTCAGTATTGATCAGGGCGCCTTGAATGCTTATTATTTATTTTTCAATTGATTTCTCATAAATTTTATTATAATACCCTTTTCAGCGCATGAGTGAAGCTGTAGTTAAGGAACTAATGCAGAAGGCTTATTTGAAGTAAGCACGTTTTCATGTTCTTTATCACAGGAAACAATCATTTAAGTAGTTTTCTAACCGAGCTTAATTAATATTATTGGAACTTATTATTTACGCAGGCATGTTACCCCTTATTTTCTTTCTCTAATCATCCGATCCTTCGTTTATGGCAGCTTTCACTTTGCTGTAAGTTACATATATTACGTCAGTCATTATAACAATTGATGGTACATCTTAAATCTTATAAAGGTAGTTAAATACTTAAATGTGTCGTTTGCAGATTTACAGCATGGTGGGAAAGATTCCATCTTTTGAAACTGGTGGGGCGTCTTGGTTCCTCAATCTTACAACTGCTGATCCATTATATACTCTTCCTGTTTTATATTCCTATACCTTCTGGTTAAACTTAGAGGTAAACATTGTAGTTGCTTCCTCTAAACATCATTATTTAGTTTAACGTTTAGTTACAATAATTTCGTTGGAGGTATCAATTTATATGTATCCAAACTTGACGCCTTTACAATATCTAAATGTTTTTCTCAGTTAAACATCCGAAACAGTTCTGAATATTTGCAAGGGAATCATAATTCTGATTTAAAGAAGAATGCTAGAGGCGTTTTAGCTGTACTTATGATTCCCCTTTGTTCATATTTCCCAAAGGTACATAAACGTTATGCTTTCGATTGCAACATTTCCATTTATTAAAAGGTTTCAGGTTACATTTATGTATTTGTGCTCTGTTTGATATGTTGAATCAAAGTGTGCTCAATGTTTATAAGGGTAATTTGTACTTCATTAAATATCATCTTCACACTTCTTCTCCAGGCTTTCTTTTTCTATATGATCACCAGTAACGTGTACTCCCTTTTATTTGGACTAAGTAAGTTACTCTTACAAATTTCTAATACTGTTTACTTGTCTCATATTATTTCATTTGTTTACGATTATATGTATACACCTATCTCCAGTTAGTATCTAAGTCTCTTGCTATATTAACTCAGCAATTAGACAACCGGCTGTGAAGAAGTTCTTGAACATACCAATAGTAGGGCCTCCACAAAAATCTCCCGGAAGTCAGTCAAAACATTGCCACCCCTCTGTTGATGCACAAACATTCCAACAAGAAGAAGTACGAGAAACAAAACCAGTGTCTACAGATCAAAGTACAGTTCCATCTCCACAAGCAAGTAAGAAGACAATTTCACAAGAACAGAATTCTTCATTTCAAAGAGTATTATCATCAGTTCACAGGCATAGGATCAAGTTTTTAAAGAAGAAACTTAAAGAAGGAAAGAAGCACAAGAAGAGAAGAAGAACAAGAAGTGGTGAGTAGGCATCAATTCTTCATTTCAAAGAGTATTATCATCAGATAAAAAAATATGCTAGTGTATTTTTAAGTGTTATACTTGCTTCATGTAGCTTTACTTAAATCGACTTACATATTGGGGTAACATGTAGATGTGGGGTAACATGTAGATGAGTCTAATCCGAACCGTTCACTCAACTCAATCTAACTATATTCAAGAGCAAAAGATAGTTAATTACTTATGGTTTTGAGTTTAAACTTACAGGCTTATCATTCATTAACTGCAGTGAGTTCAACTTAAGTCTGTTGAATTGGTATCCTTTTGAAATTATTAAGAGTCCATAAAGTAAAGGTTTGGGCTGAGCCCAATTTTTCTAATAAGCCCAAATATACATCAAATCGGAACTTCAACTCAATTTAACATCCTTTAAAATAAATCAAGAGCGTCAAGTTTAGTGTGCAAATCTCCTCTCATACAAACATAGCCGAAGAACATAAGATTCTATATTTTGTTTGATTACAAAATCATCTTATGTACTAAAACATAGCCGAAGAACATAAGATTCTATATTTTGTTTGATTCTATATTTTGTTTGATTACAAACATAGCGGTATATAAGCAACTCGAGGTTGTGAGTTAAAGTCTCGGTTAGATACAAGTGATCGTATTATGTGATTAGATGGTTCACGTGTGTGTATAGATGAAAGAGTTTTACTATTAGTTTTATTATTTATTAATAGGTATTTACTGCGTGTGTCCAATGTCAACAGAAATTAAGCCCAATTGTCGCAACACGCTTTTACTCATTTGGAATGTATTCACGCAAAGTCATAGAGCCTTATAAAATAATTTCGTTTTGGCTATAGGTTGTAATCCTGTTCTTTTTAATTTATTCAAAAAGTTGCCATGAAGAACTTTCCTATGCTTACCTTTCTTCTTCTGCTTCTAGTTGTGATGGCTAAAGGTAAATTATTCAAAAGTGTTATTTGGAAGTGTTTCTAGTTGTACATAAAACATACAAAACATGAATGGTTTTGGCGTTTTGCGATATATATGGTACACGATTATATATTTAGACATCATTTTATACTTTTTAACAATCATCATTACCTGACTAATCACGAACGAGTTTATCTAAAACATGATATTAGCGATGAGAATAAACAAATCAAAATCCATTTCATGTTATAGTAAATGACAATTTTCCATTCGTGTATAGGTAGCACTGGTGATATGTCTGTGCCAAGAAAACAAATGGGATTCCGTACCAGCAAAGCAGACTCTTATTGTTGCTCTGGTCCTGGTGTCGCATGTTGGGAGACACCCGAGAAGTGTAAGAAAAATTGTAAAACTATTTGTTACTAACGAGTAACGACATGTTAACAATAAATGGTATAATGTAAAACAAAGTGTTCACCGTCTCTTTATAAATATTATGTTTATGGCATTCTTGCGAATTAGGATGAAAATGAACAAATAAAAGAAAAAGCAAACCACTTTTAAAACAAACGTTCACACACCGGTTCATCCGGTTCTGAAGGGTAGAATCTGGATGAAACCAGTAATCTCGGTCTATAAAAAATATCAAACCAAACTGCCCATAGGTCAGGTCAGCCAAACCATCAAGAGGCTTGCAATAAGAAACAGAAACAAATTGATAACCAATATCAAATTAAAATAAAAACGATTCCATCTCATCTAAGTTCTCATAAGTTTGCTCCATATGATGAACAGCGTTTTAAAATTGAAATAAAAACTCACTCATCAATTGAGCCAGTGACAAATGACACCACAACAGTTATATCATCAAGTTTACCACCATGATAACGGAAACCAGCTTCCTGAGCAGCAGTAGAAAATGGAGACTGTCGTTTTCTGTCTAAGGCTTTCACACGTGCTAAATCTGCAATACTTTTAGCCATCACCTCAGGGCTCACCTTTGACCTAACCCCTTGAACCACCAACGCTGTTACTTCATTGTTATATAAGTTGTCAAACAATCCATCAGTTCCCGCCACAATTATATCACCCGCTGCCACTGGAATCTTGAAAACCTGTTTACCATTGACCACCAAAATCCATAAGTGCCGTAACTTATTTAAAATTATAGTCAAGAATATATAAGGTATTACTAGAACGGTACCCGCGCAATTCGGCGGCGGGTGCCTGTGACTATATTTTGCGTTATTTGGTTATTCGGTTACACATTTAGTTGTTTTTATGCTTTATAAGTAGAGATGGTTAAGCCTAGGGCTGTAAACGAACTGAACGTTCAGTGAACATTTCATGAACCGTTCGGTAAAAAATTCGCTTATGTTCGTTCATTTATTAAATAAACGAACATGAACAATATTTTATGTTCGTTTATTTAAATGAACGAACATGAACAAAATTCTCGTTTGTTGATTTATGTTCGTGAACGTTCGATTAGGAGTTCGTTAAAGTTCGTTTATGTTTATTTATCTATTTATGTTCATATATCATATCTTTTAATTTTATAATTTTAGAAATTGGGTTGTTTAAACAAAGCAACATTTATAAAATAATATATAGTGAAGAATTCAATAAAGTTTATGTTTGTTTGTCTATTTTCATTTACGTTCGATCGTTTATGTTCGTTTAGCGTTCGTTTAGTGTCTTAATGAGCGAACATAAACGAACATGAACAATTCATTTTATTAATAAACGAACATGAACAAGAAAATTCGTCCATTTAAGTGTTCGTGTCCGTTTATTTTTCCGGTTAAAATTAAATGAACGAACATGAACAGGGCTTTGTTCGTGTTCGTCCGGTTCGTTTACAGCCCTAGTTAAGCCAAATAATTTTAGTTTGAACAACCTAACCAACTTGCTTCCTAACCAACCTGCTTCATAACCAATTAATTTTGAAATCATTCCATAATAAACAAGTAAAAAGTCTGAATTTTAAGCCTTTCTAATTATAGAATAGTCCCAAATGCATTATATAGTAGTATAGAAGTATAGATATTACTTACTTGACCAGAACTTGGTTGATCGCCTTCATTTCCATTGGCTAGTTGATACGTAAAATTGAAGTCATGTTGTTGCACAGGGGAATGAAAGATAGTGCACCCGTCTCTTATTACAACGAACCCACTATCCCCCAGATTGATGGCATGTAGATCCTTGTCTTTAAGGGCTATGATGCATGCTGTAGAAGATCCCTTGGCTGTGGTGACTGAGTGAGCTTTAGCTAAAACGTCAGCTGGGTCAATGGCATCCTTAGGTCCACCCTGTATGGCTCTCACAGAATTAGACATTAGTGAACGGGAATATAATCCAGCATTTATGCCGACGTCAGCCCAACCACCGACTCCATCTGCTACACCAATTACTTGTTCATCTACACAGATGAAATGAGCATCTTCTCCACCTGTTGCTTCCTTATCCGGATGTGGGAGATAAGATGAACCTGATAGCAGTTTGAGTGTTTTACCACACACACTTTTCCTGGAATTTGAAAAAACAATAAGAATTATAATAGTTGCAGCAATTTCCTAGTGGTATTATTTGATGCCTAAACAATTAGATGCTAGAAAACAACTTTCGACTATCTAAAAAACTTAACATCTCATTTTGACACCTAAACTCAATTCACAATTTCATGTCACCCGTAGTTAGAGAACCGATACTATATAGCAAAACCAAACACCCACTAAACAATATAACATCCATGAGGACATTTGAAAATAAAACACAAAAAGACAGGTAGATTTGGGTCACCCTAAATTACAGTAACGGGGTCCAAAAGGGTATAGATATCGAGGGTTTTCATGTGTTGCTCGGTAGAAATGGCTTGCAATATAACTAGGAATTGGAGGCTTTTGCTAGATGATAAACAGGTCATACAGGTCGTGGACGAGTTCCCTAAGAGTGAAAATGTGAACTACTCCAACAATACTTACAAGTGAGTTGGCCACGTCCGGTCACTACCGCAGATACAAACACTTTTCAACCAACGAACCCAACTGCCACTGCCTCTATTTGATGTCACTGTTGCAGCCTCAGTCGTACGCCGCCGATGAATATGAAGGTTAGGGGGGAGAACGATAAAAAAATGTTGGATGGCCATTTTTTTAGACTGATTGTATTGACTCCCTCGTTTTGTAGATAAGAAACTAGTAAATTGATATTTATCTATCTAACGCATTTATAAAAGGCATTTATGTGCATTTCAATCTCCATAAAATATTAAAAGATTATGCGAATATAATGCAATCGGGTGTATTGGCTATTGGAATTACTTAATTTTGTTTCCTTTCTTGTTATATCTCCTTTTAATTTTGTTGATTATAAGAATACAATGCATAATAATATTAATAATAATTAGAAATAACTAGTTGGATACCCGCGCATAGCAGCGGCGAAAAAAATGTAGTGAATTAATTGCTAATTCAACTCTCCCACAATTCTTAGTGAATTCGTTAGACAACACTCCGAATGTATATTTGTTCATTGTATGTGTTTGTTTGGGTTTCTCGTAACTTTTCTGTGGCATCATTATTCCCGCCTCACAATTTCTTACCCGTCAAACACTCCTCCCAAAAGTTATAATTTTGACGAATCAAGTTTATATTGATTCAAATAAAGGTTAAAATTGTAAAAATTCAAAATAAACCCATTAAAACTATAAAAACTAAAAACTCATAAATGTACATCAAAATGGATGTTGTATTAAAGAGCACAAAATTTTAGAAAATATGGTGAAATTAGATCATTAAAAAAA
This sequence comes from Artemisia argyi, assembly GCA_030686995.1. Taxonomy (NCBI): domain Eukaryota; kingdom Viridiplantae; phylum Streptophyta; class Magnoliopsida; order Asterales; family Asteraceae; genus Artemisia; species Artemisia argyi. The sequence goes on along the minus strand of CM060696.1, from coordinate 173,295,491 downwards.
TAAATAGATAAAAACGTATTTCAATTTGAAAATAAAGGTGATTTTTTAGTTGAGAAGTGACAAATGTCACTCCATAATTGGAGCTCCTTATCTTAAATTTTGGTGTTACCCACAACTTAAATGCTTTATATATAGATAAAGGTGATTTTTCAGTTGAGAAGTGACACATGTCACTCCATAATTGGAGATCCTTATCTTAAATTTTGGTGTTGCCCGCAACTTAAATGCTTTATATATAGACTAGTTGGATACCCGCGCATAGCTGCGGCGATAAATATAATTATATTATAAAAACTTATATTATAAAAACAGTAAATGAGTTGCTAGCTCAACTATCTCCCGAAATTCCCTACCCGCTTAGTGAATTTGTTTTACAACACTCCGAATGTATATGCGTTAGTTGTATCTGTTTGCTTGGTTTTTGTAGCTTTCCCGTGACATCATTATTCTCGCATATACAAAGACTCTCGCAATCTCTTACCCATCAAACACTCCCCCCAAAAGTATATGATTTTGACGAATCAAGATTGTATTGGTTGAAATAAAGGTTAAAGTTGTAAAAATTTAAATAAAAATAAAATAAACCCACTAAAAATGTAAAAACTAAAAACTAATAAAAATATATCAAAATGGATGTTGAATTAAAGAGCACAAAATTTTAGAAAATATGGTGAAATTAGATTATAAAAAATAAATAGATAAAAAGATATTTCAATTTGAAAATAATGGTAAATTTTAAGTTGTAAGTGAGACATGTCATCTTATTGATTGGAGCTCCTTATCTTAATATTTGGTTAGGAGTTAGGCTTGGAGTTAGTTGAAAAGTGACACATGTCACCTCATGATTGGAGCTTCTTATCTTAATTTTTGGTTAAATATGGTGAAATTAGATTAAAAAAAAAGAATAGATAAAAAGATATTTCAATTTGAAAATAAAGGTGAATTTTAAGTTGGTAAGTGACACATGTCATCTTATGATTGAAGCTCCTTATCTTAATATTTGGTTAGGAGTTATGATTGGAGTTAGTTGAAAAGTGACACATGTCACCTCAATACCTCACGATTGGAGCTCTCCTTATCTTAATTTTTGGTTACGAGTTAGGCTTGGGTTATCCATGCATTATAATATAGTATAAATATGTATACTCTATTTTATGTGGTTTTACAGATATTAGTCGTAATAAACAAGTAATTTGTATTTAAATCACATATTATTTACACTAAAGACATTAATACAGTAAAACCTCTATAAATTAATAACCTCGATAAATTAATAATTTGTCCAGTACCACTTGGGACGAGTACAAATTTGGATATCAATAGATAAAATAATAAGATAATAATTTTTTTTGAAACAGCAGTGTATATATATTGGTCCCAACGAAACTTAAAATTAATAATTACCAACAAATTCCTCAATTTCTTTAATGCCTTAAACCTTGTAACATTCCTTAGTATACATTCATTAATTTCTTTAATGCCTTGATTCATAAAATGTTAATTGGAACTTGTTTTTCTAATTTATTTTTCATCTTTAACTAGTATACATCTTGAAAATTTAAAGGTCATACATATAACCACTTTAAATTAATAAATTATTAATTTATCAATATAATAATATCTCGCTAAATTAATAAAATATCTTGATCCCAACATCATTAATTTAAAGAGGTTTTACTGTATTTTTATTTTTACAATGTATACGATGACACGAAAATGAATTATTTGTTGCATTCTTAATTGTTATATACGTGTTAGCAACTGGTTTTAGCACCACTAAAGAAGAAAAATATCCGGATTTTTAAGAATGACCCATTTGACCCGTGACCCAACCTGCCCCATTTTGCTACCTCTAAGAAAAAATAGCAAGGGCCTGAAATACATACCCATCAGCTTCAATAGCAATACTTGTAATCGGTTCATCATGTGATGATTCTTTTAGTGCCCGGTCTGAAACTCCATCCGAGTAACATGTTGAAGAGGAAGTGTTGTATCTTCTTCCGGATAGACTGTTGCTTGCCATATGAGTGATTCCAAATATATAATACCCATGAACTCCATGACCCTTACTCGGTTCTCTATTTTTCACACCGACACTAGCTGCACGAAATCCCCTGCTGTTTCTTTCCACATAATGCCCGGTAGGTCTCGCAAAGCTTGACACATTTGCACAGCTTGATATAATATTGTCCACAATGAGATCAGTGGATGCAGCTACTGAACCAGAAGTAGTCATAGTTGAAAAATACGAATTCCTGGTATACCCAAAAATACAAGATTGTAACTTTACAACACCTGCAACTTGACAATCTTTCCTCAAATTCCCAAATTCAGAACCTGACTTCGGGATGAGGGATTTTCCTCTTTTTAGAGATAGCCTATTGCTGATATCAGGGCGAAACACACTCCTCCGAAGGCCAAAACTAAGGGGTATGTTAAACTTAGAAAGAGAACCGGTTGGCATTATTTTATTCCTTTGAACAAAACCAGTATCTATTACCGTTGTAGGGTGCAGTCGTCATGTATACCTAAAAACATCTATAAATCCCTAATCTTAAGAGCAATTTGATGTAACCTGTATCCTTTCTCTGTACACAATCTAGATTCCTGCAGATTTCATAAAAAAGCAGAATATAAGAAACCTCCAAAGTAGTTTATTTATCATTTAAAAAAACTGTAAATTGGCAACTTTTAACAACATTTACTCTCTCGTAATCATGTTTCAGACATTTCTACATCGCGATGGTAAAAAAAAAAAAAAGTTTTGCTAAAGGAGTAACTCATCTTTAGATTTGAAACTATAACTATATCCATGGTCCATTTAGTAAATGTCCCAACCCGATTATTACACTTTCTTTTAAAACGGTCCAGTTTAGTAATTACGTGAACTAGCAAGGATGACATGGCAGGCCTTCTTATAACAAAAGAGTCCTACTTCAATAATTATATCATCACAAATTAAACAAGTTATCATAATCAAATTACCAAATTGCTCATTTCACACAAATTAAGCCTATTTTTGGGCTTATCTCATTCCGGCTTATCCTTTCATAAGCCTCATTTTCCCCCTTATTTTGTCACTTATCGGCTAATATAATCATGTCATAACAAACTTACATAAGCCCATAAAATGGAGCTTATTAAATATAAGCCGAAATGAAATAAGCTCGAAAGCCGAAAAACAAGGCTAATCAAACACCCCCCTTAAATCAAACCACTTGCAACAAAAGGGTATCCTAATATTGTAATCACTTTCTTTTTGCCCTTAAACCCAGATGGATTAACAACTAAATAAGAACAAATATATTAAACTAAACAGCTTTATGACAAAACAAAAGAATAATCAATAAAATAACCTGTGGTTCAAAGATTATTATGTATGAAAACAGAGGAAATATATAAGATGGAAATATGAATATTATTAAGAGAACAAACCTTATCTATTTTCCAAGGAAGAAACAAAAATCCAGAAAACCCTAAAATGGGGAATATCCGAAAGACAAGTAAATGGTAATAGAGGGACACTTGTGTTTTTTAAGTTTTGTTTGGTTTTGATTGTGGTTGGGTCATCAAATCTAATCTAACCATTTTACAAGGTTGGTGTGTTTAGGGATGGATGTCTTTCACTTTCACTTTGACTCTTTTACTAGGGTACTTAGTAGGGTTTTTGGGACCCCGGATAGCAAAGTAACAAATAGCTGGTAGGAACAACTGTAACTGAAAGTTAAAAGGAAAATTTGCATTTCTATTTCAAAATCAGATTTATTTTCATCTTTGTACACGTTGTGAAATGTATATTTTGTTTTTTCTTAAATATCAAGATTATTCTCTTCTCACATACAACACTACGGTTACACACTCTTACACCATTTTATAACCGTTTATTTCTAGTTTATTTTTTTTTATCTATGTATAATTTATTACAAATGATTTTTATACACTTTAAAATTTAAGAGTCGAAAATATAAAAATTCTATATGTAGCAAAATTGATCTCAAATGAAAAAGCATTAAATTTTAAGATTCTCCATATAAATTGTTTAGTAATTTATTTTATTACCTTTTATTTATTTTATAAAGTGTGTACGATCTTTTTTTAAGATATAAACGAAAACAAAAAAATATGTAACTAAAATTCATTATAACTTTGTAATATTTTCCCAATAAATTTGTAAGAGTTAAATGAGAGGAGAAAATATTTATTAATTAATAATGAGAGAAAAAATGTATTAGAAAAGAGAAAAATGGAAACTAAAAATGTACTTGAGTGGACATAAATAAAAATAGAAAAGAAAAAAGTCATGTAAGGAGAGAGATGAATTAATTAATTTATAATACGTAGTATTTCGCAATTAATTTGCAATATATCTATTCTTCTTTCTTTTTAAGTTGTAATTTTTTTAAGAGCAATTTCATATTTACTCTATTAAAACATGAAAATTCATATATGCCTAAATCATGTTTTAAAAAGTATTATACACAATATATTCAGTAGTTATTTTATAGGTATATATGAAATTAATGATTAAAAGAGGGACATATATGAAATTCTCTCTTTTTTAATGTTAATGAAACGAAAAATCTTCAACTACGAATATATTACGATATTTTGTAAAAGAATTATTAAAATAATAATAATAATAAAAAAAAAAACATTAACATGTATATGATGAAAAACTTTAGAATTTTACATGTATTTATTAATATAATTTGTTTGATGAAAAACTTTAGAATTTTACATGTATATGATATCAAAAGATGATGGTTGTTATTTAATTTGCATTAAAGAGTGTGTTTTATCGGGCTAGTAATACCAGTGAAAATTTGCATGTAAAATTAAGGACAAGTTTGTAATTCACATAAAAAATTCTTAATTTTAGCAATATGTCACAAAATTAAGTTAAGTTTCGGTCAAGAAAATGCAAATTTCTCTTTGTAAATTAATTTAACCGAGTTGAAGTGTTGAAATTGTTTGTAATAATAAAGACCTATGTTTTGTACCCTTAGTTTGACCAACCATGCGTCATTATCGTAACAACGTCATTATTTATTAACTTGTTATTCCTCTGTAGTGGTTACTAGTTATATGTCCTGTATACCTACCGGGTTACACACAAATCAAATTTATTTTAAAATTTTAGTTTACTTTATAGACATATAAGAATTTACCTGTGAAAATTGTTATATAAGTACAACTAATAAATATGCATGAGTTTTACATTATATATAAAACATCTATTAATATTTTGTAAAAATTTTTATTGGATGAAAGATTTAACTTTGTTTAGCTGACATAGATGTTGAAGTTGAGGTTGATGTTGTTGTTTAACTTTAATTATTGATATCATGTTGTACAAAAAGTACAAGTTTAGTAGAACATAATGAGCGTTGATGAAATTAAAAGATTTTAATAGATGAAACTATCAAACTAATACTAATACTCATATAATTGTAAACAAAGTTCATATTATAAAATATACGGAGTATAAAGTGTAAGAGGTTATTTGTTTATTATCTAAAGTTATTAAAAAATATGAAAGACTTATAATTTTACACTTAATTCTATATAATATATTTAGAATTCAACCACTAAAGTTTTATTAATTACCTCATCTCTTTTTAAGTTTTTGTTTTCACAAAATTTGACACTTATATTTTTATGTGTTTTTTTCCGCAACCAAATTTTTCGTCAAATTTATTAAAGTTTGAATAAAATCAATTCAAATTTGATTTTTTATTAACCAATCGTATTTCTTGATTTCGCTTATGTGTCAAAATCGAGCTCTCCTACTGGTCCAATTTTTTTTTCAATAAAAATGATTTTACAAAATCACTCTAAAATTATGTAATTCTTTTATTATATAAATAGAAGATTATTATATGTTTTTGTCATTTACATGTAAAAAATTGAGTTGAAGCCTTGATTCATATACGGCTTTTTACATAAAATGTTTCTTTAGTTGATTCATGTTATCTGCAAATTAATTTTAGTAAATTTACACTCAAATGACTATTGTGATCACTTGTTTTATTGAATAAACAAAAAAGATATTTTTATGTATAAAAACTATGAATCAATGTGGCTATATGCATTTCTTACGTTTATTTTAAAATTTCTCGCATTAAAATTTTATCATGTGATCCTAGTTCTCATACTTAAACATAAACATGTGCAACTTAAACACAACTACGTCACACGCAAAAAAAAAAAAAAAAAAAAAAAAAAATCCATGCCACCGAATTGGTTTCTTTTATGATCTTGTGAGAAATATTGAGGGGGTGTAGTGGTAACGATTAACTAGTGATGGCACATAGGCTGACCACTTGTAGTAGGGGTAACAACGTGGTTTTTCCTTTTATTATCGTTGATCTTACGATTATTTGTAGCACCGTGTAACAATTCGCAATTTCATGTTAATTACTATTCCTGAAAAATTTTACTATTCACTATTCACTTTTACTATTCATTTTTCCCGAAATTTTTTCGAAATTTGATTTTTGTTTCATGGCCTCGAGTGATAAATCATTTCCATTGCAAATTAAAAGTTTGACACTCATCAGATCATTTTCGCGAAAGTTATTAAGGAATTACACGTTTTAGGGTAAAACGTCATTCAAAAATTCTACGCACAACGAAACTCGACCGCGTTAATTTTCCCCGTATCAGAAAAATGTTTGATACACTCATGATTTATTTGATAATAAATCATGACTGAGAAAAACATGACCAAATAAACCTCGGCCGTGAAAAACTGGAATTTTCACTTTTAAGCGTTTTTACTCAGCCGTAACCTTAGCCTATACCTGCACCGCGTTTCTAAGACGATTTGAGTTTTCACATTTTTGGAATAAGTCAACATATTTTTCCCTACTCCTTTGACCAAAAATCATTCCTTGATTTTTAGGCTTACGATTTTATGTCTAAAAGACATTTAATACCAACCGACACTAGACTAAGCCCAGTCTAGACATTATAAGTCATTTTAAATAATTTTTATCCTATTAGAAAAGTAACATTTTACTTTTCTCAATTTTACACAATATTCGTACGTTTTACGTATTACGCGTTTTAGACCCGTGTTTCCAGTTTTAGCAGGGTTTTAGCACCCCAATGGAACCTACCACTCATTTTATATTTTATTATGGAGTATATTGACAATTTTAATCATTCTTCCAAGTTTCGTATTTTTACGATACCCGGTTTTACGTTTCGTGACTTAACAACTTACGGTTAGCAATTTACGGGTCCAAAACTAGCTCCATAAGTAGGATAATACCAAAACCAACCAACTCATCCCTTCCTATCCATTCCAAACCGCCTCTAGGGGGGGGGGGGAATCACCCATGTGGCTTGATCTCATGCTTAAGGCCTTACGATGCATACATGTGTTCAACTTGCTCACCAAGTTTTGACTAAGTCATGCATGTAACCTCCTCAACTTACTATAAAAGCCTCCTCCCCTCTCCTTTGCCGTCCCATATCACAACCCTCATCACCTCACACTTAGCTAATTTTCTCCAAGTTTCATCCAAGATTCAAGTGCTTCAACAACATAGAAACTCTAGTTTGGTTTTGATTCATCAAACTACTTCCAATCTTTTGAAACTTTGGTGATTTCTCTTGAGTTTGAATCTACTCAAGTCACCTCAACTTTCATCATCTCTCTTTCAAGAATACAAGGGTAGAAAGATTGCATGAAGTGAAGTAGGGTGAAGCTTAGATCTATCAAAGTCCTTACCTTACATGTTAACTTCCTTTCTTAATTGAAAGCCAAAAGTTGTAAGCAAAACCCTAACATACTTCTTGTTAAATATCATAATCATGTTATTTACATATCATTCATGCTATATTATGTCTTGTGATCATGTCCATGATGTATAAAATGGGTAAAACAAGTTATTATCAATGATTGCTAAGTTAAGTTATTTAAACAAGTAAACTAGTGACTTTCTTGGTGAAATCTGATCAAAATGGTAAAATTATGATATTGGATCATTACATATTGTAGTAGAGGACCTAACAAGGGAACCATAGCAATTTGAACCACCTAAAACGAGTACACGAGTCAAAAGTTATGACCATTTGAAGTTACCAAAACTTTGCGGCAAAACTGTCAAAATAGTTTCTGTGACAGAACATAAAACACGCAAAAAGAGGCCCTTCTGTTCCGTTTCATGAAAAAGTTAAAACACGAAAGTTGTCCGAAATCACGTTTTCTTCAAAAACTCAGGAGCACGTCTCCAGAAAACCAATAACGAATGAGATTTTTCTCAGTTTATTAACAATTATTTTACATATATATGTCACTATATAATGGTTATGGTTTATAAAGACCAAGAGGTCTTATGACCTAGATTCAAGACCACAACCATGGCTAGAGCCAAGGTTGAGTCTCAAGACCATGGAAGAATGACCAAAGGTCATGGCAAGGCCATGACTAAATGACCATATAAACTTACTTAGGCGAAAACATGAACCAAAGAGTTGACGATAACTTAAACATATAATTTGAATCTACTCCATCTAAAAGAACCGTGAGATATTACAAGAAATTGTCATACTAGTTATAAGAAACTTACCCTAATAACAATCTTCATGTAAAGATAAACTTTTCTAAGTTTATTCAAATATTGGACATGTAACTTTTCGGATTAAAACTTATATATATATATATATATATATATATATATATATATATATATATATATATATATATATATATATATATATTATCAACTACTACAATAGTAGGGAGCCTCATGTGAGGAGTTCATTATGTAAGCCGTCGAGATGAGTTGTGGATTTACGAATTAAAGTGTCCTGGCTCCTCGAACGTCCACTAACATGACTTCTGAATTATGTCGGCCCGAACGGTAGTAAACGATATATAAACTATACATGTTTCATGAATCATTTCTTTTCAAAGACTTACACTATACATCGAACCACATCATGGACTAAATGCAAGACATACATATATAGGAAATTCTTCATATTCTTTACTCCAATCCTAAGTCGCAACATTCTATTATAGGTTGCTCGTAGAAACCTTCGCGATTCGACCATCACATTCACTACTTACTACATAACTTAAGGTAAGTTCGTAGCCCCACTTTCTATTGTTTAACTATTTTACAAACCCATGGGTGGGGGATACATGCTATTATTTTTCTACTCGAACACAATGCTTTCTACTGTATGCTACTCGACTATGTTTTATTGTCACTAAGTAACGATTGCCATGTTCGAAGTCCCTATATCATGAACCATTAGTCACTAGCTATAGTGAGCGCGAATATTGTGAATAGATCTATTGGGATTGACGAATCCCATTTGTGTTGAACAACTAGGAGTTCAAACAAATGCACTATATTTGATAGTTTGAGGTATAATGGCAATATTACCTTGGTAGGGCTTCTACAATGCCAATTTTTGGTTCGATGTTAATGCTTTGGTTGCATGAGCTTAGTGAAATAATAACGACTTTTGTTTTCTAACCATGAATATGTGATTAATTATCTCACATTACGATTATTGTGTTCAACGATTTAACTACAAACTCTACGAATTCCACTCAACCTTTGTGTTGACTGTTTTAAGCATGTATTTCAGGTCCATGATGATCAAGGATGGCACGGAAGGGCACGGGTATTCAAGAGGGCTATAAATTTTATTATCATTCAAAAACTCATTTAATGTAAATTGTAAACATGGAACCATCTGGGATCTCATTTTGTAATCTCTGATATTTATATAATTTGAATAATAAACCTTTTAAAACGACTCAATTAGAGTTCGTTTTCTATTATTGTGACTATTGTGCCGTCGAGTAACACCCAGTTCGAATTCCGCTGCATCCATGAATTGGAGGTGTTACACACCGCCTAGCTATAAAGATCTTTATATTTGAATATTGTTGGATACCTTTATTTTATTATGTACGTACTCATAGACTATAATCAAAATACATCGTTACCTATCAAGTCATCAACTGGTTCGCTTATAATAAAGAAGTAATATCATTAGAGCGATGACTAAATGGTTCACAATCCATTGTGGACCATTTAATCATCCCTTTATCCATCTCTTCCTCTCTCGTGTAAGATATGTTCACCATAATTTTATGATATATTTTATTTTTGCATGTTTTTTCATGTTTTCGTTTGAATAAATTCTTTTAACCGTTTGGGACTGATGTAATCGAAAAATCAAAAAGCCATACTGGTATTATAATGTGTGATTTTCTTATAATGATAAACTATTATTTGATTCTTTAGAAAAACATTGGAAAGTCAATGATAGCCATTTTTGAATGCACGTCTAATAAACACCGTCGATGTTTTGTTCCACGTTTTGTTTGGCTTTATATGAAGGACATTTCGTGCGAGATTCATATAATGGTTATCACATGCATTTTCAAAAAGGCCTTGTAACACAATTTTCACAAAAATCGGTATATATATATATATATATATATATATATATATATATACACACACACACACACATTCAAATGAGAAGACATTATGATGAGAACGCGAGAAAGGATGCTAGCCTTCATCTAATCCTCCTTTTTTTAGATTAATGGCTAAAATTAATTTACAATTTGCAATAACTATATAGTAGTATTAAATAAGGGTATTTGTGTAATTATGATCCTCACACCTAATATATGAAAAAAAAAATATATAATATAAAAAAAAAGAAAAAAAAAATCACTCACAGTTGGAGGTGAAAGAGAATAGGATTCTTTCCCAATTCAACCACCACCATAACCACCGCTATAACCACCATTCAAACCACCTCCATAACCACCATTCAATCCATCGCCATAACAACCATTCAAACATGTAAAAAGATAATAGCATAAATGCTTTGATCCGTGTACTTATTACATAGCAATCTATCTGTATCTACTTTGGTTTTTGGAACATCTGATTGGATTATATAGTAATTCCTAAAGCCCATGTTTATTACTCTTTTTTTGCAAGACTTGACCCATTCATATATGATGAAGATGAACTATATAACAACATACTTAACTCTGCATGCCGGACTTGGCCAAAAGGTATGCAAGTCATCATCATTAACATAATTATGTATTCCAATATTTACCTTAATCTTCCTACGATATATTGTATTTTTGGTTTTATCTACATTATCCTTTAGTGTAATACATTTCTAACAAACGTAGTCTCAAGTCTCAACCGGAACGGTGACAACGATCTTTGTGTTTAGTATCATTGTAATGCTATACTTGCAGCCTGACAACCAAAAAGCCCTGAAATTTGGTCATTTGGTCAATTTAAACTGGGTAAGAATTGACTATGTAAGATTGTTTTTATTTTTATTCGAGACTGTAAGCAAGTATGATACATCAAATTTGTACTAAGTCACCTACTAACTCTTCTATCTTCCAATGAAATAATATCTAGGTGAATGGTTAGTATATTTATATTATTCACGATATCGTCTATAATACTATAATGGTTGGTGTATATGTAGTGTCCTGAAATCTGATTATTATCAGATTGAAATAATTTGACTTTTAGAGCTTTTTAAACAATGAGACTTCTTTTGCACCATGTAAAATGAAAATGTTGGTGTTTGAATAAATTTCATTTTTGGTTTAAAAAAAAAAAAAGCTTGCCACTAATGTTTAAATTAGTACTTAGCTAAACTACTATCATGGCAGTTTGGTGGCTTTAACAATAGTTTCCAGTGGATCTTTAGGATTGATATTCTTTACCAACCAACACGGATATAATGCTATAAATGAAGCCTAATGCTTTCCACTACAATCTTGAATTATTCATTTAGTCCTCTCACTCCAGCAACTATATGTGGCTATTTCAAAGGTAAAAAGTAACAAGCGTTTAAAAGTTCTTCGTTGTGACAAAGATGACAACTACAACAATTCACATTGTCTACAAAGAAGGGTCTAAAAGTATTAGTTGCGATAAAGATGACACCTATTGCATTCTACAACAAACATTGTTTTTAAACAAGTCTTTCATCGACTACAAGTTTGCTCTTATTTCTTAGCTACTTTTTGTTTAAACAATTTATGTTATTATAGTTTCCTTTCCGGATGTTTTGCAAATTACATTTTATCTTAACTTTCTGGTTTTTAATATTATATCATCTAACGTTATTTCTATTAACTATTTTACTATTTCTTTTATATTTTTAACAATTTCTGAAAGCTAGCCGCCCATCGGGCGGGCCTTGAGTCTAGTTTTCAATATAAAGAGAGATGTTAAGTAATTAAGTGAAATCCTACGATACACCATTTTGTTGCTCCCTCAGACCCTCACAAAAGTTTTGGTAGGTGATAGTATTTCATAGAAAAGTTTAAACTTTGATTTTAGTCGAACAATAACTCGTTCATATATAACCCATTTACATAACAGTACATGTCTAAATTCAAACTCGTAAGTCCATAAGAACATTGGGTCAACTTCTGGATGCCTATATTCCGGCATAAATGTTCTTGTGAGGTGGTTTTATAGGCATAAACGTTCTTGCGAGGTGGTTTAGAAAAAGACCATTTTTTTTTTTAATTATTATTGGTCATAAGTTTGATTTTTTAACTTATGAGTTTGTAAAAACAGCAAAACATCACGTCGTAACATATAAAATCAAAGATTTTTATTTTTTTCCCTCTGAATGTAAAAGAGTTAATGAGGTGTTTGTTTCGGCTTATATAGCGGGCTTATGACATATGTGGTTTTTGGCTTATATATATTTCATAACCTTATTTTTTGTGGCATATTTAGAAACTTTTCAACTTATATAAACTTATTAAGTCATAATAAGCCAAAAAATTTCAAAATTTGTATATAAGTCGAAAAGTTTCAACTAAAAATAACATAAGCCCAAAACGGCAAAACCACATAATGCACAAGCCCCCTTATTTACAACCTTTTGGAGATTCTGGGATAATATTTCTGCTTCTTATTCATAATAATCATAATGTTTGTATCTTATTTACAACCTTTTGGAGATTCTGGGAGGGTTATTGATTTCTCTTAATATATGTGAACATATGAAATTTAATCATCAACTTAAGTTTTATTTGTATGCATGAATTCAAACGATTGCATAGATAGGTCTATACAGGAGATCATTCTTATTCGGATTTGTTTAGGTTGTGTTTGGGATTTCTTGTTATATATATAAGTATAACTGGTTACTTGCTTTGTGTATTTTGAAAGGGATTGTTTGGGATTGATTATTCAAATTGCCTATCCGATTATGTGTCACTGAACAAATACGCCCCAAGTGTATATGCACTTGATGATTTAGTTGATATGTCTATGAGTTCAATCAGTGTACAATTACCCCCTGTCTATAATCTTAGGACAATTATCACAAATGATAGCACAATTACTGTTGTTGTCACCTATTAAACCACACAGATTCACAACAAACACAAGATTGGATTTGTAACATTTGGTTATTCTGTGTTCGATAATTATCATCTTAATAGCGCATTATGAGTATTGTGGAATGTGGTTTTGGAAGGTTTTAGTATGGATCCATCATTGGGGGCTAGATATTGTGAGTCATGAAAGACAGGACTACTTAGTTCTAGCTAATGATTTCATCTAAACTGTTAGCTTGATAAAGGTTTTGGATTGTTTAGCATTGGGTTTTCTGGAGATGTCTATAAGCAATGGATGAAGCCTTGTTGTGTGACTATCCATTTTACCAAGTCAGAGTTGACTACTGGAACGCGGTCTTTGGTTTTTGTGACTATAGTCTAAGGAAATATAGTTTATTGACTTAGTTTTTTCTATCTAGCGGAGATATTGACTACTCACTACTTGATATCATGTGCTAATTTGTTGGTAAGGATAAATAAGGGTGTTGAATGTCATGCTATATAGACCCTTTATGATTTGTGATCTGTATTCTATGCAGCGTTTGAACTGAACAAGTGGAGAGATGGAATGCATGATAATTGGTTTATTTGGATAGATGTCTATCTGCTGTAAATTGCTTTGAGATCCACTATTCCACCATGGTTAGTGAGTCAGGAGTTACTGTTAAGTACGGTCTTTGGTTTCTGTCTTCACAGTTAAGGAAATGTAGTTCGGCAATAGTTATTCCTATCTTGGAAGTGATTTGTGTTGGATTGTTGATCATCCTGAATTATGGCCATATTCAGAGGCTGACTGCTAGTTCAAATGTCAACATGACGTGGTTATTTCAGGCCTGCTGATTCTCGAAGTCTCTGAATGTAAGATAGCATGATTAGTGGTAAGGTTGTCTTCTTAGAATACTGGTTACGGTTTATAATAGATTTAGAATGTTGGTTAGATTGTTTTAGTACATTTTTTATGCTGGTCAGTTTGGTGCTCTGCTTTGGGATTGTCCTTAGCTAGTTAGTTATAGGCTATAGCTACTTTTTGTTCCGCTAGGTTGACTTTGTTTCTTTACATGGAAACAATACTATTGGGTTCTAATCAAATTGAAATCTTGAGTAGTAATTACTGCAATACTCTTTTCATACAGTTCAATGGAGTTACGTATCTTCTATGCATTAAGGAATAAGGATATGGCTTCTGTCAAATTTGAAGTTAATATATGACTCATACGATGCTAAAAAGACAGAGGTGGATTATGAGGAGGTAAATTTTTGGTTTTTGTCTGAACCACTTGTTACTTACAAAGATAGTATCTTTATGGGAACAGTTTTGAGATACTGTAATTGGATTTTTGATATCGTGTTTTTGAAGTAGTTACTTTATAGAAATTGCAAATATCTTGCATTCCGTTTTCTAGAGCAAAACTGTTTGAAGCCTTAATGGTATCATTCAATATCCCAAACATTTTGAACCCGCCTTTTCATTGCGGCCCAAATAGGATATGCGAAAACACAAAATTGTACGGCCCAATATACATGATTATAGGGTTTGCCATTGGTGTATTATCGTAACCGCCGCTCTTATTAGATTTTGATATTGTGTCTAACATCTGTGGTTCTGCATTTCTTGTGCCTTTCTAAAATCCATTTCAGGTAAAAACTATCGTTGTACTTTCCATTTCATTGTTTTTGTGTATTTATTTCAAAAAAGAAGTTTAATGTTGGGATTTTGGACTATGTATGTTGACTTTAGTAATATGTTGGGTGTTTAGGTGGCTGGTTCAAGCATTAAACTGAGTTTATAGACGCCATGTTTGTATTTCTTGCTTAATTAGATAGCTTTGTAGATCTTCAGAACTTCTTGTTTAAGGTAATAATTGTATGATCTACTACCATATTGCCTGCTAATTCTGCACAAACGATAGAATCATAGAATCTGGTTTCATATATTATTATAATGTGATGTGATGTGATGGTTATTAAATTTAGATTCATATTAGTTTGTTACCCCATTTTATCCTCAGGGATACTTCCATATTAATTCTCATCATGTTTACTTGGCACTTCTGTTAAATGTCTTTTATTGACTGTTAGTAGGAAAGACAATAGTGAGACTTAAAATGTGTTTCCCAAATCCTAGAAAATCTAAAAGAATTACCCTTCACTAGTTTTGTATAAGAGACTTAGGTTACGTTTGGTTTGCAGTCATGGATCACTGTGGGTATGGGAGAATATGGGTATGGGTTCACCTATGTTTTTGTATTACAATGTCTTTGATTCAAAAACAGATTTTTTTAGTATGTTTGGGAAAAACATGGTTTAAAAAGGCATGCCATATTTCTTTTAGCAATTTCCTCTAAAAGGATTTATCTGAGCCTCATAAAGTGTTTATATGAGTTTAAATCACACAAATTCCTCTAATTTTAAAAGAGTTCACTCGAATCGCCAACCATATTCTCACAAGTAATTTGACAATCTGTCCTAATTTCTTTAGTACACCATCAAATACCTAAGTTATTGATATTGCCTTCCAAGGTATTAGTAATGTTTGTAACTATTATTCTTCCTAGATTAGAATACAATTTATGTACCTCAATATGTATTGGACCTCATATTATGACCTGATTCGACACATGTGTCAGTTGTTACTTATGTTTTTGTTACCTTATATTTCTAATCATTCCCATGAAAAGAGGACTTTTTTGGTCAATAATCTGCTAATCTTATAGAAAATGTGAAATATATAGCAAATTTGTTTAAAAAGTGGGGGTTATGTTTTCAGGTGCCTGCTTTGTACGGTGGATTTCATGGCAGCTCGACAAGAGAGCTTTAGTGCTGATAATTCTAATCCCGTTTTAACCCTGGTATATTTACTTTTTCCGTTTAGCCAAAATATCAATGAATCAACTTATTCAACCTATCATGTCTTTCACAGGAAGAGCATCGTTTTAAGGAATTAGAAAGAAAAAAAACAAACAGAGAGTCGGCTAAAAGATCAAGATTACGCAAGCAGGTAATACATACTTTTGGATATTCTAACAGAATTTGTTTATTTTCTGTTTCTTATGTATTTTTCTCATATTGATTGCAGTTTGAACTTGAAAGGCTACGGTTTAAGGTAGACTCACTAACAGATGAGAATAAGAAGCTTAGAGATGAGGTGAAGAGGCTTTCTGAGAAATGTGATAAGCTTGCATTTGAATCCCTTTTATCAAAGGTATATGACAACTTTTATTTGCATTTCTGAATAATTTATGAAGTATGAAACCTGTATCGATATCGATATCAATGGTAGTCGTTTATAAATTTTTTATTCTTTTCTTTGATACCTTTTAGGCTTGCGGAACAAAATTTATAAAATACAGAGTAATCAGTAGATAATATTTTTAACTTTGATACAGTATATGGGCAGAGTTATTGTTAGCAAAGACACTTACTGAATAATGAAACGTTGCAGTTTCACTAGATGTTAATATAATTTTTTTGTGCTATTTCGCTAGCAATCGACTCTGAGTCTCTGACATTGCAAGGTTTCTTCACGGTGAATTAGGCAATTTACTTGAACCTGAGGAAGACTGAACTTGAGGGGTCTCATATTCAATCTCCGGCAGATGAAGATACCGACTGAAATCATGAGATATGCTTGAACTTTTTTTTTTTTTTTTTTTTTTTTTTTTTTTTTTTTTTTGTTGTTAGTTTATAATGCATTATTAAATACTGTGAAATGCTGTTTGTTGAAGGCCCTTTTTTTTTTTTTTTTTTTTTTTTTTAAATGAATTGAAGGTTTGGCATGTGGCTTATAATCCTTCAACAGTGCTTTTTAGTCAGCTTTTTGGTAATCTACTTGCAGTTACAAGGGGCAAAGCTGTTTACTTATGAAAATTGGTTTACTTATGAAAATTGAAGTGCCAAAAAGTGAAAGATATTGTTTGACACAAATTGAAGTGCCAAAAATTTAAAGATATCGTTAGAGAACTAAAGCGCCAAAAAGTTAAAGATATTGTTAGAGGCTTGGGTACCATGGCTTGCACACATACGCCATCCAATGTGTCACTAAGCCAAACCCAAGCCATGACACCGTGCCTCATCCAATGTGTGAACATGTTTGACACGTAATAAAAGGCTTGTGACCAGTCAATTTATTTTGATACTCCTAAAATATTATGTTAGAACAAGCCAAGTCGCCAATGTTTGACTTATTGTATCATTTTTAGCAATAAATTTTAACTGCAACTAATTCGCTCAACTTTCAGCTTATAATATAAGCCCATCTTCAACTAGTTTCGTGAAACACATCCTAACATACCGTAGCCAATTACTTGTATATAAATTGTAATTAATTTCGAAATGCGTGTCAACAATCTAAACTGAATCAAAACAATAACTAAAAGAATAACATATTCAAGATGAATGTGAAATTGAGGGGACTAAACACACAAATGCAACTTCTAGCGAAAGATAACTAAAAGTTTTAAACATTATGGGGCAAGTAGTACTTTTAAACCGTAAATAGTTCAAGCTAAAACACACGTATGTCACTTTAATTACCTAAAGTCGATCTATAGACTTTCCTTATGTCTGTTCAAAGAATAATTATGTCTCCTATAAATAATTTATACCACCCCTTCGATTCTAGTAATTAATAATCAAAACTCGATAAAAAAAAAAAAAAAAAAAAAAAAAAAAAAAAAAAAAAAAAAAAAAGGGTGTTTCAATTCTGCTTGGGTCTTGAAGTATCAACCATGCAAGATGAGGTAAAAACTCCATCGTGAAACTTAAATTTATCGTTGTTTTGCTAGCATCTACATATTTAACGATGTTTTGTTAATTGTATATGACATAGAGTAGTTTAGAGGTGAAGATTTTGACGTTTGTTTGATGGCTTAGTTTAACACAGTAATATTTTAATTAGTACAATGTTTAGTTGTTTTTACCGATTTACTATGATGTTTAGTATGTTCGCTTGCATAGTTTTGTAAAATTTGATTAGTCCTATTTATAATTCAAAATCATTATTCAAACAGGTATTGGTGCTTTTAAGTGTTGGGATTATTATAAGGTTTATATTGATTCTAAATAAGGTTTTTTTTTTTTTTTTTTTTTTTTTTTTTTTTTTTTTTTTTTTTTTTTTTTTAATGTATATAAATGCAATAAACTTTTTTGAGTTTTATTATTGGCTTAATTGAATTTTAGAAAGACACTTCTTTTGTGCAATAAGTTCATAAAGTGTTTGGATTATTCTTTTGGTTTATTAGCTTAAATATTGTTATGATAAGTAAGTAGTACATTTTTGTGTTTTTATTTTTCAAAACATTAAGCTTTTTGAGTGTTTGGATTGTTCCTTTGCTTGTTAACGTATTAATGCTATAAGTCTATAAGCATTTCTTTTACATAAAAGAATGAGAGTTAAGCTTTTCGAGTGTTTTAGTTGTTGTATTTGTTTATTAGCTTATTGTAATGCCACGGAAACAATTTATTTATTGTTATTTTTTTGGTTGCTTTTCTTATAAAGTACGAGTAAGTTTTTAGTGTTTAGATTGTTCTATTGGTTTATTAGCTTATTTAATGCTGAATGAGCACTTTTTTCATGCTTTAATATATTTAGAGTGCTTATGAGTGTTTGGATCGTTTTGTTTGGCTTACTAGCGCATTGTATTGATTTACGCACTTTTTCATGCTTTTTTGTATAAAAGCAAAAAGTTTTTTGAGTAATTATTTTGATTTCACGTACATTAGCTCATCTTAATAAAACACTTTCTTTGTGTTTATTTTGTATAAGCAGCAAGACTTTTGAGTATTTAGATTATTCTATTGGCTTATTAATTAACTTATTTTAGTGCTAAAGAAGAACTTTTAGTGTGTTTCTGTTTATTATTTATATGAGCAATAACGTTTTTGGCTACATTAATAGGTTAAATTCTAAATATTGTAGTGAACTTGAATAGATGGAGCATATTCCAGTGATTTCGTATACGATCGATTCCCTCCGTTATCTGCAAAATATCCATGGTTGGTTGCCCAAAGCCTAGAAGACAAAGAACATGACATTCAATACCAATTTTTCTCCACCATACACGACAGTATACCTCATTATTGGTGTCGAGTCCCTGAGTTGCTTGAGAAACGTATCCAATGATGTTTTTATGAATGGCTGGTACTATCCAACCATCCGCGTAACAATAAATGGTCTCTTTGGAACCAAGTGACATCTAAGATCATAAGTCTCCCCACCTTGACCAATTCTAGAACGAAGCCTATTTTTCCATTGGTGCAGACGACATTATATCTTCTTGTCAATTCCCCCTTTCATTCTCAAAGTAATTCAACATGGCCATCCAAAACCCCTAGTCTTTTGAGTGTTCCCTTTGCTGCTATTTTCCGACATGTTTATCCAAGCTTTACACAACACTAGCTCTTCCTCCGGGGTCTATGGTTTTGTCGCGGTAGCGTCTACAATCGCCTTGTATTTTGGCATCGTTTGTAATATTCTTAGCTTTGACGGGCGCCACCTCTTCGACGGGACATAGAATAATCTTGACTACCAAAAAAAAAAAAAAAAAAACTGATCCAAATCTTCATCAAGATTAAAACGGTTAACCGAAGAATATCGTTGAGAAGTTTAAGCTTGGTCCATTGATTGGTTAAACGGTGGTGGTGAATCGTGTTACGGACGATACATTTGAGATTGTTGTTGTTGTTGGTAGAAAGCTTGTTGTTGTTGTTGTTGGTTAAATGGAGGTTGGAACGGATTATATTAGTAATAAGGTTGTTGTGATTGGTTGCGAAAACTTCTGGGTTGAAATTGAATGGGTTGTGAGACCGGATAAACAAAAATTGAGATCCGGTGTGGAAAATTTGAAATGTTTTGTTGGCGTTGGATTTTAGGGTTTTGATTTTGGGAGTTTTGTGTGACATTTTATGTAAGATGAGAAAATTATTGCAAAGACGGGTGTGAAATTGTGTTCAAAATAATGAAGTGAATGAGATATTTATCTATATTATCTATAATGGAAAAATGGTCAAACTTGAAAAGTTGAGTCTTGAAAGTTGAATATTGAAAGTCAAATGTGAGAGAAAATTAATGTAATTAATACTCTAATTAAAACACCCCATTACTTAAAAGTACAATAATTTATTCACATTGCACAACCAATTAAAAACATATCTATCAAATTAAATACAACCAATTAAAACACAAACCGGGTTGACCCGGTAATTTGACCCGTTTTCGACCCAACCTAGCAAGTTGACCCGGTTTAAATCGACCCATTTTTCGACCGGAGCGGTTCAACCAGTTGAACTACCCGGGTCGAACCGGGTTTCAAAACATTATCCATTACTTAAAAGTAAAATGATTTATTCACATTGTACACACAATTAAAAACATATCTACCAAATTAAATACAATCAATTAGAACACAAACCGGGTTGACCCGGGATGCTTCAAACCCGACGGATTGACCCGGTTTAATTTGACCCGTTTTCGACCCAACCTAGCAAGTTGACCCGGTTTAAATTGACCCATTTTTCGACCGGAACGGTTCAACCGGTTGAACCACCCGGGTCGAACCGGGTTTCAAAACATTATTCTTTACTTAAAAGTACAATGATTTATTCACATTGTACAACCAATTAAAAAACATATCTACCAAATTAAGTACAACCAATTAAAACACAAACCGGGTTGACCCGGGACGCTTCAAACCCGGCGGATTGACCCGGTTTAATTTGACCCGTTTTCGACCCAACCTAGCAAGTTGACCCGGTTTAAATCGACCTATTTTTCGACCGAAATGGTTCAACCGGTTGAACCACCCGGGTCGAACCGGGTTTCAAAACATTATTTTTCGTTTATAACCTATAATCTTTTTTTTATCAATAAACTATTTCTCGCTATAAAATCCCGTTGCTATGCACGGGTACTCGTCTAGTAATGTTAAATGTATAAAGTTTTTAAATATCATTTTTTTAAAATATCCCAAAACGGTACATTTTGTAGCCGTTGGGGTGTTGTTGTTTGTGCCAAGCCTTGGTCGAGTATGAGATCGATTCAACCAAATCGTCCATGTGAGACGCATACCCTATGTAACTGTGTAGCGGGGTGCGACATGTTAGAAAAACCGTCCAACCAGTACACCCGGTCTAACTCTTAAATCCTAATCTTATTCTTTACTATATTTTATAGATGTATTGATACTTTTATTAAGTATCACGACATTTTTTAATTTTTTATGAAACACGAACAATAGGTTAATTTTTCTTAATAATTAAGTATCAAATATTTTTATAAGTGAAACCAAACTTTTTTTTTCAATAAAAATAAATGCTATCAAGATATATGTTATTATGACAAGCATAGATGAACATCATTAGAGGGATGCTTGTGTAAAATATAAATATTAGTAACTCATATTTGTACTATACTTGCACTTATTTCTCTCCATATATAGAAAGGGAACGGGATATTGAATGTATTAAAAAAACAGAATTTCTCACTGATATCACTTATCTCATACTCACTCTCACAAGCTAGGGTAAAAAGGTAAATTCGAATATGCTACTCTTCTGTATAATTCCTCGACCTCCCTTTAACTCTTCATCATAGTATATAACTATGGGAGAGCAATAAAGCCGAAACTTTATAATATTTCTTGATTTAGGTTTTGGGTGTTCAAAAAATATAAGTATTCGGATATCCGAAAACTTGATCATAATTTAGTAAAAAGTTGGGTTATGAAAGGACAGTTTTGGAAGTCATATAAAAGTTTTTCAAAAATTATAGATATCTAGATACTAGTTATAATGCCCGCGCACGCACGGGGTTTTTTTTTTTTAAATTTAATCATATATTTTATTTATTAAAAAATAAATAATTTAATCTTTATTTTGTTTGATTTATGATATTTAATGATAGTTTTTTTTTTTTTTTTTTTTTTTTTTTTTTTTTTTTTTTTTTAAAGATAATTATTTAAAAATTTTAATCCTATTATTAATTGCATCTTATCTATAATTTTTGTATTTATCTTCTACTTGTGTTATGGATAAATATAAAATATTACCTAATAAGAAAATATTTTTTTTAAATAAAATTATTACTAAATAAGGTATGAATGCATTTTTTTAAAATGGAAAATTTCCAATAGGGGTTTTGTTGTATTATATAAAAGATTTAGATACATAAAACTGTAATTAAAATTTCGGATATCCAAATTACAAAAAACTTAGATAAAATATTATGTCTAACATAAAACCATTATCGCAAATTTCGGATATCCAAATTTATGATATAACTAGTTGTTGACAAGTCCCTTAAATTTTTTAAATTAACAACAAAAAAATATTGTCAAAAATGTCTCATTTCATATTTTCGCTTCAGTGGCCACTTAGATAGGAAAGTCGCTAGTTGGGAGATGCTTATGGTATATTAAACATTAAATTATGAGCTAAACAATGGTATGTTAATACAATCATTTGGCTTATTGGAGGAGGCCTAGCACCCGCTAGCCACCCCCTCCCTCCGCCCCTGTTACGAAGAGATACATACTGTTGTTATTTCGTAGAGATGGAATTTTTAGATTAATCTCTGGCTTCTCAGCAAGCATATAGTAAAAATATTAAGAAGGTTTAAAGGCATTCATAGTCACTACGGGAAAAACTGAAGAACAAGAAAACAATTCAAACCGTTAAATTGGCTAAACCGAAACGGCTTTATATAGTTCAGCACGAGAATCCTTCGCTATTCCGGTTTAAAATTTTGGAAACCGTAGTTATCGGTTCGGCCAAGATTTTTGACAGAACTCGGCCAAGCCGGACCATGTACACACGTAATATCAATGACATGTTTTGACCCGACCCATCAATTCCCATGTCTACAAAATATCAAGTATCAGAAAAAATTATCGTATGGGTCAACCAACTTGAACTCACCAGTTTTGACCTGTATAACAGTATAAGAATGACTTTTTGGATTTTTCCAGACTAAAAATGGGCTGAATTAAGCCCGAAAGAGTTGGGCCATCTTTATTGGTCCTCAAATCTTTTATATAATAAAAGAATAATTAAATTGTTTCGGAGTTTTTTTTTGAAAAAACAATGTTATGAGAAAAAAATTGAACCAATAGGAGAGCTTGATTTTGACACATAGGCAAAATCAAGCAATATGATTGGCCAATAAAAAGTCAAAATTAAGTTGATTTTGTTCAAACTTTAATAAATTTGATGAAAAATTTGATCAGAAAAAAAACACATAAAAATATAAGTATCAAATTTATGAAAACAAAAACTAAAAAAAAAAGAGTTGATTAATAAAACTTTAGTGTTTGAATTTTAAATATAATATATAGAGTTAAGTGTAAAATTATAAGTCTTCATGTTTTTTAATAACTTTAGATAATAAACAAATAATCCCTTACACTTTATACCCCATGTACTTTATAATATGAACTTTGTTTATAATTAAATGTATCAATATTAGCTTGAGACTTTCATTTATTTAAATTACAAAATTTTGTAAATATACTAATTAGTTTTAATATATGTTAAATATTTTTAAAATAAATTTTAGTTTTAAACTTTCATCTATTAAAATATTTTTTTACTATATATGTTAAATAAGGACTAATATTATCTTATTTAAAAGTTTAATCTATGTGTACACATGTTTGAATATTAAAAACGGCTAAATTATTATTAACGGTAATATAAACAACGACTCATGTAACTATTATTTAAAGTTTATATAAAGGTATCCAGAAAAATATTTTTAAAAAACTTTACGGAGTATATTTTAACTTCATCAACACTCATTATGTGCTACTAAACTCGCACATTTTGCACAACATGATATCAAATATACGCGATTGTACTTATAACAACGACTCATATAATTATTATTTAACGTTTATATACAGATATCCTGAAAAATATTTTTAAAAATTTGTACGGAGTATATTTTAACTTTATCAACGCTCATTTTGTGCTACAAAACTAGCACATTTTGTACAATATGATACAAATAGTTAAAGTTAAACAATGACTTCAACCTCAACATCTTTGTCAGCTAAATAAAAGTTTATATATGGATATTCGAAAAAACATTGTTAAAAACTTTACGGAGTATATGTTAACTTTATCATCGCTCATTATATGCTACTAAACTCGCACATTTTGTACATCATGATATCAAGTATACGCGATTGTACTTATAACAACGACTCGTGTAATTTTATTTAAAGTTTATATACATAGTGTATTTTAACTTCATCAACGCTCATTAGGTGCTACTAAACTCGCACATTTTGTACGATATGATATCAATAGTTAAAGTTAAACAACAACATCAACCTCAACCTCAACCTCAACATCAATGTCAGCTAAACAAAGTTAAATCTTTCATACAATAATTTTTTTTGCAAAATATTAATAGATATTAATACATAATGAAAAACTCATGCATATTTATTAGTTGTACTTATATCACATTTCACGGGTAAATTCTTATATGTCCATATAGCAAACTAAAATTTTAAAATAAAATTGATTTATGTATAGTCGCACTTAGTATTTGCGCAAGTCATTGCTTAACCTTTGTTGTATAATGTGTTGACCTGAAAAGAAAGATTCATGCAACCTTTGTTGTGCATGCAAGGGCCTTATACAGACAAAAATGCTGAGAAGATTTAGGCTTCTCCAGAGACTCAAAAGATGCTAAAAAGCAAATTACAATTTACTCATCCTCGGAAAAATGGGTAGGTTGTTTGAATTGCCTATTACGTGGAATACATTTGGTTTAAACAATTTCTTTAGTATGGGCTATGGGTCAAAGCCGACGAGATTTGGTCCACAAATATTCTTACATTGAATTTTATTTTGTGAAGACACTCTCAAAGATCCCCTAAAAATTCTTTGAGTGCTTGATGCAATGGCGTAACACACACCACAGGGTATTTTTGCCCTATGACGCCTCCAAATTGCACCTGAGGATGCGCCATTGATGCATTGTTGGTCCCTTCGCCAACCTTTACTTCAAAACAAATATATATATATATATATATATATATATATATATATATATATATATATATATATATATATATATATATATATATATATATATATAACAGAAACATGAAAAAACGACATGAAATGTTAGATCAAGCTATTTTACAAAAAAATATTTAACATTTATCATTTAAAACACTTATTTAAGTAATTATCTACCACATAAAATCAAAATAAATTAATGTATATATTTATATAGACTAGCAATAATCAATATTTATATAACAAATTTTTTTGTCATAATTACGTGCGTGCACGGGTATTATAACTAGTTGATAAAAACGGATTTCCTCACTGATTTAGTGTTGTAGCATGTTCTTTAAACATGGCAAAAAGATGTTATAGTATGTCGTTTGCTAATTCGGGCATCATTATGCTCTGCAAGAATACTTATCTGTGAGGAATTAAGTTTATCTTCTGTTTCTTTTATCACTTCTTTCTTATATACCACCTATCCTTTAATTTTTTTGTTTTCATCTAACGTTGCCTTAAACTCAATAAAAGAGGAAACAAAAGATGCATGAAATCATAGAGAGTGACGGCACCACAAAGAGAACAAGATCAATGAAGCAAACCCAACCACTAAAGGATAATATCGTACGGGTAAATGGTTCCAATAATCTTGGCACACCTACATAAAACCAATTGGTGGCAAAGGATGGATTCCAAGTTACACACATACCATACATAAAAAAGCACAAGTAAACATCATTTGTAGCTTGCTACAATTGCTAAAAAAAGAAGCCTTTACGGGCAGTCTTCCTCACAAGATGTGCCCCACCATACTTGTTGATTGCCTCATAGCAGTTTATCACTGTCTCAGTCCTCTGGACTGGCACCTGATGAACAACATAAGCATGTTGACGTTTATATTGAAAAGGAAATAGCTGCGGTGGAGTCCTACGTGGTGGAGGAGTTGCTGCTGGGAAGTTATCGTCCAGGAGAGCAAATGCTTCTGCCCCAATCACTGATAGCTCGGTTTTGGTTTGTGAGTGATGCGACATTTTGGATTGAAGTGATTGAGAGAAAAAGGAACCACTAGTTCTTTTTTGTTTTGTTGTATTTGCTTATGGTTTGATAAGAGGTTCCTTATGCCTTTATATATAGAAAATCAAGAGCAACCGATCGATCAATGTTACTGGTATTGTTCTAAACTAGTTTATTATAACCATAATAGATGAATTTATTCTTTTTTTTTGTGTGTGTGGAATCATACTTTTCCCTATTCCTTTCAGATAAATGGGAAGAAATACTTCTTCTTTTATTCAGGCAAAAGATCAAAAATTCTTTTCTTGAAGTGGATAATTATACCAATTTGTGAATATGCCTTCGAGGAAGGCATGAAGGCAGGCCTGCCTTCTATAGTTCTATGTAATGAAAATTGATTATTTCTACCGTAACAAGTAACGACCCAGCTTATTCAGTCATTTGCTAAGACATTGAAAGCAGATGAAGCAATATGTAGATCATTATCCCAATCCTATTAGAAATAACATTACATCTAATAATAAGAACTTGAGAGATCACAACTCCAATAAAACTCAACAAACACTTAAATATGAAGCAATAATCGCCTGCATATCTACCGAATGAATGAAGAGCCTACTTAATTGTGTATAACACCAACATACATTTCAAAACTCAGAGACCTGTTTTTAATCTACATTTAATTTAAAATTATTTATTTGTTTTCATTATAAGCATATATCAGATTGCACATTTCAAAATCAGTAATGCCTAATGAATATTTCTTCGTTCAATATATCTATACTACTATATAATGCATTTGAGACTATTCTATAATTAGAAATGCTTAAAATTCAGACTTTTACTTCCTTATTATGGAAGAATTTCAAAATTAATTGATTAGAAAGCAGGTTGGTTAGGAAGCAAGTTGGTTAGGAAATTTGTTAAGAAGCAGATTGGTTGTTCAAACTAAAATTATTTGGTTTAATCATCTCTACTAATAAAACATATAGACAACTAAATGTATGAATAAGCCAAATAACGCAAAATGTAGTCACAGGTACCCGCCGCCGCATTGCGCGGGTACCGTTCTAGTTAATATATAACACATATCAATAATGCTCTCTGAAACTAATATAAACTATATAAATGAAAATTGTTAAAGCGTTTGTAGTAAAATATACATCCATTCTTTTATTCGAGTAAAGGTAATTAGAAGTATTATTAAATAGAACAAACATACACGTGAAAGAAGAATATAGAATCAACATGTGAAGTAGAACAAGTTGTATTTATATTAGCATTTATTTGATGCAAATGGACGCCAATATAGAATGGATTAGAGATCTTTTGGATATGATCTTTGTATATCTATATATAAAACTGTTATAATCTATTATTCTCTTAAATGTGTGTTTGTTTTATCATAATCATTAAAAGCTGGATGCTTTTATTCCTTACAATCTTATAAGTTATAATGGATCATGATTTATTCCATTCACATTTGGAGACGTGTCTCCTTCAATCTTCTGTTCTATGAAGCTTCAAGAGAATTTCCAAAGCAATAAGACCTACTTTCTACTTGTTTTAATCAACAAAAGAAATGTTCCTTTGCTAACCATAGTAGTAGTAGTGATGAATTAGTTAAAAAAATCTTCGCAAATTAAAATGACCGAGGACATAGCTAATTAAACTTGAAATTATGTCACATCAAAACACCTCTTATCCATTTTAGGGGATGGGATCCTCTCAAGTTACTTGAGTCAAGTTGAGGTATTATGAGGCATTTGATTTGATCCAATGGCTCAAATCAAAAGAACTTCTTTTGATTTGAGTCATTGGATCAAATCCAATGGTTCATAACCCCCTAACTTGACTCAAGTTGTACCTACAACTTGAGAGAATCCTTGTCCCCATTTCAGACTCATGGGTATATATCCTTTTGTTTTGTTAATCTGAGCTCAATTTTGTTTGGCTGTATCCCAAATTCCTGATGGAGTTTGGCTACGGTTTTTTCAGTCAAGTATTTTCTTCTACTGGCATGCTATTCGTGTCAGTAAAGTAAAAAAGTCACCAAAAGTATCCAAAATAGACGCGTTTAGTAGGCAATTAAGACCTGAGTGCCACTATTTATTCTTAGAAAGTTCAAACCAAAAGTGGCAAAAACAATTACCCATACGTTATATGGCTGGTAAAAATGACTTGCACTATTGTTTTAAATATTCTTAATATATTTTGCTCACCGTCATTGAAATAATCTCTCCCTAAGAGACCGTATCTTATTGTGAGTTTAAGAACTTGTTTTTGCAAAATTTCGTTTATGAAAATGTTCAGAATAACCTTTGTGCCGACTGCCAGGTCCAATTTAAATTTGTTATAGCGTATCTATAGGTGACATTCACCATTCAGTATACTTGTTTTTCTGGTGGCCGGTACCGACCTTAGGAATACGTATCCTTAAATTCGTTTTCTTCTTATGAGTTTGAGAATCATATTAAGTTGTTGCTTCTTGTAGTTGCATATTGATATTCTTTTGGTTCATAATAATCTTCATAAACTCTTTTTTAGTAAATGAATTCTAAATTATGAAGTACTAAAAGAAGGAGGTCGAAAAACAAAGAGAACACCACTAGCAGTTATTTCTTTTCACATCCACGTAAAACCAATTATTGGCAAGGGATGGATCTCAAAGTACACACAAAGCTTTGAAATACATCTATTCATATCTAGAATTATCAATAAAAGAAGCCCCTACGGGCGGGCTTCCTTTTAGTTTTATCTACGATCAGAGTTCCACCATACATGCTGACCGCCTCGTAGCAATCTATCACCATCTCTGCCCTTTTTGCTGGCACTTGTTGCACAAAATAAGGCTGTTGGGGTTTATATTGATAGGGAAACATCGTATGTTGTGGAGTTCTATGTGGTGGAGCAGTTGTCTCCAATGATGGAGGCTTCAAGTTCCATCCACCTGGGATATTATTATCCAAGAGAGCAAAACCTTCAGCTCCAATCATTGCAAGATCCGTTTTCGATTTTGAATTATAAGACATTGTTTGGCAAGGTGAATTAGAAGAAAAGTACGTAGTACTGTAGTGGTTATGTTTGTTGTATTTGCTTAGGGTGTCTATTACTAAAGACATGCCTTTATATAGAGAACTAAGAAGTATTATAAGTCTATAGGCAACTTTTCAAATTTCAATCGCAATGGTATTTTCGTTAATGTTAAGATTCTAAGTAGGTATTTTTAGTTTAACAGAAATTATACTTGTATTTTTAGTTTAACGGAAATAATACATACAGTATGTAACACCCTCAAAATATCACAGCGGAAGATAGTGTCACTGAGGTATTACTTCATAGCACAAAAAACGACCTTTCAAAAGAGACGTTTTAAAAGTATTTCACATTTGATACATTAAAACCACAGAGTTTTCAAAAAGGTCCCAACAGTTTTCATAAACCACAATGTTTTCAAAAGATCACAAATGTTTTAAACATAACATAAATATTTAAAATGTAGACTCTTCAAATGTGAAAATATGCCGAGTCTTCAAAAGATATCCGTGCAACTCCACCCAAGACCTTCATGCCTTAAAACCTCAGAGTTTGCAAAAAGGTCCCAATAGTTTTCATAAAATACAATGTTTTCAAAAGATCACAAATGTTTTAAATCTTTAAAATATAGACTCTTCAAATGTGAAAATATGCCAAGTCTTCAAAAGATATCCGTGCAACTCCATCCAAGACCTTCATGCCTTAAAACCTGAGATAAAACATGCTAAAAAGTCAACACAAAGGTTGAGTGAAATCCATAAAGTTTAATAAGTAGCTGATCAAAATCTATATTTATAAAAGCGACTAAGCAACAAATGCAGAGTCTAGTAAGGTTATTATTGCCCTAAGCTCGTGACCTCGAACAATAACGTCATTTTCTGTCAATAGGAACTGAGAGATCTACTATTTGTTTTACCACTACACCCCAGGCTACTGGTGAGTGCTTATCCACTCACCTTTTCTAAGCTAAATTAGGACTAAATAATCCAAAAACTAACCAAAAACGCCAAAGAAAACATGTTTTTGTGATTGTGAATATGCAGGTACGGATATATCGTAAAAAGACGAAAAACAAACAAAAATCGGGCAAAATCGAGCACAAGAGTAGAACGAGTCAGAAAGTCAAGCTGGAAATCAAGTTGAGCTTTAAAAAGTCAAAAGAGATCCCTAGAGTTTGAAGATTTGCATGATTCATCCTTTTCGGGAAAGTTTGAGGAAATGTCAGAAACAGTCCCTGCACTTTGGAAATCACATTTAGTCCCTCAAAGTTTTATTTGAAGAGAAAGTCAACTCAACCTTCAAATATCCAAAGTTGGCAACTTAAACCCTTGGAGATCAGTTTTGAGTTATTGGCAGAAACATCCCTTGGTTTTCAGTAAATTACAAAATTGGTCCTTGAATTTTATTACAACTAAAACTGAAAATACTACACCAAGCTTAATCCAATCCATAAACTAATATCACAAAGCCCAAATCCAATAAAGAAACCAAGGCCCATACCCAGCCATCCCATACCCGATCCAATAACACCCCACGGTCAAAGTATTATACGGGTCAAAGGTCAAATGAGAAGTCAAACAATAATATAAAATTTACCCCGCTTCCCTTTTTCCCCAATTCCCATTTACCCAGTTCACAAGAACCCTAATTTGACCGTACAAAGCAATTACCGCAATTAAGGGTGTTTCTGTCAAATCAACATGCTTCTAGAAGTTTAGAATGATGTCAGGGTGTGTCAGAGTCGCAAAAGAAGCACAATTATGACATGTGGCAAGCTGCTGTTGGTGAAGACGCGCCATAAGAAGCAATCCAAGGGTTAATATCATTTGGAAATCATTGGGGAATGATCAGAGGGTTGATATGCATTGAGAGAAAGCACAAACTCACACGGATTGTCAGCTTGGCAATCCGTGAGCTCCTACTCCTCCTTTCTTATAAATAGAAGGCATTAGTAGCTAATTTGAGTAGTTAGAATTAGTATAGCGAAGCTCTGCTTAAATTTACTCAGAATGTATTTAGTATAGCTTATTGTAATTGTACCTCAATTAGTTTTTATTAAAATTTAGTTTTCACTTATTTCTATTAGTTTATTAATCATCTTCAATTACTTTAAGTTTTGATATCTGTTGTTCTTTTTCAGCTTTTAGGTTCTAAAATAGCTTAATCATTTTCATTTAGTTAACTCATTTTTCATAATTTTCAAAAACATAAAAACAGATAATAATAATAATAAAAAAAAATGTTTTCAAATTAGTAGCTAAGCTTCTAAATAAGCTCATTTAGTTTTTTCACAATCTATACTAGCTTTGTAACTACCTTTGGATATGTTTTAATTTCAAATTTCACAAGTGAATTAAGAAGTCAACAAAAGTCAATTGCACTAGTTTCATTGATTGAGGAGGTGATTTGGATAAGCTGGAACAGAAATGGAAGGTTCCTTCCTATCATAAAGATAGGCAAGCATAGTGAATCAATCCTGTTCAGACTAGATTGAAGGTGTTTGTAAGTTTTGGATCCTGTGTTTAAATTTTACTTACTGTTTCATTGATTTGTAGTTTCTAGTATTGTAGTGATTCTGTAATTGAGCTTTATTGATTTAGTTTTTCATAGTTTGAATAGACTTGAGTTGATTGCTGTTATTGAATACATGATTGAGTTTGTGGATCTGTGTTGTTTTGAGCATCTGTCATACTTTGGATATGTGATTTTTCATATCTGTTAGATCTAGTTGTAAATTGTGGTAGATTTGCTGATTGTTAGTGATTTAGGACTGAGTTTGATAGAATTAATGGTACTCAGTGGTATTAGAATAAAGTTCATAGTGAAAATTGGATTTAAGGGAGTGTTTGGATCATTGATTTGTTGAGTGGTACTGAAGTTGAGCTGCTGAATATCTGTCTCATATAAGATCAATTAGTGTAATAATAGAGTTTGGAATTATAAAAACAGTAGCATAGTTTATAAAAAGTCAAAATATGAGTTCATTGCATCTACTAATAGTCATAGTATAAGTCTGCTAGTGTAACTGAGGTTATAGATGCATTGTCGTTAGATATAGTTTTAACCAGTGTAATTGTAGCTTAATACTACCATTAATAAGTAGATTTTAGCTGATAAAATTCATTTTGGTCAAAGTTTAGTGGTCATCAAATGGTCAACTGTTTCATTAATTCAGGTTCCATTAGCTGTTGAACCCAGTTGAATTTAGAGTAGTTAATAGTAATTCCTTGTTAAACAGTTGATTGAACTTGGTGCTCAGTTGTTCATTAGTGCTTTTGCCCCCATAAGCTGGAATATTGAGCTTATATTGAGTGCTTATTGCATCTGTCAGTTAACTCATTTGAAACTGAGTGTCTGTTTTGTTATTGAGGTCTGCCATTTGAATTTTGAGCTTATATCAGTGTCTTGTGAAAGTTTCTGAGTTTCATTTTAGTTGAATAAGTCGTATGTATAGTCTACATCTTCTGGCTTATTGTGTTACATCAGTGCTTATTGATTGAGCTTTTCATAATGCTTATTTCAGCTTATCTGTGTTCCTGAGTTTGTTGAGAGTTGTGAATTGTCATTTTTAAGCGTTTTAGATCATAATAAAAGTTTCATTCAGCTTGGGTCACAAGTGCTTATAAATAAGCACTTGTGATAAGCAGTTGTCTTAAATAAGCACTTATACTGTTCATTTTAGTTTCAAAATTTTTATCCAAGTTCATTTTATTATTTTAGAATTTCTGGTAATTTTTTAGATTTTTCCAAGTTGTTTTGATATTTTTCTTAATTTTTCTTTGAATTTAAGCATTTTTATATACTTTTAAATAAACAAAAATCAATAAAAAAAATCAGAAAAAGCCATAAAAAATACAAAAATATTTTAGGAAATTCTTTTATAATATTTTAGATTTTTCAAAAATTAATTTTCATTTTTCCCTTTTATTTTTCTATTTTCCTTTATTTTTAATTCATTTAAAATTACAAAAATCAAAATAAATTCATAGAAAATAAAAGAAAAATAAAAAAAATAATTTTCTTTTTCTGGAAATTCAATTTACTAGTTTAGGATTTTTAGAAAATAATTTTACGTTTGTAGGATCATTTTTCAATTAAAAGTTACGTTTTATTTTGAACGTTACGTTTTAATAATTGCATTTGCATTTCCGTTTTTACATTTTTCACTTTAGCTCATATCTAGCTTGTACCTCTTGCATTATTCATAATTGTTTGTTATTATTTGAATTTCTTGATCACTATTTTCACTTTCATCACTTTTCAATTCACGATTTGCACGAATCAATATTCCTTGATTCAATTCACCTTCGTACAGATACGACTCGGGTGATCCGTATTTTGTGCGGATCATTTCGATACTATACTACTATATTATATAATTGGTTTTGAACACAATCACCTACGAAAGTTATATTTCAGCTTCTTAGAATCAGTAGACATTGCACCCGCATATGAAACTGGCTTCACATTAGGTACATTCGAAGTTGTCGGCTATTTCAAAACACTTGTAGTGTTTTTAAAAGAAGCAACCTGAGGTGATGAAGTAGTAGCCACAGTCTCCGCATTCTTTAATTCAATATCGTGCATTGCTTCCTCAAAATCCTTACAAGCATCCAAAACAACTTGATCAATACCATTAGGTTGACTAGCATTCAAAGTGTTTAAGCCATCATTAGCCAATTTCTCTTTAGGTTCGACAACTGGAGAAGCTACCCCACTGTTTGGCTCAGAAAGAAGCATAACAAAGTTTTGTGACTTCATAGCAACATTAAAACTCGTAACCATAGTGTAGGAATAGCCACATGTGTAATGCTAGGTTGAGGTTGCTTCAAAACATTAGAGATGTCATGAAGGACTTCTTTTTTGCCATCATTTAGGATTGGAGAAACAACCACATGTGTAGGACTTGAAGTATTACCAGTACCATCGCCTCCCACATCTTTACTTCCAGCACATAGCGTGTCATGATTAGGGTTACTCCCCAAAGAAGAAACCTTACTTGTCGAACCAGTAACCTCAGTAATCTTATCATGAGTAACTCTACTTGTGTCACTGATAATCTCAATTGGCGTATCATGACAATGGTTATTCCCCAAAGAAGTAACATTGCTTGTAGGACCAATAAACTCAATATACGATTGAAAAGAAGTAACATTACTTTTAGACCCACTAACCTTAGTAACATAGAGAGTATCCTTACTTCCAAAAGAAGCAGAGTTACAAGCAGCACCAGTAACTTCAGAAAACGATTGAAACGAATATGGAGTAGACAAACACTTGTTAACGATTCTACTAGGAACATCAACATCAACAATTGCAGCTTTGGACGCATTTATGTTATTAAGAGAACCCTTGTTAATCATCTCTCTAAGACCCACGTATAGTAGAACAAACTAAACGACCAAGAAGATAGAAACCCTAACTGAGAAAGTTAGGGTTTAGACGAGCAACACCAGAAATCTAACCTCCAACCATAATGAATGTTGATCAATAAAACATACAATGATTCATGACCAGTTGATTAACAATAAATAGGCAGAAACCAATTACACAATAATTGGAATGATTAGTTGGTTTAAACCCTAACTTGCGTTACCCTAAAAAATCGATTCTTTAACAAACCTTTAAATCTTGTGAAACAAAACAAAACCAATCAAGAAACAATTAACAATGAATGTTAATCATTGAGTAAATTAGTTTGATTAAAGAAACACAAAGGATTAAACAGATTTGATGAAAAACGATTAGAAAAGTTAAGGGGGAAAAATCGCCAAAGAGAGTTTCGTGGGTTTTTTTCAATGGGCTTACTCTTCGATGCTAGCTTCTTATCATGTGTGAGTTTTTAATAAATCTCCGTTGTTATAATAATAATAATAATAATAATAATAATAATAATAATAATAATAATAATAATAATAATAAAGTGGCATTACCGGTCAATAAATGTGTTTAAAGTGTCTTACCATGTTTGAAAAAAGGTTCATAGAAAGCCATGTAGATCTGAAGGGATCATAGTTATTTTCGCTTTATTTGATTTAATTAGGATTTTGCTTTTTGTATTTAATGCATAAACTCTAAACCTTAGCCGTCAAAATATAAAAAAATATGTTGTGTTGCCTTCACTCAACCATATTTTTTCTTTCTCATTGTTTTTCATTGTTAAAGACCATTTTCGTTGACAACAAAAGTTGACTACCAAATTTTCTATCTTTCTCTTAAAGGTAAAACAAGCCATGACGTAAAAAAATAATAATAGATATCATAAAAAAAATGAAAAAAAATCGTGAAGCAGTATACAATTATATTGCCAAGTACAAGTCCATCTCCATGCAAACGAATAACAAAGAAGAGGAGAGAAAGAAAATAAAAAGAAAAGAAGAAGGCGATTTCAACATTCTATCCTGTTTGTACGTCAAGAAACTTGCCGTTCAAACTACATGGGAGTGTTAGATTATATGTTAAGGCCCAAGCCTAGAAGCTTAGGGTCCATTAGGTTTAGGATTATATTAGCTTATTATCTAAGTCATGTTTTATTTTAGATAAACAAGAAATCTCATTATCTAATCATACAAAAACACAATCAGTCTCAGGTCCAAAGGTAAAACAAGCCATGACGTAAAAAAAATAGTAGACATCATAAAAAATGAAAAAAAAAAAAAAAACGTGAAGCAGTATACAATTATGTCACCAAGTACAAGTCCATGTTCGTGCAAACGAATAACAAAGAAGAGGAGAGAAAGAAAAGAAAAAGAAAAGAAGAAGGCAATTTCAACATTCTATCCTATTTGTAGATCCAGAAATCTCTCGTTCGAACTGCACGAGAATGTTAGATGGTATGTTAAGGCCCAAGCCTAGAGGCTTAGGGTCTATTAAGTTTAGGGTTATATTAGCTTCTTCTCTAAGTCATATTTTATTTTAAATAGACATGAAATCTCATTATCTAATCATACAAAAATACAATCAATAATATTTCTATTGATGAAGATAGCAATAGAAACATTATCTAATGTTATAGAATGTAGATAAAGAGTTGCATAATCTTCCGAATACGCAACTAAGGGAACATTATGCAATTTAAAACAAACCGGAACCTTAGTTACCTCATTTTTGGTTAATGACACCTTCGAATTCCATTTGTTAAGAATGAAGGGCGATTTTCGGATTAACCAAGGGCCACTTTGAAGAACAAGATCCACACCCTCATTCGAATCAAACTTAAAAAGACAAACACCAGCATTATTCTTTATAAGCTTTTTCAAGCCAAAACTTACCCCACGTATTGGTAACGTAGTTTTAGGGACATGTAATTTTTGATGGAGTGTTTATAACAGATCTAGGTTAAAATATAAATATATCACAAGTCTTACAAAATAAGATAACTAACATGTGCTAAGAGCCTAAGTCCGATAGTAAAAAACAAACAATTCATTGCTAATAATTCATTTTGGCTATATTATACTTGTGCTTCAAGATATTTTAACCATCTATAAATTTTTGATATGGTTGCCTTATTTCAGTTTATATGAATGATTCGAGATGCAAATTTTGAATCAAGTTATATATCTATATTTATACTATATATAAATGAAAAACAAACAAGGTAAAAAGTGAAAAGTTGAAACTTAAAAAGGAATGTTGAAAACATGTGTTTCAAAAGGAAACTATTAATACATACCAAAAACCGGGTTGACCTGGGACCCGGTTTAATTTGACCCATTTTTCGACCCAACCCGTTGTGTTGACCCGGTTTAAATTTACCCGTTTTTCGACCAGAACGGTTCAACTAGTTGAACCACCCAGGTCAAATCGGGTTTCAAAACATCATGATTAATCTTCAAATCCTCAAACATTTATTATTTTTCGTTTATAACTCATAAACTTTTTTTTAATCACTAAATCTATCTGCCGCACGAAATGCCGATCAAATCCGTTAAAGGAAGCCTAATCAAAGCGGGCAAACAAAAAATCCCGTTGCTATGCACGGGTAATCATCTAGTGTTATAAAATCAATCTATACATGATAATTAAGCTTAAGATCATTGACATTTTGGGTGTTGAAAGGGTCATAAACAAATAACACTCATTAACAACTAATTTTTTGGGTAAATCAAGAATATCATTAATTACTCAAAATAAAACCTTTACAAACATAGTTATAGAATGTAGATAAAGAGTTGCATACTAAAAGGGAAATAAGAGAATGTCACAATGTCTGATCACAAACTTTTACAAAAGAAACCGAAAATAAAGTCACCAATTAAGAAACTTAACTTTCCACCAAAAAAGAGAAATACAAAACCAAGGGTCAAAGAATACACTAGATCCTTACCAAGAGATACATACTGTTTTTATCTCGTAGAGATGGAATTTTTAGATTAATCTCACTATCTCAGCAAACATATAGTAAAAACAATGAGGTTTAAAGGCATTCATAGTCAGTACAGGAAAAACTGAAGAACAAGAAAATAGTTCAAACCATTAAATTGGCTAAACCGAAACGGTTTTAAATAGTTCAGCACGAGCATCCTTTGCTGGTTTGGTTAGGAAAATTTTGAAACCATAGTTATTGGTTCGGCCGATATTTTTGACAGTCGGCCAAGCCGGACCGTGTACATCCGTAATATCAATGCCATGTTTTGGCCCGATCCATCCAATTCCCATCTCTACAAAATAGCAAGTATAAAGAAAAATCACCGTATGGGTCAACCAACTTGAATTCACCATATTAAGAATGACATTTTTGATCTTTCCAACCTCAAAACTGTTTTTTGATTATTATTAGTAATGGCCTTACTTAAGCCTGAAAGAGTTGGGCCATCTTTATTGGTCCTCAAATTGATGAAAACAGATTTCCTCAGTGATTAAGTATATTAATGTTGTAGCATGTTCTTTAAACATGGAAAAAAGATGTTATAGTATGTCGTTTGCTAATTCGAGCATCATTATGCTCTGCAAGAATTTTTATATGTGAGCAATTAAGTTTATGTTCTGTTTCTTTTATCACTTCTTTCTTATATAAAATCAAGTGCAATCGATCGATCAATGTTACTGGTATTGTTCTAAACTAGTTTATTTTAACCATAATAGATGAATTTGTTCTTTTGTTTGTGTGTGGAATCATACTTTTCCCTATTCCTTTCAGATAAATAAGAAGAAATACTTCTTTTTTTGTTCAGGCAAAATATCAAAAATTCTTTTCTTGAAGTGGATAATTATACCAATTTGTGAATATGCCTTCGAGGAAGGCATCAAGGCAGGATGTCTTCTATAGTTATATGTCATGAAAATTGATTACTACTACCTTAACGAGTAACGACCCAGCTTATTCATTCATTTGCTCAGACATTGAAAGCAGATGAAGAGACATGTAGATCATTATCCCAATCCTATTCGAAATAACGTTATATCATATATACATTTGTTGGGGGCTTTATGGCAACCCCTACACATGGCCACTGTAGAAACCACTGTAGCACTATAACTAACGGTCGTTAGATATTTAACGGCTGTTAGCTAATGATCGTTATCTTTTACATTTTCTTTAAAAATCCATACGAAATTGGTCCCTCATCTCAAAAGTTCGTTGCATATTTAGTCCTCGCATAATTTACATGATTGGTCCTTCATGTTATACGTCCATTGCAAAGTCAGTCCTTAGTCACTAAATTGACGTTAAGTAGCTACCGGCCGTTATTACACTTTACCTATTCGAAAAACACCTCGCGGCAACGCGCGGTTTTCCAACTAGTTACATCTAATATTAAGAACTTGAGAAATCACAACTCCAATAAAACTCAACAAACACTTAAATATGAAGCAATAATCGCCTGCATATCTACCGAATGAATGAAGAGCCTACTTGTGTATAACACCAACATACATTTCAAAACTCATAGACCTATTTCTAATCTACATATAATTTAAAATTATTTATTTGTTTTCATTATAAGCATATATCAGATTGCACATTTCAAAATCAGTAATGACTAATGAATATATTCTTAGTTCAATATATTAATATGTACTCCCTCTGTTTCAAATTTATTGTCCACTATTGACTTTTTTAGTCTTTCTTTTACAACTTTGACCTTAAATATTTTTGTTGGTGTTATATAATATTTGATGCAAAATATATAAATGGATTGAGTTTTAAGTGTATTTTTCAATGGTATAATTTTTCATCAAGTATTCTATAACAAAAAAAAAAAAAAATATGGTCAAAGTTGAACCAATT
Source organism: Artemisia argyi (assembly GCA_030686995.1). Taxonomy (NCBI): domain Eukaryota; kingdom Viridiplantae; phylum Streptophyta; class Magnoliopsida; order Asterales; family Asteraceae; genus Artemisia; species Artemisia argyi. Next base: position 173,255,802 of record CM060696.1, on the reverse strand, counting down.
TGACTTTGAAAATTCAAACTCGACAATTATTTTGGGACGGAGGTCGTAACACATATCAATAATGCTCTTTGAAACTAACATAAACTATTTGTCTGGACACGTGTCAACAAATTAATGGAATTGCACGTTCACACATTCGCACATGACCGTTTTAGGAAAGAGCCTTATTTTTGTACCACATTTTAAAAAAGTTTAAATTTTTGACCCCTTTTGGGAATTAACTCTGCATTTATTCCTTCCACTATTATAAATTAATGGATCATGATTTATTCCATTCATATTTGGAGACGCGTCTCCTTCAATCTTTTTTGGTAGCAAAATATACATCCATTCTTTTATTCGTGTAAAGCAAATTAGAAGTATTATTAAATAGAACAAGAAACATACACGTGATAGAAGAAGCCAGAATCAACTTGTAAAGTAGAACAAGTCTTATTTATATCAGCATTTGATGCAAATGGAATGAAAAATAAAATGGATCAGAGATCTTTCGGATATGATCTTTGTATATATATCTATATATAACACTGTTATAGTCTATTATTCTCTTAAATGTGTGTTTGTTTATCATAGTCATTAAAAGCTAGATGTATTATTCCTTCCAATCTCATAAGTTATAATGGATCATGATTTATTCCATTCACATTTGGGGACGTGTCTCCTTCAATCTTCTGTTCTATGAAGCTTCAAGAGAATTTCCACAACAATAAGACCTACTTTCTACCTGTTTTAATCAACCAAAAGAAATGCTCCTTTGCTAACCACAGTAGTAGTAGTAGTAGTAGTGGTGGTGGTGGTGGTGATGAATTAGTTGCAAAGCTCTTCACAAATTAAACATGACCGAGGACATAGCTAACTAAACTCGAAATTATGTGATGGGGCCCAAGTGTTGATGAACAGGCCATTGTGTTTCTGGAGCCCCAAGATCGCGTGACAAAACAGGCCTTACTAAAATGGGCATAACTTGGGCTTCGGGGCTGCGTTTCAGGCCTATGACCAGTCGATTCGAAGCTTGGAACGAGGAGCACGTTGTGGTAAACAGACTATGACAGTTTATGGAACTTTCGCCAAAAAGCCCTATTTTAGGAGTTATTTGCACTTTTATGATTTTTATTAGTTTTTTGGATACTTGTTTTTGTAATAGTTTTCGGCTCGTTTATTCTTTAGGGTCAATTTCGACTTTGTTTCTCTATTTAATAAGTGTATTGCCTTTGTTGCTAAGCAGTTCTATGAAATATCAAAAGTCTATTTTTGACAGCTTTTGCTAAGAATTACCCTGTAATCGGCATTCGTGTGAATCAACGATTATTGGTAGAATCGTTCCTAGTGTTCGTGCGAATCAACAGGCCCAATTTGTGTTATATTGTTATTTAGTCTACATCATTATGTCACATCAAAACACCTCTTATCCATTTTAGTCTCATGGTTATATATCCTTTTGTTTGTTAATCTGAGCTCAATTTTGTTTGGCAGTATCCCAAATTCCTGATGGAGTTTGGCTACGGTATTTTTAGTCAAGTATTTTCTTCTACTGAAATGTGGGTATAAACACGTTTAGTAGGCAATTAAGACCTTAGTGCCACTATTTATTCTTAGAAAGTTCAAACCAAAAGTGGCAAAGACAATTACCCATACTTTATATGGTTGGTAAAAAAGACTTGTACTATTGTTTTAAATATTTGTTAGTAAGAGCTATCGTATATTTTGCTCTCCGTCGTGTGTGTGTCTATATATATATATATATATATATATATATATATATATATATATATATATATATATATATATATATATATATATATATATATATATATTCTTGAACGGCGGGTTAGTTGTTAGATGTTAGTTGTTGGCTCGAGTTAATGTCGCATCCTCGGGTATCTATACCAACTGCGAGCCTCTCCTTAGGGGATAACCCAACTCCTATTCCCGATTCGCCTGATATCAATAGAGCTTGTGGTTTCCAAGTGAGGACTTCCCGGTCGGTCACCCAAACCGGTACTACTCTCACTTGGGCTCTCTAACTACTTAAGCCTTTACCACTAGACTACAAACCCCATGATTCCATCGTAGAAATAATATGTCACTAAGAGACCGTATCTTATTGTGAGTTTTAGGGTACTTGTTTTGGCACAATTTCATTTACGAAAATCTTTATAATAACCTTTGTGCCGACTGCCAAGTCCAATTTGGAATTGTTATAGCGTATCTATATTAATCTACTTGTTTTTCTTGTGGTACCGATTTTAGGAGTATCCTTATATTCCGTTTTCTTCTTATGTGTTTGAGAATCATGTTAAGTTGTTGATCCTTGTAGTTGCATATCGACATTCTTTTGGAGTTTTGGTTTATAATAATCTTCCTAAATTCTTGTTTTAGTAAATGAATTCTAAATTATGGTGTATTAAAAGAAGGACGTCAAAAAACAAAGAGAACACCATTAGCAGTTATTTAAATACAACAATCGAGTAGTACGTATTAGCAATTTAGCATTGTAATTGATTTCAACAATCTTTGCACATCCACGTAAAACCAGTTATTGGCAAGGGATGGATCTCAAAGTACACACAAAGCTTTGATCAATTACATTCTATGCATTTCTAGAATCATCAATAGAAGAAACCCCTATGGGCGGGCTTCCTTTTAGTTTTATCTACGATGAGAGCCCCACCATACATGCTGACCGCCTCGTAGGAATCTATCACCATTTCTGCCCTTTTTGGTGGCACTTGTTGCACAAAATAAGGCTGTTGCGGTTTATATTGATAGGGAAACATCGTATGTTGTGGAGTTCTATGTGGTGGAGCAGTTGTCTCCAATGATGGAGGCTTCAAGTTCCATCCAACTGGGAAATTATTATCCAAGAGAAAAAAACCTTCAGCTCCAATCATTGCAAGATCCGTTTTCGATTTTGAATTATAAGACATTGTTTGGCCAGGTGAATTAGAAGAAAAGTACGTAGACTGTAGCGTGGTTATGTTTGTTGTACTTGCTTAGGGTGCCTATTACTAAAGACATGCCTTTATATAGAGAACTAAGAAGTATTATACGGAGTAAGTCTATAGGCAACTTTTCAAAACTCAATCGTAATGTATTTTCCTTAATGTTAAGATTCTAAGTAGGTATTTTTAGTTTAACGGAAATCATACTTGTATTTTTATTTTAACGGAAATTGTACTTGTATATATTTTTAGTTAAACGGAAATAATACGTACAGTCTGAAAGATGACTACACATGCATGCTAGCCTTTTCTGGTTCCGGCATACATAAGACACATTTTTGTTTTGTTTATCTCTAGTATAGTAACTGCAAAATATAATATAGTATTTATTATATACTGTACGTAAAAAGTTGATAATAACTATAGATACATATAAAGTGGAAATGAATAACGAATCAAAATAGTGGAAATGAACCAGATTTGATGCGTATATAAGTAGGGGTTGTAGGAAGACCTACACTTGCACCAACAATATTGGTATAGAGTATTATTCTCTTGAGTGAGTATTCGATTCCAATCTTATTGTTCAATCGTGATTCACTCTCCATTTGTAGAAGATATATACCTCTTAATCATTTAAAAATGGTGACGTACTACTGTCAGACGTCATACTCTTTTGTAGATGCTGCTTAATTTGAGCTTGACGAATTTTGATAAACGGTCAAGACATATATCCACTACCAGAAAAGTGATATTTAGTGACAGAATTTAGTGCCGAAAACTGTTACAACTGCATTTTCTTAACTTTTAGTGACATCTCTTAAGCTTTAATGTCACCTTTTCTCTACTCTAGCTAGAAAATTATGTGGCCGGCATCCGGATGTTCTCACAAGAACTCTCATGTCAAACCTCATTAAGTACACATTTTAGGATGCCTAGAGAAAGGGTCAAAAATCATTATGGGGTACCTCGTTAGGGTTAAAGTGTCACTAGAAAGTCGTGAATATTGAAGTGGCCTTTTCTTGATCTTTCCATGCTAGTATGAATTTTCAATAAGTCTCCTCTGTTCAAGAAATTAAAATAAATAATAAAAAAATTTAAGTGGCATTATCGGTCAATAAAGGTGTTTAAAGTGTCTTACCACGTTTGAAAAAAGGTTCGAAGAAAGCCATGTAGATCTGAAAGGATCTCAGTTATTTTTACTTGATTCTTTTTAGTTAGGATTTTGTTTTTCGTATTTAATGCATAACCGTAAAATCTAGGCATTTAAATATAAAAAAATTTGTTGTGTTACCTTCAATCGATCATATCTTTTTTCTTTCTCATCAAATTATTTTTGGTTGTTAAAGATCATTGTCATTGACAATAAAATTTGACCACCAAATTGTAGCTCCCTCCTAAAGGCAAAGCAAGCCATGAAATAATAATAATAATAATAATAATAATAATAATAATAATAATAATAATAATAATAATAATAATAATAATAATAAGCGTCATAAAAAATGGAGAAAACTGCAAAGCAATATACAATTATGTCGCCAAACATAAGTCCATCTCCGTGTAAATGAACAACAAAGAAGAGGAGATAAAGAAAAGAAGAAGGCGAATTCAACATTCTATCAAGTTTGTACGTCTGGAAACCTCTCGTTCAAACTGCATAGGAGTGTTAGATGATAGGTTAAGGTCCAAGCCTAAAGGCTTAGGGTCCATTAGGTTTTAAGTCATGTTCTATTATAAATAGACATAAAATCTCTATATATAATCGTACAAAAACACAATCAATAATATTTCTATTTGCTATCTTACATAGTATATGAGCTTTAGGTAAAATCCACCTACAAAAATGCTATCCTTCGATTATTTGCTATTTACCAGTGATCTGAATAAAACCTGAAAACTCTAATGGACCCGAAACTACATACGAGCTCGAGCCTTATAATTTATTGCCTAACACTTCCCCATAATTTAAACGCCGAAATAATGAAAGCTCGGATTGGATGAGAAAACTAAATAAACATTAAAGCAATAGCAACAAAAACATGAATAAGCAACAAAATGAAAAACATTAAAACAAACTTAATTTGTTGTTGAAAACATCCTACAGCAAGCTGAAACAAATTTTCAAACTGCAGCTGTGAAAGCAAGACAAAGAAAGCAAAAACAAAATTTTTTGGCAGCGGGTTGTGACGGCGCGTCGGGTGACTAAAGACGGTATTTTGGTTGGGCTTTGTCCAGAATTGAAAAACAAAGAGAATGAAGGTAACTGCGTCAGTAAACACTAAACAGTTTGAAAGTTATTGCCAAAATAATATGCGGTTAGGGTTTTGGCCGAACATTGCAATTTTTTTTTTTTTTTTTTTTTTTTTTTTTTTTTTTTTTTTTTTGGTGGAAAAAGGATAAATGGTGGCGGCAAGGATTTGACGGGGCGGCTCAACTTAGCCACCTAGGTTCTGATCCGACCCATTCTCATACCATGTTAGATAATATACCCCATAGGATAGTTTGTATTATTCATCAAATATTTATAGTGATAATACAATATGACCAGAATCCATCGACTAGCTCGGGCCTTATAATTGATTGCCCAATAATTGAGTGTGCCAATCTGTTTGGATCTTTTGTGACAAAATATATATTGGCAGATAATCTAAGAGTAAACTAAAAAATATTCGGCACTTACAGATTGAAAATACGGGTATAGCAACACAAAATGACTATTATTCTTCTGGTGGCTTGTGTTTTTGTTTTCCTTCATGATTCGATTAGTTTCTAGACGTACTGTAAATATTTAAGATGCGATATTAAAATGTCATGTTAGCATTTGGTGCATGTTTGTGGTTACCCGGCCTTTTGAACATTAAAGATTTATTGAAAAGCTTAAGCTAACCAGGGGCGGAGCCACCATACAAGTAGTGGGGGGGGGGGGGGGGGGGGTAAGTGTAAAACACACGATCCGAAACCCGAACTCATTTCAAACGTTTAATATCATCGTGAAATATCCCGTAAATAATTAAATATAGTCGGACTCGTAAAATCAAGTCATAAAATTCCTGTTAGGTAATCCTAGTGCCGGAGTCAACGTAGTACCAAGTGAGAATTCAAAAATAAATCTCCAAATAATATTTCATAACGAATCATTAAATAAATCTCAAATCCCATAACGATATTAAATATAATTAACCATAAAATAGGTCTTACAAGTTCGTTACGAATAAAATTCCAAATAAAATTTATAAACGAACTTTAACGTAATGCGGGTTTTCAAAATGGCTCCCTAATTTTCCGGTTGTCACATCCTCCCAGTCTCAGAAGAAATCCGTCTCGGGTTTCTCTCGGAACAATTCATCTACGAAGTGAAAAGCTTCGAATATCTTTTCCGGAACTCGTCCTCACGTTCTCACGTAAATTCTGGTTCGTGTCGGGAATTCCAACGAACCTTGATGAGCGGAATGCGACTTCGCTTGAGTCGTTTAACCTCACGATCTAAAATCTCAATCGGCTCTTCCACAAAATTTAATTTCTCATCAATACGGATATCCTTTATTGGAATAACAGGCATCTCATCAGAAAGACATTTCTTCAAATTACTAACGTGAAACACATCGTGAACTTTACTCAGTTCATGTGGTAATTCCAACCTATAAGCCACGGGCCCAATTCTTTCTAAAATAAGAAATGGTCCAATGTAGCGTGGGTTGAGTTTTCCACGTTTCCCGAAACGTATTACACCCTTCCAAGGCGAGACTTTCAGCATCACTTTGTCTCCAACCTGGAACTCTAAGGGTTTACGTCTCTGATCGGCGTAACTTTTCTGCCTATCTCTGGCTGCTTGCAATCGATCACGAATCTGAGTCACTTTTTCAGTAGTCTCCAAGATAAGTTCAGGGCCTGCGAGTTGGCTACCTCCAACTTCCGCCCAACCAATAGGCGAACGACATTTTCGGCCATACAAAGCTTCAAATGGTGCAGCTTTAAGACTTGTATGGTAGCTATTATTATAGGAGAATTCCGCAAGGGGTAGATACTTCTCCCAGCCTTTACCAAAGTCTATAATACATGCACGAAGCATATCCTCTAAAGTCTGAATGCTCCTCTCACTTTGACCATCGGTTTGGGGATGATATGCAGTACTCATATCAAGTCTCCTCCCCAAAGCCGTTTGAAATGATCGCCACAAAGCTGACGTAAAGCGGCTATCGCGATCAGAAATAATCGATATCGGAACTCTATGACGAGAAATAATTTCCTTCACATACAACCTCGCAAGTTTATCCACACTATCATCTTCACTAATCGCCAGGAAATGAGCAGACTTAGCCAAACGATCCACAATTACCTAGATAGCGACACAACCGCTAGCTGTCCTCGGTAATTTGGTAATAAAGTCCATCGTAATCCGCTCCCATTTCCAAACTGGGAGTTCTGGTTGCGTCAATAATCCTGACGGTCTTTGATGTTTGGATTTAACCTTAGAACATGTCAAGCACTTACTAACATACAATGCTATATCTGCCTTCATGTTTGGCCACCAATATAACTTTCTCAAATCCTGGTACATCTTGTCAGATCCAGGATGAATAGAGTACCTTGACTTATGCGACTCATGCATAATCAACTCTCGAATTCCTCCATATAAAGGTACCCAAATCCGATCCCCAAAACATAGTAATCCATCGGAACGCTTAACAAATCCTTTCTCATTCTCAGCCATCCCAAATATGTTCTCAGCAGGTCAGTTTTCTGCTTTCAACGCTCCCGTTTGAGCTTCAAGTATTTGAGACGGTAACGGCGATACGATAGTCATTCCCAGTGACCTAACTCGTAACGGTGGTATTCTTTCCTTTCGGCTAAGAGCATCAGCAACAACGTTTGCTTTACCAGGATGGTAGCGAATTTCGCAATCATAATCGCTTAGCAACTCAATCCAACGTAGTTGTCTCATATTGAGCTCTTTTTGATTCAAGATGTGTTGTAGACTTTTGTGGTCAGTAAACACAACACACTTTGTTCCATACAAGTAATGTCTCCATATCCTCAAGGCAAAAACCACAGCACCTAACTCCAAATCATGAGTGGTGTAGTTTTTCTCATGCTTTTTGAGCTGTCGGGAAGCATAAGCTATCACTTTTTCTCGTTGAGTCGTTGCATTAACACGGCTCCCAAACCTTTATGTGAAGCATCACAATAGACGACAAAATCCTCGTTACCTTCAGGTAATGCCAAGATAGGAGCACTACACAACATCTCTTTAAGTAATTGAAATGCTTCCTCTTCTTTATCTCCCCATTCATACTTAACACTCTTTTGAGTCAATTTGGTCAACGATTTAGCTATCTTCGAAAATCCCTCGATGAATCTTTGGTAATAACTGGCTAAACCTAAAAATTGACGAACTTCCGTCGGGGTCGTAGGTGCAGCCCAATCTTTTATTGCTTCAATCTTAGCAGGATCCACATAGACTCCTTGTCTATCAATCACATGACCCAAAAATTGTACCGTCGGAATCCAAAATTCACACTTGGAGAACTTGGCATACAGTTTCTCCTTCCTGAGAAATTCTAAAATAAGTCTTAGATGCTCCTCATGCTCCTTCTCACTCTTTGAGTAAATTAGAATATCATCGATGAATACGATCACGAACTTATCTAAATAAGGCTTACACACCCGATTCATGAGATCCATGAATATCGCCGGTGCGTTAGTCAACCCAAACGGCATCACCTGAAACTCGTAATGCCCGTAACGGATTCTGAAAGCCATTTTCGGAATATCTTGTGAAAAACTAGAAGGGGGGGGGGGTTGAATAGTTTTACGTCTTTTAAAATTTATAGACACAAGTTTGTTTAAAAAATATTCGATTCTTGTTTATGTGAACTCAATACTTGCACTATATGAACAATTGTACAATAACTAACTAACAAAGATAATATAGTAAAGGTAAGTAAATGAGTAATGAGAAGAGTTGGAAAGATCAAACCACAACACAAGGATTTATAGTGGTTCGGCTACAAGGACACCTTCCTTGTTCCTACTCCACTCCCTGAGTCACCTACTCGAGAGTTTTCTTCACTATGTCAATAAACTCCCTTTTGGCGGAGAAAACCTTACACACCAATTTACACACCACAATAACTTCACAACTTGATCACTACTTCTACACAACTTCTTCACACCAATATTCTACACACCAATCTTCTTCACACCTATCTTCTACACACCAATCTTCTACTTCACACCTATCTTCACAACTAACCTACTTCACTACTTATCAACTTCTATTTTCTACACAACTTCTATATCTTCTAAACAATTAATCACAAGCACAACACAATATTCACAAGTGAATATATATATATATATATACATTATGCACAACTACTCTTCAACACTTCTTGAACTTGGTTGTAGAAAGAGTGTTCTTCTTTTGCATTTTGGATGAGAATGGATGATGAGGGATTGAATCACTTGAAACAAGGATTAATATACAAATGATCAAAGGGTTTTAGAGGATGTTTAGAGAGTTATAGATCTAAAAATTTCGTGCAAAAGGTGAGGAAAAAATCCAGGTTTAAGGTGGTATTTATAGGCAAAAGATTCTGACAGAGGAGCGTGGCCGGTCCCCTTAAATCAAGGCCGGTCCCCTTAATTTTAAGGGGACCGCCCCTTATAATTAAGGGGGCCACCCAGCTAAAACGGCCAGAATCTTTGTCTTTTAGTAGGGAAAGTTTATTTGGTGAAAAACTAACTGATTTTGGTTAAAAATTTGAATTCATATATTTAGTATGAATAAAACATTTTTCTTTATTACCAAAAGTGTTTTTCAAAAATATATAATATGTTTATATAATTAAATAAACTTTGTGTTAGTTAATTAAATACCCCTTTGATCATGAGATGTATTAAGCACTTGTTTATCCATACCTTAAGTGATTAAGTTGGATATAGTGATATAAACTAGCTTAATACTTGTTTACGTAGTAATTATTCGATTGACGATTTTACATTTTGTGATCGTCAAAATATAGAGATATCGAAAGATATAAATAACGTTTTCACGCATTATTTATGTCAACAATCTCCCCCTTTTTGATGATTACAAAATTTAAACTCATTAATCGAAAATTAGTATATATTCAAGTATTATTGTGAGTTTATATCACTTCTCCCCCTTTTTGTTAGCATAAAAAAGGTTATCCCATGTTAATGGAAGCTCCCCCTTGAAGTATACTCCCCCTCGTTTTGAGGCCAAAAGGAATCGAGATATGGATATCTTGCAAAAATATTTAGTGGCAAGCAACATATATATGTATATAGCATACAAAAGTGTAAACTAAACATAACCATATCATTAATCAAGTGAAATAAATTCATCAAGCATTACATCAACAAATGAAATAAGTAATGCAACTAACAAAAGCCTTTAAAGGCTTACAATCATCATTGAAATAATAAACCAAAGCTTAAATATGAAAGTCCTCTCTAGAGCTTGCCATCCAAAATGGTTTAACATAATTTTATTTGTGAGACACCAAGCATGTTTAATTGGGAGGAATGGATGGTGAACATGGAGATGGTGATGGAGGAGGAGTGTTTGTTGATGGTGGTGGAGGAGTTGAGTTTGTTGTTGGTGGTGGATGCAACAAGTTTTCAATGTGAGAAAACATGTATTGCATTTCATCTCTTAGTCCGAACACAATTGTTCGGTTGTGGATGCAACAAAGGCAAGTGTCACTATGAGCTTCAAGTAAGCTCCATGGGACGGGGTTATAGGTTGGTGGATTGATAGGGGATGATGAGAAGTGTGCATCAAGAGGTGTTAATGGTGATAGTGAGAGAGTTAATGCAAGGGCTGTGTTTTCATTGGTAGGTTGTGATGGTTGAACTATTGGTGGAGGAGATAAGTGGGTGTTAATGTAGTCATTAATGGATGAAGTGGATGGTATGGAGGAAGTAGAGTTTCCATTTGTTGAAGGTGTTTTTGAGGGTGCATTTGGCGCACTAGGAGATGAACATTGAGGTGGTGGAGATGGAGTGGTGTTGTCTTCATTTGTAAGATCAGTGAAGAGTTGTTTGGGTGGAATGATGACAAGTTTTTGTTTCTTGGCATTGTTTGAATAGGTGGTTCTTGGTGATGACATGATGATGTTTGATGAATGTTTGAGGATGATGGAATGTGAATTAAACATGCATAGGGATTATATAGTGGGAAAACATGTTTAGAAGTGGAATTAATTTGAAATTGTAATGTTATATTCCAAAATCAGTTTAGTTTTTAAGGGAAATGGTAGCTGAGACTAGCAAAAGGGATCACATGATGCAAAAGAAAACAGTGTAAAAACTGTTTCAGATGGCCGGTCCCCTTAAATGGAGGCCGGTCCCCTTAATTTTAAGGGGGCCGCCCTTATGATTTACGGGGGCCGCCCATCTGACGACCCAAAAACCAAAATTTTTCAAAAAATTTTCTGGAAAAATGTTGTGTTCTGTTTTGTATTTGCAGCAAGCACCATTTGGACATTTCACATTTGTTTTGGTCTAATATAAGCATACATGATATATATATATATATATATATATATATATATATATATATATATATATATATATATATATATATATATATATATATATATATATATATATATATATATATATATAAGCTAATCATGCAAGTATATATATACATATATAAGCTAATCATGCAAGTATATACATATATAAACCAATTAGCAGAGACCAATAATATCTAGATCGATCCTGAAATATGGAGAGTATGAGATACCGGAACAAACAAGCAATTGAAAACAATAATTAAATCAAGTGACTGTCACATGAAAACTTCCATTGCCACTGATTTCACCATCATAAAATGTTAATTAAAAAGTGCTATATAAAACGTACAATTGATAAATGTGTAGATCTCTGAGGCTCTCACAACCATCACCTCCATCACTTCATGGGCATGAAATTTTGTTATTGAATATATATATATATATATATATATATATATATATATATATATATATATATATATATATATATATATATATATATATATATATATATATATATGTATATATATATATATATATGAAAAAAAAAATCTTATCTACTTGTTCAAGAAGAAAACAACCATGTGGGAACATAATTTAGATACTCAAGCTAGAATATTTAAATTGGTCCAAGGCAATGTTGGTTGTTGGATCGTAAACTTGATTTACACAAATAAAGATTGTACTATCTATAAAAGCCCGAGCCCATATGGAAAAAGCATCTAGAAAGTCGTAGAATAATCATAGAAAAATATCTATTGAAGTGTTTAGAATATTGTAGTGGATGATAACTACTAGAAGTATCTAGCTAAATGTTATAGAAATGTCTAGTAAGAAATATCTAAAACATAGATATGTATGATGTCAAAAATATTTAAAGATCCATGAAAGTATCACGGTTCTAGAATCTTCCGTGAACTAGTATAGATAGTTGATGGTTTAAGCATTGTAACAAAGAAACAAAGTTAAGCAATAAAGTTACATTGTAAACTTTCTCATAAGTGTTCCTCTCTTCATAAGTCTAGAAGGCTCTCGTGTTTCCAACAAATTGGTATCATAGCTAGAAGATCACGATGTCAAGCATGGTGAACTTGTTCCAATTTTCTCGCCTTACCAAAAACAACTATGGTAGTTCGTGCATTCGAATGAAAGCGTTACTAGGCTCACATGATGTGTGGGAGATAGTCGAGAAATGTGTTGAGAAAGTTCACACTATTTTTTTAATTATTTATTTATTTATTATTTTTTATTTTTTTATTTTGTGTGTGTGTGTGTGTGTGTGTTTTTTTTTGGTAAAGGGTTTTCATTATAAGCATATACATATCAGATTAAACATTTCAAAATCAGTAATGATTAAATGAATATATACTTCGTTCAATATATTAATATGTAACTCATATCAATAATGCTCTCTGAAACTAACAGAAACTAAATATCTGAGAATTGAAAAACTTTTGGTAGCAAAATATACATCCATTTTTTTTATTAGAGTAAAGCTAATTAGAGGTATTATTAAATAGAAGAAGAAATATACACGTGATAGAAGAATATAGAATCAACATGTAAAGTAGAACAAGTTTTTATTTATATCAGCAGTTGATGCAAATGTAAAATGGATTAGAGATCTTTCGGTTATGATCTTCGTATATCTATATATAAAACTGTTATAGTCTAACATTCTCTTAAATGTATGTTTTTTTTTTTTTTTTTTTTTTTTTTTTTTTTTTTTTTTTTTTTTTTTTTATCATAATCATTAAAAGCTAGATGCATTTATTCCTTCCAATCTTATAAGTTAATGGATCATGATTTATTCCATTCACATTTGGAGACGCGTCTCCTTCAATCTTCAGTTCTATGAAGCTTCAAGAGAATTTCCAGTGCAATAAGACCTACTTTCTACTTGTTTTAATAAACCAAAAGAAATGCTCCTTTGCTAACCACAGTAATAGTAGGGATGAATTAGTTGCAAAAATCTTCATAAATTAAACATGACCGAGGACATAGCTAATTAAACTCGAAATTAGGTCACATCAAAACACCTCTTTTACATTTCAGTCTCATGGGTATCCTTTTGTTTTGTTAACCTGTGCTCAATTTCCTTTGGCAGTCTCCCAAATTCGTGATGGAGTTTGGCTAGGTATTTTAAGTCAAGTATTTTCTTCTACTGACATGCCCTTCGTGTCAGTAAAAGTAAAAAAAGTCACTAAAAATTCCCAAATACCCTACCTACACATAAAAGAAGCCGGGTATATATAGATGCGCTTAGAAGGCAGTAAAGACCTTTGTGACACTGTTTATTCTTAGAAAGTTCAAACCAAAAGTACGTGGCAAAAACATTAACCATACTTAATATGGTTGGTAAAAAAGACCTGTACTATTGTTTAGTAAGAGCTATCATATATATTTTGCTCTTCGTCGAAGAAATGTCCAGAATAACTTTTGTGCCTTCCAGGTCCAGTTTGGAATTGTTATAGCGTATCTATAGGTGGCATTCACCATTCAATCTACTTTTTGTTTTGTGGTGGTACAGATCTTAGGAGTATCCTTATATTCCGTTTTCTTTTTATGAGTTTGAGAATCATGTCAAGTTGTTCATACTTGTAGTTGCATATCGACATTCTTTTGGTTTATAATAATCTTCCTAAACTATTTTTTCTTTAGTAAATGAATTCTAAATTATGGAGTATTAAAAGAAGGGGGGGAAAACCAAGAGAACACCATTAGTGGTTTTTTAAGTAGTATTAGCAATTTATTGTAATTGATTTCAACATCTTTGCACATCCACGTAAAACCAATTATTGGCAATGGATGGACCTCAAAGTACACACAAAGCTTTGAAATACATTCTATTCATATCTACAATTCTCAATAAAAGAAGCCCCTACAGGCGGGCTTCCTTTTAGTTTTATCTACGATCAGAGTCCCGCCATACATGATGACCGCCTCGTAGCAATCTATCACCATCTCTGCCCTTTCTGCTGGTACTTGTTGCACAAAATAAGACTGTTGGGGTTTATATTGGTTGGGAAACATCGTATGTTGTGGAGTTCTATGTGGTGGAGCAGTTGTCTCCAATGATGGAGGCTTCGAGTTCCACCCACCTGAGAAATTATTATCCAAGAGAGCAAAACCTTCAGCCCCAATCATTGCAAGATCCGTTTTGGATTTTGAATAATAAGACATTGTTTGGTGAGGTGAATTAGAAGAAAAGTACGTAGTACTGTAGTGGTTATGTTTGTTGTATTTGCTTAGGGTGTCTATTACTACTAAATACCACATGCCTTTATATAGAGATCTAAGAAGTATTATAAGTCTATAGGCAACTTTTCAAAATTCAATCGTAATGGTATTTTCCTTAGAGCACTAGGTGCAGCTCTCCGTTCGACCTCGCTGTTCCTATATGGAGGGGGCATCGGCTCGCCGTTCCTCGCCGCCACACCGTGCCCCCCTCGCCGTTGGGCTCCTCTTCGTGGGCACGGCGAGGTGATTTGCCTGACAATATGCAGGTCTTTCCTTTTTTTTTTTTTTTTTTTTTTTTTTTTTTTTTTTTTCAAATCTATATTCGTGTTTGTGTGTTTGTGTTTGTGTGTTTTTATGTTTGTGTTTGTGTTTTTTTTTTTTTTTCAGATATATATTTGGTCAATGTGTGTGTTTGGAGAAGTGACAACATCCTTTTTTTTTTTTTTTTTTTTTTATAAAAAGTGTTATTTATACTTTTATTTGAATAAAATGATTTTTTGTTATTTGAAAAATTGAAAATAAAAATAAAGTTGTAAGTGGTGAGGCTCAAATGAAGAAGTTGAGGTTAATTGTTTGGTGAGGAGGGGGTTAGTTGTGAAGAGGTGTTGGGGTGATGTGGTACCCTTGGGCCCGGAATGAAGAGTTTGGCTCTTCATCTACACCTAGTGCTCTTAATGTTTAAAATTCTAAGTAGGTATTTTTAGTTTAACGGAAATGATACTTGTACTTTTAGTTAAACGGAAATAATACAGTATGAAAGATGATCACTTGCATGCTAGCCTTTTCTGGTTCTGGCATATATAAGACACATTCTTGTTTTGTTTATCGCTAGTATAGTAACTGCAAACATAATATAGTATTTATTATATACTGTACGTAAAATATTGATAATAACTACAGATACGTATAAGCTGAAATGAATAACGATTTTTTTTTTAATTTTTTTTTTAAATAAAAATTATATATATATATATATATATATATATATATATATATATATATATATATATATATATATATATATATATCATTTTTCGCATTTGATACTTTTGGTTTTCTTGCACCTGAAGCAGTGAAGCTACTCAACAGAGTTCAACGTGCTATGTATAGTAATGTTGTAACACCTAGATCCACAAATATCGTTTTTAAGAGAATTAGTTTTGCAATTCAAAAAGTATCAAACGCGAAAGACGAATCAAAATAGTGGAAATGAACCAGATTTGATGCGTATATAAAGAGGGGTTGTAGGAAGACCTACACTTGCACCAACAACATTGGTATAGAGTATTATTCTCTTGAGTGAGTGTTCGATTCCAATCTTATTGTTCAATCGTGATTACCTTTTAATCATTTAAGAATGGTGACGTACTACTGTCAGACGTCACACTCTTTTGTAGAAGCTGCTTAATTTGAGCTTGACGAATTTTGATAAACGGTTCAGACATCCAGCAAGAAAAGTGATATTTATTGACTGAAATTTAGTGCAGTAAAACTGTTACTAATGTATGTTTGTAGTGACTCTTTTAAAAATTATATCCCAAGAGGCAAAAAGATATATTCTCACACTTTTTTGTTTAACAGAAACAAATGGAAATTTTAGTGATTTTTCTTAACTTTTAGTGACATCTTTTAAGTTTAAGTGTCACCTTTTCTCTACTCTAGCTAGAAAATTATGTGGCCGGCATCGTGATGTTCTCACAATAAGTCTATCATGTTTAAACCTCATTAGGTACACATCTTGAGGTGTCTAGAGAAATGGTCAAAAGCATTATGGGGTACCTCGTTAGGGTTAACGTGTCACTAGAAAGTCATCAAAATTGAAGTGGCCTTTTCTTGATCTTTTCATGCTAGCTCTTACTAGCATGAGTAAATTTTACTGCTAAAAAAAAAAAAAAAAAAAACAACGATTTTTTTATTTTATTATTATTATTATTATTATTATTATTATTATTATTATTATTTGTTTTGGAAGTGGCACTAAAAGAAACTTATAGAGGTCACTACAAAAAAAAATTCCTAAGTCACCAAAAGTGTCAATACAAAGTTATTACCAGTCAATAAAGGTGTAAAAGTGTTTTACCCACTTATGAAAAAGATCCGTAGAAAGCCATGTACACCTTAGTGACACATATCGAGTGTGCCAATCTGTTTGGACCTTTTGTGAAAAAATTTATATTGGTAAATAAGCTAAGAGTAAACTAAAAACTATCCCGCACTTACAGATTGCAAATACCGGTTTAGTAACACACAAAAAGACTAATTTTCTTCTGGTGGCTTGAGTTTTTGTTTTCCTTCATGGTTCGATCAGTTTCTAGACTGTAAATATGTAAGATACAATATTAAAATGTCATGTTAGCATTTGGTTTTTATGGTTGTTACTCTTTTGAACATCAAAGATTTATTGAAAAGCTTGACCTAACTAAATGAAATGGAGCCAAGACTTTATAAATATATTTTGTAGAGTAATTTGTATAATATATCTAATCAGTCATCAACGCAGATCGTGATCATCACCAAGAACTGTAGAGGCACAGCAAGCAAAACCGAGTTACCGACACATATGGTGTACATTATATAAACTCCACCGAATCATAAATTCCATTACCTAGGAGGATGCTCAAAGTTTGCATTCGAGTACACTGATTTGTGACTGAACCATACCCGTCCCATGTATTCTATAGTCTTGTTTTCGTTTACCCAGCAACAACCAAATCAATGTATGTTTTTCTCCAAAAAATTTATTTCTACTCTATTATACGTAAGATAGAAAGTTTAATTATTCCCTATTTTAAACTTTATCCTTGGCTTGTAATATAACTGTTTCCTTTAATTTGATCGAACAGGAAATTATATATTCATGATTCAACTAACAAGGGACTCAGTGAGAAATCAAACATGAGTAAGTTAATACAACCACCAGCTAATTTTTTTATTATTTGGTAAATGATTTTGACAATCTTGGAACATCCACGTAAAACCAATTACTGGCAAGGGATGGAATTCCAGATGTCTATATATACAAGCTTTACATACATAAGAAATCATATACATAATACATATAATTAGAGATCAAGCTAGAACTATTAAAAAAAGAAACCTTTACGGGCAGGTTTCCTTTTAGGATGATCCACATATATTGTCCCGCCATACATTTTGGCAGCATCGTAGGAGTTTATAACCCTCTCAGTCCTCATGGCAGTGACTGGGGCATCATGATACACTTGTTGCCGAACCACATAAGCTTGTTAGGGTTGGTACTGATGATAGTGAAATACCAGATGTGGCTGTGGGGTTCTAGTTGGTGGAACGACCGCTGCTGCTGATGGATGTTTGGAGTTATGACCATGTGGGAAAAAAGTATCTATGTCATCAAATGTTTCTTTCCCCAGATTAGCAAGGTCTGCTGTGCTCTTGGAATAATATGCCATTTTTGGGTGAAGCTATGCAATATGAAGGTAGAGACAGGAAGTAGTAGATAGCTAGGTTGCTGTGTTTGCTTTGGGGTGTATGCAAGCCCACATGCCTTTAGATAGAATGTTCAATGCAAGTATTAAAGAAATTTAGGTATTTTCATGAACTTTAATAATTTGTTTTTTTAACCACACTTTATTCTTTTGTTTGGTTAGGGAATAATCTTTTGTTGCTAATTATTCTTTTGGATTGCATCTATTGCAATAATAATCTTTTGGTATAAGTTGTAAGTAATGACTTCAGTTCTAGCTAGCTACTATAAAATTTATTTTGAGCTAGTACTTCTGTCATTATCTAATTTCCTGCCCTTGAGGTTTCAAATTGAAATTTCTAAAAGCTGAAGTATTACTGTACTTAGTTAGTCCCTAAATACGGTTTTGTTCATCTATTACAAATACTTCAAGGAATCGATAAGATAAAAACAAAAGAAACAAAAAGGAAACAAAAAAGGTCAAACATTTCCCTTTTCTGAGAGATAGGGAGAAAAAGAGCTGCAAGATGGTTCAAAACCAATTAGCAGAGACCAATAATATCTAGATCGATCCTGAAATATGGAGAGCATGAGATACCTGCTAACAGAACAAACAAGCA
Source organism: Artemisia argyi (assembly GCA_030686995.1). Classification (NCBI taxonomy): domain Eukaryota; kingdom Viridiplantae; phylum Streptophyta; class Magnoliopsida; order Asterales; family Asteraceae; genus Artemisia; species Artemisia argyi. The sequence continues at coordinate 173,237,006 of CM060696.1, read as the reverse complement.
ATCGAAAACAACAATTAAATCAAGTGACTGTCACATGAAAACTCCCATTGCCACTGATTTCACCATCATAAAATGCTAATTAAAGAGTGCTATATACGCTATTACTAAAACGTACAATTGAAAAATGCGTAGATCTCTAAGGCTCCCAAAACCATCACCTCCATCACTTCATGGGCATGAAATTTTGTTCTTGTGGAGCTGTCGTTTCTTTCTGCTAAAAAGGTACGTAAACGTGAATGCTAATTATAACAAAAAAAAGAAAATCTTTCCTACTTGTTCAAGATGAAAGCACCCATGTGGGAACATAATTTAGAGTTTTAGACCCTCAAGAATATTTAAATTGGTTCAAGGCAATGTTGGTTAAACTAGTTTTACTTCTCATAGCATAAGTTTTAGTGTCACCTTTCCTATACTCAAGCTAGAAAATTATGTGGCGGTCATTGTGATGTTCTCACAAGAAGTCTATCAGGTTCAAACATCATTAGGTACACATCTTGGGGTTCCTATAGAATGGGTCAAAACTCATTACGTGGTACCTTGTTAGGGTTAACATGTCACTAGAAAGTCATCAAAATTGAAGTAGCCTTTTCTTGATCTTTCCATGCTAGCTTCTTACTAGTATGAGTTTGTAATAAATCTCTGCCTATCAAAAAAAAAAAAAAAAAAAAAAAAAAAAAAAAAAATTGTTAGAGGTCATTACAAAAAAATAAAATAAATAAATAAAATAAAATTCCAAGTCACCAAAAGTGTCAATATAAAGTTATTCCAAGTCAATAAAGGAAGGTGTTAAAGTGTTTTACCCACTTATGAAAAAAGATCGGTAATGGATGCTGAAATGGTTAAAGCTTCTAATGCCTTTCATGCTCTTGGTAATTTGGATTAGGATCTTATTGTTAGTAAAGATTCGGATTTTAATAATGGATTTGGGAACATGAATAAAGGCAAGTGCTACTATTGATTCATTTGGCAGGTACTACACCTCTTGTTGAAAAGATTAATAAGCTTGAAAGTCAATAAATTGAGGTGAAGCTTGTATTTATGGGTGATAATGGGAAGCCGCTTCCTATGCAAAAGACTAATGATGAAAACTATGCAAGCATTTCAAGTTCGTCCAACGCGTCTCCTCCTTATATTCCGAAGAGCAATCCTAACATAGTTAAGAAGGAAAAAAGGTAGGCAATCCATTTTCTAAGGTTGGTGATCTATTTATCTCGGATAGCGATGATGATGAAGCCCTTGATGACTTCTATGAAACTTCTTGTTTTATGGCATTTGACGATTCTAAAGGTGGTAGTGAAGTGGGTATGAAGAGCTTATTGGAGCAATGGAAGGAAGATGCCCATGACCAAACCCTTATGATGATGATGGGTTTGATTATTGTAGTCTGACCGATGCTCAATTAAAATTTGCTAATGCTTATGACATTAGCCTCCGTGGTCAGATTAGATAGGTTGTTTTTTATTTTGTTTTGTATAAGTATGGCATGTCATTTCTTATGCTTGGTTAGGTCTCATGCACTGTAGACGCTTTTTGTTTGTCTTTTTGGGCTGAGGTGTGTGATTCACCCACATCCGTTGTACTTAATTTTTTTTTTTGAGTAATTATATTTTTACCGAGGGTAACCCTTTCAACAAAAAAAGATCCGTAGAAAGCGATGTAGACCTTAGTGACACATATTGAGTGTGCCAATCTATTTGGACCTTTTGTGAAAAAATTTATATTGGTAAATACTCCCTCCGTCTCAAATTATAATTCCACTTTGCTATTTTAGATTGTACCAAAATTAATGTCCAACTTTAATTTCAACCAATCAAAATGATTCTAAGTGGGTGGGAATGAAAATTTATTGGTCATTATTGTAAGGGGCCCAACTTTATTAAACTTTGTGAAATATAAAAGTGGACTTATAATTTGGGACGGATGTAGTAATCAAAAGTAAACTAAAAAATATCCCGCACTTACAGATTGCAAATACCAGTTTAGCAACACAAAAAGTCTTTTTCCTCTGGTGGCTTGACTTTCTGTTTTCCTTCATGGTTCGATCAGTTTCTAGACTGTAAATATGTAAGATACGATATTAAAATGTCATGTTAGCATTTGGTTTTTATGGTTGTTACTCTTTTGAACATCAAAGATTTATTGAAAAGCTTGACCTAACTAAATGAAATGGAGCCAAGACTTTATAAATATATTTTGTAGAGTAATTTGTATAATATATCTAATCAGTCATCAACGCAGATCGTGATTATCACCAAGAACTGAAGAAGCACAGCAAGCAAAACCGAGTTACCGACACATGTGGTGTACATTATATAAACTCCACCGAATCATAAATTCCATTAACTAAGAGGATGCTCAAAGTTTGCATTCAACTACACTGATTTGTGACTGAACCATACCCGTCCCATGTATTCTATAGACTTGTTTACGTTACCCAGCAACAACCAAGTCAATGTATGTTTTTCACCAAAAAATTTATTTCTACTCTATTATACGTAAGATAGAAAGTTCAATTATTCCCTAGTTTAAACTTTATCCTTGGCTTGTAATATAACTGTTTCCTTTGATCGAACAGGAAATTATTCATGGTCCAACTAACAAGGGACTCAGTGAGAAATCAAACACGAGTAAGTTAATACAACCACCAACTAATTTTTTTATTATTTGGTAAATGATTTTGACAATCTTGGAACATCCACGTAAAACCAATTACTGGCAAGGGATGGAATTCCAGATGTCCATACAAGCTTTACATACATAAGAAAGCATATACATAATACATATAGTTAGAGATCAAGCTAGAACTATTAAAAAAAGAAACCTTTACGAGCAGGCTTCCTTTTAGGATAATCCACATACAAAGTCCCACCGTACATTTTGGCAGCATCGTAGGAGTTTATAACCCTCTCAGTCCTCATGGCAGCGACTGGGGCCTCATGATACACTTGTTGCCTAACTACATAAGCTTGTTGGGGTTGGTACTGATAGTGAAATACCTGATGTGGCTGTGGGGTTCTAGTTGGTGGAATGACAGCTGCTGCTGATGGATGCTTGGAGTTACGACCACGTGGGAAAAAAGTATCTATGTCATCAAATGTTTCTTTCCCGAGATTAGCAAGGTCTGCTGTGTTCTTGGAATAATATGCCATTTTTGGGTGAAGCTATGCAATATGAAGGTAGAGACAGGAAGTAGTAGTTAGCTAGGTTGCTGTGTTTGCTTTGGGGTGTATGCAAGCTCATATGCCTTTATATAGAATGTTCAATGCATGTATTAAAGAAATTTAGGTATTTTCATGAAATTTAATAATTTGTTTTTTTAACCACACTTTATTCTTTTGTTTGGTTAGGGAATAATCTTTTGTTGCTAATTATTCTTTTGGATTGCATCTACTGCAATAATAATCTTTTGGTATAAGTTGTAAGTAATGACTTCAGTTCTAGTTACTATCAAATTTATTTTGAGCTGGTGCTTTCATTATCTAATTTCCTGCCCTTGAGGTTTCAAATTGAAATTTGTAAAAGCTGAAGTATTACTGTACTTAGTTAGTCCCTAAATATGGTTTTGTTCATCTATTACGAATACTTCAAGGAATCGATAAGGGAAAAAAAAAGAGCTGCATTGGTGTACTTGAGTCCCCTTTCTTAGAGACATGGATAAAAAGATGAGAAATGATACATTCACACAAAAATTCCCACAAAAGAAATCCACAAAAGGATGTGTATGCATTTGATTGATATATTTGATAAATGTTGTCTCTCTTCTCTTGTACTAAGCCAATCAAATACATACACATTCTTTTGTGGATTTCTTTTGTGAGCATTTTTGTGTGGTTGTATCACTTCTCTAAAAAGAGCTGCAAGAAGGTTCAGATAAATTGAACAAGTAAGACTTTTAGGATATATCATTTGTCAAATTGTCATGTTGATGGATATAACCTCTAAATATTTGAATTGAAGTAATTATTCATGTGTTTCATTGTAGTACTCTTATAGATATCAAAACTGAAGTACTTAATTTTGCATTAACGAAACATACTTTTTGTGTATCAGCGATCATTTACTGTGTACAAAGCAGAAATTGCAACTTAAGCCCACTGTGGAATAGAATAGAAACTACTAGAAATATGACTTTTACCGACGGATTTTCCGACGGATACTTTTCCGTCGCTAATTACCGATGCTTTTCCATCAGATTACCAACAGATTTTGCTGCTAATTTACAATGACGCTTCTCCGACCGAGTTCCGACGGATTTCCTAGGATTTAAGTTTCGTCGGAAATCTGTCGTAATTTATGTTACCTAACGTCGACTTTCCGACCGCATACCGACATTTATGTTTATATATTAGTTTTTAATATTTCAGTCGGAAATCTGTCACAAATAAATGATTTTTCCGACAGATTTCCGACGGAAATATTAAAAACTAAACAATGACTTGTTGACCTTTGTAAAATGGAAATTACAAAGTGATATTTGATACATGAAATAACATCAATATGAGTGTATATCAAGGAAAGTTTTCACGGTAATACTTTAAATTAATTACCAAGTTTGAAAAAGAACCCCTTATAGATCATTTAGTTTAACTAATACTTCAAACCAATGTATAATTAAAATAGCATTTAGATTCAACATAATACGTGCATCTGCTTAACTTTGAAGGTAACATATGCAATTTTTTTCATTTACCACAAGATGCAATGTAGTATTATATATTAATGAAAAATGCTAAGCTAAAATTATTTTTTATAAATTTTATTTTAACATAATGATATGTGATGATGACTTTTACATCCTTAGCCAAGTAAAATAAAAAATAAAAAATACAGTAATGAATTTGAATCCAAATATTACATGCCACAACAACTCACATTTATTCACTTTCACCTTCTTCATATTTCCCATTTACTAAAATTCACACTCATTTTCACTCTCCCTTCTAAAATATCACAAACACTTTCACAGACTTCACTTTTCGCACACCATTCCGTCCACCGTCGACCACATCGCCACCACTCGTCCGATCATTTCATAAAGGTTTAATTCTTCTGTATCAGTTGTGTAATTGTATCTGTGTTCATTTTTCCCCAATTTTGAATGTTTTATATGCCCTAATTTTTGCTTCGTTGTTGTTTAGGAATGTTTGGATAATAGGATTAGCTGAATTAGTGTCAAATGTTTTGTTTTGATTGGATGAATAGAATCAGTTACGTTAGAGCTAAAAATGACTTTGTTTGTAAGCTAAACCAAACACCCCCTCCTCTTAGTTTGTTAGTGTTCTGGTACAAATATCATGCTTACACCTTAAATAAGCTATTTTGAAGTAGCATAGGCTAATTAATATCTTTTGTAAATAAGTAAAAGTTTTGTATAGTACAAGTTGAACTAACAATATCAGCTAACAATGTTGAGCAACCTTTTTTGCCATTTTTTTTTTCTAAAAAAGCTAATCAGATGTTATTTTATAAGGTGAAATTAGTAAGTTGCTTTTGCTTCTTCGATGTGATGTTATATAGTGAATCTATTAAGGCAATATCAGTTTCAAACTAGCTAATGTGAGGTGCTTAATTACTTGTTTACATTCATCTCTGATGTGATTGAGTATAAGGATCTTTTTGTTCTTATTACCAATCAAACAAAGTCATTTTTAAAGAAGTTTAATAATCTACGTCCCCTTCAGTAGTTTGGATATTTTCATATCATTATGAGTATTTGGATTAGATACTCTAATTTCATGTATATTTTGTATGGTTTGCTTTGGATGTTGAATTGAATGCAACTTGTCTGATGATAAACATACATGTTTAATTCTTAATGATCCTTTCATTTACTGGTTTCATTTAAGCTATTTATCTATAGGATTACATAAATTTTAGCTGTAACCTGCCTAGTTATATGCCCTTTTCCGATGATTACCGATGGTTATTTCTGACATAATTGTGACCCTTTACCATCCACAGTTTACTGACTGAATTCCGATGAATTGTTACTGACGACATTCCAACAGATATTATTCTGACAGATTTCCAACAGAAAGATTACCAACAAAATTCCGACAGATATTCTTTGTCGCTGTTTCCGACAGAATTCTGGCTGATACTAATTAGCGACCATAGATTCTACGACACACAGTTTCGGTCACAAATCAGTCGGAAACCACTTATAGCGACTGATTTCCGACGGAAATGTCTGTCGCTAAAGACCTGATATGTAGTAGTGAAGTTATATATGAGTTATAAAATTACACGAAGTAAATCTCTTATTTACACCCTTTTAAACCTATCCATGTATATTGGTACTTATTCTCAAGAGGGTATAGTAGAAAAATAAATATATTATACATACAAATATTCGTACGCATGCATGCCGAAAGAATGAAATTCTTTATTATAGCAATATGTGGAACACGAAAGGAACCTGCAAGGCTTGCAGGCTCGAACAATGTTGGAACACCGACCACCAAACACAAAAACATGCAGGTCCAACAATACTTCTACTTGAGATCGAAGAAAAAGCATCTTCACTTTAGTTCAATGATTAAAATTCGGATTCCCCACATACAACACCTTATTGATCTTGGTAGTTAACTTACTTTTGTACTGTCATTATATACAATGATATAATACTATCCATTAATTATACATGTGAGCAATACACAATCACGTACTTAATGGTTCAAAACCAATTAGCAAGACAAATTAAATATAATCTAAATGGATCTCTATAGGGAGAACATGAGATACCTGCTAACAGAACAAATACGAGCAACCGAAAACAGCAATTAAAGTATATGTCACATGAAACTCCCACTGCCACTGATTTCACCATCATTCAACGCTAAAAAGTGCGATATATGCTATTACTAAAACGTACAATCGAAAAATATTGTGGACCTTTAAGACTCGCACAACCATCTCCATAACTCCACGGGCACGAAATTTTGTTATTGTCGAGCAGTTGTCTCTTTCTCCTAAAAAGGTTAGCAGAAAATGCTAACTAAAAGTAAAATTCTTTCCTACTGGTTCAAAATGAAAACAACCCATGTGGGAACATAATTTAGACCCTTTTATGATTCATAGCATAGCATCTTATTAGTTCAGGTCTTTACTTCTTACTTCAATTTTACCATAGCATTATACATATGTTAAATATTATTAAAGTTTATTATTCTCTGTAGTGCTTAGTTATTGTATTTCTAAATTATCCTTAAAAGATTTATGCCTTTCACCCTTTTATGGGAACCTCAATAATCTTTTATTTATGATTCATTCTCCATTCAGAAATTAAATATCACTCAGTATCAGTCTTGACCACCAAGCTTCTAAATAGTGAGGTAGACAAGTATGATATTTGAGCCCATTTTCAGCTATAAACTTAAATCAAATTAGTATTATTGATTGGGCTCCAGCATGAATGCTTTAGCAGTTCAGCCCAATATACTTGACTGCAATCCATGGTTGGCCTGTTATAACGGGCTTATTTACTGGCCCATCATGGAGTTATCGTAAGCACACACCATCCACCAACACGAAGAGTGTGACCTTTGGAAAACCAACGCATTGTATGTCATTGATACGTTCGCAATGTCTTGACCAAGTCTTCATCAGAAAGTTGAACAACATTTCGTTTGTTTTCCCGTGTCAAGACCAAGTCTTTTGCATGCATTATTTTAGGAACAATAAAGTGGACCACTACTTAGTAGCATTAGGCCATTTTGTCATTTCCTGTTTACTTATTGAGTCATGTCCCATGTTCTTGTGTTGTTGCTAAAGATTATGTTAGTATAGGTTAATTAACTGCATGTGTCTTGCTATTTATATGTAAGTTTTGTTATGAATGAAAAGGGAAGAGAAATTGTTTAAGAAAGTTAGTAGTTAGTTTTAGCAGTACTAGAATTCTATTCCTTCAACTATTTCTTGGAGATTGACTGCCTCAAGTAGTCCCTATCATATCAGTCATCATGATATCATGATCGAACATCGATAACATCATCAAAAGTGTTTTTCTTTTGGTATAATATTTCAGCCCATTTTGTTGTTTTTATTTCAGCTGAAATACCATTTCAACTTCAAGCATTCAGAGACACATTGAACAACCACTACAGAAAAAATTGTGACACATAAAAAAGTGTCACCAAAAGTTAAAATGTGTCATCAAAAGTATAAAAGAAGTGTCGCTAAATTTTTATACGCTTCTCCCACACTTAAAAAGCTTGCTCCCTTTTTTGTTGGTTTATTTGATTGGACCAGTAATTAATTTGATTTTTAGCCCAAAACTTATTTGATCTTGAGTAGAATTTTCTTGGAATTGTTAAGCGTTTAAGTCTCACAGTTGATACCAAGAGTTTAAGAATAAATTGTGTGCTTCATATCTCAATGAGATTGCATATGCATGCCTGAAATGTCTTTAACAACCCATATAACCCCCATTTGATGAGTTTGATTGAAGAATTAATCCATCTTCTTGTAAGCACCCTGTCCTATCATCTTGTTTTGTTATTAAAGAGAACCGTCGATTTGCTCATATAGTTAGTTAGTTTCGTTTAATTGGGGTGGGCCTCGGCTGGAAGAGGTCAGAAGGTTTGCTCGGCTGTAAAATGTAAAAGGGAGAGGTTACCTTTAAGTATCTTGGGTTGCTAGTGGGTGCAAATATGAGGAAAGTTTCTAATTTGAAACCGGACATAGATAAATTTCAGTCAAAGCTCTCCTTATGGGAGGCGAAGATGTTATTGTTCAGGGAAAGGCTCGTCCTCATTAAATCTGTGATGTCAAACTTACCTGTTTATTTTTTTCTCACTTTATCTAGCTCCGTGTGAAATAATCAAAACCCTTGATCGCATTCGAATGACTTTTTTCTGGGGCAATGGATTTGAAGATACGAAAATAGCATGGATTTCATGGAAAGATGTAATGGCTTCATTGGCAGAAGGCGGTCTTAGCATTGGATCTCTATAAGCTTGTAATAATTTATTCAAGCAATTCATGGGCAATCGGAAGGAGGTGCATTTGAAAAAGGCACTTGGGTTAATATAATAAAATTAGATGAGGAGCTTCAGCAACTTAACATCCTCAAAAGTCTCTCTTTTCTTGAAAAATCGGTAAGGGGGATTCAGTTAATTCTGGATTGACGAATGGATCGGTGACTATAATCTTGCGAATATGTTTCCCCCGTTTATACGCTCTCGAGATTGATAAGGATTGTAGGTTAAGTGAGAGGCTCATTCGGGTGGGTGACTCTTTTACTAGAGTTGGAATTGGAGGCAGCTTTAAGAAGCGGGCGGGAGATAGCTGATTTTGATCAGCTAACGGAGGTGGTTAGTGATGTGATTTTGTCTGATGTCTCGGATTCATGGAGGCGGCTTCTCGAAAAGTCATGTAAATTCATTGTCAAATCTATTCGCTCTCAAATTGAACACAAAATTTTTCTTTCTTCAAACAACTACACTAGATGGTCAAAGTTGATTCCAAAGAAGGTTAATATTTTGGCGTGGAGAGATATTCATGACCGGCTAGCCACCGGAGTTAACCTTGATTTGAGAAACATAGATTTGTATTTAACTTTATGTCCCAATTGTGACTCGGAAGTGGAATCTATAGAGCATCTAATTGTCTCATGCAACTGGCCAAACACAATCTGGAGTTGCGTTTTTCAATAGTGGGGTTTTTTTATTTTTTTTATTATTTTATTTATTTATTTGCATTCTGCGTGGTTGTTCATTGTTAAACATTTATTGATTTCGTTGAGAATTTAAGCCAAAGGAGAAAAGCTGTTTTCAAGCATCTTCAATTAAGATGTTTTGAAGTCGTCTTGTTCTCATCGGTTTGGATAACGTGGAATAGTCGAAATCGCAAGGTGTTCATGGATAAGTCTCAATCTAACATCAAAGTTTTCAAGGAGATTCAACAATTATCCTACAGTTGGATTGGCGGTAGATTCACAAAATTGTCTATTAAATGGAATGGTTGGATTAATGATTCTATAATTGCTTGTATAAACTCTACCGGTTAGGCTCTTTTTATCTAGCTTCTTTCTAGTTTTTCTCTTCTTGTTTATAAGTTCGCCTTTAAAAAAGAAGGTTAATATTTTGGTGTGGAGAGCTATTCGTGACCGGTTAGCCATCGGAGTTTGATTTGAGAAACATATATTTGCATTCAACTTTATGTCCCAATTGTGACTTGGAAGTGGAATCTATATTGCATCTCGTGGTCTCTTGCAACTGGTCAAACATAATCTGGAGTTGTGTTTTTCAATGGTGGGGATTTTTTATTTTTTTATTTTGCCTCAGCATTCTCGTGGTTGTTCATTGTTAAACATTATTGATTTCGTTGAGAATTTAAGCCGAAGGAGAAAAGCTGTTTTCAAGCATCTTCAATTAAGATGTTTTGAAGTCGTCTTGTTCTAATCGGTTTGGATAACGTGGAATAGTCGAAATCGCAAGGTGTTCATGGATAAGTCTCAATCTAGCATCAAAGTTTTCAAGGAGATTGAACAACTATCCTACAATTGGATTGGTGGTAGATGCACAAAATTGTCTACTCACCGGAATGGTTGGATTAATGATCCTATAATTGCTTGTATAGACCATTTAGGCTCTTTTTATCTAGCTTCTTGCTAGTTTTTCTCTTCTTTTTATAAAATTCGCCCTTAAAAAAAGGTTAGTTAGTTTCGTTCTAAACTAACGGTGAAGTTATGATATATCCAATAAAAGATGGTTCTTAATTTACTCAAAATCTGACACATATGCCTTGTGATGATGGAGGTTCCGGAACACACAAAGGCTCGGATAAATTGGATCTTCCTTTGATATTTGAATTACGTAAGAGGGAGAGAGTCTTTATCAAAATATTGCAACTAGTATAGGAAAAGGGTACAAAAAAAAAACCTCAAACCTAGTAGATGCTAAGCTTGTATGTACAGAAACTACGCAAGTGCTAGACAGATACCATCATGTCCTAAGCTACATGTCTTACATGCATACATGATATATAGATAAACTACAACACAGTATAACTAACTTATAGCTTTCCGGTTGGGTTAATTGATAAATTATGACCAGTTTGCCACCTCAAGCTGTTGCTGCTTGGTGGAAGTTAATTGTCACTCCTCTCATTTCTGAAGGTGGAAGGATCACTTGATGAACGGTGGAGTATTGTGGCCGATGTTGGTAAAGGCAAACTTGTTGAGGTCGCTGACATGGCTTATGCCCCGTTGTCCCGTAGCCCCCTACAATTGCAATATCTACCGTCTTTGATGCCATTGAGAAGAAAATTTGTATTAGAAGTTACAGAAAGGTTTTCGAGTCGTATGAGTTATGATGAAAGTTTGTTACTTGTGACATGCTGCTTGAAGTTTAAGATGAGACTCCTTTTTATAGAGAGCATGATTCTTTCTTAATCTATCGAAGTATTGTTAGGAATAAGCATAAAAGAATCTAATAATTTCAATCATAAGTGCCACTAAAATGGCTTTGAATCAATTCCATTATGTCAAGCAATAATCCCGCTATGGAGAATCCAAGAAGGTATTAAGTTTATACATAAATTTCCTGCAGCAAATTATCAATTATTTTGTATACACAACTGTCAGACTTTATTACAAAAGACATAAGGGACAAACTACAGCTTCAACCAATAACCAGTTCACTCCTAGTTAACTGAACAAACATCCCAAAGTTACCCGCTAGATTTCCGGTCTTTGTTTTGGGAAATTCAAGTACTTGTTGATCTCTGGCTTAGCAACAGGAGCAAAAAAACATCATATTTTTTTTTTTTGTTTTGTGTGTGTAGGTGTTTGTAAATTCAAGTACTTCTCAAGCTTTTTGAGTCTGGTGGTCTGAATCAGGGACCTCTTTTTTTTCTCTCTGCCATTTGAGGTAATTAATTTGTTTCTCGTAAAATTGGGCAGTATCTTGGCAATAAAACCTACACTCTCACTAATTTTTCGCTGAAATAGTTTTCCAGACAAGTTATGATATTTGTACTCTATTCTACTACGTATTTGTTATACTCTAACCATTTTACTTGTTATGAGATAATGATTCAATACTTGTAAGAGATGTCCAATATATTGTTCAGTGATGATGGTACGTGGTTTTAAACAATATAAGGCTCATATAGCAAATTAATGATCATGCCTTGATATGCGTCTGAGAGAGAGAGCGCACATACTTTAAAAAAATAAATAAATAAAAAAATAAAAAATTACTACTGTAGTACAGGGGTACCAAAAAAAACCCCCTCAAACTAGTAGAGATAAGCTGAAGCTTGTCTACACGCAAACTACATGAGCTAGACAGATGTTTTTATCTCCCTAATAATATATGCTGCATGCATGTTTAGATAAACTACCAAGATTGGGCTTATCTAGTACTAATGTGCCAACTCATGATGTTGCTGCTTGGTATAAGTCCATTGTCACCCCACTCATTTCAGAAGCAGGACGGATCATTTGATGAATGGTGGAACATTGTGGCCGATGCTTGTAATGGCATAACTGTTGTTGAGGTTGCTGCCTGCCATTAGGCTTATACTAGCCTTTTATTAGACGGTATATGACCCAATGTTTTTTTCTTTATAGGTTAGAGATGAAAAATTAGCGGCTAATAATTTTGATCTATCACCGAATCCCAGATCCAACATTTTTTCTCGTATGCGTTTCAATTTGGACGAACTTTCAGCCATCACAGAATTGCGTCGAATTCAGTAACTTGAGAGAATTGGTATTGCTAATGAGTATTCGGTTGCCTTTTTTTTTTTTTTCTTTCTTAACTAGAATCAATGTTTTTTTAAGTAAAAAGACTAGAGAATTTTGTTCACTAAAAAAGACAGACATGTTTCTTGCAACACATGGAAAAATTCATTTGGGTAACATTCAAGATTTGTCCCTTTAGGTAACCTTCAAGAGAAGCAGCCATCCAATAAGCATAAAACGCCTACTTTTATGGAAAGATGATTTGGACAAAATCATCTTCATCCGATATTGTAGATAGCGTATACACAGAAGTATACCAAGGACATGGAAGAGGAGTTTTTTTAATTTCTCAAAAAAAGCATGCACATTATTATATGAACCAAATAGATCGACTCTCTTGAGCTGGAATTTCGAGCAGTGGACAATGACATTGAGTCGGATCCCAAAACCCACACCTAGTGCAGCTAAGTAATGCATTCCATTCTGCCTCTCGCTTCTCATAGACCCCACAGTCAAGGTTCCTCTTCATGTTGATCTGCTCTTGAGAATCAGACAATGACATCTTTTGGAGTTGGTTTGATTCATCAAAGTCAACAGCATCAGCCTTCTCCTCGCATCATTGAGATAAACCTAGACTCATTTTTGCAAATTGGTTTGATTCTTTATGGAATGAATTGAGGTTGTTCTGTAAACTTCATTGATTATTCAGTAATATATTATAGATTACATATCATAATTAAAACCCTAACGGACCCAAAGCCCACATCCGGGCTTGGGTCGTATACCGTCTAATACCCTTTGGCCCAAAGCATTCATCGACCATCATGAAACGGTCTAGCCCTACCTACCATAGCAAGATTAGTCTTTGATGACGTCAATAAAAAACACTTGTATTAGAAGTTATAGGAACGCTGTAGTCTTATAAAATATAATGGAAGTTTCTTTTTTGTTAGCTAGGCTGAGTATGAGAGAAATCTCCCTTTATAAAGAGCAGATTTCATCTTATTTTACCTTTGTTCAAGTATTTGTTTATAGGAAAAAAGTGTAGAAGAATATAATTAATTATTCTAACAGAAAATGTCATCAAAAAGGATTATTCTGTATGGATAAGGAGATGGAAAAAGCTACGAGGTTTATGAATATCATGCAATGAAGCGTTACATATATGGTATGTAAATGAGATTGACTATTACAAGTATTTTCAAAGACTTGAGGGATTAAACTTCAGCTTCAATATCTATAGGGTTTTTTTTTTTTTTTTTTTTTTTTTTTTTTTTTTTTTTTGCCACCTTTTGTCCTAGTTAATTTGACCAACCTAAGAAAGTTTCCTTATAGAGAATTGAAACTTCTGCAGATCCTCTAGCTATCAAATTCCGTCCCAACTTATCATACATGCATTCTCTGTTATGTGCTTAATTATTACTTATTCATCTCTCTACGTAACACAACTACAAAAATGTCTTTAGTGACACATCGAAAGTAGAACATATTCAAAATTTTCACTAAAGCCTTCCTGGTGTCATCCAAACATAGAAAATCAAGAATTGGTAAAGGAGTAGCTGGTGGTAATTAGAAGCCTATGGTGACATAATATGATCAGTAATGTTGAGATCTCGGATAATAAGGATGGTTGGAAATGGGCTCTCAATTCTACAGGTTTCTCTGTTGCTTTTGCCCGAAAGTATGTTGATGAGCATATTTTACAAGGTGGCTTGTCATCTACTAGATGGAATAAAAGTGTTCCAATAAAAGTTAACGTCTTTCGGTGGAGATTGTCTATGAATAAACTTCCAACCATGGTGAACTTGGATCGCAAAGGAATTGATGTTGGCTCTCTTTTATGTCCCGTTTGTAGCGAGTACGTTGAGAATGGTGATCATCTCTTTTTCTCATGTGGTATGGCCCATGACCTTTGGGAGTTATTCGCGAGATGGTGTGATTTGAATATTTCAGGTGTGTCTAATTTTGCGGAGTGGATCTCGTGGTTAGATGCTTGTCAAATGACGAAGACGTCTAGATACATTCTTGGAGGGATTGCAGATACGATGTTGTGGTCTATATGGAATTTTTGCAATGCATTGCTTTATTCTACTTCTAAACCGAAGAAGGCGACTCTTTGGGACTCTATAGTTTATCAATTGTTTTTGTGGATTTCATCTAGAAATCCTAAGTTGAGCTTTAGTTGGGTAGGTTGGTTAGATAATCTCATTGTAAACATTGCTTCTTTGTAAGTATTCGTGTTTCTAGCTTTTGCTAGTTAATAATATGCCGCTTTTCTAAAAGAAAATTAAAACCGTATACTCTTTTTTTATAAGAAAACGCGTGTAAACACCGAATATACTGCTACTGTTTGTTGTTATAAAAGTTTTTTCCTTAGTTTTTTATACAGATGAAACTTCAAAATACAATCACTTCATAAGCTGTTATGAGTTTCGATCCACAAAGATGATTATAACTCTTCTCATATATATATACTATATAAGAAGAAAAAAAAAATTGTACGTGAAAGATATCTCACTTTTTGGCATCACTTTGTTTAATAAAAAATAGTACCCGAATTTTTTTTTATTATTATTTTTTTAGGTTGTCGGTAAAAGGGAATAAATGTTTCACTATAGATCTTTAATTACCTAGGTAAGACACTTTTACAGATTTGCTAATTACGGAGTATTTGCTATGTGCATTCTGGACACCTTGTCCTTAGTGACTGATTTTTTTTATGTTTAGTGACAGTATGCAGTGTGAGACAAAAAATTATTAGTGATTGTGGCAAAAGGTCGAGCTCAAGCACAAGAAGTGGGAGCTATGCTATTGAAATTCTCTTTACCGAATTTTTTTTATCATGACTCAGATTTTATACTTCATATAAATATTTTTCGAAGTAAATCTACTATATTGGGTCTATGAGGTTCCAATTTCCAAATATAAATTGACAAAAAGGTAAGCAACATGCTAATATTAAACTAGCTAAAACAGGAAAGACTTATCTATATATTGCCTCAATCGGGAAGATTTGGTCCTACATATATATTCTTTACGAAAAGTAATTAAGAAAATTAAAGGCATTTAACACTGTGTTCTACTACACACACATTTGGTCAGTGCGTTTTACTACACACACATCAATCTCTAGATTTTTTGTACTTAGATTATCGCAGATAATATGATATACTATACAATAATTGCATTACTGATCTGCCGCATTCTAAAATATCTGTGAGGTGTTTATTCTCAGATATTTTGTTTAATTACTTGCATTACTTTTCTTTTCTTTTGGAACATCATATCTATGAACTCGACATATGGTGTTCTGGAGGCGTGGCCCATGCAAAAGTCATAGATATTCTAATTCTATTTCAGATATGATTTGATACATTCCTTGCCGTAAGTGCAAAACGATTGATAAAAGTAAAAGATTCATAAGCATATTAAAGATGGAGCCCAAGCCACGAGGCTATGTCTGCTTGCAAGTTCCTATCTAATAATAGAGAATCAGAATAAAGTGCACATGAAAGATCACATACAACATATTCATCTCTCATGGCCTTTCTTAAAAGTGGCATCGATCCAACTGGTATCATCTGAGGCTTTTGAATCAGTTATTGCGTATTCCATACTAACTGCTAAGAAGATATCTGTAAATAGATCGTTTTTAAGAACAGAATACAGTTTCTCAATATATTCCTCGAATATAGTTTAAAAAGCATTTTTAAGGATTTAAGGAAAATTCTTTGGAGCACTTCCTACC
Source organism: Artemisia argyi (assembly GCA_030686995.1). Classification (NCBI taxonomy): domain Eukaryota; kingdom Viridiplantae; phylum Streptophyta; class Magnoliopsida; order Asterales; family Asteraceae; genus Artemisia; species Artemisia argyi. Next base: position 173,220,567 of record CM060696.1, on the reverse strand, counting down.
TACTGTAGTGACCCCAAGGTGCTTTATTTTTGCTCGAATATATGGTGAATATTATTTAGCATACTAGAAAGACGCTAGCTGCGAAAATAGAAATGGGTACAGTTGCATCCGAATAGAACAAGTTGCACGTAATTCGATACCTAATCTAACCGACTAATTGTTGGATCGTAAACTTGATTTAGTCCAATAAAGATTGGACTATCTATAAAAGCCTAAGCCCGTGATCAAGAAGCTTCTAGAATGGCGAAGAATGGTATGGAAGCTTCTAAAAAAGTCGTAGAATTGTATGGAAGTTTCTAGAATGTTGTAGAATGGTATCTATAGAAGTGTTTAGAATATTGTAGTAGATGATAGCTACTAGAAGTATCTAGAATATGATAGAAATATCTAGAAGGAGTTTTCTAGAATTTGATAAGGATGATGATGTATTAAGAATGATCAAGATGATACAAGATGTATCTAGATCATAGTAGAGTATCCATGAAAATATCTCGTCTCTAGAATATTCTATGGAGTAGTATAAATAGGTATTAGGGTGATTCATTTGTAAGGAGAATGAAGCAGAGCTTACAGTAATAAAGTTCCATTTTAAAAATTCTCTAAGTATTCCTTTCTTCCTATAAGCCTAAAAGGCCCTCGCGTTTTCCAACAAAGTGGTGTCAGATCTAGAAGATCAAGATGTCAAGGGCAATGAACTTGTTCCAATTTCCTCGTCTTACCAAAGATAACTATGGTAGTTGGTGCATTCGAATGAAGGCATTACTCGGTTCACATGATGTGTGGGAGATAGTCGAGAAAGGTGTTGAGAAAGTTGATGATGAAAGTTCGTTGAATGCCACCCAAAGGGTGGAGTTGCAAAAGGCAAGAAAGAAGGATCAAAATGCTCTTACACTCATCTATCAATGGCTTGATGATGCGATGTTTGAGAAAGTTGCAAATGCAACCACTTCTAAGGAATCGTGGGAGATCCTTCAAAATGCTTTCAAAGGAATTGACAAGGTGAAAAAGGTACGCCTTCAAACTCTTAGAGGAGAGTTCGAAAAGCTCCAAATGGAGGAATCCGAAACCATTTCGGATTATTTCACTCGTATCTTGACCATTTCAAATGAAATGAAGAGAAATGGTGAAAGCTTGAGTGATACAAAGGTGATAGAAAAGGTTCTTCGCTCTTTGCTACCAAGCTTTGTTTACATTGTCGTGGCCATAGAGGAGTCAAAAGACATAGACTCTATGACCGTTGATCAACTCATGGGATCTTTACAAGCCCATGAAGAGAAGTTGTAGAAAAGAAGGGGGAAAGAACCCTTAGAGCAAGCTTTATATTCAAAGGTCTCTTTCAAAGAAAGAGAAAAGAGCTTTCTACATGGAAAGGAGCAAGGAAGAGGACGCGGTATTTTTCGAGGTCGTGGTAGTTTCCAAGGACGAGGACGAGGAAGAGGAAGAGAAGATGTCAACAAAAAAGATGAAAACCAATGGTTTTCATATCGAAGAGGTCGTGGGAGAGGCTTTCAATCTCAAAGAGGAGGTAAGCCCCATATACAATGTTATAATTGTCGCAAATATGGTCATTATGCCAATGAATGTAGTAGCTCAAGACAAGTTGAAGAAAAAACCAATATTGTGGAGGTATAACACAAAGATGAGCTTACATTGCTAATGGCAAGACATTACGAACAAGAAGAGAGGATAGAGCCATGGCATATAGATTCCGCTGCAAGTAACCATATGACTGGTGAAGAAGGCTTGTTCATGGAGATGGAGGAAAGTAAAGGTAATGTCACCTTTGGAGACGAATCAAAGGCACCGGTGAAAGAAAAAGGTAAGATACTTATCCGAGCTAAAGACGGAAGTTACCAATATATTTCAGACGTATACAATGTGCCCAATCTTAAAAGTAACATTTTAAGTGTAGGACAACTTTTAGAGAAAAACTACGATATTCATTTCAAAGATCGTAGTGCTACAATAAAAAATCTCGAAGGAAAGCTCATAGATAAAGTCCCTATGATTAAAAACCGAATGTTCCGTCTAAACATTCAACTTGATGAAGCTAAGTGCTTAAAGAGTTGTTTGAAGGATCATTCGTGGCTTTGGCATATGAGGTACGGGCACTTAAACTTTGGTGACTTAAAGTTATTATCCTTAAAAGGAATGGTGAAAGGGTTAGATCAAATTGATCATCCCAATCAAGTGTGTGAAGGATGCCTTCTTGGGAAGCATGCTAGAAGTTCGTTCCCAAAAGAAGCGACATCAAGAGCTAAGAAGCCTCTTCAACTAATTCATAAGGATTTGTGCGGTCCCATTACTCCACCCTCTCATGGTAAGAATCTTTACTTCATGCTTTTTATTGATGACTTTTCAAGAAAAACTTGGGTATATTTTCTAAAAGAAAAATCCCAAGCTTTTGAAGCTTTTAAGACATTTAAAGCTATGGTAGAAAAGGAGAAAGGTTTAAAAATTAAATCCACGAGATCCGATAGAGGTGGAGAATTTCTATCAAAAGAATTTAACAAATTTTGTGAGGATAATAGGATATGGAGATTTCTAACGGCTCCTTACTCCCCACAACAAAATGGAGTGGTGGAGAGAAAGAATAGAACCATTCTCAATATGGTCCGAAGCATGTTGAAAAGTAAGAAAATGCCAAAGGAATTTTGGGCCGAGGCGGTTGATTGTGCAGTATATCTATTGAACCGGTGTCCGTCAAAGAGTTTAGACAACAAGACTCCACACGAAGCATGGAATGGAATAAAGCCTACCGTCTCTCACCTAAGGGTATTTTGAAGCATAGCATATGTCCATGTTCTGAGCCAAAGGCGATCCAAGCTTGATGATAGAAGTGAGAAGTATGTGTTCGTTGGCTACGACAAGCAGTCAAAAGGCTATAAGCTCTATAATCCAATCATGGGGAAGGTGGTAGTAAGTAGAGACGTAGAGTTTGATGAAGAAGAAGCATGGGATTGAAGCATTAAGGAAAATGAAAGGTATGACTTTATTGCTATAAATGACGAAGAAGAGATGGGTGAATCAAATGAAGAAGTCCAACAACCTCAAAGTCTAATTCCAACCCAAGACTCACCTTCAAGTTTAAGTGAAGGAGAACCAAAGACAAGAAGTTTGAAGGAGCTCTACGAGGTAACTGAGGAAATACCCCTTCTTTGTTTGTATGTTGACTGTGAACCTTTAGTTTCTGAAGAAGCTATGAAAAGCAAGAAATGGAGACAAGAAATGGATGAGGAGATAAAGTCAATCGTGAAGAATGATATGTGGGAGTTGACGACCCTTCCGAAAGGCCAAAAGGCTATTGGAGTTAAGCGGGTATACAAGGTAAAGAAAAATGCCAAAGGCGAAGTGAAGAAGTACAAGGCAAGGCTTGTGGCTAAAAGGTACAAGAAAAGCATTGCATCAACTATGAAGAGGAAGGATGTACGAGTGATACATGCGAGATCCGAAAACCAAGTTGCAGATATCCACACCAAGCCGTTCAACGAGCGAGATTTCTCAAGACTAAGGATGATGCTTGGAGATGGGAAATCAAGTTTAAAGGGGGTGTTGGATCGTAAAATTGATTTAGTCCAATAAAGATTAGACTATCTATAAAAGCCCAAGCCCATGATCAAGAAGCTTCTAGAATGGCGAAGAATGGTATGGAAGCTTCTAAAGATTAGACTATGTCGTTAGGGTTAAAGTGTCACTAGAAAGTCATGAATATTGAAGTTGCCTTTTCTTGATCTTTTCATGCTAGTTTCTTGCTAGTATGAATTTTTAATAAGTCTCCGCTGTTCAAGAAAATTAAAATAAATAATAAAAAAATTTAAGTGGCATTACCGGTCAATAAAGGTGTTTAAAGTGTCTTACCACGTTTGAAAAAAGGTTCGAAGAAAGCCATGTAGATCAGGAAGGATCTCAGTTATTTTTACTTAATTTTTTTTAGTTAGGATTTTGTTTTCCGTATTTAATGCATACACCGTAAACTCTATGCATTTAAATATAAAATATATATATATATATATATATATATATATATATATATATATATATATATATATATGTTGTGTTACCTTTAATCGATCATATCTTTTTTCTTTCTCATCAAATTATTTTTCGTTGTTAAAGATCATTGCCATTGACAACAAAATTTGACCACCAAATTGTAGCTCCCTCCTAAAGGCAAAGCAGGCCATGGAATAAAATAATAATAATAATAATAATAATAATAATAATAATAATAATGAGCGTCATAAAAAATGGAGAAAACCGCAAAGCAATATACAATTATGTCGCCAAATATAAGTCCATCTCCGTCTAAATGAACAACAAAGAAGAGGAGAGAAAGAAAAGAAGAAGACGATTTCAACATTCTATCAAGTTTGTACGTCCAGAAACCTCTCGTTCAAACTGCATAGGAGTGTTAGATGATAGGTTAAGATCCAAGCCTAAAGGCTTAGGGTCCACTAGGTTTTAAGTCATGTTCTATTATAAATAGACATGAAATCCCTCTATATAATCGTACAAAAACACAATCAATAATATTTCTATTTGCTATCTTGCATGGTATATGAGCTTTAGGTAAGATCCACCTACAAAAATTGCTATCCTTCGATTATCTGCTATTTACCGGCGATCTGAATAAAACCTGAAAACTCTAATGGACCCGAAACCACATACGAGTTCGAGCCTTATAATTTCTTGCCTAATACTTCCCCACAATTTAAACGCCGAATTAATGAAAGCTTGGATTCGATGAGAAAACTAAATAAACATTAAAGCAATAGCAACAAAAACATGAATAAGCAACAAAATGAAAAACATTAAAATGAACTTAATTTGTTGTTGAAAACATCCTACAGCAAGCTGAAACAAATCTTCAAACTGCAGCAGTGAAAGCAAGACAAAGAAAGCAAAAGCAAATTTTTTTGGCAGCGGGTTGTGACGGCGCGTTGGGTGGCTGAAGACGGTCTTTTGGTTGGGCTTTGTGCAGAATTGAAAAACAAAGAGAATTAAGGTAATCGCATCAGTAAACACCAAACAGTTTGAAAGTTATTGCCAAAATAATATGCTATTAGGGTTTTGGCCGAACATTGCAATTTTTTTTTATTTTTTTTTTGTGGGAAAAAGGTTAAATGGTGGTGGCTAGGATTTGACGGGGCGGCTTAACTTAGCCACCTAGGTTCTGATCCGACCCATTCTCATACCATGTTAAATAATTGAAAACCCCGTAGGATAGTTTGTATTATTCATCAAATATTTATAGTGATAATACAATCTGACCAGAATTCATTGACTAGCTCGGGCCTTATAATTGATTGCTCAATAATTGAGTGTGCCAATCTGTTTGGATCTTTTGTGACAATTTATATTGGCAAATAATCTAAGAGTAAACCAAAAAATATACGGCATTTACAGATTGAAAATACTGGTATCACTACTACACAAAAGGCCATTTAGATCACTTTAAATAGATCACTTTTCCTAACACCCGATCTATTTAGTAAAAATGGGCACGCCTTGAGATACCAAAACTTATTTTGGAGCAAAACAACACAAAAAGATCGGCATTTAGCAAAGAGATGTTCTAAATAAGTTAAGCGGGATTTTATCCCTCCCTTTCTACCCCTTTTGACTTTTCATAGCCCGCTCATTATCATCACACATAACAAAAATACACCAAACCCTACCTAACAAACTCTCCCCTCTTGTTCTTCTCCAATGCACAACACCGCCGCTCCACCAAAACCTAACTCTGACCATAGCCCTCCTCACCATTGTCACCCGAAGTAACCACTGCTATAACCACCATCTCCGCCGCTCAAATCACCAACAAACCCCCAGTCACCACTAAACCACTACTATTAGCAATTTTATTTGTTCACTTGTCATTTATATAAGGTTAAGTTCTTATTATTAGCAATTTTATTTGTTCACTTGTCATTTATATTCAATGATTAATTTTCTTATCCTAGCTTCTGATTTGATTTTGATTAATAAGTGTATTAAAGTAATAATTTGGGGCTTTTGCGATTGTGTGACTTTTTTATACTTAAATATCTAATCTTTGTGATGGCTTACAAAATGTATGAAATTGGGAAAAGTACTAACAATAATCTTTGCAGGCAATTGGATGATATTACCTGCTGCTTATATGTTTAACTCTAGCAAAAAGGAGGTGGAGGTGGTTGGGTTATAAATGGTGAGGTAGCATTGGTTTAATAAGCTTGAGTATTGTTGAGTTACTTGCTTATTCATATTTGCTGGTTCTTGTATTGTTTTTTTTCTACTCAATGAATTGCGAATGTGTTATGGTTTTGAAAGATATGTGTTGTAGCGTAGTTTTATCAATATTTGCCCCGCAATTAGATGTGTGATGTTCCTAATAATAAGGCGATATGAATGTCTTTAAATAAATGACACAAGCTGTTACAAAAAGTTTTCGGCTAAAGCTGTTATACAATTGCTAAAAAAATAGTGTTGTTAGTAACCACGACTGCTGTTTGTACCTATTTACATTTCGGCACCATGTATCAATTCATCTTATGATATTTTCGGACCTGTTAGTTGGGGACTGGGGAGAGTGCTTGACACTAAATCAGTACATGTGGAACATTTCAAATGATATTTGTCAACTACACCAACAGGTTGTTTATAACGATATGAGGGTGTTGTACTGAAGGCAGTCAGGCACAAGTTGTTAATAACGGTCTGGAACATCCAGGTTCATTGAGTTGCGCCAACCCTCATAGTGAGATGTTATTTCTATTTTGAAATATAATTTTTTAACTTATTCAAATGAATTGTAGTCATGACCTCTTTCAAAATGCATTGAATGCAGGACTAACACAGCCACACAGGACCTTCAAAGCGATGATGGACAACCGTATTCTTACTATCCTTTGGTCAAACCATATCACAAAAAGGGAGCCTCTGACAATGATCGATATTTAAGTTCAAGGTGAATAATATTTGTCCCGTGGTATACTATTTTACTCTAAACATATGATATTTAATTGTTTGCAACTATAATGTTATTTAATTGTTTGCAACTATAATCTTTAAGTTATAACAGTTAGCAAACATAGCATAAACTGCTTCCTTAGCAAAACAGCCCGCCGCGAAGCGCGGGTTTCCCACCTCGTTATAACTATGATATAGCTTTGTTGTGCAGGATTTCATAACCGCCGCCTTCTATAGAGTTTGCGCAGCTAATTTGTGTCCGGTTAGACAAGAGGATGGAATCATCTATTCTATGTGACTTGTATCTATTGAAAATTTTTAAACAGGCCCAACCTTTGAAGTGACTGTGAACTGGAGTTGGAATTTATCAAGTAATAGTTGTCATTATGTGAGCATTATTTTTTGTAATTGATGAACTGTTGATGTAATGTGAACTATCATTGTAATGGTTAAAACTATTTCCATCTGTAAAGTTAGATTTTTTTTTTTTTTTTTTTTTTTTTTGTCGAAGTCACTTGCATCGGAAATTCTGGAAAAGTTGTGCGGCAAGATTGAATGAATTGTTTTGAAATATTTTCATTTTGGCTTTAATGAAAATTCGAGAACCATTTTTTTTTTTTTTAATAACAGGTAGAGTAAAAAGATCGGCTGTTATGTATAAACTAATCTTATTTGTATGATAAAAAGATCGGTCGGGAACCGATCTATTTATGTTTTGCTCAAATAGATCACCCTTAGTTAGAGTGGTTCTAAACCGTTCTTTTTAAGGGTTTTCAACTAATCTATTTGACGATTTATGTAGTAGTGATATCAACACAAAATGACTATTCTTCTTCTGGTGGCTTAAGTTTTTGTTTTCCTTCATGATTCGATTAGTTTCTAGACGTACTGTAAATATTTAATTAAGATACGATATTAAAATGCCATGTTAGCATTTGGTGCATGTTTGTGGTTATTACCCGGCCTTTTGAACATTAAAGATTTATTGAAAAGCTTGAGCTAACTAAATGAAATGGAGCCAAGACTTTGTGGATATATTTTGTAGAGTAATTTGTATAGAATATCTAATCAGTCCTCACCGCAGATTGTGATTATCACCAAGAACTGAAGAGGCACAGCAAGCAAAACCGAGTTACCGACACATATGGTGTACATAATATAAACTCCACCAAATTATAAATTCCATTAACTAGGAGGATGCTCAAATTTTGTATTCGACTGAATCATACCCGTCCCATGCATTCTATACATAGTCAGCGACAACCAAGTCAATGTATGTTTTTCTCCAAATTTTTTATTTTTACTCTATTTTATGTAAGATAGAAAGTTCTTCCCTATTTTAAACTTTATCCTTGGCTTATAATATAACGGTTTCCTTTGAACAAGAAATTATTTATGATTCAACTAATAAGGGACTCAGTGAGAAATCTAACACGAGCAAGTTAATACAACCACCAACTAATATTTTTATTATTCGGTAACTGATTTTGACAATCTTGGAACATCCACGTAAAACCAATTACTGGCAAGGGATGGAATTCAAGATGTCTATACAAGCTTTTACATACATAAGAAAGCATATACATAATACACTAGAGATCAAGCTAGCTAGAACTTTTAAAAAAAGAAACCTTTACGAGCAGGCTTCCTTTTAGGATAATCCACATACAAAGTCCCACCGTACATTTTGGCAGCATCGTTGCTGTTTATAACCCTCTCGGTCCTCATGGTAGCGACTGGGGCACCACGATAATAGTTAGAGCTACGAACATGTGGGAAATAAGTATCTATGTCATCAAATGCTTCTTTCCCAAGATAAGCAAGGTCTGTTGTGTTGCTGGAATGATGTGCCATTTTCTAGGTGAAGCTATGTAATATGAAATTATGAAGGCAGAGACAGGGCGTAGTAGTTAACTAAGTTGTTGTGTTTGCTTTGGGGTGTATGCAACAGCCCACATGCCTTTATATAGAATGCTTGTTGCAAGTTTTAGAAAAATAATGGTATTATTGGGATATTTGATAATCGTTTTTTGACGGAACTTTGTTCTTTTGTTTGGTTAGGAATAATCTATTTTTTACTTATTCCTTGTGGATAACAACAGATGCAATAATCTTTGGTATAAGTTGTAAATCATAACTGCTAGCTAATTGATAAAGTCTATTTTGAGCTCTTACTTCTTTCATTATTTAATTTCCTGCCCTTGAGGTCTCAAATTGAAGTTTGTAAATGCTGAAGTATTACAGTAGTTTGTTAGTCCCTAAATACGGTTTTGTTCATCTGTCGTGGATACATGAAGGAGCCGATAAGTAGAAAAATAAGGTTAATTATTCGTACTTGGGTGCATTTTCTGGCAGATATAGAGTATAAGAACTGCAAGATTCTTCAGATAAACTAAACAAATGCGACTTTTTGGCCATTTGTAATGCTGCTGGAGGATCAGGCTAAAAATCAGTGCAGCCATGTAGATGTAAACTCTAAAGTTTTGATGTGATTATTCCTGTCTTGCACTGTCTACAATTATTGCAGTAGTTCAGTATGTATTGAAAATCAAAGAGAAGTACCTAATTTTTAGCATTGTAGTTCTGAATGAAACATAATTTTTCCGGAGTCCTTAGATGTAATATATGTGAACAACATCATTAGCAAATTTTGTGTATAATCATTTACTATGTACTTATATGCTTGTTATGGAAGTTCCGAAGTTGCAACTTAACCCCACTGTGGAACAAAATAAAAGTCATATCCCTTATGAAAATTATTAAAAGTATGTTTTTTCAATGCCCTTCTTAATTTATCCATTTATGCTGGTACTTACGCTAAAGCGGTAGAAATACTGTAATAAATATACCACTATAGATAAGATTTCTGTACACATTCCGAAAGAATGTAATTCTCTACCCAAGTAATACGTGGAACACGAAAGGAACCTGCAATGCTTGCATGCTCGAACAATACTCATCATCAAACACAAAAACATGCAGGTCAAAAGATGCTTATACTTGAGAAGATAGAGCATCTTCACTTTATTTCAATAATTGAGATTCCCAACAATTCAACATCTTATTGATCTTGAAGTTAATAATATCTGTTGAACCTCACTATATATGATAGATACATAATACTGATACTCAATTATCAGCTGATGGTTTAAACCAAACAACATATACAAATCCAATGCATTTGAAATGGAGAGCATAAGACAGCTACTAACAGAACAAACTATCAATTGAAGACAACAATTAAAGTGATTGTCACATGAAAACTCCCATTGCCACTGATCTCCCCATCGTTAAATTCTAAAAGTGCTATATGCTATTACTAAGACTTTTTTTTTGAACAGAATAGTATATATTAATCAACAAGCCCTTCTAGCAAGAAACTAGAGGAGATAAACTTACAAAGCAACAATACAAGCAATTTTTGGATCATAAATCCAATTAATCCATGTCGGATTAGTTTTCCTATTCCTACTGGACATCCAAGAATGTTATGTGTTAGTAGCAATACTTAGGAGGGCTATATGTTACTTAGACAATAATAAAGGGATTAATTGTATTTAGTTTAAATAAAGTTTAGGATTGTACTTAGATTAGGAAACTAGTTGCTTGGTTTGCAAGCCAAGCTAAGGTCTCTACCCCTCATCTCTATAAATAGAGATGAGGGGGGATGCTAGTTAATTCATTCTTCTTCCTCAAATTGTAAGCTTTATTGGTTGACAAATAAAGGGGTGTTTGAGGGTATAACGTGTGCATATATTCTTGATTCTTTGTAGTCTCTCGAGGTTGCTACTTGTGTTCGATACTACTCACGATCTAGCGTTTCGCGATCGAACTTCGGGTTTGTTGTCGAGGTATTTTCCAACAAAGAATGAGATAAAATTTTGATGTCCTCAACCAACGTGTCCTTTCGAGGGGGTTTCGGGTCGAAGCAAATTTTATTTCTGTAGTTCTAGCTGGTCCACGCTGTTGTTTGAATAACGGTATCGAAGATGCTATTACTAAGACTAACAAGAAAAAATGCGGATCTCTGAGGCTCCAACAACCGTCACCTCCATCACTCCATGTGCACCAAAGTTTGTTCTTGTCAAGTTGTCGTCTCTTTCTGCTAAAAAGGCAAATATCAATGCTATTTAAAATAAAAAGTTTGCATCTTGGTTCAAGAAGAAAACAACCCATGTGTGAAGACTGTTTAAACCCTCAAGAATATTCGAAATGGCCACAAGAAATGTTCGTAAACCTAGCTTCATTTTTCATAACATAATATTGGTTCTTTACTTATTTCTTCAGTTTTACCATTATATTAACACGCATCCTCATTTTTATCAACCAATAACACTACTCGATTTCAGATCACCAACAAGTAGATCTTACTTCGCCTTCAAACTCCTAATCACTTGGGCTGATTCGGTTAATCTCAACCCCAAGGCAAAGGATTGTTTTGACGTGGTTGTCCGAACCTCCAGTTGGGTCATTTGGCATTACCACAATAGAATTTGCTTTAACCAAGACCTACCCAGAAAGACACCTTAATTGATGAGATTAGAATTTTATCTCACTCATGGATTCTTCATAGAAGTGGGAAATCGTGTTCAAGTTGAATTGATAATCCCAAATTAGCTTGTGCAAAACTCATGTAATCTCTTTTCTAGCTTCTTGCTAACTTCAATGAAAATTGCCGTTCAAAAAGAAAAAGCAAATATAGATTAATAAATCGAGACACAATTTCATTACAAAGAGACTAAAAGCATGGAGAAAAAAATGAAAACTGAAATGCAACCTGAGTGAAGCAATGCCTTTTAAGTGAATGGAGGGTCCAAGAAGACTTCAATTTTTTGTGTGTGCGCACGGGTGCACTCAAATTATGACGGTTCTACACCAATGGATGAAATATTCTGATATCATTTTTCTGGATTTTTATATATAAGTTTTAAAAGCATATTATATTATTGGTATCCTGATAAACTTATTGATTTCGCATACATCTTTCATGGTTTAATACATTTAATTACCGATTATATAAGGCTTTTCAATGCATACCTCGATTTATTTTCATTTTTGGATAATACATGTGTCCATCCATCGGATGGGTCAATCATCTAGTACATACACTATCTAAAAAAGAATTTATGGGTAAGCTTCCTTTTTGGATAATTATCCACAAACACAGTCCCACCGTACATCTTGGCATCCTTATTGTCTATCCCAAAATCCTTGTAAACCATTTTGCTCTTCAGGTCTCATGACTGCAGCTGCCCGGGCATCAAACATTAGTGTCTTACCATCTTGTTGGGGTGGGTTGTTTAGTGGAACAATTTTTGGTGCTGGATGCTTGGAATTACGCACACTGATCTATGATTTGAAATGCTTCTTTGCTGAGATTAGCAAGATCATTGAGTTGTGTTATTGGAATAATGTGCCACTTTTGGGTGAAGCTCTTTAAGATGAAGGTACGGATTTTTTTTTTTTTTTTTGGGTAAAGGGGAGTAATCCTGCACCCTGGTAAATGTATTAAAACCAAAACGTTAAAGTACAAATGGAATGTGGCTGAAGTACCACATTAACCTCAAGCTAAAACAGCTTGATAAACAAACTACCTAGAGCTTATGACATGCCAAAAGCTCTTGACAATTCCAGAATCAAGAAGAACCTAGAACAAGAAACAGAAACTAATCAAAACTAACCAGCAGCATCCGTGAAAGATAAACTTCCACCTTTTGCAAAGTTAGGGAGTAAATTAGCTGATTCATCATACACGTTATCCACACAATCATCATCACCATCTTCATCAGTAGCAAGAGCAACATAAGGATTGGATGTAGACACTTCACCTCCCTTAGAGGAGGGACCTTTAGACTTCAACTTAGATGACGAAGTAGGCACATTATAAGTAGCTCCCTTCTTGGGTTCACTAGGAGCCTTCTTAGGCTCATACCTGACAGTCTGCTTAACAGACGTACCAACCTGACTCCCTAAACCAGACTGGCCTTTACCTTTTTTCTTCTTACGACTCACCTTTTGGAAACCATCATTAGCAAGCATAGCAGCAGGAGGAACCACATTATGAGTAGGAACAACCGGAGGAGTAATTTCTTTTTTAGGACAATTCTCATGGATGTGCCCAAAAATCTTACAAGAAATGCACCTAGGAGGCCTCCATTCATATTCAACTCGGATAGATTCATTAGAAAATCCATCCCCTGTAAGAGAGGGGACACCAATAGTGATAACATCCACGAGCTCATCAGCTGAACCCACTTCAATCAAACACCGAGCAAAACTGCTTCTACCCCAAGAATCCTTACACATAGAGCTTGTGTACGAATCCATCATAATAGGTTTGCCAATAAATGAAGCAATCAAGTTAATACCCTCATCTTCAAAAACTTGGATAGGCACATCATGCAGTTTAACCCATCATCTTCAAAAACTTGAAGGTACGGACTTACAGTAAGTAGTAGTTTAGTTTGTTGTTATGTTCCTTTAAAGTTAATGCAAAAGACCACATGCCTTTTTATAGAAATTGTAAGGCAACTTATATAATAATGGTAGTATCTTATAATGTTTTTGTACCGAATTTGTTCTTTAATCTGGTTGCGGAGTAAACTTGTTTTGCTTATTCCTTTTGGATTACAACAGTTGCAAAATTTTTATTCCTTATGAGTTTTGGTAATTTTCATTTGTATTTGTTAGTAATCATCTTCCATAACCTGTAACTTTATACACCCAACGCCTATATACCCGAATTCAACTTTAACTTCTATTGCTTCATAAAGTTTACAAGGTATTAACTAGAACCTCTTTCTTTAATGCGGATTTCTGCTCTTGAGGTCTCAAATGTAACTTTGTAAAAACTGAAATATTACTTCCCACGCCCCTGATTAAGGGTTTTTGTAGTAAAATGAGACCACTAGAAAACTCGTCATTAGTGACAAATCGTTTGGGTCATTAGAATACTCGTCATTACTTCCCACGCCCCTGATTAAGGGTTTTCGTCACAATAGGTCCCTCACTAAGTTTCATTTGAGACCAAGTACAATAGTAACCATTGTCGGGACCAGATTAAAGTCTGATTGCAATTTTTTGAAGATGGTTTTAGCCACAATTTTTTAATTGGGGATTTGCGACTTTTTCAAGTTATCGGTTCTTTAACTGATTGTTTTTTCCCGTTTTAATCTACACTCAACGAATCCTTACAACCTTTATAAATATGTTTTAATAAGTGATGAGTAATCAGTGGTCACTACCTGTTGAAGTAAAAAATACATTATGACCATAGTTTGTTACTAACCTTCCAATACAGTGACCACCATTTTGTTGTCAGGAACCTTTTTGAACTCACTTTTGAAATAAAACTACTTAATGACAACTTTTTTTGTTGGTCATCTCTAAAATTCCAACTCAGTGACAATTTTTTTAGTCTCTCAAGGAAACTGATATTTAGTGACATGAACTTTAGTGACGCAAAGGTGTATCAAAGTGATATTTTCGACTTAAATGACACACTTCCTATATGTTACTAAATGAAAATTGTCTTGTAGTGAGAAATCAAACACGAGTAAGTTAATACAACCACCAACTAATATTTTTATTATTTGGTAAATGATTTTGACAATCTTGTAACATCCACGTAAAACCAATTACTGGCAAGGGATGGAATTCCATATGTCTATGCAAGCTTTACATACATAAGAAAGCATATACATAATACATATAGTTAGAGATCAAGCTAGAACTATTAAAAAAAGAAACCTTTACGAGCAGGCTTCCTTTTAGGATAATCCACATACAAAGTCATCTTAGGGTTTTTTAAACCTCAAGTAAAACTTTGTGTATTAATTTCACGAATTGGTAATAAAAAGGTTTTGAAAACTTATGCTATAAAGATTAGTGCATGCATCTTTATACATATTTTGATTTACACATCAAAATTGAATACCCTTATAATTTAAGTTACATGTCATCTATCTATAAGGAACACTTGGAATTTTAATTTAGTAAACGTGAGACCTAGGCAAAATTACTATAACAAGGTAAAATTCTTTTAACGCGTGAGACCATAATTGTAATTTTACAGTTTCTAAGGTAGACGACTTAATTAAGTTGTGCGTGAGACCTAGAACTTAAGGCATGAGATGGGATGAAACATGCTTACAAGGCAAATTGATGAATCAATTTGAAGTAATTCCCATAATGATCTAGGAATTGAAAATCTTGTTTGCCAATTATTGTTCGACAGATTACTATCTTTTGTACTTTCACCACTAGCAGATCAACTGATATGGTGGAACTATGTAAAGTTAGATCCTAGGTTTTCAAGAAAATTTTGGTGGTTATATGAATATAGCTATGGGTATTTTATTTTCTTGAAGATATTTATTATCGAAAATACTAATGTTTGAACTTTTATCTGTAGATATGGCTCAACCCGATACCCCATCTGTGATTTCTGCTTTCAAGAGTCATCTTGAGAGAGAAAAATTGACTGGAAAGAAATTCAATGATTGGCACCGTTCGCTTAGAATTGTCTTGAGGGCGACTGGTAAGCTTAATTACTTGACCGATGAATGTCCTGCTGAGCCAGCTGCTACTGAATCAGAAGCAGTTAAGGCGGCATGGAGGGAGAAACATGCTAAGTTTAATGAGGTTGCTTGTTTAATGCTCACTAGCATGACTGCTCAATTACAAAAGAAGTTTGAGTACTACTTTCCAAAAGACATGCTTGAAGAACTTTAAAAGTCTTATGAAAAGTCTCCCGCAGTTGAATTATATGATGAACTGGACAAGCTACACAACTGCAAGCATGGTGATGGTAAACCAGTTGAAGATTATGTGACTGAGATGAAGGAATCTTTTGATCAGCTTCACAGAATTGGATTTGGTTACCTTGAGAATGTGCAAGTGCACTTGATCAACAGGGCCCTTAACAAGGACTTTGCTGGTTTTGTGCAGAATTTCAATATGCACTGCTCGGGGAAGACAGTCTCAGAATTACTCGCACTGCTTGTTGATTATGAGAAAAGTCTACCAGCCAAGGTCAAGGCTTCTACCCCGCAAGTGTTGGCGATTCATGGTGGGAGAATCCAGAAGAAATCGCATGTGAACAAAGGCAAAGGGAAAGGTGATAAAGGCAAGCAGGTCATGGCCTATCAACCTCAACCCAAGGTGAAGAAAAGTCATCCTAAGCAGAACAAGGTGAATCCGCCAAACAAGAAGGATCAGGCTTGTCACCATTGTCATGAAAAGGGCCACTGGAAGCGCAATTGCCCTTTCTACATTCATGACTTGCAACTCAAGAAGCAGGGGAATGAAGCTGGTAACCCCAGCTCATCAGGTGCGTTCTTTATGATTGAATTATTCACTCTTACTCCTAAATTGAATTCATGGGTATATGATACGGGATGTGGCATTCATATTTGCAATACCTTGCAGGGGTTTAGAGTTGAGAGAAAGCTGGCATATGGACAACAATTCTTGCACGTTGGTAACGGAGCGCATGCAGGAGTTGAAGCTATAGGAGTTTTTGATTTAGTGTTGCCTTCGGGCTTAGTACTATCTTTAAATAATTGTCATTATGCACCGTCAATTGTTAGAGGTGTAATTTCATTTTCATGTTTGTTGAACCTTGGTTTTCATCATACTGTTTCTAGCAATGGAATTTCAGTTTCTTTAAATGGTGTTTTTTATTTTAATGCTATTGCTGTGAATGGTGTCTTTGAAATTGATATGAATGATAATGATAATGCTTTTGTTAAAAATAATTCAATGTATAGCATCAACAATAAGAGAATCAAGAAAGGTTTGGATTCGTCTTATCTTTGGCATTGTCGACTTGCTCACATTGGCAAAGATCGCATGAAAAAGCTGCAACATGATGGGCTTTTAGAAAAGATCAATGATGAATCATATGATAAGTGCGAATCTTGCATTGCTGGGAAGATGACTAAGAAACCCTTTAAAAATAGGATTGAAAGGGCTAATGATCACACAGATGTGTGTGGACCACTTAGACATGTGTCAAGGAGGGGTGCTAGCTACTTCTTAACATTTACGGATGATTACAGCCGTTATTGTTATGTTTATTTACTTAAACATAAACATGAGGTATTTGAAACATTCAAAGTGTTTAAAGCAGAAGTATAGTTGCAACTAGGAAAGAAGATTAAAGCTCTTCGATCCGATAGAGGTGGTGAATACCTAAGTCAAGAGTTTATAGATTACTTAGCAAAGGAGGGAATTGTCTAGCACCTTACTTCTCCATATACTCCACAACAAAATGGTGTATCTGAGAGAAGGAATCGTACATTGCAAGACATGATATGATTTATGTTCAATCTAACAACTCTTCCTTACTCGTTTTGGGATTATGCCTTGGAATCTGCAGTTCGCATTTTGAATATGGTTCCAACAAAGAAGGTTGATAAGACTCCATATGAGTTATGGACTGGGAAAGCTCCTAACTTGTCTTATCTCAAGGTCTGGGGTTGTGAGGCGTATGTTAAACGTGACTCAGCAGACAAACTCCAACAAAGATCTGTGAAGTACATCTTCGTAGGTTACCCTAAGGAAACTATGGGTTACTACTTTTATTACCCAACTGAAAACAAAGTTTTTGTTGCAAGGTATGGAGACTTCTTAGAAAAGGAGCTCATATCTCAAGAATTCAGTGGGAGAGTATATGATCTGGAAGACGATCATGAAGATGTAGCACCTTCTGAAAACACTAGCCAACTTCCTGAGGAACCTGAAAGTTTAGGTCCTCCACCTGAAGTTGAAGTGGTTCCCGTTCGCAGGTCATCTAGATCTGTGAAGGCTCCTACACGTCTATGTCTTAACATGGAGTGTGATGACAACTTGATAGGGGATCTTGATGAACCTACGAGTTATAAAGCTGCCATGAATAGTCCTGAAAAGGAAAAATGGCAGGGAGCTATGAATGGGGAAATGCAATCCATGAAAGACAATGAAGTCTGGGAAGAAGTAGACCTACCTCCGGGTGCCAAGCTAGTTGGGAGTAAGTGGCTCTACAAGAAAAAGACTGATATGGATGGCATTGTACACACCTATAAGGCCCATTTGGTAGCTAAAGGCTATACTCAAACTTTTGGTGTTGACTATGAGGAGACCTTTTCTCCTGTAGCTGACATAAGGGCTATTACGATTCTTTTTTTTTTGGGTAAAAGGTCAACGACCCGGTAAATATATTATCCAAAAAAATGATTAAGTACAAATGGAATGTGGCTGAAGTACCACATTAACCTCAAGCACAGGCGCTTGATAAACAAGTGTTTATGACAGGCTATAAACACAAACCAAACCTAGCTAATTACAAAGTATCAAACTAGGTATAATAACAAGACAAACATGAGATGCGAGCATCCCACATCCACCCAGCAGCAATCATGGTCTAAGCGACCCAACCTCCAACATAGCATCAACAGCAAGACGAGTAGAAATCGAACCAATGACGCCATAATCATAGGGTAATAACACCCTAACATCCAGGCACAACAACCCGATCTGAATAGGTGATACGAATCCAGCCAAACAAATCGGTGTTGTAACCATACCGTATCATAGGGTTGTCAAAACCCTAACATCCCATTCGATAGCCACTCTCCCATAACCCACGTCCATAACCACATCATCCAAAAAGGAACCCATAACCCTAGAAAGAGGGTACGTACCAGCATATAGAAAATACCCAAACGATGGTATACTTCCAGCCTAAAGCACCAAAACCGATAGAATGTAAAAACCATAAGGTTTTATAATCGTTCAGCAGCAATCCAACCAAACACCAAGAGATCAATCTATAAATTATAAATCAGAACATACATAAACCTAGAACAGATCGATCCAAAAAACCCAAGAGGCGGTTGTAAATAAATCTTTATAGCACCAAATCTGAAACCCTAAATCGTTAGGGTTTCTAGATCGCCTTCGTACATAAACCAAACGATTAAAGAATCTGCAGTTAGTAATCGTGTAGGGTTTAGAAACAAGTAACGAACATGTATGCAAATGGATGTCAAAACCGCCTTCTTAAATGGTCACCTAGATGAAGACATCTATATGGCGCAGCCTGAGGGGTTTGTGAATCCAGAATTCCCAGATCATGTATGCAAGCTTAAAAGATCCATTTATGGATTAAAGCAAGCATCACGACAATGTAATAAGAGATTTGATAGTGAAATTAAGAAGTATGGATTCACTCAAAATCTTGATGAGCCATGTGTATATCACAAAGCTAGTGGGAGTAATGTAGTTTTCCTTATATTATATGTCGATGACATATTGATCATGGGGAACGACATTCCAAGTTTGCAAAAGGTTAAGGCATATCTTGGAAGTTGTTTTTCTATGAAAGATTTAGGGGAAGCTGCATTTATTCTGGGAATCAAGATATATAGAGATAGATCTCAGCGATTAATTGGATTAAGCCAAAGTGCTTACATTGATAAAATATTGAAGAGATTCAATATGCAAAATTCCAAGAAAGGATATTTGTCGATGCAAGAGCAACATGGCTTGAGCGAGAAAGTTTGTGCTTCAACACCTGAAGAGGTGCAACGCATGAAGAGAGTCCCTTATGCTTCGGCTGTGGGATCTATTATGTATGCGGTAAAAAGCACAAGGCCTGATGTGGCATTTGCTCAGAATTTAATCAGTCGATATCAGCAGAATCCAGGTGAAAAACACTGGACTGCTGTTAAGAATATTCTTAAGTACCTTAGGGCTACTAAAGATATGTTCTTAGTTTATGGGGGTACTCCATCTGCAGAACTTGATGTTACAGGTTACTGCGATGCTTCTTGGAAAGGTGATAAAGATGATATGAAGTCTCAGACTGGTTATGTTTTTGTCATTAATGGAGGAGCTGTGGATTGGAGGAGCAGAAAGCAGAGTGTACTAGCGATGTCTGCTACAGAAAGTGAGTATATAGCTGCTTCAGAAGCTGCAATGGAAGCTGTTTGGATTAGGAAGTTTGTTTCAGGGCTTGGGGTTATGCCTTCAATTCAGCGACATATAAAAATGTATTGTGACAACTCAGCTGCAATTACATTTGCCAATGAACCTGGAATCATGAAAGGCACCAGACATTTCCCGATTAAGCATCACTATGTTCGAGAACAAGTCAAACTAGGTGAAATCGAAATGCTCAAAGTTCACACAGATGAAAACTTGGCTGATCAATTTACGAAGTCTTTACCTGGCACCAAGCTTTACAAGCATGCTGAAGGAATAGTACTTAAATTAGCTGAAAGTTTCATGCCCATTTGTGATTAGTATTTGGATAAGGGATGTAATGTACAATTATTATTTTAATGAAATAAAGTATTGGTTATGTTTATTTATTCATTGTCTTAATAATATATCAAATATTTGCATGTTTAAGATCCATGAATAAGTTATTATTCTAAATAGTCCGTTGTCGATTAATGATATGGGAATATCATTAAACTAAGGCAATTTTGAGTATTGGTTAAGGATATACTTGAAAGTATATTGATGCGTAGTCATACCAATTTCACATGATATTCAATGAATTGAGTATTGGACTTATCCCACCAATATGATTTAAAATTTATTGTGAGAATCATATTTACAGTTATCCTCAGACTTCCGGATAAGTGTCATGGATGTAGTGCATTTTTGTGAGACAATCTACCGCTTACCGTAATTGGAAGTCATAAGGGTTGTTTTCAGAAGTGTTGCAAATTTCATGGGTTATTCTTGTAGTCAAGAGAGAATTCGTTCCTTCTGATTTGTTCAGAAGTTTAATACTGCTGGGCCCCTCGTAGGGTTGACAAAATGTTTGCGTGGCCACGCCCAAAGTCTATCCGGAATATGTTCAGATGTTTTGGTAATTTTGTTCAATCATAAAGAGATGAGAAACAGAATTTAATAAAGTACCTCACATCTTTATTAATGTAGTATTAGAAGCGAAAGGATAATAATAATGATGAATCATTAAAGGTTTTTCCAGGAAACCTAGCTTGGGTCGAACTGGGGGCATTGGAGTGTTGCAAGACGCCAACCAATGTCATTTTACTATTAATAGATATACGAGTGGGAGCTGTTAAAAGTTACGTATAAATATTAAATAGTAAATGACTAGTATCGAACCCGAGACCTCGGGATTGCACACATTACAAACGAGAATAAAGTAAAATAAATATATATATGATATATGTATCGTATATATATATTTATAAACACTTGAGGGACTAAATAATCGTTAATTATTAAACGTAAGTATTAACTATTATTAAGAACGAAAGAACGAGGACTAGAATGTAATTTGGAAGACAAGAAAGTTCTGGAATCCCCTTGGAAAGGGGTGGCCGGTCGATCAAGCCCACAAGGGGTCGACCCAGGCTTTGCTTGTCCTCCAAGAATTACAACTAGTATATAAACAAGGCCAAGGGTTAGACATTTACATCTTTTGTGCACACACACTAACCCTAAAAGTTTTCCTTGCCTATTTTCTTCCTTGGCCGATCGGCAACACAAACCCACAAGGGTTTTGGGTCCATTTTTTGTTAAACAAAACAAGTGTTTACGTTTACTTGCATAAACCTTTATTCGTTGGTAGTTTGTGTGTACAAGAACGAGGTAATTACTCACTATAGTAATTATCAAGAGATCGATAAACAAAACGGTAAGGGGTTTATCATTGATCTAATTTACACAAGTTCAAGGTTTATTCAAGTGCATCGGGTATGTTCTTATTTATGTTTTAGTTATCTTTATACGTGTTATAATTGATCCTAGCTTCCGCAATATGTGTTATTTGATTGTCAAACTCTAACAACAAAGTCCCACCGTACATTTTGGCAGCATCGTAGGAGTTTATAACCTTCTCAGTCCTCATGGCAGCGACTGGGGCATCATGATACACTTGTTGCTGAACCACATAAGCTTGTTGGGGTTGGTACTAATAGTGAAATACCTCATGTGGCTGTGGGTTTCTACTTGGTGGAATGACAGCTGCTGCCGATGGATGCTTGGAGTTACGACCACATGAGAAAAAAGTATCTATGTCGTCAAACGTTTCTTTCCCGAGATTAGCAAGGTCGATCTGCTGTGTTCTTGGAATAGTATGCCATTTTTGGATGAAGCTATGTAATATGAAGGTAGAGAAAGTAAGTATTAGTTAGCTAGGTTGATGTGTTTGCTTTGGGGTGTATGCAACAGTCCACATGCCTTTATATAGAAAGCTCAATGCAAGTTTAAAGCAATTTAGGTTTTTTCATGAAATTTAATAATTTGTTTTTTTAACCGAACTTTATTCTTTTGTTTGGTTAGGGAACAATCTTTTTTTGCTTATTCTTTTGGATTGCATCTACTGCAATGATAATCTTTTGGTATAAGTTGTAAATAATGACTTCAGTTCTAGTTACTATAAATTTATTTTGAGCTAGTACTTTTGTCCTTATCTAATTTTCTACCCTTGAGGTTTCAAATTAAAGTTTGTAAAAGCTGAATTATTACTATACTTCGTTAGTCTCTAAATATGGTTTTGTTCATCTATTACGGATACTTCAAGGAATCGATAAGAAGAAAAAGACAGTGTCAATCATTTGTGTACTTGAGTGCCTTTTCTCATAGATATGGAGAACAAGAGCTGCCAGAATATTGAGATAAATTGAACAAGTGCGACTTTTAGAATATATCATTTGTCAAATTGTCATGTTGATGGATATAACCTCTAATGATTTGAATTAAAGTAACCATTCATGCGTCTCATTGTAGTTCTCTTATAGATATCAAAAGTGATCTACTTAATTTTGCATCAACGAAACATACTTTTTGGGTATCATCAATCATTTAATATGTACTATGCAGAAGTTGCAACTTAACCCCATGGTGGAAGAGAATAAAAATTATATATGAGTTAATAAAATTATACGAATTACGTTTTTATTTACCCTTTTAAACCTTCCATGTATATTGGTACTTATCTCAGGAGGGTATAGCAGAAAAAATAGATATATTATGCATTACAAAATTACAAATATTCATACTCACATGTGGAAAGAATGTAATTCTTTATTGTAGCAATATGTGGTGTAAGAATGTGACATGTTATTATGTCTCATTATCATCTCATATTGAATTGTAGGTTACATATACTTAAATGTATACTTATTATGTAATTAAATAATTCAATATTATAATGATTGCTCCTAATGGTACTTTAAGTCTTGACCGTTTTATTTGTTAGTATTGATGGACATACTAACTCTTAAGCCTATATATATGCCTAGTCCTCTCTCTACCCAAGATACACAACAAGTAGAATGACATAGCTATCCATCAAGCTCTCTACACTTAAGTGGGTCAAGGGAGAGATACTAGTCGTGTTCAAGTATTTCTATATCATGTCGACATGCGCTTCCGTTTCGGGTATGTTTTACTCTTTTATGTAATTATGTGGTTATTATCGTATTCTAAGATCCTTGTGGCATAATAGTTGAATGTGTTCATCATGAATATTTGATGTTAATGTTTACACATATGAATGCTTACATGTGGTATCAGAGCCAACGTTTTTGAATCAATAATAATCCGTATAATATTAATTTAAAAAAATAAAAAAATAAAAAATAAAAATAAAAAAAAGCTTATCTTGATTCATGTTTTGTTTGTACGTCACAAATTATATGATATGCGATTACGTATAAGGATAATATTATAATGTTTCCGGTTAAAAGGAATTCATTGCAAATGAATGGAAAATATTATAGTGCAAAATATAAAAGTTATCATGACCTTCGTATATAAATTGTAGCATGTAAAAGGATTTGCTCCTTTTTCCAATTACTCGATGACCAAAATTAAAACTACATATAAAAATATCATACCGATATTCTTTACGTTTGATATATTAAAAACAATGTTGCAAAAATCGTGAATCGGTCCCGAGGTGGTCGAGGGCCGTGTAGCGATTTTTGGCTGATTAATCGCCGATTCCAAGGTCCAAGGCCGATTAATTGGCCGATTACCTTGTAATTCGCTCCAAGGTCCAAGACCGTTCAGCTTGTAATCACCGATTAATCGGCCTTGTAGGCCGATTTTTGCAACACTGATTAAAAACAATGGGCTTTATATTACTTTATTGTATGAGTTTTTTGCTACTTTTAATGTTTGTTTTTCGTTGTTGAGTTGCTATTACGTATATATGATTTACACACCATACATTTATGTTTAATAATAGATAATAATTAAGGCACAATATTTATTTATCTATTTGTCTCTGGTGAAATTTATTGCTTCCGCTACCAAAATTTGCATTAAAATATTGTATGGTTTTGTAAATTGATTGAGATACCTTGATGTTGTGTACGTTTCTTTTGTAAAGTTTTTATGCATGTTTTATATTTTGAATTCTTAAGGTCCCCTATGTGTGTACGCTTGAAATGATGTCTAATATTTTCCGCACTGGAGAAAAGTATCTTATAATTGTATATTTCGTAAACCTTATTGATATGCATTTTACTATTCTATATGCTTCACTGTACATGTGAAATACTACTTTTAAATTTCATTAGCATGAATAAAATGATATTTGGTATAAGGTTAGTGGCAAGGAAAACGACTTGAATTGCATGATTATTGGATTTTTAATGATATGCATATTTTTTTTGAATGACATATAATTAAAAATTGATTAAATATATGACCTCTTGTGGTTCATGGCACTAATGTTACTGATATAATGTTGGTCACGTAATTGCATGTATGTCATATGTCATTCTTCCTAGTTAACTTCAAATGTGGCAATTAAAGACTTCACAAGTACATGCATGATAATGGAATAACTCATTTGAATTGTTAAGCCAATTTACGTTTTGTGTGTGATGTGCTTATCATTTATTGGCAATTATGTTTAAATTAATTGACATATTAAGTAGTTGATGTTACAAATTTTGAAATATGTATTATTTGTAACATCCGTATGTTTTAATGTCAATTGATTACCTTTAAAGCTATTTATTTATTTATGATATGACATTAAGTGAGATTAATTTGTTAGTCACCAAAGTGGCCAAATTGATTTCGAATTTTAGTCATATAATTCATGTTATCTTACAAAATGCTATTATGGATCTTTTATTAGTTGATAGAAATTATGAATTTTTCTCAAAGAAGAAATTATTCTTCTATAACTAATAAATTTAAAGATGAAAAAAAATAGTATACTTTTGTCATATGTATATGGTTATCCAAAGATGCATATATACATATTAGACGAAGTCTATTTTATTTTCTTGTAAAGTTTCATTGCATTCTAGTATTAATTAAAGATATTTAATTATTTATTATGTGACATTAAAGGGAATTAATTTGTTAGTCACCAAAGTGGCCAAGTTAATTTCAAATTTGTAATCATATAATTTATGTTCTCTTAAAGAATGCTATTATGAATCTTTTATTAGTTGATAGAACTTATGAATTTTTCCCAAAGGAGAAATTATTATTCTATAACTAATAATCTAAAGATGAAAATAATATATTTTTGTCATATGTATATTGTTATCCAAAGATGCTTAATATTTGACGAAGTCTATTTTATTTTCTTGTAAAGTTTCATTGCATTCTAATATGATGAGGATATATTGTTGTGTTTACTCAAAGGAAACCAATAATATATATTTCATTTTTTTTATCTCGTATAAATTATTTAATAGCAAGCATATCTTTTTCCGCAATTAACCTTCACTCTCAAGCTTCTTCTGTTACCTTGTTTACTGGTGTGAATATTTCCGAATGGAGCGAACAAGTCACTTTCCATTTAGGTGTTTTCGATCTTCACTTGGTGCAATTGGAAGATAGGCCTACTGACCTTACTGATACTTGTAAAGAGGCTCAAGAATCACACCATAAGGCATGGACAATGTCTAACAGACCATGCTTGAACTTTATGTAGATGAAGACTGCCTACAACATTAAGTCTTCTCTTCCTGGCGTTGAAAATCAGAATGTTAAAGATTTTCTTAAGCTTGTGGAGGAGAAGTTCCATTATGCTAATAAAGCACTAGCAGGAACACTCAATGAAATTTGATGGTACAAAAAGTATGCAGCAACATGTCCTTGACATGACCAATACCCAGCAAGACTTAAGACACTGGGTATGAATGTGGATGACTCTCTCTTGGTGCAATTCATAATGAATTCACTTCCTTCTTAATATGGACCATTTCACATCAACTATAACACATTAAAGGATAAGTGGAATATTGATGAACTGTCCAGTAAGCTTATTCAAGAGGAAGCAAGACTAAAGAAACAAAGAGTTCACTCCGTTAACCTGGTGAATCAAGGAGTTGACATGAAGCAGTAATCTCCTTGAAATTATACACACTAATATTTGTGGACCATTTGATACTCCATCCTTCATTAGAGAAAATATTTTATCACCCTTATAGATGATTTTTCACGTTATGGATATGTCTATTTGTTGCATGAAAAAATCTCAATCAATAACTACCCTTGAGGTGTTTGTAAATGAGATTGAGAGGCAACTTGACAGAAAAATCATAAGATCTGATAGAGGTGGTGAATATTATGGAAAGTATTTTGAACCTGGACAGTGTCCTAGTCCCTTTGCAAAGTTCCTCGAAAATCGCGGCATATGTACTCCATATACTATGTCGGGCATGCCACAACAAAATGTCATGGCAGAAAGGCGAAACAGAACATTAATGGAGATGGTTAGGAGCATGATAAGTAAATCCTCTTTACCCAAAAGTTTGTGGATGTATGCACTTAGAACCGCAGTGTATCTGTTAAATAGGTTTCCTAGTAAGTCAGTTCCAAAAACTCCTTTTGAGTTATGGACTGGAAGGAAACCTAGTTTGAAACACCTGCATGTTTGGGGTTGTCCGGTAGAAACACGGGTTTACAATCCACAAGAAAAGAAATTGGATTCTCGAACTGTTAGCGGTTACTTTATTGGTTACCCAGAGAAGTCCAAAGGGTATAGGTTTTATTGTCCAGACCACAGTTCTTAAATTGTTGAAACAGGCAATGCCAAATTTCTGGAAAATGGTGAAGTTAGTGGGAGTGTTGAGAATCAAGTTGTGGATATTTACGAAATAAGGGATGATGATCCATCACCCATGAATATTCATAAATCCACAATTGCACCGAATGTTGTCCCTATAATTCAAAATCAAGAACAACATTTGAATAATGAACAAACACCCCATGAAGAAACTAAATTACCAACTCAAACAAGTGAACCTGTTGGAGTAGCATTAAATAAACCTGCAAGGGTAAGAAAGTCAGCTATTCCTTATGATTATATAGTTTACTTGCATGAGACAGATTTTGATATTGGCATTGATAATGACCCTGTAACCTTTTCACAAGCCATAGAAAGTGAAAAGTCTTAAATGTGGATTAATGCTATGAAAGTAGAGTTAAAATCAATGGCTCAAAATAAAGTCTGGGATCTCGTAAACTTGCCAGAAGGTTTTAAACTAGTTGGTTGTAAATGGGTCTTTAAGACCAAACGTGACTCTAAAGGCAATGTTGAAAGATATAAAGCTAGACTTGTAGCCAAAGGTTATAATCAGAAAGATGGCATTGAT
This sequence comes from Artemisia argyi, assembly GCA_030686995.1. Taxonomy (NCBI): domain Eukaryota; kingdom Viridiplantae; phylum Streptophyta; class Magnoliopsida; order Asterales; family Asteraceae; genus Artemisia; species Artemisia argyi. Next base: position 173,193,016 of record CM060696.1, on the reverse strand, counting down.
TACAATGAGACTTTTTCACCCGTCTCAAAGAAGGACTCGTTGAGAATAATATTGGCATTAGTAGCTCATTTTGACTTAGAGCTACATCAAATGGATGTGAAAACCGCCTTTCTAAACGAAAATCTTGAGGAGGAAGTTTATATGAAACAACCTGAAGGGTTTTTCATTGAGGGTAAAGATAAGATGGTGTGTAAATTGAAGAAATCAATATATGGACTTAAACAAGCATCTAGCTAATGGTATATTAAGTTCAATGATACCATTAAATCTTTCGGTTTTGAAGAAATCATCATTGATCGATGTATATACCGCAAGATCAGTGGGAGCAAGTTTATATTTTTGGTTCTATATGTTGATGATATTTTACTTGCGACTAATGATTTTGGTTTATTGCATAAGACTAAAGAATATCTCTCTAAGATTTTTGAAATGAAAGATATGGGTGAGGCATTCTATGTGATTGGAATTTCAATATTCCGTGATAGATCTGAAAGTCTATTAGGACTATCTCAAAAAGCCTATATCGATAAGATTCTTGAGAGATTCAATATGAGCAAATGCTCAAACGATATAAGCAAGCTGATGAAAGTTTATAGCTTGTTATGAGGCTACTATTCATGTATTATGGTTGCGGAATTTTATTTCAGGGCTTGGGGTTGTCGATACTATAAGCAAGCTGCTGAAAAATTATTGTAATAATTCCGCAGTAGTTTTCTTCTCTAAGAACGATAAGTACTCTAAGGGTAAAACACATGGAAATAAAGTTCCTTGTCGTGAAAAGAGGAAATTCAGAAACAAAGAATGTATCTAGAACACATTAGTAAGATCTCATGATTGTTGATCCTCTGACCAAGGGTTTACCACCAAAGACATTTACGCAACATGTTCCGAGGATGGCTCTTGGTTGTATTGATAACTAATTATGATGTTCTAAACACTTTTGAGCTCAATAAAATGTTTCTGATTTTATTTCTTATTCATTATGTTATTATGCATGCATTTGTGTTTGAATAAGAAATTTGTATGTATTGTCATAACAAGTATGTGGACTGTATGTTATTTATATATAACTTATGAATCTAGCTTGATGAGCTCATAATGTTATGATATATTAAAGGGAGTATACGAGAATACTGTGTATGACCACCATAATCCCCATAATGTGGTTTGTCGTGTTGAGATGCTTATGATGACGGTTAATAAGATTTAATTTGCTAGCCTTATGTTGTACCATGTAGGAATATCATGTCAAGTGGGAGAATGTAAGAATGTGACATGTTATTATGTCTCATTATCATCTCATATTGAATTGTAGGTTACGTATACCTAAATGTATACTTATTATATAATCAAATAATTCAATATTATAATGATTGATCCTAATGGTACTTTAAGTCTTGACCGTTTTATTTGTTAGTATTGATGAACATACTAACTCTTAAGCCTATATATATGCCTAGTCCTCTCTCTACCCAAGATACACAACAAGTAGAATGACATAGCTATCCATCAAGCTCTCTACACTTAAGTGGGTCAAGGGAGAGATACTAGTCGTGTTCAAGTATTTCTATATCATGTCGACATGCGCTTCCGTTTCAGGTATGTTTTACTCTTTTATGTAATTATGTGGTTATTATCATATTCTAAGATCCTTGTGGCATAATAGTTGAATGTGTTCATCATGAATATTTGATGTTAATGTTTACACATATGAATGCTTACATGTGGAACACAAAAGGAACCTGCAAGGTCAAATGATACTTCTACTTGAGATCGAAGAAAAAGCATCTTCTTCACTTTAGTTCAATAATTGAGATTTGGATTCCCTACATACAACACCTTATTGATCTTGGTAGTTACTTTTTGTTACTGCATTATATACAATGATATAATAATATCTGTTACACATGCATGTGAATGATAAACAATGGCTAGATGGTTCAAAACCAATTAGCAGAGACCAATAATATCTAGATCGATCCTGAAATATGGAGAGCATGAGATACCGGAACAAACAAGCAATTGAAAACAATAATTAAATCAAGTGACTGTCACATGAAAACTTCCATTGCCACTGATTTCACCATCATAAAATGTTAATTAAAAAGTGCTATATAAAACGTACAATTGAAAAATGTGTAGATCTCTAAGGCTCCCACAACCATCACCTCCTTCACTTCATGGGCATGAAATTTTGTTATTGAATATATATATATATATATATATATATATATATATATATATATATATATATATATATATATATATATATATATATATATATATATATAGTGAGACTTTTTGCGAGAACCATATTATCTGCGAAAACTGAGAGAACCACAAAAAACATACATGCTCGCCTTCAATAATTGTAGTTTTGCACATACGTTCGAAAAACAACACATATGTTTTTAAAAAAACATAGTTGTTCTAAAGAATTTGATAAGAAATCGAAAATACAAAATTTTTCTTTGAAGGTGTGCATGTATGTTCTTATAAGGCGTGCAACGACAATATTGCGATCGTGTGTAAGGTTTTTGTGAAAAAAGAGGATGAATTCATGACGATATTGAAGAACATAGGTGGATACTTACGATTATTGATGATTTGCATGTATTTTTATTTTATTTTAAAAGGTGTGCATATATGTTTTTGGTGGTTCTCTCAGTTCTCGCGAATAAGATGGTTCTCGTAAAAAAGTCTCCATATATATATATATATATATATATATATATATATATATATATATATATATATATATATATATATATATATATATATATATTATACTTGTTCAAGAAGAAAACAACCATGTGGGAACATAATTTAGACACTCAAGAATATTTAAATTGGTCCAAGGCAATGTTGGTTGTTGGATCGTAAACTTGATTTACTCAAATAAAGATTGTACTATCTATAAAAGCCCGAGCTCATATGGAAAAAAGCTTCTAGAAAGTCGTAGAATAATCATAGAAAAATATCTATTGAAGTGTTCAGAATATTGTAGTGGCTGATAACTACTAGAAGTATCTAGGTAAATGTGATAGAAATATCTAGTAAGAAATATCTAAAACATAGATATGTATGATGTCAAAAATATTTAGAGATCCATAGAAGTATCACGGTTCTATAATCTTCCGTGGACTAGTATAGATAGTTGATGGTTTAAGCATTGTAAGAAAGAAGCAAAGTTAAGCAATAAAGTTACATTGTAAACTTTCTCATAAGTGTTCCTCTCTTCATAAGCCTAGAAGGCTCTCGTGTTTTAAACAAATTGGTATCATAGCTAGAAGATCACGATGTCAAGCATGGTGAACTTGTTCCAATTTTCTCGCCTTACCAAAGACAACTATGGTAGTTGGTACATTCGAATAAAGGCATTACTAGGCTCACATGATGTGTGGGAGATAGTCGAGAAATGTGTTGAGAAAGTTCACACTTTTTTTTTAATTATTTATTTGCTTTTTGGTTTTTGGTTCTTTTTTTTTTCTTTTATTATTATTATTATTATTATTATTATTATTATTATTATTATTATTATTATTTTGTTTTGTTTTTTTTTTTTTTTTTTGGTAAAGGGTTTTCATTATAAGCATATACGTATCAGATTACACATTTCAAAATCAGTAATGATTAAATGAATATATACTTAGTTCAATATATTAATATGTAACTCATATCAATAATGCTCTCTGAAACTAACAGAAACTAAATATCTGAGAATTGAAAAATTTTTGGTAGCAAAATATACATCCATTTTTTTGTTAGAGTAAAGCTAATTAGAAGTATTATTAAATAGAAGAAGAAATATGCACGTGATAGAAGAATATAGAATCAACATGTAAAGTAGAACAAGTTTTTATTTATATCAGTAGTTGATGCAAATGTAAAATGGATTAGAGATCTTTCGGTTATGATCTTCGTATATCTATATATAAAACTGTTAAAGTCTAATATTCTCTTAAATGTATTTTTTTTTTTTTTTTTATCATAATCATTGAAAGCTAAATGCATTTATTCCTTCCAATCTTATAAGTTAATGGATCATGATTTATTCCATTCACATTTGGAGACGGGTCTCCTTCAATCTTCAGTTCTATGAAGCTTCAAAAGAATTTCTAGTGCAATAAGACCTACTTTCTACTTGTTTTAATAAACCAAAAGAAATGCTCCTTTGCTAACCACAGTAATAGTAGGGATGAATTAGTTGCAAAAATCTTCATAAATTAAACATGACCGAGGACATAGCTAATTAAACTCGAAATTATGTCACATCAAAACAACTCTTATACATTTCAGTCTCATGGGTATCCTTTTGTTTTGTTAACCTTTGCTCAATTTCCTTTGGCAGTCTCCCAAATTCGTGATGGAGTTTGGCTAGGTATTTTCAGTCAAGTATTTTCTTCTACTGACATGCCCTTCGTGTCAGTAATAGTAAAAAAAGTCACTAAAAATTCCCAAATACCCTACCTACACATAAAAGAAGCCGGGTATATATAGATGTGCTTAGAAGGCAGTAAAGACCTTTGTGACACTATTTATTCTTAGAAAGTTCAAACCAAAAGTACGTGGCAAAAACATTAACCATACTTAATATGGTTGGTAAAAAAGACCTGTACTATTGTTTAGTAAGAGCTATCATATATTTTGCTCTTCGTCGAAGAAATGTCCAGAATAACTTTTGTGCCTGCCAGGTCCAGTTTGGAATTGTTATAGCGTATCTATAGGTGGCATTCACCATTCAATCTACTTTTTGTTTTGTGGTGGTACAGATCTTAGGAGTATCCTTATATTCCGTTTTCTTTTTATAAGTTTGAGAATCATGTTAAGTTGTTGATACTTGTAGTTGCATATCGACATTCATTTGGTTTATAATAATCTTCCTAAACTATTTTTTCTTTAGTAAATGAATTCTAAATTATGGAGTATTAAAAGAAGGGGGAAAAACCAAGAGAACACCATTAGTGGTTATTTAAATAATATTAGCAATTTATTGTAATTGATTTCAACTTCTTTGCACATCCACGTAAAACCAATTATTGGCAATGGATGGACCTCAAAGTACACACAAAGCTTTGAAATACAGTCTATTCATATCTACAATTCTCAATAAAAGAAGCCCCTACGGGCGGGCTTCCTTTTAGTTTTATCTACGATCAGAGTCCCACCATACATGATGACCGCCTCGTAGCAATCTATCACCGTGTCTGCCCTTTCTGCTGGTACTTGTTGCACAAAATAAGACTGTTGGGGTTTATATTGGTTGGGAAACATCTTATGTTGTGGAGTTCTATGTGGTGGAGCAGTTGTCTCCAATGATGGAGGCTTCGAGTTCCACCCACCTGAGAAATTATTATCCAAGAGAGCAAAACCTTCAGCCCCAATCATTGCAAGATCCGTTTTGGATTTTGAATAATAAGACATTGTTTGGTGAGGTGAATTAGAAGAAAAGTACGTAGTACTGTTGTGGTTATGTTTGTTGTATTTGCTTAGGGTGTCTATTACTACTAAAGACCACATGCCTTTATATAGAGATCTAAGAAGTACGTAGTATTATAAGTCTATAGGCAACTTTTCAAAATTCAATCGTAATGGTATTTTCCTTAGAGCACTAGGTGCAGCTCTCCGTTCGACCTCGCTGTTCCTACGTGGAGGGGGCATCGGCTCACCGTTCCTCGCCTCCACATCGTGCCCCCCTTGCCATTCCTCGCCGTTGGGCTCCTCTTCGTGGGCACGGCGAGGTGATTTGCCTGACAATATGCAGGTTTCTTTCTTTTTTTTTTCTTTTTTCAGATCTATATTCGTGTTTGTGTTTGTGTACGTGTTTTTGCGGTTGTGTTTGTGTGTTTTTGTGTTTGTGTGTTTTTTTTTAAGATCTATATTTGGTCACTGTGTGTGTTTGGAGAAGATGACAACATCTTTTTTTTTCTTCTTTTTTTATAAACTGTGTGTGTATGTGTGTGTGTTTGGGTACAAAAAATGGGCTTGTATATTTTTAAAGAATTTGGGTACAAACAAATGATAACGTATATTTTTTTTAATTAGTCATGTTTTTTTATGTTTTTTATAAAAAGTGTTATGTATACTTTTATTTGAATAAAATGATTTTTTGTTATTTGAAAATTTGAAAATAAAAATAAAGTTATAAGTGGTGGAGCTCAAATGAAAAAGTTGAGGTTAGTTGTTTGGTTAGAAGGAGGTTAGTTATGAAGAGGTGTTGGGGTGATGTGGCACTTTTGGGCCCGAAATGAAGAGTTTGGCTCTTCATCTACACCTAGTGCTCTTAATGTTTAAAATTCTAAGTAGGTATTTTTAGTTTAACGGAAATGATACTTGTATTTTTGTTTATCGCTAGTATAGTAACTGCAAACATAAGTATTTATTATATACTGTACGTAAAAAATTGATAATAACTACAGATACGTATAAGTTGAAATGAATAACGAATCAAAATAGTGGAAATGAACCAGATTTTATGCGTATATAAAGAGGGGTTGTAGGAAGACCTACACTTGCACCAACAACATTGGTATAGAGTATTATTCTCTTGAGTGAGTGTTCGATTCCAATCTTATTGTTCAATCGTGATTACCTTTTAATCATTTAAGAATGGTGACGTACTACTGTCAGACGTCATACTCTTTTGTAGAAGCTGCTTAATTTGAGCTTGACGAATTTTGATAAACGGTTCAGACATCCAGTACAAGAAAAGTGATATTTATTGACTGAAATTTTAGTGCAGTAAAACTGTTACTAATGTATGTTTGTAGTGACTCTTTTAAAAATTATATCCCAAGAGACAAAAAGATATATTCTCACACTTTTTTGTTTAACAGAAACAAATGGAAATTTTAGTTAACTTTTAGTGACATCTCTTAAGTTTTGTGTCGCCTTTTCTCTACTCTAGCTAGAAAATTATGTGGCCGGCATCATGACGTTCTCACAAGAAGTCTATCATGTTCAAACCTTATTAAGTACACATCTTGGGGGTATCTAGAGAATAGGTCAAAATCATTATGGGGTACCTCGTTAGGGTTAACGTGTCACTCGAAAGTCATCAAAATTGAAGTGGCCTTTTCTTGATCATTCCATGCTAGCTTCTTAATAGCATGAGTTTTTAATAGTAAACCTTTGCCGTTAAAAAAACCGATTTTTTATTTTTTATTTTTATTATTTTTTATTTTATTATTTTTTTTGGGAGTGTAACTAAAAGAAACTTATAGAGGTCACTACAAAAAAAATTCCAAGTCACCAAAAGTGTCAATATAAAGTTATTACGAGTCAATAAAAGTGTAAAAGTGTTTTACCCACTTATGAAAAAGATCCGTTGAAAGCCATGTAGACCTTAGTGATACATATCGAGTGTGCCAATCTGTTTGGACCTTTTGTGAAAAAATTTATATTGGTAAATAAGCAAAGAGTAAACTAAAAACTATCCCGCACTTACAGATTGCAAATACGGGTTTAGTAACACACAAAAAGACTAATTTTCTTCTGGTGGCTTGATTTTTTGTTTTCCTTCATGGATCGATCAGTTTCTTATAGACTGTAAATATGTAAGATACAATATTAAAATGTCATGTTAGCATTTGGTTTTTATGGTTGTTACTCTTTTGAACATCAAAGATTTATTGAAAAGCTTGACCTAACTAAATGAAATGGAGCCAAGACTTTATAAATATATTTTGTAGAGTAATTTGTATAATATATCTAATCAGTCATCAACACAGATCGTGATCATCACCAAGAACTGTAGAGGCACAGCAAGCAAAACCGAGTTACCGACACATATGGTGTACATTATATAAACTCCACCGAATCATAAATTCCATTACCTACGAGGATGCTCAAAGTTTGCATTCGAGTACACTGATTTGTGACTGAACCATACCCGTCCCATGTATTCTATAGACTTGTTTACGTTACCCAGCAACAACCAAGTCAATGTATGTTTTTCTCCAAAAAATTTATTTCTACTCTATTATACGTAAGATAGAAAGTTCAATTATTCCCTATTTTAAACTTTATCCTTGGCTTGTAATATAACTGTTTCCTTTGATCGAACAGGAAATTATATATTCATGATTCAACTAACAAGGGACTCAGTGAGATATCAAACACGAGTAAGTTAATACAACCACGTACCAACTAATTTTTTTTATTATTTGGTAAATGATTTTGACAATCTTGGAACATCCACGTAAAACCAATTACTGGCAAGGGATGGAATTCCAGATGTCCATACAAGCTTTACATACATAAGAAACCATATACATAATACATATAGTTAGAGATCAAGCTAGAACTAGTATTAAAAAAAGAAACCTTTACGGGCAGGTTTCCTTTTAGGATAATCCACATACAAAGTCCCACTGTACATTTTGGCAGCATCGTAGGAGTTTATAACCCTCTCAGTCCTCATGGCAGCGACTGGGGCCTCATGATACACTTGTTGCCTAACCACATAAGCTTGTTGGGGTTGGTACTGACAGTGAAATACCTGATGTGGCTGTGGGGTTCTAGTTGGTGGAACGTCAGCTGCTGCTGATGGATGTTTGGAGTTACGACCACGTGGGAAAAAATTATCTATGTCATCAAATGTTTCTTTCCCCAGATTAGCAAGGTCTGCTGTGCTCTTGGAATAATATGCCATTTTTGGGTGAAGCTATGCAATATGAAGGTAGAGACAGGAAGTAGTAGATAGCTAGGTTGCTGTGTTTGCTTTGGGGTGTATGCAAGCCCACATGCCTTTAGATAGAATGTTCAATGCAAGTATTAAAGAAATTTAGGTATTTTCATGAACTTTAATAATTTGTTTTTTTAACCACACTTTATTCTTTTGTTTGGTTAGGGAATAATCTTTTGTTGCTAATTATTCTTTTGGATTGCATCTATTGCAATAATAATCTTTTGGTATAAGTTGTAAGTAATGACTTCAGTTCTAGCTACTATAAAATTTATTTTGAGCTAGTACTTCTGTCATTATCGAATTTCCTGCCCTTGAGGTTTCAAATTGAAATTTCTAAAAGCTGAAGTATTACTGTACTTAGTCCCTAAATACGGTTTTGTTCATCTATTACGAATACTTCAAGGAATTGATAAGAAAAAAACATAAGAAAAAAAAAGGAAAAAAAAAAAGGTCAAACATTTCCCTTTTCTGAGAGATATGGAGAAAAAGAGCTGCAAGATGGTTCAAAACCAATTAGCAGAGACCAATAATATCTAGATCGATCCTGAAATATGGAGAGCATGAGATACCTGCTAACAGAACAAACAAGCAATCGAAAACAATAATTAAATCAAGTGACTGTCACATGAAAACTCCCATTGCCACTGATTTCACCATCATAAAATGCTAATTAAAGAGTGCTATATACGCTATTACTAAAACGTACAATTGAAAAGTGCGTAGATCTCTAAGGCTCCCAAAACCATCACCTCCATCACTTCATGGGCATGAAATTTTGTTCTTGTGGAGCTGTCGTTTCTTTCTGCTAAAAAGGTAGGTAAACGTGAATGCTAATTATAACCAAAAAAATAAAATCTTTCCTACTTGTTCAAGATGAAAAACACCCATGTGGGAACATAATTTAGAGTTTTAGACCCTCAAGAATATTTAAATTGGTTCAAGGCAATGTTGGTTAAACTAGTCTTACTTCTCATAGCATAACTTTTAGTGTCACCTTTCCTATACTCAAGCTAGAAAATTATGTGGCAGGCATCATGATGTTCTCACAAAAAGTCTGTCAGGTTCAAACATCATTAGGTACACATCTTGGGGTTCCTATAGAATGGGTCGAAAATCATTACGTGGTACCTTGTTAGGGTTAACATGTCACTAGAAAGTCATCAAAATTGAAGTAGCCTTTTCTTGATTTTTCCATGCTAGCTTCTTACTAGTATGAGTTTGTAATAAATCTTTAACTATCAAAAAAATAAAAAATAAAAAAAAAAGGCACTAAAAGAAAATTGTTAGAGGTCATTACAAAAAAATAAAATAAAAAATAAAATTCCAAGTCACCAAAAGTGTCAATATAAAGTTATTCCAAGTCAATAAAGGTGTTATGTCTTACCCACTTATGAAAAAAGATCGGTAATAGATGCTGAAGTGGTTAAAGCTTCTAATGCCTTTCATGCTCTTGTAATTTGGATTAGGATCTTATTGTTAGTAAAGATTCGGATTTTAATAATGGATTTGGGAACATGAATAAAGGCAAGTGCTACTATTGATTCATTTGGCAGGTACTACACCTCTTGTTGAAAAGATTAATAAGCTTGAAAGTCAATAAATTGAGGTGAAGCTTGTATTTATGGGTGATAATGGGAAGCCGCTTCCTATGTAAAAGACTAATGATGAAAACTATGCAAGCATTTCAAGTTCGTCCAACGTGTCTCCTCTTTATATTCCGAAGAGCAATCCTAATTAACATGGTTAAGAAGGAAAAAAGGTAGGCAATCCATTTTCTAAGGTTGGTGATCTATTTATCTCGGATAGCGATGATGATGAAGCCCTTGATAACTTCAATGAAACTTCTTGTTTTATGGCATTTGACGATTCTAAAGGTGGTAGTGAAGTGGGTATGAAGAGCTTATTGGAGCAATGGAAGGAAGATACCCATGACCAAAACCCTTATGATGATGATGATGGGTTTGATTATTGTAGTCTGACCGATGCTCAATTAAAGTTTGCTAATGCTTATGACATTAGCCTCCGTGGTCAGATTAGATAGGTTGTTTTTTATTTTGTTTTGTATAAGTATGGCATGTCATTTCTTATACTTGGTTAGGTCTCAAGCACTGTAGACGCTTTTCGTTTGTCTTTTTTGGGTTGAGGTGTGTGATTCACCCACATCCGTTGTACTTAATTGTTTTTTTTTTTTTTTTTTTTTTTTTTTTTTTTTTTTTTGAGTAATTATATATTTACCGAGGGTAACCCTTTCACTAAAAAAAGATCCGTAGAAAGCGATGTAGACCTTAGTGACACATATTGAGTGTGCCAATCTGTTTGGACCTTTTGTGAAAAAATTTATATTGGTAAATAATCAAGAGTAAACTAAAAATATCCCGCACTTACAGATTGCAAATACAAGTTTAGCAACACAAAAAGTCTTTTTCCTCTGGTGGCTTGACTTTCTGTTTTCCTTCATGCTTCGATCAGTTTCTAGACTGTAAATATGTAAGATACGATATTAAAATGTCATGTTAGCATTTGGTTTTTGTCGTTATTACTCTTTTGAACATCAAAGATTTATTGAAAAGCTTGACCTAACTAAATGAAATGGAGCCAAGACTTTATAAATGTATTTTGTAGAGTAATTTGTATAATATATCTAATCAGTCATCAATGCAGATCGTGATCATCACCAAGAACTGAAGAGGCACAGCAAGCAAAACCGAGTTACCGACACATATGGTGTACATTATATAAACTCCACCGAATCATAAATTCCATTAACTAGGAGGATGCTCAAAGTTTGCATTCGACTACACTGATTTATGACTGAAACATACCCGTCCCATGTATTCTATAGACTTGTTTACGTTACCCAGCAACAACCAAGTCAATGTATGTTTTTCACCAAAAAATTTATTTCTACTCTATTATACGTAAGATAGAAAGTTCAATTATTCCCTAGATTAAACTTTATCCTTGGCTTGTAATATAACTGTTTCCTTTGATCGAACAGGAAATTATTCATGGTCCAACTAACAAGGGACTCAGTGAGAAATCAAACACGAGTAAGTTAATACAACCACCAACTAATTTTTTTATTATTTGGTAAATGATTTTGACAATCTTGGAACATCCACGTAAAACCAATTACTGGCAAGGGATGGAATTCCAGATGTCCATACAAGCTTTACATACATAAGAAAGCATATACATAATACTTATAGTTAGAGATCAAGCTAGAACTATTAAAAAAAGAAACCTTTACGAGCAGGCTTTCTTTTAGGATAATCCACATACAAAGTCCCACCGTACATTTTGGCAGCATCGTAGGAGTTTATTACCCTCTCAGTCCTCATGGCAGCGACTGGGGCCTCATGATACACTTGTTGCCTAACCACATAAGCTTGTTGGGGTTGGTACTGATAGTGAAATACCTGATGTGGCTGTGGGGTTCTAGTCGGTGGAACGACAGCTGCTGCTGATGGATGCTTGGAGTTACGACCACGTGGGAAAAAAGTATCTATGTCATCAAATGTTTCTTTCCCGAGATTAGCAAGGTCTGCTGTGTTCTTGGAATAATATGCCATTTTTGGGTGAAGCTATGCAATATGAAGGTAGAGACAGGAAGTAGTAGTTAGCTAGGTTGCTGTGTTTGCTTTGGGGTGTATGCAAGCCCATATGCCTTTATATAGAATGTTCAATGCAAGTATTAAAGAAATTTAGGTATTTTCATGAAATTTAATCATTTGTTTTTTTAACCACACTTTATTCTTTTGTTTGGTTAGGGAATAATCTTTTGTTGCTAATTATTCTTTTGGATTGCATCTACTGCAATAATAATCTTTTGGTATAAGTTGTAAGTAATGACTTCAGTTCTAGTTACTATCAAATTTATTTTGAGCTAGTGCTTTCATTATCTAATTTCCTGCCCGTGAGGTTTCAAATTGCAATTGTAAAAGCTGAAGTATTACTGTACTTAGTTAGTCCCTAAATATGGTTTTGTTCATCTATTACGAATACTTCAAGGAATCGATAAGGAAAAAAAAAAGAGCTGCATTGGTGTACTTGAGTCCCCTTTCTTAGAGACATGGATAAAAAAAGATGAGAAGTGATACATTCACTCAAAAATTCCCACAAAAGAAATCCACAAAAGGATGTGTATTCATTTGATTGGTATATTTGATAAATGTTCTCTCTCTTCTCTTGTACTAAGCCAATCAAATACATACACATCTTTTGTGGATTTCTTTTGTGAGCATTTTTGTGTGGTTGTATCACTTCTCTAAAAAGAGCTGCAAGAAGGTTCAGATAAATTGAACAAGTAAGACTTTTAGGATATATCATTTGTCAATTTGCCATGTTGATATAACCTCTAAATATTTGAATTGAAGTAATTATTCATGTGTTTCATTGTAGTACTCTTATAGATATCAAAACTTAAGTACTTAATTTTGCATCAACGAAACATACTTTTTGTGTATCAGCGATCATTTACTGTGTACAAAGCAGAAATTGCAACTTAAGCCCACTGTGGAATAGAATAGAAGTTATATATGAGTTATAAAATTACACGAAGTAAATCTCTTATTTACCCTTTTAAACCTATCCATGTATATGGTACTTATTCTCAAGCGGGTAAAGTAGAAAAACTAAATATATTATACATACAAATATCGCATGCATGCCGAAAGAATGAAATTCTTTATTGTAGCAATATGTGGAACACGAAAGGAACCTGCAAGGCTTGCAGGCTCGAACAATGTTGGAACACCCACCACCAAACACAAAAACATGCAGGTCCAACAATACTTCTACTTGAGATCTAAGAAAAAGCATCTTCACTTTAGTTCAATGATTAAGATTCGGATTCCCCACATACAACACCTTATTGATCTTGGTAGTTACTTTTGTACTGTCATTATATACAATGATATAATACTATCCATTATACATGTGAGCGATACACAATCACGTACTTAACGGTTCAAAACCAATTAGCAAGACAAATTAAATATAATCTAAATGGATCTCTATATGGAGAACATGAGATACCTGCTAACAGAACAAATACTAGCAACCGAAAACAGCAATTAAAGTATATGTCACATGAAACTCCCACTGCCACTTTTTTCACCATCATTCAACGCTAAAAAGTGCTATATATGCTATTACTAAAACGTACAATCGAAAAATATTGTGCATCTTTAAGGCTCCCACAACCATCACCTTCATCACTCCACATGCACGAAATTTTGTTATTGTCGAGCAGTCATCTCTTTCTCCAAAAAAGGTAAGCAGAAAATGCTAACTAAAAGTAAAATTCTTTCCTACTGGTTCAAGATGAAAACAACCCATGTGGGAACATAATTTAGACCATTTTATGATTCATAGCATAGCATCTTATTAGTTCAGGTCCTTACACTTCAGTTTTACCATAGTATTATACATATGTTAAATATTATTAAAGTTTATTATTCTCTATAGTGCTTAGTTATTGTATTTCTAAATTATCCTTAAAAGATTATGCCTTTCACCCTTTTATGGGAACCTCAATAATCTTTTATTTATGATTCATTCTCCATTCAGAAATTACATATCACTCAGTATCAGTCTTGACCACCAAGCTTCTAGAAGGGCTTTGGCCGACGGAATTTTGGCGGGGACATGTCCCCGCCGAAAGTGTTGGGCGGGGAGAAGTCCCCGCTAAAAGCGTTGAAAAGTCCCCGCTGAAAGCATGTAATGTTGTAGTGTCTAATAAATAGTGAGGTGGACCAGTATGATATTTGAGCCCATTTTCAGCTATAAACTTAAATCAAATTAGTATTATTGATTGGGCTCCGGCATGAATGCTTTAGCAGTTCAGCCCAATTTACTTGACTGCAATCCATGGTTGGCATGTTATAACGGGCTTATTTACTGGCCCATCGTGGAGTTATCGTAAGCACACACCATGACACCATCCACCAACATGAAGAGTGTGACCTTTGGAAAACCAACTCATTGTATCATCATGATATCATGATCGGACATCGCTAACATCATAAGAAATTCAGAAGTGTTTTTCTTTTGGTATGATATTTCAGCCCATTTTGTTGTTTTTATTTCAGCTGAAATACCATTTCAACTAGGGGTGGCAATTTCTAACCCGACACGAAACCCAACCTGAAACCGACACGAAAATTAACATGTTCGGGTTGAGCTAAATAGATTGTGGGTCAGGTTTGGGTCGACATATCTAACCCATTTATTAAACAGGTCAGGTTCGGGTTGGGAATAAAATAAACAGGTCGACCCGCCAACCCGTTTAAGTTTTTTTTCTTAATTAATAATTATTTATATTTAATTATACTTGTTAAATGTGTTAAACGGGTCGACCCACTAACACGTTTAACCCATTTAACTCGTGTAATGTGCTAACTTTTATAAAACGGATTAAATGGGTCAACTCGAAACCCGTTTAACATATTCAACCCATGTAACCTATTTAACCTGTCAACCTAAGTATATATACGGGTTAAATGGGTCAGGTTTGGGTTACGTGTAAACAGGTTAGGGTTGACATAGCTGACCCGATGATTTAAATGGGTCAGGTTCAGGTTGGGGTTTTCTGACCCGCTAACCTGACAACCCGAACCCGCCAACCCGAACCCGACCCGAATTGCCACCCCTTTCAAGCATACAGAGACGCATTGAGCAACCACTACAAAAAAAATTGTGACTCACAAAAAAGTGTCACCAAAAGTTAAAAGTGTCAATAAAAGTTAAATGTGTCATCAAAAGTATAAAAGAAGTGTCGCTAAATTTTTATATGCTTCTCCCACACTTAAAAAAGTGTAGGTAGAAGTTCAGTAGGTAAAAGTCTAATTATAGTGACACAAAAAAAGTGTTAGTCCATATTTTTTGCCTTTTGTGACACATTTTATTTACAAAGTGTCACTAAAATGTTAAATTCAGTGAGACTTTTTTGTGTCATTGAAACCTTTGTCACTAAACATATATTTTCTTGTAGTGTATTGGGACTTGAAATGAACCAAAACATGTAAAATGGACCTCAAATATGATATTGCTTGAGCCAGGTAACAATGGATTATGATATACAGTAGCAATTTAGCACATTGATCTTGTAATTCTTTATTTGAGTGCTTTGGATGCGCTGTGGATAACATTCAAAGGCCTTTACATGGAAAGTTGGAAACAGCTAAGGGAGATGAGGATTGCTTTTTTTCTTTTTTGTACTTGATTCAGTTGTGGCTTGACCATATATAAACCAAAACATGAAGGTATAATGCTGCAACTTGATCCCTTTTTTGTTGTTTTATTTGATTGGACCAGAAATTAATTTGATTTTTAACCTAAAACTTATTTGATCTTCAGTAGAATTTTCTTGGAATTGTTAACGGTTTAAGTGTCACAGACGTTGATACCAAGGGCTTAAGAATAAATTGTGCGCTTCATATCTCAATGAGATTACATATGCATGCCTGAAATGTCTTTAACAACCCATATAACCCCCATTTGATGAGTATTGAGTGAAGAATTAATCCATCTTCTTGTAAGCACCCTGTCCTATCATCTTGTTTTGTTATTAAAGAGAACAGTCAATTTGCTCATATAGTTAATTAGTTTCGTTTAATTGGGTTGGGGCCTCGGTTGGAAGAGGTCAGAAGGTTTGCTCGGCTGCAAAAATGTAAAAGGGAGGGGTTACCTTTAGGTATCTTGGGTTGCCGGTCGGTGCAAATATGAGCAAAGCTTCTAGTTTGAAACCGATCATAGATAAGTTTTGGTCAAAGCTCTCCTTATGGAAGGCGAAGATGTTATTGCTCAGGGGAAGGCTCGTCCTCATTAAATCTGTTATGTCAAACTTACCTGTTTATTTTTTCTCACTTTATCTAGCTCCGTGTGAAATAATCAAAACCCTTGATCGCATTCGAATGAATTTTTTATGGGGCGGTGGAGGCGTGGACTTGAAGATAAGAAAATAGCATGGATTTCATGGAAAGATGTAATTGCTTCATTGGTAGAAGGCGGTCTAAGCATTGGATCTCTATAAGCTTGTAATAATTTATTCAAACAATTCATGGGCAATAGGAAGGAGGTGCATTTAAAAAAAAAGGCACATGGGTTAATATAATAAAATTAGATGAGAAGCTTCAGCAAATTAACATGCCTCAAAAGTCTCTCTTTTCTCGGAAAATCGGTAAGGGGGATACAGTTAATTTATAGATTGACGAATGGATCGGTGACTTTAATCTTGCGAATATGTTTCCTCGTTTATACGCTCTCGAGATTTATAAGGATTGTAGTTTAAGTGAGAGGCTCATTCGGGTTGGTGACTCTTTTACATGGAATTGGAATTGGAGGCAGCTTTAAGAAGCAGGCGGGAGATAGTTGGTTTTGATCCAACATTTTTTCACGTATACTTTTCAATTTGGACGAACTTTCAGCCATCACAGAATTGCGTCAAATTCAGTAACTTGAGAGAATTGGTATTGCTAATTTGCCTTTTTTTCCTTTCTTAACTAGAATCATTGTTTTTTTAAGTAAAAAGATAGAGAATTTTGTTCACTAAAAAAGACAGACATGTTTCTTGCAACACGTGGAAAAATTCATTTGGGTAACATTCAAGATTTGTCCCTTTAGGTAACCTTCAAGAGAAGCAGCCATCCAATAAGCACAAAACGCCTACTTTTACGGAAAGATGATTTGGACAAAATCATCTTCATGACTTCATCCGATATTGTAGATAGCGTATACACAGAAGTATACCAAGGACATGGAAGAGGAGTTTTTTTAATTTCTCAAAAAAAGCATGCACATTATTATATGAACCAAATAGATCGACTCTCTTGAGTTGGAATTTCGAGCAGTGGACAATGACATTGAGTCGGATCCCAAAACCCACACCTAGTGCAGCTAAGTAATGCATTCCATTCTGCCTCTCGCTTCATCAGGCCGTCATGATCATAGACCCCACACCACAGTCAAGGTTCCTCTTCATGTTGATCTGCTCTTGAGAATCAGACAGTGACATCTTTTGGAGTTGGTTTGATTCATCAAAGTCAACAGCATCAGCCTTCTCCTCGCATCATTGAGATAAACCTAGACTCATTTTTGCAAATTTGTTTGATTCTTTATGGAATGAATTGAGGTTGTTCTGTTTTCAGGTTTGAATTCAACCCCGTAGGCTAAACTTTATTGATTATCCAGTAATTATAGATTACATATCATAATTAAAACCCTAACAGACCCAAAGCCCACATCGTATACCGTCTAATACCCTTTGGCCCAAAGCATTCATCGACCATCATGAAACGGTCTAGCCCGACCTACCATAGCAAGATTAGTCTTCGATGACGTCAATAAAAAACAGTTGTATTAGAAGTTATAGGAACGTTGTAGTCTTATAAGATATAATGGAAGTTTCTTTTTTGTTAGCTAGGCTGAGTATGAGAGAAATCTCCCATTAAAAAGAGCAGATTTCATCTTATTTTACCTTTGTTCAAGTATTTGTTTATAGGAAAAAAGTATAGAATAATATAATTAATTATTCTAACAGAAAATGTCATCAAAAAGGATTATTCTGTATGGATAAGGAGATGGATCGAAAAAGCTACGAGGTTTATGAATATCATGCAATGAAGCGTTACATGGTATGTAAATGAGATTGACTATTACAAGTATTTTCAAAGACTTGAGGGATTAAACTTCAGCTTCAATCTATAGGTTTTTTTTTTTTTTTTTTTTTTTTTTGACACCTTTTGTCCTAGTTAATTTGACCAACCTAAGAAAGTTTCCTTATAGAGAATTGAAACTTCTGCAGATCCTCTAGCTATCAAATTCCGTCCCAACTTATCATACGTGCATTCTCTGTTATTTGCTTATTACTTATTCATCTCTCTACGTAACACAACTAGAAAAATGTCTTTAGTGACACATCGAAGAACATATTCAAAATTTTTACTAAAGCCTTCCTGGTGTCATCCAAACATAGAAAATCAAGAATTGGTAAAGGAGTAGCTGGTGGTAATTAGAAGTCTATGGTGACATAATAAGAGCATGAGAGTAGGTTTTCAACCACTTGTGACATAAAGTTTCATACAAATATGAAACTTAAGGCCCTAAACAAATTAAAATCGTATACTCTTTTTTTTTTTTTTTTTTAAGAAAACGCGTGTAAACACCAAATATACTGCTACTGTTTGTTGTTATAAAAGTTTTTTCCTTGGTTTTTTATACAGATGAAACTTCAAAATACAATCACTTCATAAGCTGTTATGAGTTTCGATCCACAAAGATGATTATAACTCTTCTCATATATATACTATAAGAAGAAAAAAAATTGTGAAAGATATCTCACTTTTTGGCATCACTTTGTTTAATAAAAAATAGTACCCGATTTTTTTTTTTTTTAGGTTGTAGGTAAAAGGGAATAAATGTTTCACTATAGATCTTTAATTACCTAGGTAAGACACTTTTACAGATTTGCTAATTAAGGAGTATTTGCTATGTGCATGTACAACTTCTGGACACCTTGTCCTTAGTGACTGATTCTTTTTATGTTTGTGACAGTATGCAGTGTGAGACAAAAAATTATTAGTGATGGGTCTCTTGTGGCAAAAGGTCGAGCTCAAGCACAAGAAGTGGGAGCTATGCAATTGAAATTCTCTTTACCGAATTTTTTTTTTTTATCATGACTCAGATTTTATACTTCATATAAATATTTTTCGAAGTAAATCTACTATATTTGGTCTATGAGGTTCCAATTTCCAAATATAAATTGACAAAAAGGTAAGCAACATGCTAATATTAAACTAGCTAAAACAGGAAAGACTTATCTATATATTGCCTCAATCAGGAAGATTTGGTCCTACATATATATTCTTTACGAAAAGTAATTAAGAAAATTAAAGGCTTAACACTGTGTTCTACTACACACACATTTGGTCAGTGCGTTCTACTACACACACATCAATCTCTAGATTTTTTGTACTTAGATTATCGCAGATAATATGATATACTATACAATAATTGCATTACTGATCTGCCGCATTCTAAAATATCTGTGAGGTGTTTATTCTCAGATATTTTGTTTAATTACTTGCATTACTTTTCTTTTCTTTTGGAACATCATATCTATGAACTCGACATATGGTGTTCGATCTGGAGGCGTGGCCCATGCAAAAGTCGTAGATATTCTAATTCTATTTGAGATATGATTTGATACATTCCTTGCCGTAAGTGCAAAACGATTGATAAAAGTAAAAGATTCATAAGCATATTAAAGATGGAGCCCAAGCCACGAGGCTATGTCTGCTTGCAAGTTCCTATCTAATAATAGAGAATCAGAATAAAGTGCACATGAAAGATCACATACAACATATTCATCTCTCATGGCCTTTCTTAAAAGTGGCATCGATCCAACTGGTATCATCTGAGGCTTTTGAATCAGTTATTGCGTATTCCATACTAACTGCTAAGAAGATATCTGTAAATAGATCGTTTTTAAGAACAGAATACAGTTTCTCAATATATTCCTCGAATATAGTTTAAAAAGCATTTTTAAGGATTTAAGGAAAATTCTTTGGAGCACTTCCTACCTACTGTAGTGACCCCAAGGTGCTTTATTTTTGCTCGAATATATGGTGAATATTATTTAGCATACTAGAAAGACGCTAGCTGCGAAAATAGAAATGGGTACAGTTGCATCCGAATAGAACAAGTTGCACGTAATTCGATACCTAATCTAACCGACTAATTGTTGGATCCTAAACTTGATTTAGTCCAATAAAGATTGGACTATCTATAAAAGCCTAAGCCCGTGATCAAGAAGCTTCTAGAATGGCGAAGAATGGTATGGAAGCTTCTAAAAAAGTCGTAGAATTGTATGGAAGCTTCTAGAATGTTGTAGAATGGTATCTATAGAAGTGTTTAGAATATTGTAGTAGATGATAGCTACTAGAAGTATCTAGAATATGATAGAAATATCTAGAAGGAGTTTTCTAGAATTTGATAAGGATGATGATGTATTAAGAATGATCAAGATGATACAAGATGTATCTAGATTATAGTAGAGTATCCATGAAAATATCTCGTCTCTAGAATATTCCATGGAGTAGTATAAATAGGTATTAGGGTGATTCATTTGTAAGGAGAATGAAGCAGAGCTTACAGTAATAAAGTTCCATTTTAAAAATTCTCTAAGTATTCCTTTCTTCCTATAAGCCTAAAAGGCCCTCGCGTTTTCCAACAAAGTGGTGTCAGATCTAGAAGATCAAGATGTCAAGTGCAATGAACTTGTTCCAATTTCCTCGTCTTACCAAAGATAACTATGGTAGTTGGTGCATTCGAATGAAGGCATTACTCGGTTCACATGATGTGTGGGAGATAGTCGAGAAAGGTGTTGAGAAAGTTGATGATGAAAGTTCGTTGAATGCCACCCAAAGGGTGGAGTTGCAAAAGGCAAGAAAGAAGGATCAAAATGCTCTTACACTCATCTATCAATGGCTTGATGATGCGATGTTTGAGAAAGTTGCAAATGCAACCACTTCTAAGGAATCGTGGGAGATCCTTCAAAATGCTTTCAAAGAAATTAACAAGGTGAAAAAGGTACGCCTTCAAACTCTTAGAGGAGAGTTCGAAAAGCTCCAAATGGAGGAATCCGAAACCATTTCGGATTATTTCACTCGTGTCTTGACCATTTCAAATGAAATGAAGAGAAATGGTGAAAGCTTGAGTGACACAAAGGTGATAGAAAAGGTTCTTCGCTCTTTGCTACCAAGCTTTGATTACATTGTCGTGGCCATAGAGGAGTCAAAAGACATAGACTCTATGACCGTTGATCAACTCATGGGATCTTTACAAGCCCATGAAGAGAAGTTGTAGAAAAGAAGGGGGAAAGAACCCTTGGAGCAAGCTTTATATTCAAAGGTCTCTTTCAAAGAAAGAGAAAAGAGCTTTCTACATGGAAAGGAGCAAGGAAGAGGACGCGGTATTTTTCGAGGTCGTGGTGGTTTCCAAGGACGAGGACGAGGAAGAGGAAGAGAAGATGTCAACAAAAAAGATGAAAACCAATGGTTTTCATATCGAAGAGGTCGTGGGAGAGGCTTTCAATCTCAAAGAGGAGGTAAGCCCCATATACAATGTTATAATTGTCGCAAATATGGTCATTATGCCAATGAATGTAGTAGCTCAAGACAAGTTGAAGAAAAAGCCAATATTGTGGAGGTAGAACACAAAGATGAGCTTACATTGCTAATGGCAAGACATGATGAACAAGAAGAGAGGATAGAGCCATGGCATATAGATTCCGCTGCAAGTAACCATATGACTGGTGAAGAAGGCTTGTTCATGGAGATGGAGGAAAGTAAAGGTAATGTCACCTTTGGAGACGAATCAAAGGCACCGGTGAAAGGAAAAGGTAAGATACTTATCCGAGCTAAAGACGGAAGTTACCAATATATTTCAGACGTATACAATGTGCCCAATCTTAAAAGTAACATTTTAAGTGTGGGACAACTTCTAGAGAAAAACTACGATATTCATTTCAAAGATCGTAGTGCTACAATAAAAAATCCCGAAGGAAAGCTCATAGCTAAAGTCCCTATGATTAAAAACCGAATGTTCCGTCTAAACATTCAACTTGATGAAACTAAGTGCTTAAAGAGTTGTTTGAAGGATCATTCGTGGCTTTGGCATATGAGGTACGGGCACTTAAACTTTGGTGACTTAAAGTAATTATCCTTAAAAGGAATGGTGAAAGGGTTAGATCAAATTGATCATCCCAATCAAGTGTGTGAAGGATGCCTTCTTGGGAAGCATGCTAGATTTTCGTTCCCGAAAGAAGCGACATCAAGAGCTAAGGAGCCTCTACAACTAATTCATAAGGATTTGTGCGATCCCATTACTCCACCCTCTCATGGTAAGAATCTTTACTTCATGTTTTTTATTGATGACTTTTCAAGAAAAACTTGGGTATATTTTCTAAAAGAAAAATCCCAAGCTTTTGAAGCTTTTAAGACATTTAAAGCTATGGTAGAAAAGGAGAAAGGTTTAAAAATTTAAATCCACGAGATCCGATAGAGGTGGAGAATTTCTATCAAAAGAATTTAACAAATTTTGTGAGGATAATA
This sequence comes from Artemisia argyi, assembly GCA_030686995.1. Classification (NCBI taxonomy): domain Eukaryota; kingdom Viridiplantae; phylum Streptophyta; class Magnoliopsida; order Asterales; family Asteraceae; genus Artemisia; species Artemisia argyi. The sequence continues at coordinate 173,170,213 of CM060696.1, read as the reverse complement.
GGATATGGAGATTTCTAATGGCTCTATACTCCCCACAACAAAATGGAGTGGTGGAGAGAAAGAATAGAACCATTCTCAATATGGTCCGAAGCATGTTGAGAAGTAAGAAAATGCCAAAGGAATTTTGGGCCGAGGCGGTTGATTGTGCAGTATATCTATTGAACCGGTGTCAGTCAAAGAGTTTAGACAACAAGACTCCACACGAAGCTTGGAATGGAATAAAGCCTACCGTCTCTCACCTAAGGGTATTTCGAAGCATAGTATACGTCCATGTTCTGAGCCAAAGGCGATCCAAGCTTGATGATAGAAGTGAGAAGTATGTGTTCGTTGGCTACGACAAGCAGTCAAAAGGCTATAAGCTCTATAATCCAATCATGGGGAAGGTGGTAGTAAGTAGAGACGTAGAGTTTGATGAAGAAGAAGCATAGGATTGGAGCATTAAGGAAAATGAAAGGTATGACTTTATTGCTATAAATGACGAAGAAGAGATGGGTGAATCAAATGAAGAAGCCCAACAACCTCAAAGTCCAACTCCAACCCAAGACTCACCTTCAAGTTTAAGTGAAGGAGAACCAAAGACAAGAAGTTTGAAGGAGCTCTACGAGGTAACTGAGGAAATACCCCTTCTTTGTTTGTATGTTGACTGTGAACCTTTAGTTTCTGAAGAAGCTATGAAAAGCAAGAAATGGAGACAAGAAATGGATGAGGAGATAAAGTCAATCGTGAAGAATGATATGTGGGAGTTGACGACCCTTCCGAAAGGCCAAAAGGCTATTGGAGTTAAGCGGGTATACAAGGTAAAGAAAAATGCCAAAGGCGAAGTGAAGAACTACAAGGCAAGGCTTGTGGCTAAAAGGTACAAGAAAAGCATTGCATCGACTATGAAGAGGAAGGATGTACGAGTGATACATGCGAGATCCGAAAACCAAGTTGCAGATATCCACACCAAGCCGTTCAACGAGCGAGATTTCTCAAGACTAAGGATGATGCTTGGAGATGGGAAATCAAGTTTAAAGGGGGTGTTGGATCGTAAACTTGATTTAGTCCAATAAAGATTAGACTATCTATAAAAGCCCAAGCCTATGATCAAGAAGCTTCTAGAATGGTGAAGAATGGTATGGAAGCTTCTAAAGATTAGACTATCTCGTTAGGGTTAAAGTGTCACTAGAAAGTCATGAATATTGAAGTTGCCTTTTCTTGATCTTTTCATGCTAGTTTCTTGCTAGTATGAATTTTTAATAAGTCTCCGCTGTTCAAGAAAATTAAAATAAATAATAAAAAAATTTAAGTGGCATTACCGGTCAATAAAGGTTTTTAAAGTGTCTTACCACGTTTGAAAAAAGGTTCGAAGAAAGCCATGTAGATCAGGAAGGATCTCAGTTATTTTTACTTAATTTTTTTTAGTTAGGATTTTGTTTTCCGTATTTAATGCATACACCGTAAACTCTATGCATTTAAATATAAAAAAAATATATGTTGTGTTACCTTTAATCGATCATATCTTTTTTCTTTCTCATCAAATTATTTTTCGTTGTTAAAGATCATTGTCATTGACAACAAAATTTGACCACCAAATTGTAGCTCCCTCCTAAAGGCAAAGCAAGCCATGGAATAATAATAATAATAATAATAATAATAATAATAATAATAATAATAATAATAATAATAATAATAAGCGTCATAAAAAATGGAGAAAACCGCAAAGCAATATACAATTATGTCGCCAAATATAAGTCCATCTCCGTCTAAATGAACAACAAAGAAGAGGAGAGAAAGAAAAGAAGAAGACGATTTCAACATTCTATCAAGTTTGTACGTCCAGAAACCTCTCGCTCAAACTGCATAGGAGTGTTAGATGATAGGTTAAGATCCAAGCCTAAAGGCTTAGGGTCCACTAGGTTTTAAGTCATGTTCTATTATAAATAGACATGAAATCCCTCTATATAATCGTACAAAAATACAATCAATAATATTTCTATTTGCTATCTTGCATGGTATATGAGCTTTAGGTAAGATCCACCTACAAAAATTGCTATCCTTCGATTATCTGCTATTTACCGGCGATTTGAATAAAACCTGAAAACTCTAATGGACCCAAAACCACATACGAGTTCGAGCCTTATAATTTCTTGCCTAATACTTCCCCACAATTTAAACGCCGAATTAATGAAAGCTTGGATTCGATGAGAAAACTAAATAAACATTAAAGCAATAGCAACAAAAACATGAATAAGCAACAAAATGAAAAACATTAAAATGAACTTAATTTGTTGTTGAAAACATCCTACAGCAAGCTGAAACAAATCTTCAAACTGCGGCAGTGAAAGCAAGACAAAGAAAGCAAAAGCAAATTTTTTTGGCAGCGGGTTGTGACGGCGCGTTGGGTGGCTGAAGACGGTCTTTTGGTTGGGCTTTGTGCAGAATTGAAAAACAAAGAGAATTAAGGTAATCGCATCAGTAAACACCAAACAGTTTGAAAGTTATTGCCAAAATAATATGCTATTAGGGTTTTGGCCGAACATTGCAATTTTTTTTATTTTTATTTATTTTTTTTTTTTTTGTGGGAAAAAGGTTAAATGGTGGTGGCTAGGATTTGACGGGGCGGCTTAACTTAGCCACCTAGGTTCTGATCCGACCTATTCTCATACCATGTTAAATAATTGAAAACCCCGTAGGATAGCTTGTATTATTCATCAAATATTTATAGTGATAATACAATCTGACCAGAATTCATTGACTAGCTCGGGCCTTATAATTGATTGCTCAATAATTGAGTGTGCCAATCTGTTTGGATCTTTTGTGACAATTTAGATTGGCAAATAATCTAAGAGTAAACCAAAAAATATACGGCATTTACAGATTGAAAATACTGGTATCACTACTACACAAAAGGCCATTTAGATCACTTTAAATAGATCACTTTTCCTAACACCCGATCTATTTAGTAAAAATGGGCACGCCTTGAGATACCAAAACTTATTTTGGAGCAAAACAACACAAAAAGATCGGCATTTAGCAAAGAGATGTTCTAAATAAGTTAAGCGGGATTTTATCCCTCCCTTTCTACCCCTTTTGACTTTTCATAGCCCGCTCATTATCATCACACATAACAAAAATACACCAAACCCTACCTAACAAACTCTCCCCTCTTGTTCTTCTCCAATGCACAACACCGCCGCTCCACCAAAACCTAACTCCGACCATAGCCCTCCTCACCATTGTCACCCGAAGTAACCACTGCTATAACCACCATCTCCGCCGCTCAAATCACCAACAAACCCCCAGTCACCACTAAACCACTACTATTAGCAATTTTATTTGTTCACTTGTCATTTACATAAGGTTAAGTTCTTATTATTAGCAATTTTATTTGTTCACTTGTCATTTATATTCAATGATTAATTTTCTTATCCTAGCTTCTGATTTGATTTTGATTAATAAGTGTATTAAAGTAATAATTTGGGGCTTTTGCGATTGTGTGACTTTTTTATACTTAAATATATAATCTTTGTGATGGCTTACAAAATGTATGAAATTGGGAAAAGTACTAACAATAATCTTTGCAGGCAATTGGATGATATTACCTGCTGCTTATATGTTTAACTCTAGCAAAAAGGAGGTGGAGGTGGTTGGGTTATAAATGGTGAGGTAGCATTGGTTTAATAAGCTTAAGTATTGTTGAGTTACTTGCTTATTCATATTTGCTAGTTCTTGTATTGTTTTTTTTCTACTCAATGAATTGCGAATGTGTTATGGTTTTGAAAGATATGTGTTGTAGCGTAGTTTTATCAATATTTGCCCCGCAATTAGATGTGTGATATTCCTAATAATAAGGCGATATGAATGTCTTTAAATAAATGACACAAGCTGTTAAAAAAAGTTTTCGGCTAAAGCTGTTATACAATTGCTAAAAAGATAGTGTTGTTAGTAACCACGACTGCTGTTTGTACCTATTTACATTTCGGCACCATGTATCAATTCATCTTATGATATTTTCGGACCTGTTAGTTGGGGACTGGGGAGAGTGCTTGACACTAAATCAGTACATGTGGAACATTTCAAATGATATTTGTCAACTACACCAACAGGTTGTTTATAACGATATGAGGGTGTTGTACTGAAGGCAGTCAGGCACAAGTTGTTAATAACGGTCTGGAACATCCAGGTTCATTGAGTTGCGCCAACCCTCATAGTGAGATGTTATTTCTATTTTGAAATATAATTTTTTAACTTATTCAAATGAATTGTAGTCATGACCTCTTTCAAAATGCATTGAATGCAGGACTAACACAGCCACACAGGACCTTCAAAGCGATGACGGACAACCGTATTCTTACTATCCTTTGTCAAACCATATCACAAAAAGGGAGCCTCTGACAATGATCGATATTTAAGTTCAAGGTGAATAGTATTTGTCCCGTGGTATACTATTTTACTCTAAACATATGATATTTAATTGTTTGCAACTATAATGTTATTTAATTGTTTGCAACTATAATCTTTAAGTTATAACAGTTAGCAAACATAGCATAAACTGCTTCCTTAGCAAAACAGCCCGCCGCAAAGCGCGGGTTTCCCACCTCGTTATAACTATGATATAGCTTTGTTGTGCAGGATTTCATAACCGCCGCCTTCTATAGAGTTTGCGCAGCTAATTTGTGTCCGGTTAGACAAGAGGATGGAATCATCTATTCTATGTGACTTGTATCTATTGAAAATTTTTAAACAGGCCCAACCTTTGAAGTGAATGTGAACTGGAGTTGGAATTTATCAAGTAATAGTTGTCATTATGTGAGCATTATTTTTTGTAATTGATGAACTGTTGATGTAATGTGAACTATCATTGTAATGGTTAAAACTATTTCCATCTGTAAAGTTAGATTTTTTTTTTGTCGAAGTCACTTGCATCGGAAATTCTGGAAAAGTTGTGCAGCAAGATTGAATGAATTGTTTTGAAATATTTTCATTTTGGCTTTAATGAAAATTCCAGAACCATTTTTTTTTTTTTTTTTAATAACAGGTAGAGTAAAAAGATCGGCTGTTATGTATAAACTAATCTTATTTGTATGATAAAAAGGTCGGTCGGGAACCGATCTATTTATGTTTTGCTCAAATAAATCACCCTTAGTTAGAGTGGTTCTACATCTAACCAATTTGATGCTCTTAATATGGATGATACAGATGCGTTTGGTATTCCTACTTATGACACCAACATGGATGTGGATGCTGGCCGTACAATGGAAGTTAATAAGGATGAGTCGGTTAAGACTGGTACTACATCACAAGAACCGATTGTGAGTGATTCAATGGAAACTAAGGAAGTTGGTTCTACTCCCATAGTTGAGAAGATTAGTAAGCTTGAAAAGCTACTTATTGATGGGAAAGCTACTCTTGTGGATGATGAAGGTCATCCTATTCCGTCTGCCTCTGTCACTAAGAGGGCTAACCCATTTTCCAAGGTGGGTGATGTTGTGGTTTCTGATACTGATGAGGATGAGGTTCTTAACACGTTTGACGAATCAGCAAATCTTTTTGGTGGAGGTCATGAGCGTGAAGATGAGTTTGATGACTATGATGATTACTCGAAGCAAATTTATGATCTTCCAGGGGAATTGGATGCTCTTAATGCCATTTATGGCTTTAATCTCCAAGGTCGTAGGAAGTAATTTATATTTTTGTCCGAGTCTTTCAATTCTATGTGGTAGTGGTTTTGTTTTCTTGTCTAGAAAATAGGAAGTATCTTGTTATGTAAGCTTTTCGCCTATGTAACGGGCTGAGATATGGGATTCACTCATATCCGTTGTACTTAAATGTTTTTTGGAGTAATATATTTACCGGGTCGTTGACCTTTTACCCAAAAAAAATATTTGACGATTTATGTAGTAGTGATATCAACACAAAATGACTATTCTTCTTCTGGTGGCTTAAGTTTTTGTTTTCCTTCATGATTCGATTAGTTTCTAGACGTACTGTAAATATTTAATTAAGATACGATATTAAAATGTCATGTTAGCATTTGGTGCATGTTTGTGGTTATTACCCGGCCTTTTGAACATTAAAGATTTATTGAAAAGCTTGAGCTAACTAAATGAAATGGAGCCAAGACTTTGTGGATATATTTTGTAGAGTAATTTGTACAGAATATCTAATCAGTCCTCACCGCAGATTGTGATTATCACCAAGAACTGAAGAGGCACAGCAAGCAAAACCGAGTTACCGACACATATGGTGTACATAATATAAACTCCACCAAATTATAAATTCCATTAACTAGGAGGATGCTCAAATTTTGTATTCGACTGAATCATACCCGTCCCATGCATTCTATACATAGTCAGCGACAACCAAGTCAATGTATGTTTTTCTCCAAATTTTTTATTTTTACTCTATTTTATGTAAGATAGAAAGTTCTTCCCTATTTTAAACTTTATCCTTGGCTTATAATATAACGGTTTCCTTTGAACAAGAAATTATTTATGATTCAACTAATAAGGGACTCAGTGAGAAATCTAACACGAGCAAGTTAATACAACCACCAACTAATATTTTTATTATTCGGTAACTGATTTTGACAATCTTGGAACATCCACGTAAAACCAATTACTGGCAAGGGATGGAATTCAAGATGTCTATACAAGCTTTTACATACATAAGAAAGCATATACATAATACACTAGAGATCAAGCTAGCTAGAACTTTTAAAAAAAGAAACCTTTACGAGCAGGCTTCCTTTTAGGATAATCCACATACAAAGTCCCACCGTACATTTTGGCAGCATCGTTGCTGTTTATAACCCTCTCAGTCCTCATGGTAGCGACTGGGGCACCACGATAATAGTTAGAGCTACGAACATGTGGGAAATAAGTATCTATGTCATCAAATGCTTCTTTCCCAAGATAAGCAAGGTCTGTTGTGTTGCTGGAATGATGTGCCATTTTCTAGGTGAAGCTATGTAATATGAAATTATGAAGGCAGAGACAGGGCGTAGTAGTTAACTAAGTTGTTGTGTGTGCTTTGGGGTGTATGCAACAGCCCACATGCCTTTATATAGAATGCTTGTTGCAAGTTTTAGAAAAATAATGGTATTATTGGGATATTTGATAATCGTTTTTTGACGGAACTTTGTTCTTTTGTTTGGTTAGGAATAATCTATTTTTTACTTATTCCTTGTGGATAACAACAGATGCAATAATCTTTGGTATAAGTTGTAAATCATAACTGCTAGCTAATTGATAAAGTCTATTTTGAGCTCTTACTTCTTTCATTATTTAATTTCCTGCCCTTGAGGTCTCAAATTGAAGTTTGTAAATGCTGAAGTATTACAGTAGTTTGTTAGTCCCTAAATACGGTTTTGTTCATCTGTCGTGGATACATGAAGGAGCCGATAAGTAGAAAAATAAGGTTAATTATTCGTACTTGGGTGCATTTTCTGGCAGATATAGAGTATAAGAACTGCAAGATTATTCAGATAAACTAAACAAATGCGACTTTTTGGCCATTTGTAATGCTGCTGGAGGATCAGACTAAAAATCAGTGCAGCCATGTAGATGTAAACTCTAAAGTTTTGATGTGATTATTCCTGTCTTGCACTGTCTACAATTATTGCAGTAGTTCAGTATGTATTGAAAATCAAAGAGAAGTACCTAATTTTTAGCATTGTAGTTCTGAATGAAACATAATTTTTCCGGAGTCCTTAGATGTAATATATGTGAACAACATCATTAGCAAATTTTGTGTATAATCATTTACTATGTACTTATATGCTTGTTATGGAAGTTCCGAAGTTGCAACTTAACCCCACTGTGGAACAAAATAAAAGTCATATCCCTTATGAAAATCATTAAAAGTATGTTTTTTCAATGCCCTTCTTAATTTATCCATTTATGCTGGTACTTACGCTAAAGCGGTAGAAATACTGTAATAAATATACCACTATAGATAAGATTTCTGTACACATTCCGAAAGAATGTAATTCTCTACCCAAGTAATACGTGTAACACGAAAGGAACCTGCAATGCTTGCATGCTCGAACAATACTCATCATCAAACACAAAAACATGCAGGTCAAAAGATGCTTATACTTGAGAAGATAGAGCATCTTCACTTTATTTCAATAATTGAGATTCCCAACAATTCAACATCTTATTGATCTTGAAGTTAATAATATCTGTTGAACCTCACTATATATGATAGATACATAATACTGATACTCAATTATCAGCTGATGGTTTAAACCAAACAACATATACAAATCTAATGCATTTGAAATGGAGAGCATAAGACAGCTACTAACAGAACAAACTATCAATTGAAGACAACAATTAAAGTGATTGTCACATGAAAACTCCCATTGCCACTGATCTCCCCATCGTTAAATTCTAAAAGTGCTATATGCTATTACTAAGACTTTTTTTTTTTGAACAGAATAGTATATATTAATCAACAAGCCCTTCTAGCAAGAAACTAGAGGAGATAAACTTACAAAGCAACAATACAAGCAATTTTTGGATCATAAATCCAATTAATCCATGTCGGATTAGTTTTCCTATTCCTACTGGACATCCAAGAATGTTATGTGTTAGTAGCAATACTTAGGAGGGTTATATGTTACTTAGACAATAATAAAGGGATTAATTGTATTTAGTTTAAATAAAGTTTAGGATTGTACTTAGATTAGGAAACTAGTTGCTTGGTTTGCAAGCCAAGCTAAGGTCTCTACCCCTCATCTCTATAAATAGAGATGAGGGGGGATGCTAGTTAATTCATTCTTCTTCCTCAAATTGTAAGCTTTATTGGTTGACAAATAAAGGGGTGTTTGAGGGTATAACGTGTGCATATATTCTTGATTCTTTGTAGTCTCTCGAGGTTGCTACTTGTGCTCGATACTACTCGCGATCTAGCGTTTCGCGATCGAACTTCGGGTTTGTTGTCGAGGTATTTTCCAACAAAGAATGAGATAAAATTTTGATGTCCTCAACCAACGTGTCCTTTCGAGGGGGTTTCGGGTCGAAGCAAATTTTATTTCTGTAGTTCTAGCTGGTCCACGCTGTTGTTTGAATAACGGTATCGAAGATGCTATTACTAAGACTAACAAGAAAAAATGCGGATCTCTGAGGCTCCAACAACCGTCACCTCCATCACTCCATGTGCACCAAAGTTTGTTCTTGTCAAGTTGTCGTCTCTTTCTGCTAAAAAGGCAAATATCAATGCTATTTAAAATAAAAAGTTTGCATCTTGGTTCAAGAAGAAAACAACCCATGTGTGAAGACTGTTTAAACCCTCAAGAATATTCGAAATGGCCAAAAGAAATGTTCGTAAACCTAGCTTCATTTTTCATAACATAATATTGGTTCTTTACTTATTTCTTCAGTTTTACCATTATATTAACACGCATCCTCATTTTTATCAACCAATAACACTACTCGATTTCAGATCACCAACAAGTAGATCTTACTTCGCCTTCAAACTCCTAATCACTTGGGCTGATTCGGTTAATCTCAACCCCAAGGCAAAGGATTGTTTTGACGTGGTTGTCCGAACCTCCAGTTGGGTCATTTGGCATTACCACAATAGAATTTGCTTTAACCAAGACCTACCCAGAAAGACACCTTAATTGATGAGATTAGAATTTTATCTCACTCATGGATTCTTCATAGAAGTGGGAAATCGTGTTCAAGTTGAATTGATAATCCCAAATTAGCTTGTGCAAAACTCATGTAATCTCTTTTCTAGCTTCTTGCTAACTTCAATGAAAATTGCCGTTCAAAAAGAAAAAGCAAATATAGATTAATAAATCGAGACACAATTTCATTACAAAGAGACTAAAAGCATGGAGAAAAAAATGAAAACTGAAATGCAACCTGAGTGAAGCAATGCCTTTTAAGTGAATGGAGGGTCCAAGAAGACTTCAATTTTTTGTGTGTGCGCATGGGTGCACTCAATTTATGACGGTTCTACACCAATGGATGAAATATTCTGATATTATTTTTCTGGATTTTTATATATAAATTTTAAAAGCATATTATATTATTGGTATCCTGATAAACTTATTGATTTCGCATACATCTTTCATGGTTTAATACATTTAATTACCGATTATATAAGGCTTTTCAATGCATACCTTGATTTATTTTCATTTTTGGATAATACATGTGTCCATCCATCGGATGGGTCAATCATCTAGTACATACACTATCTAAAAATGAATTTATGGGTAAGCTTCCTTTTTGGATAATTATCCACAAACACAGTCCCACCGTACATCTTGGCATCCTTATTGTCTATCCCAAAATCCTTGTAAACCATTTTGCTCTTCAGGTCTCATGACTGCAGCTGCCCGGGCATCAAACATTAGTGTCTTACCATCTTGTTGGGGTGGGTTGTTTAGTGGAACAATTTTTGGTGCTGGATGCTTGGAATTACGCACACTGATCTATGATTTGAAATGCTTCTTTGCTGAGATTAGCAAGATCATTGAGTTGTGTTATTGGAATAATGTGCCACTTTTGGGTGAAGCTCTTTAAGATGAAGGTACGGACTTACAGTAAGTAGTAGTTTAGTTTGTTGTTATGTTCCTTTAAAGTTAATGCAAAAGACCACATGCCTTTTTATAGAAATTGTAAGGCAACTTATATAATAATGGTAGTATCTTATAATGTTTTTGTACCAAATTTGTTCTTTAATCTGGTTGCGGAGTAAACTTGTTTTGCTTATTCCTTTTGGATTACAACAGTTGCAAAATTTTTATTCCTTATGAGTTTTGGTAATTTTCATTTGTATTTGTTAGTAATCATCTTCCATAACCTGTAACTTTATACACCCAACGCCTATATACCCGAATTCAACTTTAACTTCTATTGCTTCATAAAGTTTACAAGGTATTAACTAGAACCTCTTTCTTTAATGCGGATTTCTGCTCTTGAGGTCTCAAATGTAACTTTGTAAAAACTGAAATATTACTTCCCACGCCCCTGATTAAGGGTTTTTGTAGTAAAATGAGACCACTAGAAAACTCGTCATTAGTGACAAATCGTTTGGGTCATTAGAATACTCGTCATTACTTCCCACGCCCCTGATTAAGGGTTTTCGTCACAATAGGTCCCTCACTAAGTTTCATTTGAGACCAAGTACAATAGTAACCATTGTCGGGACCAGATTAAAGTCTGATCGCAATTTTTTGAAGATGGTTTTAGCCACAATTTTTTAATTGGGGATTTGCGACTTTTTCAAGTTATCGGTTCTTTAACTGATTGTTTTTTCCCGTTTTAATCTACACTCAACGAATCCTTACAACCTTTATAAATATGTTTTAATAAGTGATGAGTAATCAGTGGTCACTACCTGTTGAAGTAAAAAATACATTATGACCATAGTTTGTTACTAACCTTCCAATACAGTGACCACCATTTTGTTGTCAGGAACCTTTTTGAACTCACTTTTGAAATAAAACTACTTAATGACAACTTTTTTTGTTGGTCATCTCTAAAATTCCAACTCAGTGACAATTTTTTTAGTCTCTCAAGGAAACTGATATTTAGTGACGCAAAGGTGTATCAAAGTGATATTTTCGACTTAAATGACACACTTCCTATATGTTACTAAATGAAAATTGTCTTGTAGTGAGAAATCAAACACGAGTAAGTTAATACAACCACCAACTAATATTTTTATTATTTGGTAAATGATTTTGACAATCTTGTAACATCCACGTAAAACCAATTACTGGCAAGGGATGGAATTCCATATGTCTATGCAAGCTTTACATACATAAGAAAGCATATACATAATACATATAGTTAGAGATCAAGCTAGAACTATTAAAAAAAGAAACCTTTTCGAGCAGGCTTCCTTTTAGGATAATCCACATACAAAGTCATCTTAGGGTTTTTTAAACCTCAAGTAAAACTTTGTGTATTAATTTCACGAATTGGTAATAAAAAGGTTTTGAAAACTTATGCTATAAAGATGAGTGCATGCATCTTTATACATATTTTGATTTACACATCAAAATTGAATACCCTTATAATTTAAGTTACATGTCATCTATCTATAAGGAACACTTGGAATTTTAATTTAGTAAACGTGAGACCTAGGCAAAATTACTATAACAAGGTAAAATTCTTTTAACGCGTGAGACCATAATTGTAATTTTACAGTTTCTAAGGTAGACGGCTTAATTAAGTTGTGCGTGAGACCTAGAACTTAAGGCATGAGATGGGATAAACATGCTTATAAGACAAATTGATGAATCAATTTGAAGTAATTCCCATAATGATCTAGGAATTGGAAATCTTGTTTGCCAATTATTGTTCGACAGATTACTATCTTTTGTACTTTCACCACTAGCAGATCAACTGATGTGGTGGAACTATGTAAAGTTAGATCCTAGGTTTTCAAGAAAATTTTGGTGGTTATATGAATATAGCTATGGGTATTTTATTTTCTTGAAGATATTTATTATCGAAAATACTAATGTTTGAACTTTTATCTGTAGATATGGCTCAACCCGATACCCCATCTGTGATTTCTGCTTTCAAGAGTCATCTTGAGAGAGAAAAATTGGCTGGAAAGAATTTCAATGATTGGCACCGTTCGCTTAGAATTGTCTTGAGGGCGACTGGTAAGCTCAATTACTTGGCCGATGAATGTCCTGCTGAGCCAGCTGCTACTGAATCAGAAGCAGTTAAGGCGGCATGGAGGGAGAAACATGCTAAGTTTAATGAGGTTGCTTGTTTAATGCTCACTAGCATGACTGCTCAATTACAAAAGAAGTTTGAGTACTACTTTCCAAAAGACATGCTTGAAGAACTTCAAAAGTCTTATGAAAAGTCTCCCGCAGTTGAATTATATGATGAACTGGACAAGCTACACAACTGCAAGCATGGTGATGGTAAACCAGTTGAAGATTATGTGACTGAGATGAAGGAATCTTTTGATCAGCTTCACAGAATTGGATTTGGTTACCCTGAGAATGTGCAAGTGCACTTGATCAACAGGGCCCTTAACAAGGACTTTGCTGGTTTTGTGCAGAATTTCAACATGCACTGCTCGGGGAAGACAGTCTCAGAATTACTCTCACTGCTTGTTGATTATGAGAAAAGTCTACCAGCCAAGGTCAAGGCTTCTACCCCGCAAGTGTTGGCGATTCATGGTGGGAGAATCCAGAAGAAATCGCATGTGAACAAAGGCAAAGGGAAAGGTGATAAAGGCAAGCAGGTCATGGCCTATCAACCTCAACCCAAGGTGAAGAAAAGTCATCCTAAGCAGAACAAGGTGAATCCGCCAAACAAGAAGGATCAGGCTTGTCACCATTGTCATGAAAAGGGCCACTGGAAGCGCAATTGCCCTTTCTACATTCATGACTTGCGACTCAAGAAGCAGGGGAATGAAGCTGGTAACCCCAGCTCATCAGGTGCGTTCTTTATGATTGAATTATTCACTCTTACTCCTAAATTGAATTCATGGGTATATGATACGGGATGTGGCATTCATATTTGCAATACCTTGCAGGGGTTTAGAGTTGAGAGAAAGCTGGCATATGGACAACAATTCTTGCACGTTGGTAACGGAGCGCATGCAGGAGTTGAAGCTATAGGAGTTTTTGATTTAGTGTTGCCTTCGGGCTTAGTACTATCTTTAAATAATTGTCATTATACACCGTCAATTGTTAGAGGTGTAATTTCATTTTCATGTTTGTTGAACTTTGGTTTTCATCATACTGTTTCTAGCAATGGAATTTCAGATTCTTTAAATGATGTTTTTTATTTTAATGCTATTGCTGTGAATGGTGTCTTTGAAATTGATATGAATGATAATGATAATGCTTTTGTTAAAAATAATTCAATGTATAGCATCAACAATAAGAGAATCAAGAAAGGTCTGGATTCGTCTTATCTTTGGCATTGTCGACTTGCTCACATTGGCAAAGATCGCATGAAAAGGCTGCAACATGATGGGCTTTTAGAAAAGATCAATGATGAATCATATGATAAGTGTGAATCTTGCATTGCTGGGAAGATGACTAAGAAACCCTTTAAAAATAGGATTGAAAGGGCTAATGATCACACAGATGTGTGTGGACCACTTAGACATGTGTCAAGGAGGGGTGCTAGCTACTTCTTAACATTTACGGATGATTACAGCCGTTATTGTTATGTTTATTTACTTAAACATAAACATGAGGTATTTGAAACATTCAAAGTGTTTAAAGCAGAAGTAGAGTTGCAACTAGGAAAGAAGATTAAAGCTCTTCGATCCGATAGAGGTGGTGAATACCTAAGTCAAGAGTTTATAGATTACTTAGCAAAGGAGGGAATTGTCCAGCACCTTACTTCTCCATATACTCCACAACAAAATGGTGTATCTGAGAGAAGGAATCGTACATTGCAAGACATGATATGATCTATGTTCAATCTAACAACTCTTCCTTACTCGTTTTGGGATTATGCCTTGGAATCTGCAGTTCGCATTTTGAATATGGTTCCAACAAAGAAGGTTGATAAGACTCCATATGAGTTATGGACTGGGAAAGCTCCTAACTTGTCTTATCTCAAGGTCTGGGGTTGTGAGGCGTATGTTAAACGTGACTCAGCAGACAAACTCCAACAAAGATCTGTGAAGTATATGATCTGGAAAAGGAGCTCATATCTCAAGAATTCAGTGGGAGAGTATATGATCTGGAAGACGATCATGAAGATGTAGCACCTTCTGAAAACACTAGCCAACTTCCTGAGGAACCTGAAAGTTTAGGTCCTCCACCTGAAGTTGAAGTGGTTCCCGTTCGCAGGTCATCTAGATCTGTGAAGGCTCCTACACGTCTATGTCTTAACATGGAGTGTGATGACAACTTGATAGGGGATCTTGATGAACCTACGAGTTATAAAGCTGCCATGAATAGTCCTGAAAAGGAAAAATGGTAGGGAGCTATGAATGGGGAAATGCAATCCATGAAAGACAATGAAGTCTGGGAAGAAGTAGACCTACCTCCGGGTGCCAAGCTAGTTGGGAGTAAATGGCTCTACAAGAAAAAGACTGATATAGATGGCATTGTACACACCTATAAGGTCCGTTTGGTAGCTAAAGGCTATACTCAAACTTTTGGTGTTGACTATGAGGAGACCTTTTCTCCTGTAGCTGACATAAGGGCTATTACGATTCTTTTTTTTTTGGGTAAAAGGTCAACGACCCGGTAAATATATTATCCAAAAAAACGATTAAGTACAAATGGAATTTGGCTGAAGTACCACATTAACCTCAAGCACAGGCGCTTGATAAACAAGTGTTTATGACAGGCCATAAACACAAACCAAACCTAGCTAATTACAAAGTATCAAACTAGGTATAATAACAAGACAAACATGAGATGCGAGCATCCCACATCCACCCAGCAGCAATCATGGTCTAAGCGACCCAACCTCCAACATAGCATCAACAGCAAGACGAGTAGAAATCGAACCAATGACGCCATAATCATAGGGTAATAACACCCTAACATCCAGGCACAACAACCAGATCTGAATAGGTGATACGAATCCAGCCAAACAAATCGGTGTTGTAACCATACCGTATCATAGGGTTGTCAAAACCCTAACATCCCATTCGACAGCCACTCTCCCATAACCCACGTCCATAACCACATCATCCAAAAAGGAACCCATAACCCTAGAAAGAGGGTACGTACCAGCATATAGACAATACCCAAACGATGGTATACTTCCAGCCTAAAGCACCAAAACCGATAGAATGTAAAAACCATAAGGTTTTATAATCGTTCACCAGCAATCCAACCAAACACCAAGAGATCAATCTATAAATTATAAATCAGAACATACATAAACCTAGAACAGATCGATCCAAAAAACCCAAGAGGCGGTTGTAAATAAATCTTTATAGCACCAAATCTGAAACCCTAAATCGTTAGGGTTTCTAGATCGCCTTCGTACATAAACCAAACGATTAAAGAATCTGCAGTTAGTAATCGTGTAGGGTTTAGAAACAAGTAACGAACAAATAAACCCTAAAGAAAGAATCGATTATAAAACCGACTAATATAAAAAATGATTAGGGTTTATTTATACCAATCAAAAAGGGGCGATTTAGGGATACAAACAAACCTCTACCCAGAATTTAACACGCCATCAAGATCCGATTGCATATCATTCACGAGAGAGTGATAGAGAGGCGGATTGATGGTTGTTTTTGGCCGGAATAATAAGAGTAGAGGAGGCAGAAAATCGCCCCTAGAGGGAGAGGCTATTAGGATTCTTATAGCCATAGCCGCTTACTATGACTATGAGATTTGGCAAATGGATGTCAAAACCGACTTCTTAAATGGTCGCCTAGATGAAGACATCTATATGGCGCAGCCTGAGGGGTTTGTGAATCCAGAATTCCCAGATCGTGTATGCAAGCTTAAAAGATCCATTTATGGATTAAAGCAAGCATCACGACAATGGAATAAGAGATTTGATAGTGAAATTAAGAAGTATGGATTCACTCAAAATCTTGATGAGCCATGTGTATATCACAAAGCTAGTGGGAGTAATGTAGTTTTCCTTATATTATATGTCGATGACATATTGATCATGGGGAACGACATTCCAAGTTTGCAAAAGGTTAAGGCATATCTTGGAAGTTGTTTTTCTATGAAAGATTTAGGGGAAGCTGCATTTATTCTGGGAATCAAGATATATAGAGATAGATCCTAGCGATTAATTGGATTAAGCCAAAGTGCTTACATTGATAAAATATTGAAGAGATTCAATATGCAAAATTCCAAGAAAGGATATTTGCCGATGCAAGAGCAACATGGCTTGAGCGAGAAAGTTTGTGCTTCAACACCTGAAGAGGTGCAACGCATGAAGAGAGTCCCTTATGCTTCGGCTGTGGGATCTATTATGTATGCGGAAAAAAGCACAAGGCCTGATGTGGCATTTGCTCAGAATTTAACTAGTCGATATCAGCAGAATCCAGGTGAAAAACACTGGACTGCTGTTAAGAATATTCTTAAGTACCTTAGGGCTACTAAAGATATGTTCTTAGTTTATGGGGGTACTCCATCTGCAGAACTTGATGTTACATGTTACTGCGATGCTTCTTGGAAAGGTGATAAAGATGATATGAAGTCTCAGACTGGTTATGTTTTTGTCATTAATGGAGGAGCTGTGGATTGGAGGAGCAGAAAGCAGAGTGTACTAGCGATGTCTGCTACAGAAAGTGAGTATATAGCTGCTTCAGAAGCTGCAATGGAAGCTGTTTGGATTAGGAAGTTTGTTTCAGGGCTTGGGGTTATGCCTTCAATTCAGCGACATATAAAAATGTATTGTGACAACTCAGCTGCAATTACATTTGCCAATGAACCTGGAATCATGAAAGGCACCAGACATTTCCCGATTAAGCATCACTATGTTTGAGAACAAGTCAAACTAGGTGAAATCGAAATGCTCAAAGTTCACACAGATGAAAACTTGGCTGATCAATTTACGAAGTCTTTACCTGGCACCAAGCTTTACAAGCATGCTGAAGGAATAGGACTTAAATTAGCTGAAAGTTGCATGCCCATTTGTGATTAGTATTTGGATAAGGGATGTAATGTATAATTATTATTTTAATGAAATAAAGTATTGGTTGTGTTTATTTATTCATTGTCTTAATAATATATCCTATATTTGCATGTTTAAGATCCATGAATAAGTTATTATTCTAAATAGTCCGTTGTCGATTAATGATATGGGAATATCATTAAACTAAGGCAATTTTGAGTATTGGTTAAGGATATACTTGAAAGTATATTGATGCGTAGTCATACCAATTTCACATGATATTCAATGAATTGAGTATTGGACTTATCCCACCAATATGATTTAAAATTTATTGTGAGAATCATATTTACAGTTATCCTCAGACTTCCGGATAAATGTCATGGATGTAGTGCATTTTTGTGAGACAATCTACCGCTTACCGTAATTGGAAGTCATAAGGGTTGTTTTCAGAAGTGTTGCAAAGTTCATGGGTTATTCTTGTAGTCAAGAGAGAATTTGTTCCTTCTGATTTGTTCAGAAGTTTAATACTGCTGGGCCCCTCGTAGGGTTGACAAAATGTTTGCGTGGCCACGCCCAAAGTCTATCCGGAATATGTTCAGATATTTTGGTAATTTTGTTCAATCATAAAGAGACGAGAAACAGAATTTAATAAAGTACCCCACATCTTTATTAATGTAGTATTAGAAGCGAAAGGATAATAATAATAATAAATCATTAAAGGTTTTTCCAGGAAACCTAGCTTGGGTCGAACTGGGGGCATTGGAGTGTTGCAAGACGCCAACCAATGTCATTTTACTATTAATAGATATACGAGTGGGAGCTGTTAAAAGTTACGTATAAATATTAAATAGTAAATGACTAGTATCGAACCCGAGACCTCGGGATTGCACACATTACAAACGAGAATAAAGTAAAATAAATATATATATGATATATGTATCGTATATATGTATTTATAAACACTTGAGGGACTAAATAATCGTTAATTATTAAACGTAAGTATTAACTATTATTAGGAACGAAAGAACGAGGACTAGAATGTAATTTGGAAGACAAGAAAGTTCTGGAATCCCCTTGGAAGGGGGTGGCCGGTCGATCAAGCCCACAAGGGGTCGACCCAGGCTTTGCTTGTCCTCCAAGAATTAAAACTAGTATATAAACAAGGCCAAGGGTTAAACATTTACATCTTTTGTGCACACACTAACCCTAAAAGTTTTCCTTGCCTATTTTCTTCCTTGGCCGATCGGCAACACAAACCCACAAGGGTTTTGGGTCGATTTTTTGTTAAACAAAACAAGTGTTTACGTTTACTTGCATAAACCTTTATTCGTTGGTAGTTTGTGTGTACAAGAACGAGGTAATTACTCACTATAGTAATTATCAAGAGATCGATAAACAAAACGGTAAGGGGTTTATCATTGATCTAATTTACACAAGTTCAAGGTTTATTTAAGTGCATCGGGTATGTTCTTATTTATGTTTTAGTTATCTTTATACGTGTTATAATTGATCCTAGCTTCCGCAATATGTGTTATTTGATTGTCAAACTCTAACAACAAAGTCCCACCGTACATTTTGGCAGCATCGTAGGAGTTTATAACCTTCTCAGTCCTCATGGCAGCGACTGGGGCATCATGATACACTTGTTGCTGAACCACATAAGCTTGTTGGGGTTGGTACTAATAGTGAAATACCTCATGTGGCTGTGGGGTTCAAGTTGGTAGAATGACAGCTGCTGCCGATGGATGCTTGGAGTTACAACCACATGAGAAAAAAGTATCTATGTCATCAAACGTTTCTTTCCCGAGATTAGCAAGGTCGATCTGCTGTGTTCTTGGAATAGTATGCCATTTTTGGATGAAGCTATGTAATATGAAGGTAGAGAAAGTAAGTATTAGTTAGCTAGGTTGATGTGTTTGCTTTGGGGTGTATGCAACAGTCCACATGCCTTTATATAGAAAGCTCAATGCAAGTTTAAAGCAATTTAGGTTTTTTCATGAAATTTAATAATTTGTTTTTTTAACCGAACTTTATTCTTTTGTTTGGTTAGGGAACAATCTTTTTTTGCTTATTCTTTAGGAATGCATCTACTGCAATGATAATCTTTTGGTATAAGCTGTAAATAATGACTTCAGTTCTAGTTACTATAAATTTATTTTGAGCTAGTACTTTTGTCCTTATCTAATTTTCTACCCTTGAGGTTTCAAATTAAAGTTTGTAAAAGCTGAATTATTACTATACTTCGTTAGTCTCTAAATATGGTTTTGTTCATCTATTACGGATACTTCAAGGAATCGATAAGAAGAAAAAGACAGTGTCAATCATTTGTGTACTTGAGTGCCTTTTCTCATAGATATGGAGAACAAGAGCTGCCAGAATGTTGAGATAAATTGAACAAGTGCGACTTTTAGAATATATCATTTGTCAAATTGTCATGTTGATGGATATAACCTCTAATGATTTGAATTAAAGTAACTATTCATGCGTCTCATTGTAGTTCTCTTATAGATATCAAAAGTGATCTACTTAATTTTGCATCAACGAAACATACTTTTTGGGTATCATCAATCATTTAATATGTACTATGCAGAAGTTGCAACTTAACCCCATGGTGGAAGAGAATAAAAATTATATATGAGTTAATAAAATTATACAAATTACGTTTTTATTTACCCTTTTAAACCTTCCATGTATATTGGTACTTATCTCAGGAGGGTATAGCAGAAAAAATAGATATATTATGCATTACAAAATTACAAATATTCATACTCACATGTGGAAAGAATGTAATTCTTTATTGTAGCAATATGTGATGTAAGAATGTGACATGTTATTATGTCTCATTATCATCTCATATTGAATTGTAGGTTACGTATACTTAAATGTATACTTATTATGTAATTAAATAATTCAATATTATAATGATTGCTCCTAATGATACTTTAAGTCTTGACCGTTTTATTTGTTAGTATTGATGGACATACTAACTCTTAAGCCTATATATATGCCTAGTCCTCTCTCTACCCAAGATACACAACAAGTAGAATGACATAGCTATCCATCAAGCTCTCTACACTTAAGTGGGTCAAGGGAGAGATACTAGTCATGTTCAAGTATTTCTATATCATGTCGACATGCGCTTCCGTTTCGGGTATGTTTTACTCTTTTATGTAATTATGTGGTTATTATCGTATTCTAAGATCCTTGTGGCATAATAGTTGAATGTGTTCATCATGAATATTTGATGTTAATGTTTACACATATGAATGCTTACATGTGGCATCAGAGCCAACGTTTTTGAATCAATAATAATCCGTATAATATTAATTTAAAAATATAAAAAAATAAAAAATAAAAATAAAAAAAAGCTTATCTTGATTCATGTTTTGTTTGTACGTCACAAATTATATGATATGCGATTATGTATAAGGATAATATTATAATGTTTCCGGTTAAAAGGAATTCATTGCAAATGAATGGAAAATATTATAGTGCAAAATATAAAAATTATCATGACCTTCGTATATAAATTGTAGCATGTAAAAGGATTTGCTCCTTTTTCCAATTACTCGATGACCAAAATTAAAACTACATATAAAAATATCATACCGATATTCTTTACGTTTGATATATTAAAAACAATGGGCTTTATATTACTTTATTGTATGAGTTTTTTGCTACTTTTAATGTTTGTTTTTCGTTGTTGAGTTGCTATTACGTATATATGATTTACACACCATACATTTATGTTTAATAATAGATAATAAATAAGGCACAATATTTATTTATCTATTTGTCCCTGGTGAAATTTATCGCTTCCGCTACCAAAATTTGCATTAAAATATTGTATGGTTTTGTAAATTGATTGAGATACCTTGATGTTGTGTACGTTTCTTTTGTAAAGTTTTTATGCATGTTTTATATTTTGAATTCTTAAGGTCCCCTATGTGTGTACGCTTGAAATGATGTCTAATATTTTCCGCACTAGAGAAAAGTATTTTATAATCGTATATTTCGTAAACCTTATTGATATGCATTTTACTATTCTATATGCTTCACTGTACATGTGAAATACTACTTTTAAATTTCATTAGCATGAATAAAATGATATTTGGTATAAGGTTAGTGGCAAGGAAAACGACTTGAATTGCATGATTATTGGATTTTTAATGATATGCATATTTTTTTTGAATGACATATAATTAAAAATTGATTAAATATATGACCTCTTGTGGTTCATGGCACTAATGTTACTGATATAATGTTGGTCACGTAATTGCATGTATGTCATATGTCATTCTTCCTAGTTAACTTCAAATGTGGCAATTAAAGACTTCACAAGTACATGCATGATAATGGAATAACTCATTTGAATTGTTAAGCCAATTTACGTTTTGTGTGTGATGTGATTATCATTTATTGGCAATTATGTTTAAATTAATTGACATATTAAGTAGTTGATGTTACAAATTTTGAAATATGTATTATTTGTAACATCCGTATGTTTTAATGTCAATTGATTACCTTTAAAGCTATTTATTTATTTATGATATGACATTAAGTGAGATTAATTTGTTAGTCACCAAAGTGGCCAAACTGATTTCGAATTTTAGTCATATAATTCATGTTATCTTACAAAAATGCTATTATGGATCTTTTATTAGTTGATAGAAATTATGAATTTTTCTCAAAGGAGAAATTATTCTTCTATAACTAATAAATTTAAAGATGAAAAAAAATAGTATACTTTTGTCATATGTATATGGTTATCCAAAGATGCATATATACATATTAGACGAAGTCTATTTTATTTTCTTGTAAAGTTTCATTGCATTCTAGTATTAATTAAAGATATTTAATTATTTATTATGTGACATTAAAGGGAATTAATTTGTTAGTCACCAAAGTGGCCAAGTTAATTTCAAATTTGTAATCATATAATTTATGTTGTCTTAAAGAATGCTATTATGAATCTTTTATTAGTTGATAGAACTTATGAATTTTTCCCAAAGGAGAAATTATTCTTCTATAACTAATAATCTAAAGATGAAAATAATATATTTTTGTCATATGTATATTGTTATCCAAAGATGCTTATATATTTGACGAAGTCTATTTTATTTTCTTGTAAAGTTTCATTGCATTCTAATATGATGAGGATATATTGTTGTGTTTACCCGAAGGAAACCAATAATATATATTTCATTTTTTTTATCTCGTATAAATTATTTAATAGCAAGCATATCTTTTTCCGCAATTAACCTTCACTCTCAAGCTTCTTCTGTTACCTTGTTTACTGGTGTGAATATTTCCGAATGGAGCGAACAAGTCACTTTCCATTTAGGTGTTTTCGATCTTCACTTGGTGCAATTGGAAGATAGGCCTACTGACCTTACTGATACTTGTAAAGAGGCTCAAGAATCACACCATAAGGCATGGACAATGTCTAACAGACCATGCTTGAACTTTATGTAGATGAAGACTGCCTACAACATTAAGTCTTCTCTTCCTGGCGTTGAAAATCAGAATGTTAAAGATTTTCTTAAGCTTGTGGAAGAGAAGTTCCATTATGCTAATAAAGCACTAGCAGGAACACTCAATGAAATTTGATGGTACAAAAAGTATGCAGCAACATGTCCTTGACATGACCAATACCCAGCAAGACTTAAGACACTGGGTATGAATGTGGATGACTCTCTCTTGGTGCAATTCATAATGAATTCACTTCCTTCTTAATATGGACCATTTCACATCAACTATAACACATTAAAGGATAAGTGGAATATTGATGAACTGTCCAGTAAGCTTATTCAAGAGGAAGCAAGACTAAAGAAACAAAGAATTCACTCCGTTAACCTGGTGAATCAAAGAGTTGACATGAAGCAGTAATCTCCTTGAAATTATACACACTAATATTTGTGGACCATTTGATACTCCATCCTTCATTAGAGAAAATATTTTATCACCCTTATAGATGATTTTTCACGTTATGGATATGTCTATTTGTTGCATGAAAAAATCTCAATCAATAACTACCCTTGAGGTGTTTGTAAATGAGATTGAGAGGCAACTTGACAGAAAAATCATAAGATCTGATAGAGGTGGTGAATATTATGGAAAGTATTTTGAACCTGGCAGTGTCTAGTCCCTTTGCAAAGTTCCTCGAAAATCGCGGCATATGTACTCCATATACTATGTCGGGCATGCCACAACAAAATGTCATGGCAGAAAGGCGAAACAGAACATTAATGGAGATGGTTAGGAGCATGATAAGTAAATCCTCTTTACCCAAAAGTTTGTGGATGTATGCACTTAGAACCGCAGTGTATCTGTTAAATAGGGTTCCTAGTAAGTCAGTTCCAAAAACTCCTTTTGAGTTATGGACTGGAAGGAAACCTAGTTTGAGACACCTGCATGTTTGGGGTTGTCCGGTAGAAACACGGGTTTACAATCCACAAGAAAAGAAATTGGATTCTCGAACTGTTAGCGGTTACTTTATTG
Source organism: Artemisia argyi (assembly GCA_030686995.1). NCBI lineage: Eukaryota > Viridiplantae > Streptophyta > Magnoliopsida > Asterales > Asteraceae > Artemisia > Artemisia argyi. The sequence goes on along the minus strand of CM060696.1, from coordinate 173,146,172 downwards.
GTTACCCAGAGAAGTCCAAAGGGTATAGGTTTTATTGTCCAGACCACAGTTCTTAAATTGTTGAAACAGGCAATGCCAAATTTCTGGAAAATGGTGAAGTTAGTGGGAGTGTTGAGAATCAAGTTGTGGATATTAACGAAATAAGGGATGATGATCCATCACCCATGAATATTCATAAATCCACAATTGCACCGAATGTTGTCCCTATAATTCAAAATCAAGAACAACATTTGAATAATGAACAAACACCCCATGAAGAAACTAAATTACCAACTCAAACAAGTGAACCTGTTTGAGTAGCATTAAATAAACCTGCAAGGGTAAGAAAGTCAGCTATTCCTTATGATTATATAGTTTACTTGCATGAGACAGATTTTGATATTGGCATTGATAATGACCCTGTAACCTTTTCACAAGCCATAGAAAGTGAAAAGTCTTAAATGTGGATTAATGCTATGAAAAGTCTTAAATCTAGCTTGATGAGCTCATAATGTTGTGATATATGAAAGGGAGTATACGAGAATAGTGTGTATGACCGCCATAATCCCCATAATGTGGTTTGTCGTGTTGAGATGCTTATGATGACGGTTAATAAGATTTAATTTGCTAGCCTTATGTTGTACCATGTAGGAATATCATGTCAAGTGGGAGAATGTAAGAATGTGACATGTTATTATGTCTCATTATCATCTCATATTGAATTGTAGGTTACGTATACCTAAATGTATACTTATTATATAATCAAATAATTCAATATTATAATGATTGATCCTAATGGTACTTTAAGTCTTGACCGTTTTATTTGTTAGTATTGATGAACATACTAACTCTTAAGCCTATATATATGCCTAGTCCTCTCTCTACCCAAGATACACAACAAGTAGAATGACATAGCTATCCATCAAGCTCTCTACACTTAAGTGGGTCAAGGGAGAGATACTAGTCGTGTTCAAGTATTTCTATATCATGTCGACATGCGCTTCCGTTTCAGGTATGTTTTACTCTTTTATGTAATTATGTGGTTATTATCGTATTCTAAGATCCTTGTGGCATAATAGTTGAATGTGTTCATCATGAATATTTGATGTTAATGTTTACACATATGAATTCTTACATGTGGAACACAAAAGGAACCTGCAAGGTCAAATGATACTTCTACTTGAGATCGAAGAAAAAGCATCTTCTTCACTTTAGTTCAATAATTGAGATTTGGATTCCCCACATACAACACCTTATTGATCTTGGTAGTTACTTTTTGTTACTGCATTATATACAATGATATAATAATATCTGTTACACATGCATGTGAATGATAAACAATGGCTAGATGGTTCAAAACCAATTAGCAGAGACCAATAATATCTAGATCGATCCTGAAATATGGAGAGCATGAGATACCGGAACAAACAAGCAATTGAAAACAATAATTAAATTAAGTGACTGTCACATGAAAACTTCCATTGCCACTGATTTCACCATCATAAAATGTTAATTAAAAAGTGCTATATAAAACGTACAATTGAAAAATGTGTAGATCTCTAAGGCTCCCACAACCATCACCTCCTTCACTTCATGGGCATGAAATTTTGTTATTGAATATATATATATATATATATATATATATATATATATATATATATATATATATATATATATATATATATATATATATATATATATATATATAGTGAGACTTTTTGCGAGAACCATATTATCTGCGAAAACTGAGAGAACCACAAAAAACATACATGCTCGCCTTCAATAATTGTAGTTTTGCACATACGTTTGAAAAACAACACATATGTTTTTAAAAAAACATAGTTGTTCTAAAGAATTTGATAAGAAATCGAAAATACAAAATTTTTCTTTGAAGGTGTGCATGTATGTTCTTATAAGGCGTGCAACGACAATATTGCGATCGTGTGTAAGGTTTTTGTGAAAAAAGAGGATGAATTCATGACGATATTGAAGAACATAGGTGGATACTTACGATTATTGATGATTTGCATGTATTTTTATTTTATTTTAAAAGGTGTGCATATATGTTTTTGGTGGTTCTCTCAGTTCTCGCGAATAAGATGGTTCTCGTAAGAAAGTCTCCCTATATATATATATATATATATATATATATATATATATATATTCTACTTGTTCAAGAAGAAAACAACCATGTGGGAACATAATTTAGACACTCAAGAATATTTAAATTGGTCCAAGGCAATGTTGGTTGTTGGATCGTAAACTTGATTTACTCAAATAAAGATTGTACTATCTATAAAAGCCCGAGCTCATATGGAAAAAAGCTTCTAGAAAGTCGTAGAATAATCATAGAAAAATATCTATTGAAGTGTTCAGAATATTGTAGTGGATGATAACTACTAGAAGTATCTAGGTAAATGTGATAGAAATATCTAGTAAGAAATATCTAAAACATAGATATGTATGATGTCAAAAATATTTAGAGATCCATAGAAGTATCACGGTTCTATAATCTTCCGTGGACTAGTATAGATAGTTGATGGTTTAAGCATTGTAAGAAAGAAGCAAAGTTAAGCAATAAAGTTACATTGTAAACTTTCTCATAAGTGTTCCTCTCTTCATAAGCCTAGAAGGCTCTCGTGTTTTAAACAAATTGGTATCATAGCTAGAAGATCACGATGTCAAGCATGGTGAACTTGTTCCAATTTTCTCGCCTTACCAAAGACAACTATAGTAGTTGGTACATTCGAATAAAGGCATTACTAGGCTCACATGATGTGTGGGAGATAGTCGAGAAATGTGTTGAGAAAGTTCACACTTTTTTTTTAATTATTTATTTGCTTTTTGGTTTTTGGTTCTTTTTTTTTTCTTTTATTATTATTATTATTATTATTATTATTATTATTATTATTATTATTATTATTATTATTATTATTATTATTTTGTTTTTCTTTTCTTTTTTTTTCTTTTTTTTTTTTTTTTTTTTGGTAAAGGGTTTTCATTATAAGCATATACGTATCAGATTACACATTTCAAAATCAGTAATGATTAAATGAATATATACTTAGTTCAATATATTAATATGTAACTCATATCAATAATGCTCTCTGAAACTAACAGAAACTAAATATCTGAGAATTGAAAAATTTTTGGTAGCAAAATATACATCCATTTTTTTGTTAGAGTAAAGCTAATTAGAAGTATTATTAAATAGAAGAAGAAATATGCACGTGATAGAAGAATATAGAATCAACATGTAAAGTAGAACAAGTTTTTATTTATATCAGTAGTTGATGCAAATGTAAAATGGATTAGAGATCTTTCGGTTATGATCTTCGTATATCTATATATAAAACTGTTAAAGTCTAATATTCTCTTAAATGTATTTTTTTTTATCATAATCATTGAAAGCTAAATGCATTTATTCCTTCCAATCTTATAAGTTAATGGATCATGATTTATTCCATTCACATTTGGAGACGCGTCTCCTTCAATCTTCAGTTCTATGAAGCTTCAAAAGAATTTCTAGTGCAATAAGACCTACTTTCTACTTGTTTTAATAAACCAAAAGAAATGCTCCTTTGCTAACCACAGTAATAGTAGGGATGAATTAGTTGCAAAAATCTTCATAAATTAAACATGACCGAGGACATAGCTAATTAAACTCGAAATTATGTCACATCAAAACACCTCTTATACATTTCAGTCTCATGGGTATCCTTTTGTTTTGTTAACCTTTGCTCAATTTCCTTTGGCAGTCTCCCAAATTCGTGATGGAGTTTGGCTAGGTATTTTCAGTCAAGTATTTTCTTCTACTGACATGCCCTTCGTGTCAGTAATAGTAAAAAAAGTCACTAAAAATTCCCAAATACCCTACCTACACATAAAAGAAGCCGGGTATATATAGATGCGCTTAGAAGGCAGTAAAGACCTTTGTGACACTATTTATTCTTAGAAAGTTCAAACCAAAAGTACGTGGCAAAAACATTAACCATACTTAATATGGTTGGTAAAAAAGACCTGTACTATTGTTTAGTAAGAGCTATCATATATTTTGCTCTTCGTCGAAGAAATGTCCAGAATAACTTTTGTGCCTGCCAGGTCCAGTTTGGAATTGTTATAGCGTATCTATAGGTGGCATTCACCATTCAATCTACTTTTTGTTTTGTGGTGGTACAGATCTTAGGAGTATCCTTATATTCCCTTTTCTTTTTATGAGTTTGAGAATCATGTTAAGTTGTTGATACTTGTAGTTGCATATCGACATTCATTTGGTTTATAATAATCTTCCTAAACTATTTTTTCTTTAGTAAATGAATTCTAAATTATGGAGTATTAAAAGAAGGGGGGAAAAACCAAGAGAACACCATTAGTGGTTATTTAAATAATGTTAGCAATTTATTGTAATTGATTTCAACTTCTTTGCACATCCACGTAAAACCAATTATTGGCAATGGATGGACCTCAAAGTACACACAAAGCTTTGAAATACAGTCTATTCATATCTACAATTCTCAATAAAAGAAGCCCCTACGGGCGGGCTTCCTTTTAGTTTTATCTACGATCAGAGTCCCACCATACATGATGACCGCCTCGTAGCAATCTATCACCGTGTCTGCCCTTTCTGCTGGTACTTGTTGCACAAAATAAGACTGTTGGGGTTTATATTGGTTGGGAAACATCTTATGTTGTGGAGTTCTATGTGGTGGAGCAGTTGTCTCCAATGATGGAGGCTTCGAGTTCCACCCACCTGAGAAATTATTATCCAAGAGAGCAAAACCTTCAGCCCCAATCATTGCAAGATCCGTTTTGGATTTTGAATAATAAGACATTGTTTGGTGAGGTGAATTAGAAGAAAAGTACGTAGTACTGTTGTGGTTATGTTTGTTGTATTTGCTTAGGGTGTCTATTACTACTAAAGACCACATGCCTTTATATAGAGATCTAAGAAGTACGTAGTATTATAAGTCTATAGGCAACTTTTCAAAATTCAATCGTAATGGTATTTTCCTTAGAGCACTAGGTGCAGCTCTCCGTTCGACCTCGCTGTTCCTACGTGGAGGGGGCATCGGCTCACCGTTCCTCGCCTCCACATCGTGCCCCCCTTGCCATTCCTCGCCGTTGGGCTCCTCTTCGTGGGCACGGCGAGGTGATTTGCCTGACAATATGCAGGTTTCTTTCTTTTTTTTTTTTCTTTTTTCAGATCTATATTCGTGTTTGTGTTTGTGTACGTGTTTTTGCGGTTGTGTTTGTGTGTTTTTGTGTTTGTGTTTGTGTGTTTTTTTTTTCAGATCTATATTTGGTCACTGTGTGTGTTTGGAGAAGATGACAACATCTTTTTTTTTTCTTCTTTTTTTATAAACTGTGTGTGTATGTGTGTGTGTTTGGGTACAAAAAATGGGCTTGTATATTTTTAAAGAATTTGGGTACAAACAAATGATAACGTATATTTTTTTTAATTAGTCATGTTTTTTTATGTTTTTTATAAAAAGTGTTATTTATACTTTTATTTGAATAAATTGATTTTTTGTTATTTGAAAATTTGAAAATAAAAATAAAGTTATAAGTGGTGGAGCTCAAATGAAAAAGTTGAGGTTAGTTGTTTGGTTAGAAGGAGGTTAGTTATGAAGAGGTGTTGGGGTGATGTGACACTTTTGGGCCCAAAATGAAGAGTTTGGCTCTTCATCTACACCTAGTGCTCTTAATGTTTAAAATTCTAAGTAGGTATTTTTAGTTTAACGGAAATGATACTTGTATTTTTGTTTATCGCTAGTATAGTAACTGCAAACATAAGTATTTATTATATACTGTACGTAAAAAATTGATAATAACTACAGATACGTATAAGTTGAAATGAATAACGAATCAAAATAGTGGAAATGAACCAGATTTTATGCGTATATAAAGAGGGGTTGTAGGAAGACCTACACTTGCACCAACAACATTGGTATAGAGTATTATTCTCTTGAGTAAGTGTTCGATTCCAATCTTATTGTTCAATCGTGATTACCTTTTAATCATTTAAGAATGGTGACGTACTACTGTCAGACGTCATACTCTTTTGTAGAAGCTGCTTAATTTGAGCTTGACGAATTTTGATAAACGGTTCAGACATCCAGTACAAGAAAAGTGATATTTATTGACTGAAATTTTAGTGCAGTAAAACTGTTACTAATGTATGTTTGTAGTGACTCTTTTAAAAATTATAACCCAAGAGACAAAAAGATATATTCTCACACTTTTTTGTTTAACAGAAACAAATGGAAATTTTAGTTAACTTTTAGTGACATCTCTTAAGTTTTGTGTCGCCTTTTCTCTACTCTAGCTAGAAAATTATGTGGCCGGCATCATGACGTTCTCACAAGAAGTCTATCATGTTCAAACCTTATTAAGTACACATCTTGGGGGTATCTAGAGAATAGGTCAAAATCATTATGGGGTACCTCGTTAGGGTTAACGTGTCACTCGAAAGTCATCAAAATTGAAGTGGCCTTTTCTTGATCATTCCATGCTAGCTTCTTAATAGCATGAGTTTTTAATAGTAAACCTTTGCCGTTAAAAAAACCGATTTTTTATTTTTTATTTTTATTATTTTTTATTTTATTATTTTTTTTTTGGGAGTGGCACTAAAAGAAACTTATAGAGGTCACTACAAAAAAAATTCCAAGTCACCAAAAGTGTCAATATAAAGTTATTACGAGTCAATAAAAGTGTAAAAGTGTTTTACCCACTTATGAAAAAGATCCGTAGAAAGCCATGTAGACCTTAGTGACACATATCGAGTGTGCCAATCTGTTTGGACCATTTGTGAAAACATTTATATTGGTAAATAAGCAAAGAGTAAACTAAAAACTATCCCGCACTTACAGATTGCAAATACGGGTTTAGTAACACACAAAAAGACTAATTTTCTTCTGGTGGCTTGATTTTTTGTTTTCCTTCATGGATCGATCAGTTTCTTATAGACTGTAAATATGTAAGATACAATATTAAAATGTCATGTTAGCATTTGGTTTTTATGGTTGTTACTCTTTTGAACATCAAAGATTTATTGAAAAGCTTGACCTAACTAAATGAAATGGAGCCAAGACTTTATAAATATATTTTGTAGAGTAATTTGTATAATATATCTAATCAGTCATCAACACAGATCGTGATCATCACCAAGAACTGTAGAGGCACAGCAAGCAAAACCGAGTTACCGACACATATGGTGTACATTATATAAACTCCACCGAATCATAAATTCCATTACCTACGAGGATGCTCAAAGTTTGCATTCGGGTACACTGATTTGTGACTGAACCATACCCGTCCCATGTATTCTATAGACTTGTTTACGTTACCCAGCAACAACCAAGTCAATGTATGTTTTTCTCCAAAAAATTTATTTCTACTCTATTATACGTAAGATAGAAAGTTCAATTATTCCCTATTTTAAACTTTATCCTTGGCTTGTAATATAACTGTTTCCTTTGATCGAACAGGAAATTATATATTCATGATTCAACTAACAAGGGACTCAGTGAGATATCAAACACGAGTAAGTTAATACAACCACGTACCAACTAATTTTTTTTATTATTTGGTAAATGATTTTGACAATCTTGGAACATCCACGTAAAACCAATTACTGGCAAGGGATGGAATTCCAGATGTCCATACAAGCTTTACATACATAAGAAACCATATACATAATACATATAGTTAGAGATCAAGCTAGAACTAGTATTAAAAAAAGAAACCTTTACGGGCAGGTTTCCTTTTAGGATAATCCACATACAAAGTCCCACTGTACATTTTGGCAGCATCGTAGGAGTTTATAACCCTCTCAGTCCTCATGGCAGCGACTGGGGCCTCATGATACACTTGTTGCCTAACCACATAAGCTTGTTGGGGTTGGTACTGACAGTGAAATACCTGATGTGGCTGTGGGGTTCTAGTTGGTGGAACGTCAGCTGCTGCTGATGGATGTTTGGAGTTACGACCACGTGGGAAAAAAGTATCTATGTCATCAAATGTTTCTTTCCCCAGATTAGCAAGGTCTGCTGTGCTCTTGGAATAATATGCCATTTTTGGGTGAAGCTATGCAATATGAAGGTAGAGACAGGAAGTAGTAGATAGCTAGGTTGCTGTGTTTGCTTTGGGGTGTATGCAAGCCCACATGCCTTTAGATAGAATGTTCAATGCAAGTATTAAAGAAATTTAGGTATTTTCATGAACTTTAATAATTTGTTTTTTTAACCACACTTTATTCTTTTGTTTGGTTAGGGAATAATCTTTTGTTGCTAATTATTCTTTTGGATTGCATCTATTGCAATAATAATCTTTTGGTATAAATTGTAAGTAATGACTTCAGTTCTAGCTACTATAAAACTTATTTTGAGCTAGTACTTCTGTCATTATCGAATTTCCTGCCCTTGAGGTTTCAAATTGAAATTTCTAAAAGCTGAAGTATTACTGTACTTAGTCCCTAAATACGGTTTTGTTCATCTATTACGAATACTTCAAGGAATTGATAAGAAAAAAACATAAGAAAAAAAAAGGAAAAAAAAAAAAAGGTCAAACATTTCCCTTTTCTGAGAGATATGGAGAAAAAGAGCTGCAAGATGGTTCAAAACCAATTAGCAGAGACCAATAATATCTAGATCGATCCTGAAATATGGAGAGCATGAGATACCTGCTAACAGAACAAACAAGCAATCGAAAACAATAATTAAATCAAGTGACTGTCACATGAAAACTCCCATTGCCACTGATTTCACCATCATAAAATGCTAATTAAAGAGTGCTATATACGCTATTACTAAAACGTACAATTGAAAAGTGCGTAGATCTCTAAGGCTCCCAAAACCATCACCTCCATCACTTCATGGGCATGAAATTTTGTTCTTGTGGAGCTGTCGTTTCTTTCTGCTAAAAAGGTAGGTAAACGTGAATGCTAATTATAACCAAAAAAATAAAATCTTTCCTACTTGTTCAAGATGAAAAACACCCATGTGGGAACATAATTTAGAGTTTTAGACCCTCAAGAATATTTAAATTGGTTCAAGGCAATGTTGGTTAAACTAGTCTTACTTCTCATAGCATAACTTTTAGTGTCACCTTTCCTATACTCAAGCTAGAAAATTATGTGGCAGGCATCGTGATGTTCTCACAAAAAGTCTGTCAGGTTCAAACATCATTAGGTACACATCTTGGGGTTCCTATAGAATGGGTCGAAAATCATTACGTGGTACCTTGTTAGGGTTAACATGTCACTAGAAAGTCATCAAAATTGAAGTAGCCTTTTCTTGATTTTTCCATGCTAGCTTCTTACTAGTATGAGTTTGTAATAAATCTTTAACTATCAAAAAAATAAAAAATAAAAAAAAGGGCACTAAAAGAAAATTGTTAGAGGTCATTACAAAAAAATAAAATAAAAAATAAAATTCCAAGTCACCAAAAGTGTCAATATAAAGTTATTCCAAGTCAATAAAGGTGTTATGTCTTACCCACTTATGAAAAAAGATCGGTAATAGATGCTGAAGTGGTTAAAGCTTCTAATGCCTTTCATGCTCTTGTAATTTGGATTAGGATCTTATTGTTAGTAAAGATTCGGATTTTAATAATAGATTTGGGAACATGAATAAAGGCAAGTGCTACTATTGATTCATTTGGCAGGTACTACACCTCTTGTTGAAAAGATTAATAAGCTTGAAAGTCAATAAATTGAGGTGAAGCTTGTATTTATGGGTGATAATGGGAAGCCGCTTCCTATGTAAAAGACTAATGATGAAAACTATGCAAGCATTTCAAGTTCGTCCAACGTGTCTCCTCTTTATATTCCGAAGAGCAATCCTAATTAACATGGTTAAGAAGGAAAAAAGGTAGGCAATCCATTTTCTAAGGTTGGTGATCTATTTATCTCGGATAGCGATGATGATGAAGCCCTTGATGACTTCAATGAAACTTCTTGTTTTATGGCATTTGACGATTCTAAAGGTGGTAGTGAAGTGGGTATGAAGAGCTTATTGGAGCAATGGAAGGAAGATACCCATGACCAAAACCCTTATGATGATGATGGGTTTGATTATTGTAGTCTGACCGATGCTCAATTAAAGTTTGCTAATGCTTATGACATTAGCCTCCGTGGTCAGATTAGATAGGTTGTTTTTTATTTTGTTTTGTATAAGTATGGCATGTCATTTCTTATACTTGGTTAGGTCTCAAGCACTGTAGACGCTTTTCGTTTGTCTTTTTTGGGTTGAGGTGTGTGATTCACCCACATCCGTTGTACTTAATTGTTTTTTTTTTTTTTTTTTTTTTTTTGAGTAATTATATTTTTACCGAGGGTAACCCTTTCACCAAATAAAGATCCGTAGAAAGCGATGTAGACCTTAGTGACACATATTGAGTGTGCCAATCTGTTTGGACCTTTTGTGAAAAAATTTATATTGGTAAATAATCAAGAGTAAACTAAAAATATCCCGCACTTACAGATTGCAAATACAAGTTTAGCAACACAAAAAGTCTTTTTCCTCTGGTGGCTTGACTTTCTGTTTTCCTTCATGCTTCGATCAGTTTCTAGACTGTAAATATGTAAGATACGATATTAAAATGTCATGTTAGCATTTGGTTTTTGTCGTTATTACTCTTTTGAACATCAAAGATTTATTGAAAAGCTTGACCTAACTAAATGAAATGGAGCCAAGACTTTATAAATGTATTTTGTAGAGTAATTTGTATAATATATCTAATCAGTCATCAATGCAGATCGTGATCATCACCAAGAACTGAAGAGGCACAGCAAGCAAAACCGAGTTACCGACACATATGGTGTACATTATATAAACTCCACCGAATCATAAATTCCATTAACTAGGAGGATGCTCAAAGTTTGCATTCGACTACACTGATTTGTGACTGAAACATACCCGTCCCATGTATTCTATAGACTTGTTTACGTTACCCAGCAACAACCAAGTCAATGTATGTTTTTCACCAAAAAATTTATTTCTACTCTATTATACGTAAGATAGAAAGTTCAATTATTCCCTAGGTTAAACTTTATCCTTGGCTTGTAATATAACTGTTTCCTTTGATCGAACAGGAAATTATTCATGGTCCAACTAACAAGGGACTCAGTGAGAAATCAAACACGAGTAAGTTAATACAACCACCAACTAATTTTTTTATTATTTGGTAAATGATTTTGACAATCTTGGAACATCCACGTAAAACCAATTACTGGCAAGGGATGGAATTCCAGATGTCCATACAAGCTTTACATACATAAGAAAGCATATACATAATACATATAGTTAGAGATCAAGCTAGAGCTATTAAAAAAAGAAACCTTTACGAGCAGGCTTTCTTTTAGGATAATCCACATACAAAGTCCCACCGTACATTTTGGCAGCATCGTAGGAGTTTATTACCCTCTCAGTCCTCATGGCAGCGACTAGGGCCTCATGATACACTTGTTGCCTAACCACATAAGCTTGTTGGGGTTGGTACTGATAGTGAAATACCTGATGTGGCTGTGGGGTTCTAGTCGGTGGAACGACAGCTGCTGCTGATGGATGCTTGGAGTTACGACCACGTGGGAAAAAAGTATCTATGTCATTAAATGTTTCTTTCCCGAGATTAGCAAGGTCTGCTGTGTTCTTGGAATAATATGCCATTTTTGGGTGAAGCTATGCAATATGAAGGTAGAGACAGGAAGTAGTAGTTAGCTAGGTTGCTGTGTTTGCTTTGGGGTGTATGCAAGCCCGCATGCCTTTATATAGAATGTTCAATGCAAGTATTAATGAAATTTAGGTATTTTCATGAAATTTAATAATTTGTTTTTTTAACCACACTTTATTCTTTTGTTTGGTTAGGGAATAATCTTTTGTTGCTAATTATTCTTTAGGATTGCATCTACTGAAATTCGTAAAAGCTGAAGTATTACTGTACTTAGCTAGTCCCTAAATATGGTTTTGTTCATCTATTACGAATACTTCAAGGATCGATAAGGAAAAAAAAAAGAAAAAAGAAAAAAATAATAAAAAAAAAAAAGAGCTGCATTGGTGTACGTACTTGAGTCCCCTTTCTTAGAGACATGGATAAAAAGATGAGAAGTGATACATTCACACAAAAATTCCCAGAAAAGAAATTCACAAAAGGATGTGTATGTGATACGCCCCGAGCTTTATGTCATGTTACATTTATTTAGGATATGTGTTTGTGTCGTATTAGGAAACTGTCATTGTTTAGATATATCTTTATGTTTGGCTTGTTTTACAAGCTAGAGTTATTCGGTTATATATATATATATATATATATATATATATATATATATATATATATATATATATATATATATATATATATATATATATCGAATCATTATTATGAATAATTAAATCAACTTTAAAGTCAATAATATTCTAGTTCTCCAATCTTCTTCTTAAGGAGCTCGCGCCCGCTTGAAGTGGTGCCCTATCCCGATACAACCTTAACGGGTCGTATCAGTATGCATTAGATTGATATATTTGATAAATGTTTTCTCTCTTCTCTTATACTAAGTTAATCAAATACATACACATTCTTTTGTGGATTTCTTTTGTCAGCATTTTTGTGTGGTTGTATCACTTCTCTAAAAATTAAAGAGCTGCAAGAAGGTTCAGATAAATTGAACAAGTAAGACTTTTAGGATATATCATTTGTCAAATTGTCATGTTGATGGATATAACCTCTAAATATTTGAATTGAAGTAATTATTCATGTGTTTCATTGTAGTACTCTTATAGATATCAAAACTGAAGTACTTAATTTTGCATCAACGAAACATACTTTTTGTGTATCAGCGATCATTTACTGTGTACAAAGCAGAAATTGCAACTTAAGCCCACTGTGGATTAGAATAGAAGTTATATATGAGTTGTAAAATTACACGAAGTAAATCTCTTATTTACCCTTTTAAACCTATCCATGTATATTGGTACTTATTCTCAAGAGGGTATAGTAGAAAAAATAAATATATTATACATACAAATATTCGTACGCATGCATGCCGAAAGAATGAAATTCTTTATTGTATAGCAATATATGGAACACGAAAGGAACCTGCAAGGCTTGCAGGCTCGAACAATGTTGGAACACCCACCACCAAACACAAAAACATGCAGGTCCAACAATACTTCTACTTGAGATCGAAGAAAAAGCATCTTCACTTTAGTTCAATGATTAAGATTCGGATTCCCCACATACAACACCTTATTGATCTTGGTAGTTACTTTTGTACTGTCATTATATACAATGATATAATACTATCCATTATACATGTGTGCGATACACAATCACGTACTTAATGGTTCAAAACCAATTAGCAAGACAAATTAAATATAATCTAAATGGATCTCTATAGGGAGAACATGAGATACCTGCTAACAGAAATACGAGCAACCGAAAACAGCAATTAAAGTATATGTCACATGAAACTTCCACTGCCACTGATTTCACCATCATTCAACGCTAAAAAGTGCTATATATGCTATTACTAAAACGTACAATCGAAAAATATTGTGGATCTTTAAGGCTCCCACAACCATCACCTTCATCACTCCACAGGCACGAAATTTTGTTATTGTCGAGCAGTCATCTCTTTCTCCTAAAAAGGTAAGCAGAAAATGCTAACTAAAAGTAAAATTCTTTCCTACTGGTTCAAGATGAAAACAACCCATGTGGGAGCATAATGTAGACACTTTTATGATTCATAGCATAGCATCTTATTAGTTTAGGTCTTTACTTCTTACTTCACTAGTTTTACCATAGCATTATACATATGTTAAATATTATTAAAGTTTATTATTCTCTATAGTCTTAGTTATTATATTTCTAAATTATCCTTAAAAGATTTATGCCTTTCACCCTTTTATGGGAACCTCAATAATCTTTTATTTATGATTCATTCTCCATTCAGAAATTAAATATCACTCAGTATCAGTCTTGACCACCAAGCTTCTAAATAGTGAGGTAGACCAGTATGATATTTGAGCCCATTTTCAGCTATAAACTTAAATCAAATTAGTATTATTGATTGCGCTCCGGCATGAATGCTTTAGCAGTTCAGCCCAATTTACTTGACTGCAATCCATGGTTGGCCTGTTATAACGGGCTTATTTAATGGCCCATCATGGACTTATCGTAAGAGTAGAGGGAGTGATAACTTGTGTTATTTCATAACACCGTACCACGTCAGCGCCACATCATCTCAGCACCAAATAACATAACACCAAAAAACATCAGGAAATCATAACACCAAATAACACCACTTTTTACAAATTTACAAATTCCACCCTCAACACTTTCATTTATTAAAATTCAAACATTTTATTAATAAAACTAAAACATTACACTAGAAAATAAAAACATTACAATAAAAAAAATACATAATAGAAATTACGAAATGAAACATACGAAAATACATAATAAACTAGTCGGTATCATTTGGATTGGTTGGCGGACGTTGCAAGTTATATTTTTCTCTGATTCTTTGTTTTTCCAATTTGATGAAATACGCCTCATCCGGATCGACGTCACTCATTTTCATACTGAGAAATCTAAATTCATCCATACGCGTAGTCGTCTCGTCTTTCATCCTAGACGCTTCGTACGCCATTTGGGCCGCTTCCCGTCTAAGACGAAGCTCGTTAGTCATAGATTCCAAGTTGCTTGACGCACTTCCACCGGTGCTAGTCGATGTATCGGACTTTGTTTTTTGGACGTCCTTTGTTTCCCGAGAGAACGTGGACGTACATCATCACCAAATAGCTCTTGGTTGGTTTGACCGGGACATCTCTGGTTAAGTCAATCGGTGCCGGCGTGTCCCATTTTGGACACTTCTTCAAAATTAACCACGTGTCCACTTGAGTAAACGGCACACCTTTATTCTCGTCACGATACATGTGTCTAGCGTTCCTCATATCATCCACTTCATTTTCACTACTCTTTCTCGTGCGTACGGCACGTTTGTAACACGCTAGAAACTTTTGGCAATTTCCATTCAACGTATGCCACTTGCTTGAAACGTTTGTAACATGCTAGAAACATTTTCACCACTCTTTCTCGTGCGTACACCACACCTTTATGCTCGTCACGATACATTTGTCTAGCGTTCCTCTTCTGGTGTCCAACGTAACGTAATCTCGCTCACGTCGGGATTTTTTTCAAAATTAACCACCTCGTCGACTAGTTGTTTTTTGCCATTTTTTGCCGCACGTTTACCTCCACGTTTGGATTTTCGTGGAGACGTAGCTTCAGGTTCCACTTCGACACTAGCCGCTTGTGAGGATTGGGTTTGTGGTGTTGGGGGTGTGGATTGCTCTGCGTTATTTTGTTGTTGCCACAAATACAACAATTGTTGTTGCTCTTCGAATGACAAGTTACCAAACGGGTTAGGATTTGAAGAAGACCCGATGTTCGGGTTAGCGTTGGCATTTACAATGCCCATCAAATTTAAAAAACTTGAATCGTCTCGTCCCGACATGATTTTGATTTTGTGAGAATATGTTATAGTTATTTTTTTATTTTTATTTTTTTTGCTTATGAAAAGAAAGTGTATATACTTCTTCTTGTTCTAGTTCATTTATATAAGGTTCTAATTTTTTTTTTCTTGTGCCTACTAGCCGTTATATTCAAACGGTTAGTTTTTTTTTTTTTTTTTTTTTTTTTTTCAAAACTAACCTTTATTACCAAGAGTGGGAGGGATGTGTTTTGTTACTTTCAAAAAGATATATGCACGTTACAATGCACGTTGTAACGTTAACGTGCAAAGCAACGCAGCTCCAACGTTTGATCCTGGGAAATGTTTGTAACGTGGTAACGGCGTTGAAACCTTGCCACATAGACCATAACGCAAGCTCGGCGTATCACTCCCCATACTCTAAGCACACACCATCCACCAACATGAAGAGTGTGACCTTTGGAAAACCAACTCATTGTATCATCATGATATCATGATCTAACATCATCAGAAATTCAGAAGTGTTTTTCTTTTGGTATGATATTTCAGCCCATTTTGTTGGTTTTATTTCAGCTGAAATACCATTTCAAGCATACAGAGACACATTGAGCAACCACTACAAAAAAAATTGTGACACACAAAAAAGTGTCACCAAAAGTTAAATGTGTCATCAAAATTATAAAAGAAGTGTCGCTAAATTTTTATATGCTTCTCCCACACTTAATAAAGTGTAGGTAAGTCTAATTATAGTGACAAAAAAAAATAGTGTTAGACTGTTAGTCCATATTTTTTGCCTTTTGTGACACATTTTATTTACAAAGTGTCACTAAAATGTTAAATTAAGTGAGACTTTTTTGTGTCATTGAAACCTTTGTCACTAAACATATATTTTCTTGTAGTGTATTGGGACTTGAAATTAACCAAAAACATGTAAAATGGACCTCAAATATGATATTGCTTAAGCCAGGTAACAATGGATTATGATATACAGTAAAATGGATGCGCTGTGGATAACATTCAAAGGCCTTTACATGGAAAGTTGGAAACAGCTAAGGGAGATGAGGATTGCTTTTTTTCTTTTTTTTTTTTACTTAATTAATTCAGTTGTGGCTTGACCATATATAAACCAAAACATGAAGGTATAATGCTGCAACTTGATCCCTTTTTTGTTGTTTTATTTGATTGGACCAGAAATTAATTTGATTTTTAACCTAAAACTTATTTGATCTTGAGTAGAATTTTCTTGGAATTGTTAACGGTTTAAGTCTCACAGACGTTGATACCAAGGGCTTAAGAATAAATTGTGCGCTTCATATCTCAATGAGATTACATATGCATGCCTGAAATGTCTTTAACAACCCATATAACCCCCATTTGATGAGTATTGAGTGAAGAATTAATCCATCTTCTTGTAAGCACCCTGTCCTATCATCTTGTTTTGTTATTAAAGAGAACAGTCAATTTGCTCATATAGTTAATTAGTTTCGTTTAATTGGGTTGGGGCCTCGGTTGGAAGAGGTCAGAAGGTTTGCTCGGCTGCAAAAATGTAAAAGGGAGGGGTTACCGTTAAGTATCTTGGGTTGCCGGTCGGTGCAAATATGAGGAAAGCTTCTAGTTTGAAACCGATCATAGATAAGTCACTACAAGAAAAAGGGTGTTTAGTGACGAGAATTTAGTGACCACTTTTATTT
Organism: Artemisia argyi; assembly: GCA_030686995.1. Taxonomy (NCBI): domain Eukaryota; kingdom Viridiplantae; phylum Streptophyta; class Magnoliopsida; order Asterales; family Asteraceae; genus Artemisia; species Artemisia argyi. Next base: position 173,129,012 of record CM060696.1, on the reverse strand, counting down.
TGGTCACTATTTAAGCCATTTAGTGACCACATAATCCTTCGTCATTGATTTTTGGTCATTCATAAATTATTAGTGACGAGCTAGATGGTCACTAATTATTGACCGAACTACATGTCGAATATATTTGACTCATAATATACATAAGTTTATTAACCACTGATTTAACATAATAGTAATAATAACCGACTAAAATCAGTGGTGTAAAAATGAATTTAGATACATTTTAAAACGTTTTATTATGGCAAGATAAATATAATAGATGTAAAAATACAGTAAAAAAATTGGTGTAACATGCTTTAAATAGGATATTGCCAAATACTTACAAGTCCATATACCACTTAAATCCAAATACCAAATACTAGTTTTATTTTATTGGGCCTAATAACTTTTTTACAAGTCCATGTACCAAAACAATAACTTGTGCAAACAATAAGGGATTATACTATTCCAAACAAATTCATATACCTGGTGTCTGCACCCAAAAAAAAACAAATTCATTTACCAAGTCCATATACAAAAACAAATACTCCGTATAACTTTTTTTACAAATCCGAATACCAAACAAATTCATCAGCTCCATATACAAATAAGGATTCGCTTGGTTGATTCGTGCATCACAAATTCATCACTTATCAGGTTTCATCACAAAAGCACTTTTCACCTATTAATTTGTGAATAACAAATTCTCATGAATTAGTTATGTGTTATCTGTGATTTGAATTAGTTATGTGTTATATATTAGTTATGTGTTATGAATTAGTTATGTGTTTAATCACAAAAGCACTTTTCATCACTTATCAGGGTGATTCGCTCACTTATTAGGTTTTGATTAGATTCAGTTTTGGGAGCTAATAGGAGTGTTTGGGAGCTTATAGGAATATAAGTTTTGCGCGTCGTGATTCAGTTTGATCTGTAAATGTAAGTAGCGTAGTTAGGAGGAGACAGTTGATTTATGAGTGTAAGTAGCATAGTTGTAATTGCTGCACCAAAGGTGTTTGATGAAATGTATGAATAGCCTTACGTTTTGAAACAATTCTCAACGTTAAATTTGCTGCACCAAAGGTGTTTGATGAAATGTCTAACATAATTAATGTGCGTATTTAGAGCATTGTTTTGAAAAGTAGTACGTTTCTAGCTTTTGCCTCGAAAGTACATTTCTAGCTTTTACCTAAGTCGCAATATAGTTGGTTGGATGTTTAAAGTTAGTTGAATAATGGTAGATGTTGATATTATAATACAGTGTTTAAAGCTAGTTGGCTTAAGCTTGGTGATTACATCAGGCGTGTTGATATTATAATACAATGTGTAGGGTTTGAGAATGTGACTCTGTGATATTGGAGTTTAATAGCTATAATTGAAGCTTGTTTGATATGCTTTGATTTGATCAAATTCTAGTGGAAGTTGTTTCTTTAGATTATTACTAGTTAGTCAAACTTATAGTCACCTAAAAGACACGATGTTTGGTTTTGATATCGCATCTTTAGCATATTAGCCATCAGGTGTTCATTAGCTTATCAAACTGCTTATTTAGTGTTGAGAATTGCTTGTTTAGTAGTTATTAGGATAAGCAAATCATTTGAGTTCAAAATTGTGGCTTGAAAACAACCTATCTTAGTTAAAATTGCAAAACAGTATTTGAACTAAGTTTAGGAAACTAAGTTTAGTAACCCATTTTAAGTGATTTGGTCATTTGACAAAACTCAAACAGCCTCAATACAGTCACATAATTACTTAGGAAACTAAGTTTAGTAACTTTGTTTAGTTTAGTGGGCATTTGTTTAGTTTTGGAAGTTCCATGGGTTAAAAATGATTTTAACAGCTTAATCATAATTTATTAGGAAAAGTGCTTTTGTGTTGTAATTTTTGTGTTCAAATAGTCTCAATATGCATGGCAATTCTTTTGATCTAAATGACTTAAAGTTCTGTCTGTTTTAATGGTGATTTGGTCAAATTCAGATTCTTATCTATCACAATCCTTAAACAACCTCTTATGTCATTTTTACTTTCAATATTAGATATGCTTCAGTAGGATTGAGAGTTTGAATTTAGTTGCATAAGTATTTCATAGATAGGTCTCTAATAGTCTTAGCTTATTTTTCATTTTTACGTTTATTTAGTAGCCTAAAAACACCCTGCAAGTAGCCCTCATAAAACTGCAGCCCTGCAACTTTAGTTTTTACCTCAAACAGCTTATGTCTTTTAATTTTAATTTGTTAGATATTAACCCTCTTGCTCTAAAAGTTGGTATACAACTTATTTTGTTGCTTATTTAGTTAGTGATAATTTTTTAAATTTTTTTATCAGAGCTTTTCATAAGCTAGTGACCCCTGCTGGATTGTTTGGATTGCTGCAGGCAGTTAGGTGTTTTGCTCAATTTTTAGTAATTCAATGCTTATGGTCTTATCATTGTTGATAAATTGTATGTGGAAGGCATACATTTTTCCATTTCTTTTCTGTACTATTGAATTATAAACGTAAATTATTAGTATGTTGAACATGAAATCATCTCTCTAACTTACTATACTGATACAGCTTTGAATACCCATCACAATATCACACCAGCATCTTGTGTCATTTTTCTGCATATTCCTTAATTGTGGTTCTATGGTCCTGGAGTGAAGTGTATTATGTGCTAACTTCTGCTGATATGATTTAATTTTTGTTTCAGAGCTAAACACGATTTAAAGTCTAGAACACAGGATAAAGATGTATTTCAGAGTTTACAAGTCTCCCAAGAAGTTGGAATCCTATCAAGGGCGAGGACCGCAGCCATTAACTTTGTGATATCAAGAAGTTGGATCCTCCACATCATCAACAGATTCAAAAGAGAAAAAGTTATAATTGGTTGGAAAATGAAGAAAATAGGAATTCTTTCTCTTGTCAAAGTCCAGTTATAAACCAAGGGGTGGAAGATGAGCAAGAAGACACTCATGAAATAGATTATGCACAAACAGAGGCAGACACGAGTGATGATGAACATGAAGAGAACATTGGTTCAACTTCACATGGTATGTTTTTAAAATAAAGATAGTATGTTGTCATTCTGTGATATTGTATTAACCAAATAGATTTTTTTCGTTGAATATTATTTTTAGGCATGACCATCACTAGGAAAGAGTCTAGAGCTTTAGGTGAAACTAGAAAGAGCCGCACCAATAAGAAGAACTTGGTGTTTAAGGTTGACGAATGTTCAGGAAAGATTGTTGGGGAAGATGCTCAACGTTTTATTACCAAAGGAGGATGTGTAATGAGAAAGTTCGCCAAACTAGATGGTACAACATGGAAGAAGCAACCTGATTCATTGAAGAAGGATATAATCACAAAATCAGTAGTAAGTGTTATTTTTAAAATGCTCACAAATAAGTCAGATATATATATATTTATCCTATTTTATTAATTTAACCTGTTGGATATCTATAAATGTGTGCGATAGTAAAGAATGCACATATGTATATAAACTCATAAAGTTGCTAACCTTTTTTGTACTTCTAGGAAAATTCAAACTATGATGAAACATGTGACATGATGGAGCATGCTATGCAAACACAACTAGCGAGTCAACATAAGAACAAACAGTACGAATTGCACCTTCATTTTCAAAAATATCCAAGTAAAGAGGATGCAATGATGCATCCCCCAAATGGTGTGCGAACCAGTGATTGGGTAAATTTGTGTGAGAGATTTGCAAGCGAAGAATTTCAGGTTATAAGCTCATTTTTTTTTATTCTTCTAAGTACGTAACATTTTGTTGATAAAGAATACATATTTCAAATCATAATGATGTCTAAACTTTTAACTTTATAGGAGATAAGTGCTAGAAACAAGAAAAACAGATCTTTCAACGAAATTCCACCTGCAGTTGGCACCCATTCGACTGCGAGAAGAGTTGATGCGGTGAGTTTATTTTATGAATAATTAATATATCTATTTCTTATTTTGTATTTTTGGAATTGTATTATGATATATGTATGAAACAGAGAAAGAGAAAAGGGGAACACGTAACAGCAATTGGACACTTTGAAATTGCACATTATTGTGAAAAAAAAGAGAAAATGGTCAATGAGAAGGCCGAAAAAATTCTGGTAATTTCTACTACTTCCTACGTGACATTTAAAATTACATAATTAATACATAAGTTGTTGATATACCAACTTTTTTTAATGCAGAATGAATTACGAATTGAAGAAGCCAACTCAACTTTGACACCAGCAGAGATATGTTTAAAAAAAACTAAAACATATTCCTGGACATGGTAAAGCACGTTCTGCATCTACAAGGAATTTTTTGGGCAACAAAAAGTTGAGATTGGACTTAGAGTCAGAAAAGGAAAGATCCAAGGCTTTAGAGGAGGATATGAAGGTTATGAATAAAAACCAACGCCGACTTCAAAAGCAGAATAAAAAGATCAAGGGCCAATTAAAATTCATGTTGGGAGAGATAAATCGTTTATCTAGACTCCACGCCCAAACAAATGTAAGTTCAGAAATTTCAGTTCCTTTATTTAGCCTTGGATCCTTATCAATATAGCAATTGTGTCCTGAGTCATCATAGATATCAAGATGGATAGGTGGCGGAGTGTATGGGTATATAAACAAGTCATTGTTTTTTAATAACTGGTTAATTACTGTTTTAATTGTATCCGAAGTTAAGAATGAATTAACTTAATCACCTGGACTAGTTTTGATAGAACTGAAAACACCCCTTAAGGCTTGCAGGCCTGAATTCCTAAGAAAAGTGTCCAAACCTTTTGGGTGCACCAGCTATTTTACAGAAAAGTGTGCGGCTACAGTGAAATTCATACTCTTATTCAACTGGTCTTAAACTCTTGATAGTTTTTAATGTCATCTTTAAATGTGAATCTGGTCTTAAACTCTAGCTTAGGAATATGGGTTTAAATGTGAATCTGGTCTTAAAGTGGACTGTTTGAGCTTGACCACCCCTGCACCACAGTTACCTTACTCATAAGTTCATGTTCATAAGTCCTTAGCTACCTGTGTAGTGAAGTTAATTGGTGGATTTTTGTTGTTTTGGATGTTTTACACTTCTAGCTTGAAGATTCTGACCATAAGTATGTTTTGTTTCTGACCATAGACACATATTATGTAAGATTTTTGTGGCTACTTGCTTCTTTAATATACTGTTGGTGATGTTAAAGACCTTTTTATTCCTATCACAATGTACAAACTTGCCTGAAACTGAATCATAAAATGGCACTACTTTTTAGGAATTATGATGACTACACTATGCTCAAGAAATGAACTACTTATTTCACCTCATGAAAGATTTGAAATATTTTGTTAATTCTGGTTATCTTGACAGCTCTTGACAAACATGAAACTTACCTCACATATTCTGGTTTAGCAATATTTCTGAACTGTGAATTCTTGCACCTGCATGTATTGGTACACATACATACCAGATACAATTAATCCTTAATCACTTACAGTTGAAAATGATAAATATTAATGTTAATTTTACTTATAGTTTATGTTATTATTTACATGATGATGAATGATTCTTCTAAATTTAGTTGATATTGTTAAGGAACTTGGGAAGGGAAAATATATGTATAAGTGTGTGTTGAAGTCCAACTCAATTGTGGTAATGAAGAAATATTGGTAAATGTGTTAACAATGCCTGAATTTAGGGAGAGGACTGAACGTGTGGGTGGAATGGATCATATGGGTTTAGCAATGTTTCTGAACCATGAATTCTTGCACCTTCATGTAGTGGTAGACATTTAGCTTATGAACTCTCCTTATAAAGTGAAAAACTCATATGGGTTTGAATGTCTCTTTATTATGAATTGCAGGATTTGCAGGATTGAATTAAAGAAGTTGCAGACTAGAAAAAATTTGCGGGCGTTCATTTTTCTATCGTACATTACGGGTAGTAACAACAGATTCAAAGATTGAGTGTTATAAGAAGGTTGTCTTGAAAATCATGTTTTTAGACTTTATACATGTTCATTGTTGTATTTCTTTAATAACTTCGTAGACAAATGGATGCGATTGTTGGTATATTATGGATCTGCTGAAAATCATGTTTTTAGACTTTATACTCTTATATGTTTTGTTTAATTTGTGTTAAGAATAAGATTTTAGTTTTCTGCTTAGCTAAAAGTAAAAGGGTATGACGAAACCGAGCATTTTTTGGTTATCGGCAACTTGTGATAGTGACCACTTTTTGGTCACTTATCAACCAAAATAGTGACCACCATTTCGTCTCTGGCAAATTAGTGACCAGATATTTGGTCACTGATTGGTTTGAAGTTGTATCTACCCATCCATTCAGTGACGACTTTTTGGTCACTATTTAGTGACGAAACTGCATTCGGTCTCTAATTGTAAATAGTGACGGACCTATAGTGACCACAAGTGACCACCTAAATTTGGTCACTAATCACGTTTAGTGACCAAATTGGTACTGTTTGTGACGAAAATTGCTTGTCACTATTGTCACTTTTTCTTGTAGTGAGTTTCGGTCAAAGCTTTCCTTATGGAAGGCGAAGATGTTACTGCTCAGGCGAAGGCTCGTCCTCATTAAATCTGTTATGTCAAACTTACCTGTTTATTTTTTCTCACTTTATCTAGCTCCGTGTGAAATAATCAAAACCCTTGATCGCATTCGAATGAATTTTTTCTGGGGCGGTGGACTTGAAGATAAGAAAATAGCATGGATTTCATGGAAAGATGTAATGGCTGTTGGATGATAGAAACCCCGTGGGTATAATCTTATTATTCATCCACTATTTATAATAGTGAAACCCTAATACCCAAAACCCACAAACCGGGCTTTGGCCTAATTATCAACTAATACTCCCCCGCAGTTCGAGCGGCGAAATCGCGAAAGCTCGAACTGGAGTAGTAAACTAAGAAAGCAAAATAAAACAAGAAACCAAAATAAAACATCGTCTCGGGAATTGATACCCTAGATTCGACATAAAAAAAACAAAAACAAACAATCAAATATCTAAAACCGGTCGACAACACACATGGTCGACAAACAAACAAAGCACCCGTCGACAACTCTTGGTCGACAAACAGAGATCGTCAACAACTCTTGGTCGACAAACAAAAACAAACAATTAAACAACTTTTTTTTTTTTTTATGTAACAAACCACAAAATAGTAAAAAATTACCACTAGTATTAAAACTAAACAACCGAATGTAAAGTTCACATGAGACCACTGCTTCGTTGATCCAATCAATACCTCATTGCCTGATTAAATAAACCAATCAAATCCAAAGAACCAAACTTCTAACAATACTGACGTACAGCAAGGTGCAGATCCAAGCGAACAAATAATTGCGAATACACGAACCATTTTTTTTTCTTTTTCTTCATAGCTTCGATAGAGAGATAATTTTAGGTAATTAAACAGAGAGAGAGATTTGACGAGGTACAGGGATGTCGGCTCATGATGGCCGACTAGGTCTCGGGACCAAACCTGCTCATGATACCATGTTGGATGATAGAAACCCCGTGGGTATAATCTTATTATTCATCCACTATTTATAATAGTGAAACCCTAATACCCAAAACCCACAAACCGGGCTTGGGCCTAATTATCAACTAATAATGGCTTCATTGGTAGAAGGCGGTCTTAGCATTGGATCTCTATAAGCTTGTAATAATTTATTCAAGCAATTCATGGGCAATAGGAAGGAGGTGCATTTAAAAAAAAGGCACATGGGTTAATATAATAAAATTAGATGAGAAGCTTCAGCAACTTAACATGCCTCAAAAGTCTCTCTTTTCTCGGAAAATCGGTAAGGGGATACAGTTAATTTCTAGATTGACGAATGGATCGGTGACTTTAATCTTGCGAATATGTTTCCTCGTTTATACGCTCTCGAGATTAATAAGGATTGTAGTTTAAGTGAGAGGCTCATTCGGGTTGGTGACTCTTTTACATGGAATTGGAATTGGAGGCAGCTTTAAGAAGCAGGCGGGAGATAGCTGGTTTTGATCAGCTAACGGAGGTGGTTCGTGATGTGATTTTGTTTTGACCAGCTAACGGAGGTGGTTCGTGATGTGATTTTGTCTGATGTCTCGGATTCATGGAGGCAGTCTCTCGAAAAGTCATGTAAATTCATTGTCAAATCTATTCACTCTCGAATTGAAAACAAAATTTTTCTTTCTTCAGACCACTTCACTAAATGGTCAAAGTTGATACCAAAGAAGGTTAATATTTTGGCGTGGAGAGATATTCGTGACCGGTTAGCCACCAGAGTTAACCTTGATTTGAGAAACATAGATTTGTATTTAACTTTATGTCCCAATTGTGACTGGGGAGTGGAATCTATAGAGCATCTGATTGTTTCTGCAACTTGTCAAACACAATCCCGAGTTGTGTTTTTCAATGGTGGGGTTTTATTATTATTTTTATTTTATTTATTTATTTATTTATTTATTTATTTATTATTTTTATTTTATTTATTTATTATTATTATTTTGTCTCAGCGTTCTGCGTGGTTGTTCATTGTTAAACATTATTGATTTCGTTGAGAATTTTAAGCCAAAGGAAAAAAGCTATTTTCAAGCATCTTCAATTAAGATGTTTTGAAGTCGTCTTGTTCTCATTTGTTTTGTTTGGATAATGTGGAATAGTCGAAATCGCAAGGTGTTCATGAATAAGTCTCAATCTAGCATCAATGTTTTCAAGGAGATTCAACAATTATCCTACAATTAGATTGGCGGTAGATTCACAAAATTGTTTATTCACCGGAATGGTTGGATTAATGATCCTATAATTGCTACCGGTTAGGCTCTTTTTATCCAGCTTCTTGCTAGCTTTTCTCTTCTTGTTTATAAAGTTCGCCCTTAAAAAAGAAGGTTAATATTTTTGTGTGGAGAGCTATTCGTGACTGGTTAGCCACCGGAGTTAACCTTGATTTGAGAAACATAGATTTGCATAACTTTATGTCCCAATTATGACTTGGAAGTGGAATCTATAATGCATCTGATGGTCTCTTGCAACTGGTCAAACACATTCAATTCTAGAGTTGTGTTTTTCAATGGTGGGGATTTTTTATTTTTTATTTTGCCTTAGCATTATCGTGGTTGTTCATTGTTAAACATTATTGATTTCGTTGAGAATTTAAGCCAAAGGAAAAAAGCTATTTTCAAGCATCTTCAATTAAGATGTTTTGAAGTCGTCTTTTTCTCATCGGTTTGGATAATGTGGAATAGTCGAAATCTCAAGGTGTGGATAAGTCTCAATCTAGCATCAAAGTTTTCAAAGAGATTCAACAATTATCCTAAAATTGGATTTGCGGTAGATGCACACAATTGTCTATTCACCGGAATGGTTGGATTAATGATCCTATAATTGCTTGTATAAACTCTACCAGTTAGGCTCTTTTTATCTAGCTTCTTGCTAGTTTTTCTCTTCTTTTTATAAAATCCGCCCTTCAAAAAAAAAGTTGGTTAGTTTCATTCTAAACTAACGGTGAAGTTATGATATATCAAATCAAAGATGGTTCTTAATTTACTCAAAATCTGACGCATTTGCCTTGTGATGATGGAGGTTCCAGAACAAACAAAGGCTCGGATAAATAGGATCTTCCTTTGATATTTGAATTACAAGAGAGGGAGAGATAGTCTTTATCAAAATATTTCAACTAGTATAGGAAAAGGGTTAAAAAAAAAAAAAAAAAAAAAAAAAAAAAAAAAAAAAAAAAAAAAAAAAAAAGCCTCAAACCTAGTAGATGCTGAAGCTTGTATGTACAGAAACTACGCAAGTGCTAGCTAGACAGATACCATCATGTCCTAAGCTACATGTGTTCCATGCATACATGATACATAGATAAACTACAACACAGTATAACTAACTTATAGCTTTCCGGTTGGGTTAATTGATAAATTATGATCAGTTTGCCACCTCAAGCTGTTGCCGCTTGGTGGAAGTTAATTGCCACTCCTCTCATTTCAGAAGGTGGAAGGATCACTTGATGAACGGTGGAGTATTGTGGCCGATGTTGATAAAGGCAAACTTGTTGAGGTCGCTGACATGGCTTATGCCCCGTTGTCCCGTAGCACCCTACAATTGCAATATCTACCGTCTTTGATGCCATTGAGAAGAAAATTTGTATTAGAAGTTACAGAAAGGTTTTCGAGTCGTATGAGTTATGATGAAAGTTTGTTACTTGTGATATGCTGCTTGAAGTTTAAGATGAGACTCCTTTTTATAGAGAGCATGATTCTTTCTTATCTATCGAAGTATTGTTAGGAATAAGCATAAAAGAATCTAATAATTTCAATCATAAGTGCCACTAAAATGGCTTTGAATCAATTCCATTATGTCAAGCAATAATCCCGCTATGGAGAATCCAAGAAGGTATTAAGTTTATACATAAATTTCCTGCAGCAAATTATCAATTATTTTGTATACACAACGTACTGTCAGACTTTATTACAAAAGACATAAGGGACAAACTACAGCTTCAACCAATAACCAGTTCACTCCTAGTTAACTGAACAAACATCCCAAAGTTACCCGCTAGATTTCCGGTCTTTGTTTTGGGAAATTCAAGTACTTGTTGATCTCTGGCTTAGCAACAGGAGCAAAAAAACAAAAACAAAAAAACATCATATTTTTTTTTGTTTTGTGTGTGTAGGTGTTTGTATTTTCAGTTGGTCAATTGGATAGGAATCAAGTGCAATATTCTCAAGCTTTTTGAGTCTGCTGGTCTGAATCAGGGACCTCTTTTTTTTCTCTCTGCCATTTGAGGTAATTAATTTGTTTCTCGTAAAATTGGGCTAGTATCTTGGCAATAAAACCTACACTCTCACTAATTTTTCGCTGAAATACTTTTCCAGACAAGTTATGATATTTGTACTCTATTCTATTTGTTATATTCTAACTATTTTACTTGTTATGAGATAATGATTCAATACTTGTAAGAGATGTCCAATTGTTCAGTGATGATGGATTGATGGTACGTGGTTTTAAACAATGTAAGGTTCATATAGCAAATTAATGATCATGCCTTGATATGCGTCTGAGAGAGAGAGCGCATATACTTTAAAAAAAAATAAAAATAAAAAATTACTACTGTAGTACAGGGGTACCAAAAAAAACCACCTCTTTTTTTTTGGGTAAAAGGTCAACGACCCGGTAAATATATTACTCCAAAAAACATTTAAGTACAACGGATATGAGTGATTCTCATATCTCAGCCCGTTACATAGGCGAAAGGCTTACATAACAAGATACTTCCTATTTTCTAGACAAGAAAACAAACCATTTAAAGACTCGGACAAAAATATAACCTACTTCCTACGACCTTGGAGATTAAAGCCATAAATGGCGTTAAGAGCATCCAATTCCTCTGGAAGATCATAGATTTGCTTCGAGTAATCATCATAGTCATCCAACTCATCTTCACGCTCATGACCTCCACCAAATAGATTTGCTGATTCGTCGAACGTGTTAAGAACCTCCTCCTCATCACTATCAGTAACCACAATATCACCCACCTTAGAGAATGGGTTAGCCCTCTTATTGGCAGATGCAGACGGAATAGGAACACCTTTATCATCCAAAAGGGAAGCTTTCTCATCGATAAGTAGCTTTTCAAGTTTACTAATTTTCTCAACTATAGGAATAGAACCACCTTCCATAGTTCCCATTAAATCACTCACAAGGGGTTCTTGTGATGTAGTACCAGTCTTAACCGACGCATCCTCATTAACTTCCATTGTACAGGCAGTATCCACATCCATGTTGGTGTCATCAGTAGGAATACCAAACGTATCCGTATCATCCATATTAAGAGCATCAAACTGGTTCGATGTAGAGATCGTTGTACCACTAGAACTAGCCACATCAGGAGTCTTCTTCTTATTGCCACCAACATTCTTGGGTTTAGGGGGAGTCTGTTTGGGTTTATACTGAAACTGCTTACCCACAACAGGTTTAGTAAACCCTCTTTTACCCGGAATTGTAGAACCACCTTGTTTTCCTTTCTTCCTGTTATTAACAGTCTTGAAACTATCATTAACAAGCTTAGTAGACTGAACAGGAGGTATAACAACCTTAGGGCAGTCAGTCAGAGTATGACCAAATATCTTACACTTATCACAACGAGGTGGTTGCCACTCGTATTCAACCCTTATCTTCTCAATAGTCGAACCCGAACCATCAAGTAACGGTATCTCAACAGTGAGGCTGTCCCGCAGCACCTCATCCGACTTCACTTCTATCATGCATCTAGCAAAACTACTGCGGCCCCACGATTCCTTGCACATATTGCTTGTAAACGCATCTAACCTTTTGGGCGTACCAATCAGTGTGGCTAGAAGACTGAGGCCATCATCAGAAAACATTGCAAGGGGGACATCATGGAATTTAACCCAAACAGGAATGTTAGTCAAATCCTCTTTAAGTAGGTTAGTGTTCAAATTCCATGGTTTAAGAATAATAGGAATATTTCTGATCAACCAAGGACCGTTTTCAAGCACATCATCAACACCTTTCTTCGAATAGAACTTAAAGAAGAAGAACCCCTTTGCATTCATCATTACCTTTTGCACACCAAACTTAGCCCATGCACTGCGGACATAGTAATCAACAACAGAAAAAGCAAGGCGTTGGCCAAGGAAATAACCATAGAGAGTATTCTCAAACCTCGTGTTTACCTCTTCCACTACTTTCAATGGAACTGAAAGGTCAACATCATCCTTCTTTTTGCTACATTCCAACCTCCGAAAATTAGACACGTGTTTCAGAGGTTCATTAGAAGTAGCACCCGCATAAGAAACCGACTTCACTCCAGTACCACCCGAATTGTTCAACTTAGAAGATGAAGCCATATTAGCAATATCAGAATCAATTTTATTCATTGCTTCATCAAACTTCTTATTCGCATTAGCAATTAATTGCTCCACATTAGGCTGTTTTGAACCATGAGAGGACGAATGCCCAGAAACATTAGAATTGGAATTATTCCCAATACCACTTGAAGAGGATGCCTTATTAGCCACAGAATCAGTACTTGGAACTGGCTCCAAGTCGTCTCCATGTGGTATATCATTCGTAGGTGGAATCGGCTCCACTGTCTGAGTACCATGCATAGAACAATCAGGAACATCATCAACATTCAATCTAACACTACTAGGGTTCATCGTTGAGGGTGAACTCAACTCACCAATACTAATAGTGGTCGATGGAATATTACCAAGTGAAACCCTAGTACCCATGTTTACCTTGGAAACCGACTCACCAAGACTCATGGCAACCGGGTTAACATCTGACTCACTCGTTTGCTGCTCAACCCCCGTACGAACACTCGCAGCAGAGTAGGAGGCGCTCGTATGATTAAGAAATCCCTTATTCATCTCTCACAAAATCCACTAACAATAATACCAAAGAAAAAACCGCAAGATGCACGACCAAAAAGAAAAGAAAACCCTAACAAAAAGTTAGGGTTTTAATCGATGAAGAGTAATACAACTAACCAACATCCATAGTGATCGAACCAGAAGATAGGCGATCAATCCGATCAGAAAAGAAGACGATTAAATTAAACCCTAAGGATCGAATATAAAAAACGATAAAGGGTTATTTAGGGATTAGAAAGTCGCCAGAGAGAGATGATCGGTTTTTTTTAAAAAAAAAAAAAAAAAAAAAAAAAAAAAAAAAAAAAAAACACCTCAAACTAGTAGAGATAAGCTGAAGCTTGTCTACACGCAAACTACATGAGCTAGACAGATGTTTTTATCTCCCTAATAATATATGCTGCATGCATGTTTAGATAAACTACCAAGATTGGGCTTATCAAGTACTAATGTGCCAACTCATGATGTTGCTGCTTGGTATAAGTCCATTGTCACCCCACTCATTTCAGAAGCAGGACGGATCATTTGATGAATGGTGGAACATTGTGGCCGTTGCTTGTAATGGCATAACTGTTGTTGAGGTTGCTGCTTGCCATTAGGCTTATACTAGCCTTTTATTAGACGGTATATGACCCAATGTTTTTTTCTTCATAGGTTAGAGATGAAAAATTAGCGGCTAATAATTTTGATCTATCACCGAATCCTAGATCCAACATTTTTTCTCGTATGCGTTTCAATTTGGACGAACTTTCAGCCATCACAGAATTGCGTCGAATTCAGTAACTTGAGAGAATTGGTATTGCTAATGAGTATTCGGTTGCCTTTTTTTTTCTTTCTTAATTAGAATCAATGTTTTTTTAAGTAAAAAGACTAGAGAATTTTGTTCACTAAAAAAGACAGATATGTTTCTTGCAACACATGGAAAAATTCATTTGGGTAACATTCAAGATTTGTCCCTTTAGGTAACCTTCAAGAGAAGCAGCCATCCAATAAGCATAAGACGCCTACTTTTATGGAAAGATGATTTGGACAAAATCATCTTCATCCGATATTGTAGATAGCGTATACACAGAAGTATACCAAGGACATGGAAGAGGAGTTTTTTTTAATTTCGCAAAAAAAGCATGCACATTATTATATGAACCAAATAGATCGACTCTCTTGAGCTGGAATTTCGAGCAGTGGACAATGACATTGAGTCGGATCCCAAAACCCACACCTAGTGCAGCTAAGTATTAATGCATTCCATTCTGCCTCTCGCTTCTCATAGACCCCACAGTCAAGGTTCCTCTTCATGTTGATCTGCTCTTGAGAATCAGACAATGACATCTTTTGGAGTTGGTTTGATTCATCAAAGTCAACAGCATCAGCCTTCTCCTCGCATCATTGAGATAAACCTAGACTCATTTTTGCAAATTGGTTTGATTCTTTATGGAATGAATTGAGGTTGTTCTGTTTTCAGGTTTGAATTCAACCCAGTAGGCTAAACTTCATTGATTATTCAGTAATTATAGATTACATATCATAATTAAAACCCTAACGGACCCAAAGCCCACATCCGGGCTTGGGTCGTATACCTTCTAATACCCTTTGGCCCAAAGCATTCATCGACCATCATGAAACGGTCTAGCCCTACCTACCATAGCAAGATTAGTCTTTGATGACGTCAATAAAAAACACTTGTATTAGAAGTTATAGGAACGTTGTAGTCTTATAAGATATAATGGAAGTTTCTTTTTTGTTAGCTAGGCTGAGTATGAGAGAAATCTCCCTTTATAAAGAGCAGATTTCATCTTATTTTACCTTTGTTCAAGTATTTGTTTATAGGAAAAAAGTATAGAAGAATATAATTAATTATTCTAACAGAAAATGTCATCAAAAAGGATTATTCTGTATGGATAAGGAGATGGAAAAAGCTACGAGGTTTATGAATATCATGCAATGAAGCGTTACATATATGGTATGTAAATGAGATTGACTATTACAAGTATTTTCAAAGACTTGAGGGATTAAACTTCAGCTTCAATCTATAGGATTTTTTTTTTTTTTTTTTTACACCTTTTGTCCTAGTTAATTTACCAACCTCAGAAAGTTTCCTTATAGAGAATTGAAACTTCTGCAGATCCTCTAGCTATCAAATTCCGTCCCAACTTATCATACGTGCATTCTCTGTTATGTGCTTATTACTTATTCATCTCTCTACGTAACACAACTAGAAAAATGTCTATAGTGACACATCGAAAGTAGAACATATTCAAAATTTTCACTAAAGCCTTCCTGGTGTCATCCAAACATAGAAAATCAAGAATGGGTAAAGGAGTATCTGGTGGTAATTAGAAGCCTATGGTGACATAATAAGAGCATGAGAGTATGTTTTCAACCACTTGTGACATAAAGTTTCATACAAAAATGAAACTTAAGGCCCTAAACAAATTAAAACAGTATACTCTTTTTTTTTTTAAGAAAACGCGTGTAAACACCGAATATACTGCTACTGTTTGTTGTTATAAAAGTTTTTTCCTTAGTTTTTTATACAGATGAAACTTCAAAATACAATCACTTCATAAGCTGTTATGAGTTTCGTTCCACAAAGATGATTATAACTCTTCTCATATATCTATACTACTATATAATGTATTTGGAACTATTCTATAATTAGAAATGCTTAAAAATTCAGACTTTTACTTACTAATTATGGAAACAACCACCCCTAACAATTGTGAACCTATAATCTCGCTTCATTGCTTCTCAAAACTCGAAGGACCAAAGATGTTAGTTAGAAACTTTGTAACCGAAAGTTAGTTACAGAAGTTAGTTATTGGAAAGTTAGTTATTAGTTATACCGGTTGGAACTATAACCGAAAGGACACATTGGTTGGGTCATACCGATTCAAACCTTATATATACATATGTATTAGAATCGTTTAATGGTTAGACAATATATAGATTTACTTATTCATATTACTTTGCAACTTATTATATCGATCCAAAGATAGTGGGACAACAATTGGCATCAAGAGCAAGGATTATACATCAACATCATCACAACGATTTCTGCAATAACGAAATCAACACAAATCAGTGAGAAGCCAAAGAAAGACGCAAGACAAGAGGAAGAACAATTCGTTACTCCCCTTTGAGCGAGAAGAGATACAACTTGTTTTCTTTTAAATCTTCGAAGGAAACACGTTTTTGAATAAGGAAACGCGTAGAAAAGATAGTGCACGATCTGTTTTACGTAGAAGTTGCAAAACGCAAAGCATCAAGCGTATTGGTGTCGAGGAAGATAGTGGAGACTTTGTGTATTAAGAAAAAGGAACTAGTTCGAGGCAAAGAAACACAAAGCAAAGGGCGTTGTTGGTTGAGAAAAGCGTATACGTAGTATTAATTGATCATTTGGATAGAAGAGTGTGAAATTTGTGTCGATATTAACACAAAAGAACAACAACAACGAGAGGCGCAAGAAACTGTATAACCAAATATTGGTTGTTTCGTTGCAGCAAGGATCAAACGACGAGACAGATTTGATTCATATTTACCAAGGCGTGGTAACAAGTAGATGTGTGTAAGAAACGTAGAGATTTCAAGATAACGAGATCAAGTTGAACACACAAGAAGAAGATAACAACGTGTAGAGTGGTATTATTTTTGTTTGTGTCGAATTTCTGAAACAACATTCGACAACAACAACAACAACAAAAAGCAGGGACTCGTTAATAAAAAAAACAATTCGACAAGAAGGAGAACAAAGGATCTTTGGTGTTTATTTGCTGGTTCGGATCAGAAGCAAAAGTGGTATAAAGAATCAGAAACAAAGATTTGTGCAAAACTGGTATCAAGGAAAAATCCGAGAGGTTGCTTGGAAAGATTTGAAGTCGATTTGGAAAGAAATAACGAGGCAGAAAAATAAACGAAAGGAGACAAGGGAATACATCTCATATTCAAATACGATAACGAGGTCACAAGTTCTAATTTTCTGGATTTCAATTCATTAGAATAGTATAGATTTTTTAGTTTATACTATTAGGAATCCCGAGAACTACTATTGATCCCGTAATTACTAGGAATTCCCGAAAACTATATATATTCCCATATTAGAGGAGATACCATATTAGAAAATTCCCGTGAATATTAGAAAGTGAAGATCATAAATACTTTCAAGATGGGCGATGATACGAACGCAACAACTACATTAAAACCCTTAACACCTATAGCACAATACCAATGTCCTAAGTTGAAAAACACAAATTACACGGTATGGGTTATACAAATAAAGGTTATATTAGAAGCACATGGTTTGTGGGAGACAATAGAACCTACGGAGAATACAGAATTAGATGTTAAGAAAGATAAGGCAACAATAGCCTTGTTATATCAAGCGTTGACAGAGGATGTAATTTTACAAGTGGCAAGTTGTAAAACAGCGAGGGAATTATGGGATTCATTAAGAAGGAGACACGTTGGCGAAGAGAAAGTGCAACAAGCACGATTACAATCTTTAATGATAGGATTTAATGCCCTTCAGATGAAGGATGATGAGACGGTGGATGCATTTGCAGATAAGTTAAATGGTTATGTCACGAAGGCAACAGAACTAGGGAAAACAATAGATGAATCACTCATAGTTAGAAAATTATTAGATTCCACACCAGATAGATTCATTCAGATAGTAGCATCCATAGAACAAACTAGTGATCTAGACAACATTACCCTAGATGAGATCACAGGAAAACTCAAAGCATTTGAGGAAAGGATAAAACTCCGGAAGGGAGATCAAGTTGAAAGCCAGGATAATTTATTATTCACACACGGTGAACACTCAAGTAGAGGAAAACATTTTAATAAGCATGGAGGTAGATCAAACTATGCACGAAGAAACTGGCAAAATAACAAACACAGAAATAACTCACAAGAGGGAAAACCCAATTATAAGGAAAACCCTAATAAGAATACAAATAGAAAGGATGTGAGTAAGTTAAGATGTTACAGATGTAACAAACTTGGACACTTTATGAGAAAGTGTAGAGTAAAATTGACAGATAAGGAACAATCCAACCTTATCTTAGAAGATGAAGAACCATCACTATTAATGACTAAGCACGAAACCAAACACGAGGAAGTTTTGTTGAATGAAGGCCAAATTCAACCAGGAAAATATGCTTCAAAGGACGAAAGCATATGGTATTTAGATAACGGTGCAAGTAATCATATGACGGGAACCAAGAGTCATTTTAGAGATATGGATGAAAACATAACAGGACGAGTAAGTTTTGGAGATGGATCATATGTACAGATAAAGGGAAAAGGCTCTATATTGTTAGGTTGCAAAAACCAAGAACAAAAGGTCGTATCGGATGTATATTATATACCAAACCTTAAGAGCAACATACTAAGTCTAGGACAACTTACAGAAATAGGTTGTAAAGTTATAATGGAGGGAAATAGATTGACTTTGTATGATAAGAGCAGGAAGTTATTGATGAAAGTTGAAAGATCCAAGAACAGACTTTACAGTATTAGATTACGGATAGACACACCTATATGTCTCTTAGCAAATATAGATAACCAAGTATGGTTATGGCATGCTAGATTAGGTCATCTAAACTTTGAAGATATCAACAAGATGACTAGAAAAGGTCTAGTAGAAGGAATACCTAGAATAAATCATGCCAGACAGATTTGTGATGCATGTTTATTAGGAAAACACAGTAGAACACCATTTCCAAACCAAGCTAAATTCAGATCAAAGAACCCGTTGGATTTAATATATGGAGATCTTTGTGGTCCTATTAGTCCAACAACACACTCAGGCAAGAAACTTATATTCTTGTTAGTAGACGATTGTACACGATTTATGTGGGCTTACTTTTTACAATCAAAGGATCAGGCATTTAGTATATTCAAGGAATTTAAGCAGAAAATAGAAATGGAATTAAGAATGAAAGTGAGGGTGCTAAGAACAGATAGAGGAGGCGAATTTACATCAAATGAATTCACCAAATATTGTAAAGATAATGGAATAGCAAGACAGTTGACAGCACCATATTCACCACAACAGAATGGAGTAGTGGAGAGAAGGAATAGAACAGTGTTATCAACTACGAGGAGTATGATGAAAGCCATGAAGTTACCCTTAACTTTTTGGGCGGAAGCAGTGAAACATGCTATTTACATACTAAATAGGGTACCTACAAGAGCCCTGATAGATAAAACTCCATATGAGGCACTCTATAATAGAAAACCAAATTTAGAGAACCTAAGGATATTTGGATGCACAGCTTATGCAAAAGTAACAATTCCTCATTTAAAGAAGCTGGATGATAGAAGCATACCAATGATTTATTTAGGAGTAGAGGAAGGATCAAAAGCATGTAGGTTATATGATCCAATAAGGAAAAAGAAACATGTTAGTAGGGATGTAAAGTTTATGGAAACAAAGCCGTGGAATTGGGAGAAGAATGAAGAGGATACAAGTACACAAGACACATTTTGGACTAGTTTTGTGGTAGACGAAGTTGACAATACAACTCCTATGACTGTCAACATAGAAAATGATGATGATATGTATCCAACACCGGATCCGTTACCAGATCCAACATCAGAACCAAACTCACCAATTACACCACCAACATTCCATTATGACCCTAACTCAGCAAAAGAAGAGGCTACTATTAGTTCATTAGAAACATCAGATGAAAGATATGATCATACACCAGTACGAGGGTTGAAAGGTTTAGCAGAAATTTACGAAACTGCAAGAGTAGTGGAAACACCTAGTTTATTTTTCACAGAAGAAGAACCTCGTAACTATAAGGAAGCATCAGTAGATAAGAAATGGATTGAGGCTATGGAAATTGAAATAGATTCAATCAATAAGAATAAGACATGGATTCTTACTACATTGCCAGAAAATCACAAGGCAATTGGACTCAAATGGGTTTTTAAAACCAAGAGGGATGCACAAGGAAAGATCATTAGATACAAGGCACGGTTAGTAGCAAAAGGATACGTACAAGAACAAGGAATAGACTTTGATGAAGTATTTGCCCCAGTTGCTAGGATAGAAACAGTACGATTAATATTAGCGTTAGCAGCATATCATGGTTGGCAAGTTCATCACTTGGATGTAAAATCAGCATTTTTACATGGAGATTTGAAAGAAGAAGTCTATGTTACACAACCTGAAGGATTTGTACAACCAGAAAACTCAGGAAAAGTTTACAAGCTTATTAAAGCTTTATATGGCTTAAGACAAGCACCGAGAGCTTGGAATGTGAAGCTTGATCAAACATTAAAGTCATTAGAATTCAAGAAGTGTAATCTCGAACAAGCAGTATATACAAAGAGGAACAAGAATTCTACAATTATAGTAGGAGTTTATGTAGATGATTTGATAATCACTGGCACTCCAAAGAAGGAAGTAGAATTATTCAAATCCCAGATGGAAGAAAAGTTTGAAATGAGCGACTTAGGATTGTTAGCTTATTACCTTGGGATAGAAGTTACACAGACAGGAGGAGAGATTACAATCAAGCAAACAGGTTATATTAACAAGATCTTGAAGGAAACGAATATGAATGATAGTAATGATACGAAGATACCAATGGACCCCGGTACTAAGTTGGTCAAGGCGGAAGATGGAGAATCAGTTGACGCAACTTATTACAGAAGCTTAATTGGAAGTCTCAGGTACTTACTACATACAAGACCAGATCTTAGTTATTCAGTCGGACTACTCAGTAGATGGATGCAAGACCCAAAGGAACATCATCTAAAGGCAGTAAAGCAAGTAATCCGATATATCAAAGGAACAAAGGAGCATGGCATAATTTACAAGAAAGAAGGCGGATGCAAGATTACAGGTTATAGCGACAGTAGTTATGGAATCAACACTGATCAAGGAAAAGGAACTACTGGCATAGTATTTTATTTTGGAGAGTCACCCATTACTTGGAGTACTCAGAAACAACCGACAGTGGCGCTATCATCATGTGAATCAGAATTTATGGCAGCTACTGCAGCAGCATGTCAAGCCTTATGGTTAAAAAGATTACTTAGTGAATTAACTGGAAATGAAGAAAAGAAGATTACGTTGAAGGTAGATAACGTTTCAGCAATTGCACTAGTCAAGAACCCAGTTTTTCATGGAAGAAGTAAACACATCGACATTCGATATCATTTCATTCGAGAATGCGTAGAGAATGGACACATCAACATAGAACATGTCAGCGGAGAACTACAAAGAGCAGATATACTAACAAAGGCTCTACCAAGATTGAAGTTCATGACAATGCGACAAATGCTCGGAGTTCAAGATTTAACAAGAAGCAACGATCAAGATTAAGGAGGAGAATGTGAACCTATAATCTCGCTTCATTGCTTCTCAAAACTCGAAGGACCAAAGATGTTAGTTAGAAACTTTGTAACCGAAAGTTAGTTACAGAAGTTAGTTATTGGAAAGTTAGTTATTAGTTATACCGGTTGGAACTATAACCGAAAGGACACATTGGTTGGGTCATACCGATTCAAACCTTATATATACATATGTATTAGAATCGTTTAATGGTTAGACAATATATAGATTTACTTATTTATATTACTTTGCAACTTATTATATCGATCCAAAGATAGTGGGACAACAACAATCACCCCCAACAATTTATAACCACTTCAACAACCGCCCCCAACAATTTATAACCACCTCAACAACCACCCCAACAACCACTTTCCACCACCCCACCTCCCTCCTCTTCACCCCAACAATCCGCCCCCGCATCGCGCGGGCACCTTTCTAGTATACTATAAGAAGAAAAGAAAAAAAAAGTGTGAAAGATATCTCACTTTTTAGCATCACTTTGTTTAATAAAAAATGGTACCCGAATTTTTTTTTTTTTTAGGTTGTAAGTAAAAGGGAATAAATGTTTCACTATAGATCTTTAATTACCTAGGTAAGACACTTTTACAGATTTGCTAATTACGGAGTATTTGCTATGTGCATGTACAACTTCTGGACACCTTGTCCTTAGTGACTGATTTTTTTTATGTTTAGTGACAGTATGCAGTGTGAGACAAAAAAAATTATTAGTGATAGGTCCCTTGTGGCAAAAGGTCGAGCTCAAGCACAAGAAGTGGGAGCTATGCTATTGAAATTCTCTTTACCGAATTTGTTTATCATGACTCAGATTTTATATTTCATATAAATATTTTTCGAAGTAAATCTACTATATTTGGTCTATGAGGTTCCAATTTCCAAATATAAATTGACAAAAAGGTAAGCAACATGCTAATATTAAACTAGCTAAAACAGGAAAGACTTATCTATATATTGCCTCAATCAGGAAGATTGGTCCTACATATATATTCTTTACGAAAAGTAATTAAGAAAATTAAAGGCATTTAACACTGTGTTCTACTACACACACATTTGGTCAGTGCGTTTTACTACACACACATCAATCTCTAGATTTTTTGTACTTAGATTATCGCAGATAATATGATATACTATACGATAATTGCATTACTCTGCCGCATTCTAAAATATCTGTAAGGTGTTTATTCTCAGATATTTGTTTAATTACTTGCATTACTTTTCTTTTCTTTTGGAACATCTATCTATGAACTCGACATATGGTGTTCTGGAGGCGTGGCCCATGCAAAAGTCATAGATATTCTAATTCTATTTGAGATATGATTTGATACATTCCTTGCCGTAAGTGCAAAACGATTGATAAAAGTAAAAGATTCATAAGCATATTAAAGATGGAGCCCAAGCCACGAGGTTATGTCTGCTTGCAAGTTCCTATCTAATGTAGTAATAGAGAATCAGAATAAAGTGCACATGAAAGATCAGATACGACATATTCATCTCTCATGGCCTTTCTTAAAAGTGGCATCGATCCAACTGGTATCATCTGAGGCTTTTGAATCAGTTATTGCGTATTACATACTAACTGCTAAGAAGATATCTGTAAATAGATCGTTTTTAAGAACAGAATACATTTTTTCAATATATTCCTCGAATATAGTTTAAAAGCATTTTTAAGGATTTAAGGAAAATTCTTTGGAGCACTTCCTACCTGCTGTGGTGACCCCAAGATGCTTTATTTTAGCTCGAATATATGGTGAATATTATTTAGCATACTAGAAGGACGCTAGCTGCAACAGAAATGAATACAGTGGCATCCAAATAGAACAAGTTGCACAAAATTCGACACCTAATCTAACCGACTAACCACTATATATATTTTGACTTTGATTGGGAATACATACTCTTTCTCAAAATAAGCATTTTCAGATCAAACGTAAAAACAATATAAGCTAGCATAATTTTTTAGTATTGATGTTAGTGCTGACTGTAACTTAAAAAATGAAAGTTTTCAGAAAAGTGAGGAGCATAATTTTGTTGTCTTTTACCTATAGTACTCTTTTGCTGAGATTGTAAACCTTGACTTTGGTCTATAAGCTCCCTAAATTTTCATACTAAGAGGGAATACATACATCTATTATCTATATGATAAACTAGCATTTCCATTCAGTTAACTATATCTTAAAACTTGCGTTCAGTTTGCTCTATGGGATAAAAAAGAGAGAAGTTTTGTATTCATTTCCAATGTAAAATATAACTAGATTCGTAAATTGTTTATGAGAACACGCAACAACTTGTTAAAGAGACGGAGAGAGGAGGTAGGAATAAGAATACCACCTCTCGTTCAAGGTACACCATATTATTAACATCTTCATCGTTAATGTATGAATGAGGTGTGATTCACAATGAGTGTTTCATTTGGTTAGTTTTTTGAGTCTTTTGAAAATGGGTGCTTTGTGTAACAATTTCTTAATCCGTCCTAGCTAATAGTCTGATAAGATTCATGGGATTATTAATTATAGAAATATTATTAAATAAGTATTAAATAATTTTATTTATTTACTAGATATGTTTTATATTTAGGTAAAGATTAGGATCCGACTTGTTTTACAAGAATAAGATTATTATATATAGATGATTAGGGTTGTAATATGTGGATTCTGAATAATATAATGGATTATTGATTTCGTATCAATTGGGAGAGTTTATCGACCTCTCAAACGTCGATTATTCTATCTTTATTGTTCTTCTATCTTCTTTATCGTATCCGGTTCGTATCATAGTCTCTTACGGAGTAATATATTACTATTTATTAAGAAACCTTGTGAACTTATTTCATCCCCTTATATCCATTCAAATCTTCCAAGATACCCCTATTTAGTATAATCAAAGGGTTTTGTTAACATGTGAATTCTTTTGAAAAGTATGTGTTAGTTTCAAGAAAAGGGTCAAATAAGTACCCGTTAGAATATGTTGTGTTTTGACACATTAATGATATGAAAGTTGGTTTCCATGTATTGGTTTTGTAATACATTACACTTCAAAGATTGAAATGTTTATTTCTTTTGAAATGGGTAAAAAATTGAATCAAATGATCCAGTGGCAGTTTTGTAAATATGTAGAAGTGTTTTTATTTCAGAAACTGGAGTGCTTCAACTTTTTATCAGGTTTATTTTTAACAGAGTTTTAATATTAAGATTCTATTAGTATTTCAACCTTTTTTAGACCCATTGATGATACCATGCATGTAAGTTAAACCTGAAACTTCTTGGTGGGAACTTATTAGCTCCATAGTTTCTCTCAGTCTTAAAATGGAAACCCAAAAAATTGATACAGTGAGTTATATAATAATTCTGATTAGGGCAAAATACCTATTAATGTACTATACTTGTCACAAATGTTACTTTCGTGTACTGAACAAATTTTTTTCCTTATAAGGGTACTGAACTTTTATTTTTTTGTATTTTTGATGTACTTTGTGACATTTTTGCCCCTGGATTTTTAATAATTTGAGGGGCAAAAACATCACAAAGTACATCAAAAAGACCAAAAAATGAAAGTTTAATACCTACATAAGGAAAAAAATTTGTTCAGTGCACGAAAGTAACATTTGTGACAAGTATGATGCATTTTTAAGAAATTTGCCCTTATGATTACTATATATATTATTAAAATTTGAAGAACCCCACTTTGATAAATATACATTCTTAATATCCCATGCAACACGATGTATGTAAGTGTGTTAACAAGCCAATGTTTCCATGCCTCAATCCATTATGAAAATTACTATATAGTCTATGCACAGAATTAGGGTGTGAGGGAGAATGAAAACTTGAGAAGACACAAAAAAAACACTGCAAATATATGAACTACTTCAGCTAGTAAACTGACCATATATATATATAACCACCATATGAACTACAGCCATTAAAAACACTAGACAACAAAAGGACATTGGTTAAATCCTACTCCTTTTATCTCTTTTAAAAGAGAAAACACTGATATACGGATCAAATCTAGCTTCCTACCACCACTGAACTTGATGAGATGCTGCAGGACTTGCAACAATCTGTAGTAGAGCCGGGTGCTACCAAATGAACAATAGGATGTTGAGGTACATACTGATAGTGGCAAGATTGTTGCAGTATGGGAGTTGAAGGCCTTCCTTTTTTGCCTAACAATCGTTCGTTCTCTGTGCTTATAACTTCTATACCAACTTTAGCTAGAAGTGTCTGAGGTGCCATTTCAAGGCTAAGAATGAAGTAGAAATTAAATAAAACTAATTAGCTTATGGAAAGTGAATTTGTTCTTCGGTGTTGGAGTATGAGACCTTTGAGGACCAGAACATTTATATAACGAAAAAAAGTATGGAACAGTTAACAGTTTTCTTAGAACAGTTAGTGAGTCAACTTTACAAGTGGTGGTGATTCTTTTAAGATAAGTCGGTATCGAGAATATTTTCACTATAGTTCTATTTGAATCGAGATCACAAGAATGCACCTCCAGCTATCCGGATAAAGGAGTAATCTTTAAGTTAACCAACAGTATCGTCATCAACTAAGGTTGGAGATGGGTCATGGCATCTTAAAATACAAGTTGCATCCTTCCATGTGTAATCATTATTCCTCGACTATGCCCACCTAAGCATGCAGAAGTTATTAGGACTTCCTCACCGTGACGTGACATAGGAACAGATGTGATTGTACCATGCCACTTTGAACAGTCATAGCATATAAACTAAGGAGATAGGACCACAATAATGGTGTGGTGTTGTGATATTCCAACTTTGCAACTGTCAAATGGTTAACCACAGTATTGTCATATGTATGTTTTTTTATGAGCACAAAACTACAACCATGGCTACGCTAGGAAATATCTTCTAGTGACTCGATCTTATCTAAATAGTACTAATTAAGATATTAAGGTGTTCTCCTACATGTATTTGCATCTTATCTTCTCAAGGTGCATGTTATTCTTAAACTTACATAGTTGTTGTATACAAAATTTAATCTTCAACGAAAATCATATAATAGGAATATCGATACTATATAATAAATTCGTAAAGAACCAAGTGCTTTATGCCCCAAAGCTTTTACTCAAAAATCAGTACATAAGTACTATGTGTCAGTAAATACATTTGTTCAATAATCGAAATTCAAAACTAAACTGAAGTCAAACCTAGTCACCAGATAAAAAAACATGGCAAATTGTCCAAAGGAGATACTATTGAAAGTATGAGTTTTATAATCTAAATATGTAACAAAATGTTCAGGGACTGATTATGATGATATGAAAAAGTTCTATTTTGCATAGTTTGGTTTTATATGCAAGTTCTACAGGAGTCCAATGACTGGAGTTTATCTTTTCTCGAAGATTAGCACTGAAGTTGTCCCGTGTTTAAAGTTCAAGGACTAGAGTGCAAAAGGGGAAAAGTTTCCAGAGCCGGCCCTCTTATTATTTAGAGTTAATTACCTAAATCATCCTTCTTGTTTACATTTTTTTACTATTCATTCAAAAACTTTAAAGATCACCACACATGTCGTCTTTGTACTTGACATTTTGTAACAGACCAGTCCTTTTTTGCCGTTAGTTCGTTAAATTCCTCTATTAAATAGTATGTCATTTGCAACACACATGTCATCTAGCTTGAAATTTTAGATTCTTTTTATATCCTTATATCCTTTCTTTTCCCATGATCATTTTTTTTTTTCATGAATCACACATCATCTCATTTCTAAACATATTTTCCCAGAAATCATAAACATATAATTAACCTAAACCATTTTTTAGAACAATTCCTCCAAAACTCACAAACACCTACAACCACCACCACCATATTCCCCCAAATCAAATAACCCACAACCACTCATGATGAATATCATCTAAACTCAAGTCAACAACAATTTCAAAACTTTTTCATATGAATTCGAAAAAACCCTTTTAAACCTTAATCACCACCACGACTACACCACTATGCCACCGTCCATGCACCTGCAGCACCATGCTTCTGCCTCCCACACCGCTACCTTCAGACCGCCTTCACCACGTTTAGACTATCGTCGTTGTATTCTGTAGCCTCCATTGCAGTTGCAAATGGTTTCGAGATCTATGCTTGTATTTATATTTTAATTCGGTGAGATGAGTTTTATGGGAATAGTTTACAAAGCAATAATATTTTGAGTATATTGATGAGGTTCAATCTGGTATCGATTAGGGTCATGTACCTAATTAATTTGTGAATTTTATGTCATTTTATATTTGTTGTTCCTTAAAATTCTACATATTTGGTTTTTAAGCCCTGGACTAAGCATTTGCTGAAAACGTACAAGTTTTGGGCTCATTTGAACTAAGTTTGGAAGAAAAAGACAAAAGTTTGAATTTGTGACTAGGGTCGGGATGTCGTCACCAAATATGCATAAAAAGTGATTTTTTGACCTTTTTTTTTATCGGATAGTATGTGGCGATCGACATCATGACGTGGCCACACTTTACACCTGGAGGTCATCACAAATTACACCTGATGGCCATCACAACTTGCCCGCGAAGTATTATATTTTGTTTTGGTGATAACTTTTTCATACAAATTCGGATTTGGGCAATTCAAAGACCACTCGACTGGAGCGAGAAGATCTACAACTTTGGGTCGAGCTAACATCATCTCTTTGTTAGAATTATTAAGCATGACAATCATATAAACATGTAAACACATATGCGGAAGCATATGAACATCTATAACATATTAAAGATTAACATAAATTAAACAAGAACATACCGTGGGATTTTAGCTAAACAAGACTCAAACTTGAATAACCTTGAACAAGTGATAAACCCTGATTAGGGTTTATAAGGATCAATGAATAACCCCTTACCGATTTTGTAATTCGATCCAAGATATTAACTATAGTGAGTTAATACCACGTTCTTGTACACACGAATTAATGTGATTGCAAGATCAAAGAAAACACAATGATTTTCGTAAAACAAAAATCGATCCAAGCACCCTTAAGGGTTGTTTGGTCGATCGTGTATGGCAAGAGAGAAGAGAAGGAAAAACCAATTTAGGGTTATGTGTACAAGAGTGAAAAACAAGAACCATTGGTTTTGTATATATACTAGTTGTGAAACTTTGTGAACAAGTTAGGGCAAAGGGGATCCTTCATCTTGGCGTGTTCGACCGGCCACAAGCCCAAGGAGGGCTCTCCTGAACCTTCTTGTTCACTAATTACAAACTAGTCCTTCTCGTTTGCCCGTTAGTCAATTCTGTTAAGTACTAATGACCGTTAGTTATTTATTTTGTTTAAATAAATAATTATATATATCTAACATTTATATATAATAATTATTGTTCATTAATTTTTTATTCGTAACGTGTGCAATCTCGTGGTCTCGGGTTCGATACTAGACATGTACATATTAATATTTATCCACAAACCAACAGCTCCCACTTGGATATCTATTAATAGTGCAATGACATTGGTTAGCGTCTTGCAACACACCAATGCCTCTAGTTCAACTCGAGGGAGGTCTCCTGAAAAAACCTTTAATGATTCATCATTATTATTATCCTTTTGTTTCTAATACCACATTAATAAAGATATTGGTTTAAGTCATTCTTTATTAAATTTTTGTTTCTCGTTTGTAAATGATTGAACAAAATTACCAAAAATTTGAACGTATTTCAGATAGACTTTGGGCGTGGCCACGCAAACATTTTTATCAATCCTATGAGTTGGCCCAGCAGTATTAAACTTCAAAACAAATTCGAATGAACAAATTCTTTCTTGACTACAAGAATAACCCATGAACTTTGCAACACTTCTGAAAACAATCTTTATGACTACTAGTTACGGATAGCGGTAAATTGCTCCACAGAAATGCACTACATCCATGACACTTATCTGGTATCTCAAGTATGAGGATAACTATTAAACATGATTCACAATAATGACAAATCTCATAATGTGAAATCATAAAGTTGGGATAAGTCTTATATTCAATTCATTGAATATCATGTGAAATTTGTATGACAACGCATCAATATACTTTCAAGTATATCCTAACCAATACTCAGATTTGTCTTAGCTCAATGATATTCCCATATCATTAATCGACAACGGACATTTAGAATAATAAATTTATTCAAGGATTTAAATATACAAATATATGATATATTATTAAGACAATGATAAATAAACATAATCAATATTTTATTTTATTAAAATAATAATTATACATTACATCCTTTATCCAAATACTAATCACAAATGGGCATGAAACTATCAGCTAAACGAAGACCTATGCCTTCAGCAAGCTTGTAAAGCTTAGTGCCGGGTAGAGGCTTCGTCAATTGATCTGCTAAGTTATCATCTGTGTGAACTTTAAGTAACTCGATTTCACCTATTTCGACTTGTTCTCGAACATAGTGATATTTAATCGAGAAATGTCTGACGCCTCTCATGACTCCAGGTTCATTGGCGAATGTAATTGCAACTGAGTTGTCGCAATATATTTTTATAGGTCTTTGAATCGATGGCATAACTCCAAGCCCCGAAACAAACTTCCTAATCTAAACGGCTTCCATTGCAGCTTCTGAAGCAGTTATGTACTCACTTTTTATTGCAGACATCGCTAATGTACTTTGCTTCTTGCTCCTCCAATCAACAGCTCCTCCATTAATGAGAAAGACATAACCCGTCTGAGACTTCGTATCATCTTTATCATACTTCCAGGATGCATCGCAGTAACCTGTAACATCAAGTTCTCCATCTGGATTTCCCCCATACACTAAGAACATATCTTTAGTAGCCCTAAGGTACTTAAGAATATTCTTAACAGCAGTCTAATGAAGTTCACCTGGATTCTGTTGATATCGACTGGTCAAGTTTTGAGCAAATGCCACATCAGGCCTTGTATTTTTCACCGCATACATTATAGATCCCACAGTCGAAGCATAAGGGACTCTCTTCATGCGTTCCACCTCTGCAGGTGTTGAAGCATAAACTTTGCTACTTAAGCCATGTTGTTCTCGCATTGGCAAATATCCCTTCTTGGAATTTTGCATATTGAATCTCTTCAATATTTTGTCAATGTAAGCACTTTGGCTTAATCCAATCAATCGTTGAGATCTATCTCTATAAATTTTGATTCCAAGAATGAATGCAGCTTCTCCTAAATCTTTCATAGAAAAACACTTTCCAAGATATGCCTTAACCTTTTGCAAACTTGGAATATCTTTTCCCATGATCAATATGTCATCAACATATAAAATAATGGAAATTACATCACTCCCACTAGCTTTGTGATATACACATGGCTCATCAAGATTTTGAGTGAATCCATACTTTTTAATCTCACTATCAAATCTTTTATTCCATTGTCGTGATGCTTGCTTCAATACATAAATGAATCTTTGAAGTTTGCATACACGTTTGGAAATTCAGGATTCACAAACCCCTCAGGCTGCGACATATAGATGTCTTCATCTAGGCAACCATTTAAGAAGGCGATTTTGACATCCATTTGCCAAATCTCATAGTCATAGTATGCAATTATAGCTATGAGAATCCTAATAGCCCTAATGTCAGCTACAGGAGAAAAGGTCTCCTCGTAGTCAACACCATAAGTTTGGGTAAAGCCTTTAGCTACCAAACGAGTTTTATAGGTGTGTACATTGCCATCCATGTCAGTTTTCTTTTTGAAGATCCACTTACTTCCAACTACCTTGGCATTGGGAGGAAGGTCAACTTCAGTCCAGACTTCATTATCTTTCATCGATTGCATTTCCCCATTCATAGCAACTCACCATTTTTCCTTTTCAAGACTATTCATGGCAGCCCTATAACTAGTAGGTTCATCAAGATCCCCTAGTATAGTTTCCTCGCACTCTACGTTAAGACATAGATGATCAGGAGCTTTCACAGTCCTTACGGATCTACGAATGGGAACCACTTCAACTTCAGGCGAAGGACCTAAACTTTCAGGTTCTACAGGAAGTTGGCTAGTGTTTTCAGAAGGTAATGCATCTACTTGACCATCTTCCAGATCTTAAACTCTCCCACTGAATTCTTGAGATATGAATTCCTTTTCCAAGAAATCTCCATACCTTGCAATAAAAACTTTGTTTTTAGGTGGGTAATAAAAGTAGTAACCTATTGTTTTCTTTGGGTATCCTACAAAGATGCACTTTATAGATCTTTGTTGGAGTTTATCTGCTGAGTCACATTTAACAAACGCCTCGCAACCCCAAACCTTTAGATAAGACAAGTTAGGCACTTTACTGGTCCATAACTCATATGGTGTCTTATCCACCTTCTTAGTTGGAACCATATTTAGAATGCGAACTGCAGATTCTAAGGCATAATCCCAAAACGAAAAAGGAAGAGTTGTAAGATTAAACATAGATCGTATCATATCTTGCAATGTACGATTTCTTCTCTCAGATACACCATTTTGTTGTGGAGTATATGGAGAAGTGAGATGCTAGACAATTCCATTCTCAACTAGAAAATCTCTAAACTTTTGACTCAGGTATTCACCACCTCTGTCAGATCGAAGAGCTTTAATCTTCTTTCAAGTTGCAACTCTACTTCTGCTTTAAACACTTTGAATGTTTCATACACCTCATGTTTATGTTTAAGTAAATATACATAACCATAACGGCTCATCCATAAATGTTAAGAAGTAGGTAGCACCCCTCCTTGACACATGTCTAAGTGGTCCACACACATCTGTGTGAATAATACCAAGTAGATCAGAAGCTCTTTCCATACGATTATTGAAAGATTTCTTAGTCATCTTCCCAGATATACAAGATTCACATTTATCAAATAATTCATCATTGATCCCTTGCAAAAGCCCATCGTGTTGCAGCTTTTCCATGCGAGCCTTGTCTATATGAGCAAGTCGACAATGCCAAAGATAAGATGAATCCAGACCTTTCTTGATTCTCTTATGATTGATGCTATACATTGAATTATTATAGTTATTGGATACATTCACATTCATATCAATTTCAAAAATACCATTCACAGCAACAACATTAAAATAAAAAACATTATTAAACGAAACAAAAATTCCATTCCTATTAATAGTATGTTGAAAACCAAGATCCAATAAACAAGAAAAGGAAACCACACCCCTAACAATTTAAGGTGCATAATGACAGTTATTCAAAAACAGTACTAAGCCCGAAGGCAAAACTAATTCAAATACGTCTATAGCTTCAACAGCTGCATTCACTCCATTACCGACGTACAAATATTGTTGTCCATAAGAAATTCTCCTCTCAACTCTAAAACCCTGCATAGTATTGTAAATATGAATACCACAGCCCGTATCATATACCTAGGAATTTTTATGAGTTAAAGTAAATAATTCAATCATAAAGAACGCACGAAGGCTAACAACTTGGGCCTAAATTTTCGTGGGAAAAAAGCTGCAAAACGGCGTCGTACATGTTGTAAAATAATCATATATCATAAGTAGTTGTGAACGCATATTCAACGCGCAATGGCTACAAACACCACTTTTGTGGTGGTGCCACAGCAAACAAATTATTGAATAAAATAGAGCATTACCCGAATCAACCTGACCACTTGCCAAACTGCCCGATCATGGCTGCAAGCTTAGGAACCTCGGTTGCAAGCTTAGAAAGCTGGCCATGCCATGATGCAAACGATCTCATGTTTTATCGAATCCACCCAGCCATTCATCCGGCCTTCAACAGTATCGTCAGTCAACATACATGGTTCCCAAGAATACGTCAAAAGTTGGCTTACATTAATTTGTGCCTTGGTGCACACGTGAAGGTTGCTGAGGGAGTGTTTCTCGCACTCTGCCATCCATCCACATTGCATAGCAAGACATCATACTCGATGGATCATCACAGCCAAGTAATACACAATATACTGGGACCTAAGTTCCTGGGCATTTGTGTCACTGATCCCTAAGTTCATGTATCAGGAAGGTTATCGGTTATTTGTTCGTGGAACGTGTGACCAAAACTGCAATAAGCAGACACCAACTACTCGTCACATCAGCTTATTAGTTAATATAACATATAATTGATTTTCACATGACATACGTGCTAAATTTTTTTGTTTTATGTGAAAAAAAACATAAATATACAATTTGTGTTTCAAGTATTCTAAATTGAGGCTCAGGTCTGCGAATGTAATATCACAGCCAATACACCGGCTTTGGTTGCAACCCCAATCTGGGTCAAGCTGCCACGCCAAGATACCAGTGCTAGTAACTCGTGGCATTGAAACTAATAAGCACAGGCGCATATTATCATCACCTTAAGCAACAAACGACCATATTCAACAATTTTACGTGCGCACACGCTCTAAATGATGCTGGTGCATCAATATATGTGAGGATCGGGTCTGCAAATATAGAGACAAAGCAAAACACCAGTATTGGCTGCAACCATAGGCCATTCAAGGTTGTCATGCCCAGACACCAATGTCCGTAAATCATGCTCCTAAAATAGACACATACGATCAGCCATGGCACGCGCGCACAATGCTGCCCATGACAATACCAAAACCCGGGCGCTGTTGCGGCGGCTAGTATTTAGTTCTAGCCGCCCTGCCACAATACCAGTCCCTTTAAATAACCACAAAAAATCATCCATGGCACACGCACACGGACGAATATAAAGTACAACAACCTTTCAAACTAAAGTTAGTAGTACTCCTCATTCCCAACTACCAACGTATCATTCGTCCA
Source organism: Artemisia argyi (assembly GCA_030686995.1). Lineage (NCBI taxonomy): Eukaryota > Viridiplantae > Streptophyta > Magnoliopsida > Asterales > Asteraceae > Artemisia > Artemisia argyi. The sequence goes on along the minus strand of CM060696.1, from coordinate 173,094,570 downwards.
CACCCTGCCTACACAAACAACACTTCATTACCAAAAGGAAAAGTTAATTTTATAAAGAAAAAATTGCATTTTTACCGAGCACTAAACAGTCTCATATGATCGGTCTCTGCAACGTTGGTCAAACAAAGAATATAAGAACACAACATACTCAAACATTTATCAGCAATTAACCATTCTGTGCATAAGAAATTCCAACACCCACTATACTGAAACATTTACCACAAACGCAATTTGTCAAGGAATTCATCAAACACATGGTAGGCATCAAATCCGCCAACAGGTTTTCACACCATCAACCATAACCCAACATCCAAATTTAACCAAAACCCCTAATTTTTTTTTATATAAATCTAAATCTAAAAGACATAAATTAAGTAAATAAAAACCTACCTGATGATTAAAATACCTTCGTGGTTACATGGACAACAAAACCCAACTTTTGGTGTGGTATTATTGTTTTGGTTTCAATGGTGACTTTTGGTAGGTAGATACTATGATAAAGAAGCTTCTTCTCCTACTTGACATTGTACCACATGTGCAACTTGTACCGGACATGAGATTACAACCACAAAGTGTATGCGTTTAGGTGAAAACGGAACACCAACAGTATGTTAAGCCAATAGATGATCAACTCGTCTGTACTTTTGAGAAGCCATTGACCGTTCCATTTAGGTTTTAGATTATACAGGCCAAACGCAAAACACTTTTCTAGGGCACTCAAAAAGGCTACCAACATGGGCCGTATTTTTGTTGGGAAAACGGGACGCAAAAACGGCTTCATATCCAATGTGATTTAATCATATATATAATTATTGAAAAAGAAATGTAAGTGGTGTTCTTGGCTTCATGCCTTCATATGAACCATGTGAGGTTTTATAATTATGAGCTATTGAGGGTAGATATGTGTGACAAATTTTGTGGTTTGATTTCAATTTTGATGGATATGTGTAATGTATTTGATTTAACTTTCATGTTGGATCATCGTTAACAAGAACATTCATAAGACCATTTAACATAAAATTTTGGTAACATCATGTTAGGCAAAAAATACAGCCAAAAAATAAAGATTTTGCCCTCATATGAAGGCACGTGATGCGTCTGACATGCCTTGGTCAATGACCGTTGGAGTTACATAATGGAGACGTTGAGGAAGAATGATGTATTTCTTTCGAAATTGAAAAATGTTCAATTTCGAACCTTAGAGACAAATAGTGTAATTTACTCTTTAACTTTATTTATGACCTCAAATAAATGGGCCTCGTCTCACATCGAATCCCACATATTTAAGGCTTTCTACAACATCTCCAACATAATGTTTTGGCCTACATTTGATGGGCAGCTCAAACAAAAACTTCACCTAAAAAGTGTTACGTGACAAATAGACAAATGAAGTAAGGTCAGAGGAATGTAATTTTAAGACTTATGTTAACTTTGGATTTCATATCCCATATTCATATCATATTCATATTTGAGTAAAACATAGATATTAGATTAGAAGAAAATGTCATTTTTTATGATGATGCTTGCGACTGGTTTGTTACTTTGTTAGAATAATACGAGGCTTAAATACTTTATAATATGATATGCTTTCCAAAACAAAAAAGAGTAATTAATTTAAAAAAAGAAACCGACCTCACTAAACACTTCAACAATAGGCGACCATCACCACGCGTGATCTCCTTTACACCCCTCCTCTAACCGCGTCAACATCTAACTTTTGCACTGGTTTGGTGGTACAGTTGAGGTATATTGAGAGATATGTTCGTATAAAATGAGATGTTTTATGTGTTTGGTTTATGTTTAGTGGGTGTGTAGAGGTGACAATTTGAGACCCATCGGTTAAACATGAGTCTAGTAGGGTAAATATCTATTAAGTGATAGGTCTAGTTGAGTCTCACTAAATATTATAGATGTGTCTAGTTGGGTATTTGCTAGAAGTCATTATATAATAATTACTCAACGGGTCTAGACGGGTCTAGCGCGTTTTCTTTTCTTTTCACTTTTTGCATCTTTTACTAAAAAAATATAATAATAATTACAAATACATAAATTGTCGAGTCGACCGGACCAAAATCCATGTAAACCCTAACTTATTTAAACCCATATTTTTAAAAGACTCATCTAAACCAAAATCCGTATAAACCCAAAACCATATAAACCCCGTAACCTAAACATGACTCGACCCACCTATTTTGCCAGCTTTAAATGTGACGCGAAGTTGGGTGTTTGGTATGAGGGTATGGGTATTAAGGAATGACTTTCATTCCTATTGTATTTGTTTGGTTGATGGGTTTGGTATTCGAATATGGGTATCAAACCCTCAAAAGTATGCATTTTCTAAATCACCAAATGGGGTTTATAAATCCATTCCAATTCCCATTTTTATAGTAATCCCCTTGTTGAACCAAAAGCCCCCGATACGATGGGTTTGATAACCATCATATCAAATCTTCTCTCTTTATTTGCACAAACAATACATGTTTTAAACAATTAATGCACATGTTTATCCTTAATTATTTAAAACCAAACAAGACTTTAAAATGATTTATCAGTAGTCATGTGCTGACTTTTTACTACATGGGTAGTTTATCTTTCACAATCACAATCCAATCAAAGAAAAGACAAATCTTTCAAGAAATGCCGTCAGCATAGACTCAGCATTTCCTATACCAAATTTGACATCCCCAATGCAAACTTTGCTACTACCAAAATAGGTTTCATTTAATCTGGGTATAATCATAGAGTAAAAAAAAAAAAAAAAAAAAAAAAGATGGCTCAACTAACGGATGAACTAGTGGGCAAAGTGAATTCAGGTCAAGAATTAGACAAAGATTCTTTGTTTCGTTACTGTTCTATTCATGTTGATGGCTTCCCTGTTTCTTCCTCTAGTTTTAATGTTTTTCAGGTAAAAAAAATATATATATATATATTCATTTTTTACTTATCAAATATTCTTGATTGTCTTTTGTGTATTTTAATGTGGAAAGATTGTTAATTTAGTTATGTTAGTGATGAAAATTAGTGATCTTGACTAGATTATAAGATTAAGGTTTACAAGATTGTTAGTAATACTTACCTTAGGATTGCGTATAGCTCTTCGGTTAGAACCCGCAAGTATGATGCTTTTTGGCCGACTAATCCATGAGGTTTGAGTCTACCCCACACAGACACGAGCCGGGTAAAGCTCTTCCCCTTTTTTAGAAGGTTGGCGTGGCACATCATATTTGTTTGCACCAAAGGTATGTTTTGCGAAATGGGTTGAAGGTGGGTTGGAGTTGGAGCTTATATTATAAGTTGCAAGGTTGTTTGGCGAATTAGTTGGAATTTGGAGCTTAATAATGTAAAATACAATTAAGATATATTTCCAGCTTTTGCGTGATAATCCACTATATTTTGAAGGGTATCTAAGAAATTTGACTAACTATAAGCCCCCATAAGTCCGTTTCAATTGGCTTGGGCTTATGGTGGCTTATCGCTTATAAAAGCTTTCATAAGCTTGTGTGACAAACAAAGCTTTTTTTATAAGCTAGCTTATTTTAAAAGCTCAAGTCCCTTTAAGCTCCTATAAGCCTCGCGCCAAACACAACCCAAGTAGGAATTGAGCTTGAGACCTCTCACAGTTAGTGATGATTGTCAGAACCCTTATACCACTAGGCCATCCCCTGAGTGGTTAACTATGAGCGTATCAAACTCAGTAAACAAGAAGTAGATTAACCAGTGCTAACTATGAATAGTAAGGACTAATATCTGATAATGTTCTTGTCAGCTATTTAGTCCATGTAATATGAAGAACTAATGCTATATGCTGGGTTGTCATGGTGGAATGCTGGAATACAGTTTGTTTTAAGAGGCCTTGTTATTGTTAACTTTATCTCTGTTACATAATCCATTTTCGTATAGAAGCTCATGTACAGTTCTAGATATGCTGAAGTTGCTTTCTTTTCATGATCCCTCTTGCTCAGAAATTAATTCTTGTGTACTTGTTGTTGATCAGTTTGGGCATGGTCAATCGAACCCAACATATCTTATAGAGTTACAATCAGGTCCTCTAGTAAAAAAGTATGTTTTGAGAAAGAAACCCCCTGGTCAGCTTTTACAGTCTGCTCATGCCGTCGAGAGAGAATTTCAGGTAATAACTGTCTATATATGTATTTCTCTGCGCATATTTTGTCACGAATGCGGTTTATCTAACATATACTATTATACTTTATAATGTTACAGGTGCTTCATGCATTAGGTACTCATACAGATGTTCCTGTCCCAAAAGTCTTCTGTTTATGTACTGATTCTAGTGTAATTGGTACTCCGTTCTACATTATGGAGTTTATGGAGGGGCGCATATTCTTAGATCCTATGCTACCTGTATGAATCCTGGTCTCTGGTCTCTGGTCCCTGGTCCATTTTCAAATGTATAAAACATATCATTCTTAATTATACCCATTCATTTTAATGTTAGGGTGTAGCACCTAATAGGAGAAGGGCTTTATATCATGCAACTGCCAAAGCTTTAGCTTCTCTTCATTCTGCTGATGTTGATGCAATTGGTCTTGGAAACTATGGGCGACGAAACAACTACTGTAAACGACAGGTACATTGTCTATAAAATTGAATAATCAAGTCTTGGTCCCTAAATTTCATTAAAACGTCATTGAATACATCAGGTTGAAAGGTGGGCAAATCAATATATTGCTTCTACTGGTGAAGGGAAATCTGAGAGAAACCCTTTGATGTTAAAGCTGATTGATTGGTTGCGCCAAAATATACCTTCAGAAGATTCTTCTGGTAGCACAGCTGGTCTAGTTCATGGTGATTTTCGGATTGATAATCTTGTTTTTCATCCAATCGAGGTTTGTATTTAACTTCATCCTGGAACTCAAATTTATTTATATCTTCAGTTAATGTTTCAGTAATATATGGAAAATGTGGAAATGCAGGATCGAGTGATTGCAATTCTCGATTGGGAGCTGTCTACTCTTGGAAATCAGATGTGTGATACTGCATACAACTGTATGGTAAGTTAGTCTTTCTCATTTGTGCTATATTTATCCGCACCATCAGGATTTTATACATAACAGATGTTTGTAGTCGAAAGTAAATCATTTTTTTTTCTCTTCTTTTCTACCAGTTGTATATTGGAGATATTTCACAGGGTAAAGTGAAACATAATAATGGTTTTGAAGTTACTGATGCCCCTGAGGGAATTCCTTCATTGGATGAATATCTCACAGACTACTGCACTGCTGCTGTAAGACCATTGCTGATAATGTTGATTACCGAGTAGATATTTTAAAAGCCATTCATAATTATACCTAAAACTTTACTTTTTTGCATTTTAGGGAAAGCCATGGCCTGCTGCTGGATGGAAGTTTTATGTTGCATTTTCTCTATTTCGTGGTGCATCAATCTTAGCAGGGGTCCACACTAGATATATTATGGTAAGCATGGCTATTAGTCTATTACCATGTGTATAAATACAATGCTTGAATCATAATCCTGTAGTACTAGAACTGACTTTTTGAATTTTAGGGTAATGCATCAGGTGGAAAGCGTGCTGAAGATGCAGGGGAAAAAGCCAATGATCTTATAAAAATTGCATGGTCTTATATTCAAAGGGAAAATGTTCTGTCACCACACCCTCTATCTGGTAATTGTTTTTTCTTTTATTCGACTTCCCCTTGCTTTGATGATGTGTCACACCTTGATGGATTTATATTTCTATCTGATTTTCCAGCTACAAGAGGAGTAGGTCTCGTTTCTGGTATTGCAAGTGACAAGAAAGATGGAGGGGGTTTTGTTCCCAACAATAAAGTTAAGGAGCTAAGAGAAAAACTAATCAAGTTCATGGAGGAACGTATATATCCAATGGAGCAAGAGTTCAGTAAGCTTTCTCAGTCATCCATGCGTTGGACAGTTCATCCAGAAGAGGAAAAGTTGAAGGAGATTGCTAAGCAAGAAGGCCTTTGGAACCTTTTTATACCTGTAATATGTCTTTCCCTACTATATATATGTCCTAAAATAAATAAATAAAAGGCTACAGTTTGATTGAGGCTATTTAGTTTATACTATTTTTTATTACTTGACATTCAGTTGGATAGTGCTGCAAGGGCAAGAAAAGTTCTGTTTGATGGGAGAGATGATAGTGTAATTGGAACGGGATTTCCTAACCAATTGGGAGCTGGACTTTCAAATCTTGAGTATGGATACCTTTGTGAAATCATGGGTCGTTCTGTATGGGCTCCACAGGTATTCAACTGTGGGGCACCTGATACTGGAAATATGGAGGTAAAAAGTTTAAAACTTCAGTTCTCGTTTTCATTTTGCGAGTCCCATTTTCATGATGCGATGAACAATGCAGAGGCCTTGATATTTTGTATTATCTTGTTACCTTAGGTACTACTGAGGTATGGCACCAAAGAACAACTTCAAGAATGGCTTATTCCATTGCTAAATGGAACAATCCGCTCTGGCTTTGCAATGACAGAACCTCAAGTTGCCTCTTCTGATGCGACTAATATAGAGTGTTCTATAAAAAGGTATGTTATTGACTTATTTCGATGGTCTATGTAACTTATAATATGACAGATTTAATAGATTTCGTAAGGAATAGAACATACCCAAAGTATACAGAATGCTAGCAAGACTGAAGTGTCATCAGACACAACTAATTACAATCTTTAGCTTACCTGCATTGTTAACTGTAAGTTCAGTATATTGATCAGAAATCCTCTTCTTATAGTATGTAATTAAGTTGAAATATAACAGAGACGGTGACACATATGTTATAAACGGAAAGAAATGGTGGACAAGCGGAGCCATGGATCCTAGATGCAAACTGCTTATACTTATGGTTAGTTCCGATTGCTACTTTATCTTCTAAGAAATTATATTTAACTTTTTTAGGTCAAATACAGTACCTCTAGAGTAAAATATAATGTCTGTTTGTTCGAATCTGGTAATTAAATTAGTTTTGAGAATCTGATGACTTCGTGCAAGTTCTTAACCAGAGAATTCATTTTATGTTACCAAATGCAGGGGAAAACCGACTTCAATGCACCAATTCATAGGCAGCAATCCATGATTCTGGTTGATATAAATACTCCCGGTGTGACAATAATAAGACCTCTCACTGTATTTGGGTTTGAAGATGCGCCTCATGGGCATGCTGAGATTTCATTTGAGAATGTACGTGTTCCAGCTAAGAATATCCTCTTGGGGGAGGGCCGTGGCTTTGAGATTGCACAGGTAACCAAAGAACCCCTTAAAGTGTCAAGATTGTTCCAGTCATTCTCGTTGTTGTTTATACTAGACGGTTTAATTCTTAATCAAGCGAACCTGTTTTTTATGTTTGCAGGGTAGGTTGGGTCCAGGGAGGTTGCATCACTGCATGAGATTAATTGGTGCGGCAGAACGCGGGATGCAATTGATGGTTCAAAGGGCTCTTCAAAGGAAAACATTTGGAAAATTAATAGCTCAGCATGGCTCCTTTGTTTCTGATGTGGCTAAGGTAATTAGGGAAATAGAAAATTAATTTATTTCACCCTTGATAATCATTTTTTTTAACATGTGATTAGTGTGATAGTGATCACTGAAATCGATTATTGACCCCTAAATAATTAGATAAGCAGAAGTAGAATCTGTTTTTCCAAACTTAAAAGACCTATTATGACAAGCTCAAGTTTCAAAACTCATATATAACATATATTCCAAAACGCGAATACAAACCCCCGTATTTGGTTATATATTAGTTGAGTAGAAAAAGTTGCTCTATCCAAAATTAACTAGCACATGGTAGTACAGATATATCAAACCCTTTTATTTCTCCTCGTCCCATATTCGGTTCAAATTACTTTACATGTTAAAACCATTTTAATGCAGTGTCGAATAGAACTAGAGAGAACCAGACTGTTAGTTTTTGAGGCTGCAGACCAACTTGATCGTTATGGAAACAAGGAAGCTCGTGGGGCCCTTGCAATGGCCAAGGTAAACCTTTCTTCTTCTAGTATTTGGTAAATTCGGAAATATTACATTTACCTCTTTCTGTTAGAACTATCAGTCCCAGAAAATGAGACCTTTAACTTCCTTCTACCTTAAAAGCTCCCCAATCTTAGCAGATACGAGTTTTAATTGATTAAAACTGGGCGAAAATTTGCCTGTGAAAGTATAAGTATGTTACTTTGATTAGTATTTTATTTAAAAGTAACTTTTTTTCTTCTGAGTATGTTATTAAGAATCGTGTGAATGCACACTGACGTGTTGTCTTAATCGGGTCAATGGTCCACATTACAAGTTTCAGCTAGTATGGAAAATGAGAAATGGGTCAAAAGTCAAAACCTATTTTTAGTCCACACGACCTCTTAATTCGTTTTACTCAGATACTAAGGTTATTAATTAGATAATATAGTTTTTGCATCATGATTAAAATTTAAAAGGACCAAAAAGTGGTGGTAGCTCAAACAAATCCGACTCGTTTTGACACGTTTTGGAAATATACTTGTTTTGTGCATATGGACACTTAAAAATATAAGTTCTATAAATTTATGGGACAATAGACTAGCATGATATTATGATGCATGTTTGTATGATATGGAACAGGTAGCAGCTCCAAATATGGCATTACATGTGCTTGACACAGCAATGCAAGTGCATGGTGCAGCTGGCTTATCAGGAGACACTGTTTTGGCCCATCTTTATGCAACGGCTAGGACTCTCAGAATTGCAGATGGTCCTGACGAAGTTCATTTGGGAACGATCGCCAAATTAGAACTAAAGAGAGCTAAGCTTTGAAGCCTTTTTTATGATATTCAAATATCTGAAACTTTTAGTGTGAGGTAGAACATAGAAGAATAAATGGAAGAACCAAAGGTGTTATTATTACTCATGTAATATTAAAAGTAAAAGTTTGTCTTATATAAATTGAAGAGATTCACATAAATAAAGATGTATTGCATTCAGTTTTTATTATTATTTTTTCAGCTTTTCGAGCATAAATAAACATTATTATTATTATTTTGGCATGATAGCATGGTAACTTTTTAGAATAATTCAAAGCAATTTCTAACCACTTATTAGTGTCCAAAACAAAAAACCACCCATGAATTTCATACCTTACAATAATCTTACATTATCAAAACTGTATTTTGACCAATATTTAATCATATAAATAATACATTAATTTCTGTTATATGATTGAACCCAAAACCAAGATAGGGTTCCAAGAAACTAGATTTTGTTATTAGAATTTTAGGTAAACAGGAAAAAATTAAAATACAACGAAAATGGTCGATGTAAGGAATAAATTCACCTTGATTGGAATCGGCATCGTTCTAATAGCTGCAACGGTAATGGCAGCAGTTATTTGTGCCAAAACATTCAACGGATCCCATAAGCCAGGACCTGATGGTTACATTACAACAACCAACAAGGCGGTTGACTCGCTTTGCCAACATACCGATTACAAGACCTCATGTCAAAAGAGCCTTGCAGGTGCAAACAACACAGATGACCCTAGAGAGCTTGTAAAAATGGCTTTTAATTCCGCAATAAAAGAGGTTCAAACTGCTATAGAAAAATCATCTACATTAAATGAAGTTGCTAAGGACCCTAGAGCTTCCAAGGCATTGGATCAATGCAAAGAGGTTCTTAATACCTCGATTGATGATCTCAAAAGATCAATGCAAAAACTTGATAGTTTTGATATTGGAAAGATGGAGGAATATGTTGATGATCTTAAAATATGGCTAAGTGGTTCATTAACATATCAAGAAACATGCCGTGAAGGGTTCAAGAACACTACGGGTGAAACGGGTGAAAAGATGAATAAGCTATTGAGTTTAGGTTGGAAACTCACAAGCAATGCCCTCGCGATGATTAATGGTGTCGGTGAGCTTTTTGGGGAGGTTCAGCTGACAGGGGGAAGTCGAAGACTCCTAGACAAAGGTCCAAATGATGATGTATGGTGGGCTAGAGGGGATAAGCGGTCGCTTATTAGCGTTGATCCAAAAACGTTGAAGCCTAATGCGGTTGTGGCCCAAGATGGTTCGGGTGCATTTAGGACCATTATGGAAGCGGTTAAGACCGTGCCGATCAAGAATACCCAGCCTTTTGTAATACTCATAAAGCAAGGTATCTATAAGGAGTATGTTGAGATTCCTAGACGTGTTAACAATATCGTGTTTATAGGCGAAGGTCCTACAAAAACCCGAATCACAGGAAACGTTAATTTCATTGATGGGATTACTACTTACAAGACTGCTACAATGGGTAAGTTTTCTTGTGTTCAATCTTTAAACCTGCGAGAAGTACCATGGTTTGGTCAATTGTTCAAACTTAAAACTCCTTGGTTAATGATTACTTAAACTTCTTGTCACATTTTTAATTTTATAGTTAATGTTTTTATTGAAATGAAACAGCCGTAAACGGAGATGAATTCATGGCGAAGGACATAGGGTTTGAGAACACGGCAGGCCCAGCCAAGCATCAAGCAGTCGCCTTACGTGTCTCGGGCGACATGGCTATTTTTCACAATTGTGCAGTGGATGGATACCAAGACACCCTTTATGCACATTCATATCGTCAGTTTTACCGCCAATGCACCATCACAGGAACCATTGATTTTGTCTTTGGTGACGCGGCAGTCGTTTTCCAAGATTGTAAGATGATTGTTAGAAAGCCTCTTGACAACCAAGCATGCATGGTAACAGCCCAAGGGAGAAAGGACCGCAACTCAAAAGGTGTCACAGTCCTCGAGGGCTGCACCATAACGGCTGAGCCAGACTACATGGCTGCCAACCCAATGCCAAAATCATACCTTGGTCGGCCTTGGAAAGAGTACTCGAGAACCATCATCATGCAATCGTTCATCGACCGACATATCGTCCCCGAAGGATGGTCACCATGGGCCGGAAATTTTGGGCTTGACACATGTTATTATGGCGAGTATAATAATAAAGGGCCAGGGGCTAACACAGCCCAAAGGGTAACATGGAAAGGTATCAAGAAAATTAGCCCACAAGAGGCTGCTAGTTGGACTCCAGGAAAATACATGTTGGGAGATTTGTGGATCAAGGCCTCAGGTGTCCCTTATGATCCTGGCATGATGAAAGTTTAGTTATGTATATGAAAGTTTAGTTATGTAAAGTTACTTGCCATATACATGAGGTGTCATAGTTAGTTTGTTTCTAAGCTTTAAGTAGAATACATTGTTTTCAATCCTTTTTCATATTTTACTTGTTACAAGTCATTTTGGGAAAAGATTATTAATTTTCACTTCAAGCACAATTTTACGTGTTTAATGTTATGAAAATACTATGGACTTGATAAAGCTAATAGCATTGGAGATGCTCTAATGTTGATAAGCAGTTGGTCACAAGTTCATCTAAAACTGTTGCCTAAAGGGTACTGTAATGTGTGATTATTGTTTGAAGCCAGATTAAAGGGTATGTTTGGCGAAATGGGTTGGGGCTGGGCTAGGGATGGGGATGGGGCTAGACTTATATTATAAACCGAAATTAAAATTCGTATTTTTATAAACTTGTTTGGCGGATGGGATGAGGCTTATTATTGCTAAATTACTAAAAATGATATATCTTTGTATATGTTAGATATTTTTGTGGGTAAATAAGTGATTTATTTTCAATTAGATATTTTTGTGGGTAAATTAGTGACTTATTTTCAAAAGCCCGGGCTAAAGTTTATAGCCTCTTTTATGGAGCTAAAGTTTTTAGCCGGGTTATTTTATAAGCCCTTCCATAAACCTCATGACAAACGAGACTTATTAGCCAGCTTATTTTAAAAGCTCAAGCCCCAATAAGCCCCATAAAAGCCCTCGTCAAACATATGGGTATGTTTGGCGAAATGGGCTGGAGCTGGGGCTGTGGTTGGGACTTATATTATAAGCCGAAATTAAATTTTGTATTTTTATAAACTTGTTTGACAAATGGACTGGGGCTGGGGTTTATTATTGCAAAATTACTAGACACAATTAAATGAGTTTTTGTAGAGGTGATAATTACACCACATTTTTTGATTCTTTCACCACAATATCACATCATTAATGCACAAGTTACAACATAATATATGCATAAGTGTGGTGTGTGCATAAAAAAATGTGGTGTAAGTATCACTTCCCTTTTGTATATATTAAATATTTTTGTGGGTAAATAAGTAATTTATTTTTCAAAAGCCCTGAGCTAAAGTTTTTAGCCCCTTTTATAGGGCTTAAGTTTTTAGCCGACCTATTTTATAAGCCCTTCCATAAGCCCCATGACAAACGATACTTATTTTATTAGCCGACTTATTTTAAAAGCACAAGCCGCTATAATCATTGTTAGAGGCTTAAATATGTGCCGACACTTAAAACACTCAAAATCATTGTTAGAGGCTATAGATCAAGAGTCTGCCCATAAAAATAAAAATATACATCATCATAGTTTTTCCTCTAATCTAAAAGTGTTTTAAATATAGGTATTTGTCATCCTTAACCCTAAAAGTTATACCTAATATATCAAAAATGCATTGCTTGTACCATAAAATTAAACCACTCATCCTTTACAAATAATTACCCTAACCAACCGTCATTTTGCATACATTATTTTTAAACATAGCACTAAATCTACCTTAGCAAAACCCTAAGGCGAGGTGTTATGGAGAGGTGAAGGAGATGTGCAAGTGAGGTGAAGGAAGGGTGAAACAATGACGAGGCTACAAGGTAGGCGTGCGAAGGGCCCAATTCAAGGGTGTTTGGTGAAGCAATTCACCTTTGCAAAAAGTGAAAAAAGGAGTACAGACCCCACTTTTTACTATTTTTTTGTTGTTGCTGTTTGTAAGAGTGTGTGGAGTATATTGTAGAGTGTATTGTGTGGCATGTTTGTATAAAGTAAGTTACTTTTATGTGGTTGCTTAGTAAGTTAGTTGACAACAATTATGGCTGCAAGGTGAATGTAAAGTGGTTTGTTGAAAAGTTGATGTGGCAACTGAGCTGCTGAGGTGGAGGTGAAGGGGATGTGACTATACAGATTGCCTAAAATACAAAGAGGGTTAATATATAAATAAGTCACTAAACTTTTCTAAACAAGTGCGCTTAAGATAACGAACTTTCATATTATTCATTTGGGTTACTGAAATCATAACTTAAATTACTTTCTATATTTTCAGGGTTACCTAACACATATTTTTTTTATACTCGAGTAACATAAATACTGTGTTTTCACAAATTCAGTGACGATTGTATACACTTTTATACCAAAATATCATATTTTATAAGTTCAGTAACCGAAATATTTCGTTACTTGGCTATGTTTGGCGAGGGCTTTTATGGGGCTTGGGCTTTTAAAATAAGCCGGCTAATTAAATAAGTCTCGTTTGTCATGGGGCTTATGGAAGGGCTTATAAAATAAGCCGGCTAAAAACTTTAGCCCCATAAAAGAGGCTAAAAACTTTAGCTCGGGCTTTTGAAAATAAATCATTTATTTACCCACAAAAATATTTAACATATACAAAACTCAGTAAATTATGTCATTTTTAATAATTTTGCAATAATAAGCCCCAGCCCACTTGACAAACAAGTTTATAAAAATAAAAATTTTAATTTCGGCTTATAATATAAGTTAGCCCCAGCCTCATCCCCAGTCACATAGCCCCTGCCATTTCGCCAAACCGTTTATCAAACATGTTATTAACCACAAGATTTGAGGCGTATCTATGAAGCCAAGCCAAAGCCCAACTAATCCAGAGCCCAGTTGACCAAAAATTTCAGTGTCTTCCCCAAAAATTTCCACCAACCAGAGAGCGGGAAAACAAAAATCATTTCAAACACACACACTCAAAACACACACACACAAAAAACACTTCCAATCTCATCCATTTGGGCCCCACTTTCTACAATCTTTCATTTCAAATCAGCCTAAAAACCAAATCTTTTAAAAAAACTAAAATTAGGGTTTTAGAAATGAAGCAAAATGAATGATAAAGAAGCAAGCACATCGGACGCCGGTGCCGGAAAAATCCACACGGTACAGGCCCACCGTGATTTGCAGTCGAATTGGGAAGTTGATATTGCTAATAAGCTTCAAGATTATTTGCTCAAGATTTGCTCTGGTGAAATTAACCATGATGATAATGGCTTATTGGCTGTAAATTTTGCTGAAGGTTTGTTCAAAATTGGATCTTGTTTTAGGGTTTTTTTGTAAAAATTAGGATAATGGGTTACTGTCTGTAAATTTTTATAAAAATTGGATCTTGTTTTAGGGTTTTTGTTATTTTTTATAATGGGGTGTAAAATTTAGGATAATGGGTTACTGTCTGTAAATTTTTATGAAAATTGGATCTTGTTTTTAGGGTTTTTTGTAAAATGTTATAATGGGTTGTAAAAATTGAATCTTGATTTTAGGGGTTTTTTAATTTATAAATTTTGCTGAGAAATTTTAATTCTTGAAAAGGGTATTAATGAAATACGAATCTTGTTTTAGGGTTTTTGATATTTTTTTAATTAGGTTTGAATTTTTTTAATAATGGGTTAAAAAAATTGAAGATAATGGTTTACTGTCTGTAAATTTTGCTGAATGTTGGTAATTTTTAAAAAGGGTATAGTAAAAATTGAATCTTGATTTAGGGATTTTTGAAAATTTTCGATTATGGGTTGTGAAAATTAAAGAAAAGGGTTTTCTGTCAGTAAATTTTGCTGAATTTTGGTGTTTTGTTAAAAGGGTGTACTAAAATGAGTAAACGGATGAGGTTTTCCCTGTATATGAGACCTGGGAGGGCGAGTATTCTGTTTCCGACCCTTTCCTTGCCACCCCAAATGTGTGCCTATTAACGTTTGAACCCGACCTTTTGTGACGACATCACGCGCCTAACCACTAGGCCACTTTGGTAGTGGTTGGTGTGATAGAAAAACTGAATCTTGAAAAGGGTGTTGATAAAAACTGAATCTTGTCTTAGGGTCTTTGTTTTTGTTTTGATAATTGTTTGTTTTTGTTTGGAATTGTAGCTGCGTTGCTGCTTCAAAATTCAAGTCAAGTGTATAGCAGGAAGGTTGAATATTTGTATTCCTTGGTGTTACATGCTTTGGAATTCATTTCAAAACATAGGTATGCTGTTTTTCGAGCCCCTATTTGTGTTTTATTGTGATATATAAAGATTTATTTCCGTGATTATAAGCGGCTTAGGAGTGGATTGGATTGGATGAATTTATTCTTCGGATAATGTTCGTTAAGGCCTCATAAGTAGTTTGCTTGTTACTTTGTTAGCTAGTTATGTAATGTTCAATTGTTGATTTTGCATAACTTTATTTCCTAAGTAAGATCTTGTATGGATATTAAAATATGTTTTTTGGACAAAAAAGGCGCTTAGGCACAGGCTTGATTGCTAGATGATTATTGTATGTGCTTGATGTTTGTTAACAACTTTGAGGGGGTTGCTTTTTGGCATCACGAGGATATTCTTTTTACTTATCTAGATGTACTCCCATTTGGTGATTTCAGAGTATTCACATGCCATTTGAACTGTACGCTCTTATTTAGAGTGTTAATGTATATTGGTATTGGGGCTAGAAATCGGGATGAATTTTTGTGTTTTCTTATTATTTGAATCCGGTACCCAAATGCACTTTTAACAAAATATGGCTCTCTTGTTGTTAGTATAGATGTTGGATCAAAATTTCTTATTAAGCCAAGCCTTAGCTTCTTAGAATAAACAAAATGTTGACCGGAATGTGATGGGAGAGTCCACTGTCATACAGAGTTTAAGTGGTCTTTGCCCTTTGGTATAGCATCCATCCATAATTTTCATCTATTAACTCCTTTATTATGTAACTATTTTGATTGTTCTATTATAGTATTTCATTTATGACGCACCCTATTTCCAAAAGATACACTTCTTTGTGTCTTCTTGCTCAACTCGCTTTACTATGCTTTCTAACATTACTATGCTTTCTTTCAAATGTAATTTAATTCATTATCAGTACATGGAGATCAGTAGGTCACTGTGGGCAAGTGCATTAAACAAGGAGAAATAAGCCATGAAGGCATTTGATTACTCGTAGTAGTTACTTATAAGTAGAATACTCATTCTCTTATCTAAATAGGAGTTATAATAATGGCTGGTAGTTATACTAGTCAATGGCATTTAATTTGCCTTATAAGATTTTATAATGACTAGTTATATAAAAGGCTAGTAGTAAGTGGTAGTTTTGTCCAGCAAAATCACAGGAAGAGGGGGGGTCTCTTAAAGCTCGAAATTATAAATGCAATATCATGTCCAGCAAAATCACAAAGGGGCATAATAGGCCAGTTGATATCTTTAGCTAATGTCATGTGATTTGTATTCTCCTAAGAAAGGAATAATCTGCACACGTCAATCACAATTAAGCACATATTATAGATTGCCCCCTAAATATCCTTTAACGTTATGCATAAAGGGCAAATGCAAGCTAGTACGTGTTGTTCATGCATGCCATATTTATTTGTTGCATATTTTAGTAGTCACTTCCTGATTAGTTATATGAAATGTAATCAGTCAGCAACACGATCAACCAGAGTCTTCATCAGGCCAAGCAGAAGAACAAAATGGTTCAGTTGCTGCTCCTCCTGAATCAGATGAGTCTTTTTGGTGCTCAGATGATATCCCAGGTAGCCTGAAATTCTTTCACTGATGATGCAGTCAATTTAAAGTATTTCATGGCTAACTGCTTCTCGTTAACAGTTGATCCCAAGAACTCATTGGATAGTACAAATGACAATAATACGCTACTACATTGCGTAAAGCCTCCTGCGAATTTAGTTGTGCTTGAAGGTGATTGCTTAGATGTTAATGGAGACAGTGGGGAGTTAGAAACATATCTGGTATGTAAGGCTATATATGCTGATTATATCTAGAAATGACCTCGTTATGACTTTCTTTATAAAAAAATATTTTATTTTTGCAGTTAGCGACAAATGATTTATTCAGGGATTTTATTCTCTTAGATGCGAGTGATGCGGTGACAGTTGATGAATTTTTGGGCGGGAAAGAGACATTCGACAAGAATAAAAGCGGTTTAAAAGGAGGAAGTTCTATTGGCTCTAAATCTCGCAAGTCATTTATGTCACCTTCAAAACGTTCTGGTGGAACTGTGCGTAAACCATCTGCTGCAAAGACTCCAAACCTTGATCAAAATCATTCTGCCCGTGTTGATAACCACTTTGAAACTAATGACCATAATATGCCTGACTATAATGCTAATATGGACCATGAATTCGACATGGATGACGGGTTTTCACAACCGGAGGGATTTGATGATTCAGATGAAGATGACGATGATCCATGGAAACCTTTAAATCCTCATGAACAGGGAAACTTGAAAGTAAAGCCCTTCAAAAAAGTCAAAGCTTTTAGAAAAGAATGGTCAAACCCGACCAATAAAATCTCTATAACAGAAGAGTTTCCACTTGCAAAACTGCATGGTCCAGTTAGTGAAGAACTTCATGAAATATGGGAGGCACAGCACCATGTTAACGAAAAAGATAAAGAACCACAATCTCCTCCATTATATGAAAAGGTGTGTTTCTTGATGTTAAAGTTATTTACTTTTTGTATGATCTTGATTAAACTAAATGTATTTTTGTAGCTTCGGCGGTCGCTTGTTATAGACCATGAACGCAATGACGCGTTCCATAATGATAAAGAAAAACATGAAGAAGTTGATCCAGATCCATTTCATGAGGGCGGCGCCCCTGATAGTGATGTGGAAGACGTGGTTGAAGATCATTACCCTGATACGGTTAGCTTGTATTACTGTATTAGTACTAAACAATCATACAAGTCATATGGATGGATGGGATTTTTGTTTGACACCTAGTATTTTAATTTCAGCAGCCTATATATGATGCCACTCAATGTGACAGCAAGGAACCATTTGAACATGAAGACCCAAATGCTCATGTGAACCTTGAAGATCTTTGTCGTTCTCATCTGGTGAGTCACCGAGGAAGATTTTTTTTTTTTTTTTTTTTTTTTGGTAGAAATTCTTATACCTTGATAGTTTGTTAATATATCTCTTCCAAAATTTCAGGATTCTTTGCTTGCTAGTTGCACTGAGACAGAGAAGCAGTCTGCATTGGCAGCTAGGGTTTCAACGTGGAAACAAAGAATTGAGAAGAACTTGGATGAGCAAGTGAGTCAATTTTTTTCCCAAGCTTTGGTAACTTCAAACTTAGTGCCTTTGTTGATTGTTTTTATATTAATGAGGTATGGTTTCTCTTGGCAGGATGCACGACCACCGTTTGACATTCATGAATATGGTCAAAGGACTTTGGATAAGCTTTCACAAGAAGCAGATGTTGGAAAGTCATTGGCATTTACTGATGTTGTCAGAGGTCAAGAGAAACATGAAGTTGCTCGAACGTTCTCTGCACTTCTACAATTGGTATGTTTTTTTCTGATCTTACTTCAAATTGTGTTTACGATTAGAGATGGCAAATTGGGTAGGCAAAGCAGGTTTATCTCAAAATGGGTAACTTTTGGTATTGGTCTATTGTGGACAAGATTGGTTTGGTTGGACCAACCCACAAACACTTCTGTTTTTTCCATTTATTTATTATTAACATAATTATTTAAGAAAAACTATTCTGGTCGTATAATTTGGCTCATATCCTTCTAAGCTAAATCTTTCAGCGTAACTCGTTTGACCTGTTAAAGCAAAACTGTAACTCAAATCAACCTACATATAGGCAAGTTAGCTTGACAGACCTTCTGAATACATTTTATCAGGTGAATAATGGTAATGTCGAACTGATCAAAGGTGGTGGTGCAAATGGTCAATTTGTGTGTTATACTGGCGAAAACCCCTTTCATGTACGCCTTCTTAGCAACGTAAAGAGACCAGAAGTACAACTTAGATCCTCAAATAAGAGACCAAAGCCTCAATTGAGGAGAGAAAAAGAGAACAATTTACCAGGCACGAGTTCATCACCATCACCATCACCATCATCGTCTCAGATCTCTGTAAAGGTAGGAAAAGTTGTCGGAATTAGGTGTACTCCTGAAAGCAAAAGGAGACGACGGTCAAGACTGGTTGACCCTGATGGCTTAAATTCTGTAGGGTGACGTGTATTAGGTAAGTTTTGTGACATTATGTACTAACAGTTAGCCTTGTAATAATAGATATTTTGAATCAATTCGGAGTTATTTTTCTTCTCTCATGTAAAGATGTTATATTATTGTAACTTATTGAAACTTGAATCCTGTATGCTGGGTAACGAGTTGGTGTATGTCTAACTACTTCTCTTGCCGATCAAACATTTCTTACTACATACGGCTTGAATTGTCATTATCATGTAGGTGCAACATTAATATCCAACTCTTCTAACCTTATTGACACGGTTGATCTCGAATGAACCCATGTGGGTCACATTTACTGCTCTTCGTTTCCTTCTTTATCACATGTTACTCCAGAATTGTACATATGAATAGAGTGGGACGTGAATAATCTTTTTATTTGTCGGTGTATACATAATATCACCATTTTCTTATACTTACAGATGTAATTTAATTTTTAGAGCCTTTTGGTAACGGTGGCGTTAAGCCTCGTGCCGTCACGAAAACGCGATGCCAAGACCAAACCAAATGTGGTGTTTTTGAGGGTGTCGCCGTCGTTTCCAGCCCAAACGGTCATTTTTTACTTTTATTATTATTATTATTATTATTGTTGCTGCTGCTGTTTATTTATTTTATAAAAAATCACTTTATTATTATTATTATTTTAAATTATTATTATTATAAACATCACTTTATTATAAATTTATAGGATTTATTATTATTATTATTATTATTATTATTATTATTATTATTATTATTATTATTATTATTTAGCGGGTTATGTCTGGGCCATATAGTGCACCATGACACCCGATTCTGGTGTGATATGAGAGGAGTGTTTTGGTGGTGTTGTGGATTCTGGTGTTATGAGAAAAAAGTGATGATGTGAAAACACTTTTTTCACGGCACAAAAATGACGACCCCTCTAAATATAAACATTTGTCAACTGTTTACTATTCGCTAAATAGTAAACGTCCAACGAAAAAGGCAAAAATGGTCCTTGCGGTTTACTTACGATTAAAAACATAGTCATTGAAAAATTGCAAACAAGGCCCTTAGCGTTTACACTTGATTATAAAAATAGTCCCTCAATTAAATTTAAAAAATGTTTGTGTAAGAAAAAATTTACAGAGATATCTCTCCAGTTTATATGTGTTGCAAAAATAGTCCCTAAATAATTATAGTTACACACAAAAGTATTGTCCACATAAAAGCAAGAAAAATATTTTATGAAATTTAAACAGGTAAAACGGATAAGGTTTTCCATGTTAGGTTATCTGAGATAGATGAAGGAGCCAAACACGATCTCCGTGATCATTTCCAACACTTCTCTTTAGTTATTTAAATGTGTATCTAGTGAGTTTGAACGCTACATTTGTTGGAGTAGGTTTCATGTCATTACAACAAATTCTTTTAAACATAATTAAATGAATTTTTACTCTTATATTATTAGAAACATTTTTCTTAAAAAAAAAAAAAAAAAAAAAAAAAAAAAAAAAAAAAAAAACTTTTATATACTTGTCTTGAAATATCATAAATACAAAGGGGGGTCATAAATATTGGAGATGTTGAGTGTTAAGGTTAGTTACCCGTGAAGGGGGAAGTTTGTAAGCGGGTGCAATAAAAAGTCCAAATTAAACGTGAAGGTCATTTAATGAAAAGGTTCACTTCACGACCCCCAAATACGCATCCGTTGCATTTAACACCTCCACTCCCAATGCCCCATCTCACATTTTATTCCCTTTTTATATCAACTTTATTAATCCAAAGTTCAATATTTAATATTTTAAATATATATACATATATTTGCAAGAAACGCGTGAACATATTATGTCATTTTTAATAGCAATAAAATCGAAAAGGTGATATATCAAGCTTAATTTATACGTAAAATGTAGATGAATGCTGATTTATTGTAGCAATAACTATGCAAATTTACTAGTTTGAGCAAGTATGTTGATGCAATTATTGAGATTTTAATTTTCGTTAAATTTTATTATTTTGTTATTTATTAATAACAATATTATTATTGATTTGACTTTTTTTTTTTAATTACATTACAATTTCAGTCATCCAAGCACATTTAATTTTTTCAAATTACAATTCACGAGATTAAAATTTATTCAAAAATACTATGTGAATCAACGACAATGTTCAGATAATATAGAACTTAGTTAGGATCAAATGAAAAAAAAAAATTTAATAAAAAAGATGAGAAAAAACTATAATGATACATTTTAGATTCATTTATAAAAGTAGATGCATTTTTCTTTAGAAATCTTCTTTTCATTTAAATATGTGACTAAAAATCATTCTAATTTTAGTTTTTATTCTCACTAGATCCCCTCCTGAATTATTATTATATAGTCATTTAGCATGAAATTTATTTATTAAAAGTCGTTATCATGAGTTTGAAATTTTAACAAATAACCTCTTGCCCCCTCTTATTAAATTCACTTGGAAAGAATTTTATTGCATTTAACACCTCCCACTCTATCTTTCCAATCTATATTTCCCTCACCTCACTCACACACATACACACACATTATTTCTCCTATCTTTGACTCACTGTTTTATCATCGTAAAATCACCATGACCAACAAAACCCCTATTTTCCCTATCCACGAGCCTCAACATTTCAGCGACTACGGTTTCGACTCTCAAATCGACTACTTTCAGGTCACATTTCATTACTTTTAGGTCACATTTTACCTCTAAGCTACAAGCCTGTTAAGTTAACATACAATGTACATTTATTTTAATTCTCTACAGGTACTAGAAGAAGCCCGAAAACACAAACGTGACACAACATCATCATCATCATCATTAAGATCCACTATCGACAACCTTCATTTCAAGCTGCAAAAACCAATCTCAAAAGACGAAACGAGCAAGAAAATAAAAAAGAACCGTAAACAACGTTGGTGGAAAAATGCTCTACATTTCTTTAAACGTAAAAGAACTTCTTCTTCTTCTTTTTCTTCTTCCGACAAAGATTACAACAATGCTGTCCAATGTATGTACGGAGGACAACATTGTAGTGTCTCTGGACCGGTTTATTTAGCAGATAGCAGGAGTGGGTCTGCCACTCCTTACCATCGTACTTCCGCTAGCAGACCTTCATCAGGTCTGCTAGCGGGTGCATTTAATATTCCGTATATTAGTCTTGCGGATATTAATATGGAACAAGCCCGTAAGATTTCGTCCTCACCCGTGCCGATTTATTTGGTTACTTAATTAACCTACGGGCTTGTAGTGTAACGATATATTTTTAACTAGGATAAATTGTACGTGTTGGGGTGTTTGTGTTAGAACATGAATTCTTACTTGACTAGAATTCAAAAGGTATTATTGAATTGAATTGCATTTACTTACTTTTGTATTATGCTTTAAAAGAAGAAATGATGAAAGTAAAGATTGGTTGGAAAATCTGTGTTCCTTTCTATGTTGAGTTAATTTTTTGACACAGATTTACTTTATTGTTAATTGTACCCATTATTTGACCATCTCAGTTTGACCCATACTTTCTTAGGCTACCCGCAATGGTAGCTCTTGTCACTCGTGAGAACACAAGGTCACGCGCCACCCCACTGTATTTGGATGGCTCACGGGTGATGTAGGAGAAAAAAAGGGACGAATATATCTTATAATTTTTTTATATTAGCAAAAATTAGTGTCACATAGTTAAAATGGGCAGGTTGGCCCAAAATATACGCGCACGTATCTGGGTTTACCTGATACGACACGTTAATCCACACCGGCATGATTGCCAGCTCTAGGAGCAGGAATTAATGATGCATTGTTTCCGTTGGTATTAGCAATTAGTATTTGTCTATACATGAACGAAATATCAGCATCAATTTGTTGGAATTGGCAGGATACGGTGTGGACATGTCTGAATTCTTCGTACCGTTACAAGCAACATTTTTTAAAATCCAAATTTGAGGGGACATAATATCTACTGAAAAGTATGCATGTTGTGGGGTACTAGCTAGCCATGTTGTATAAATTGTTTTCTGTACCAGATACATTGGTTAGGACTACAATGAAAAATCGTTCCTTGCATCAATTGCATAGTAGGACATGTGTGTATGTTCCCTTGTTTGTTTACCTTACTTGTGACCCGGGAACAAGTTAAGCATACAAAAATTTGTATTTTGCATGTTTATGTGTCTTTTTATGTGGATTCTTGTCACTTAAAAAAAAAAAAAAAAAAAAAAAAAACTATTTTTTCTCTGTACTTCTTGTGGGTCAATCAGTACTTTTTATTTGCTTAACTTGTGTCATGTGACACAAGTTAGAAAAAACCTTTTTTTAAATACTTAAATCACAATTATTTGGAATCGACCATGAATATATATACGTTCTTTAATTGAAGTAGTTTAGATGGTTTCCAATAATTATCGCAAGATATATGTGATATTGCTTGTGACACAGTATTTTTCTGTCTTATCAAAGTGTATATGTTTAGGTATTTAATTATTAAATGATGATCTTTATTAAACTTAGAGTTGAATTAAAATTTGTATCTTTTGGGACGTACGTGAACATATGCAACTACTCTTGTCACGTAGGTATTTAATTATTAACTAGCGATTTTTTTATTAAACTAAAATTTGTATCTTTTTGGACGTGAAAACATGCAACTACTCTTGTCACATAGGTAAAATCCATTAAGTCTTCTTAATTACAACTAAGCTTTTGTTATTTTGTATATTCTTGTAATGTAAAATTGTCTTTTTTTGTAACTTTAAAGGATTTTTTTTAGTTAACAAGCATAGTATAAACCAAACAGTGACAAAATTTTACTCGACTTATTTATTGATGGACTGACAAGATTAGTCACCTTTGACCCCTTGTCCTTAACAATCAATCACTGTAATTAGCATAATCTTATCTTAACAAACGACATATGTGATTCTTGTTTCAAGAGAAACCCAATCTTAGTTAAGTATTGTTGATTTGTCATCTTCTCTTCCTTTACCAGCATGGTCATTTTTTTAATCGAGTGATTTAGCTTTTCAGTTTTCGGCTTTATCCTTTTATAAGAGTAGTTTTATGTACTATTTACCATAGAGATTAGTCTTTTACTAATCTTTTAAAATGAGGCCAACAAATTCATAGCTAGCCTAGTGCCAAAATTCTTAGTGACTAACTGACTATCATCATTAAATTGTGAGAGTTCTCAAGTTCAATGCCTATTAAGTGTAAACAACTTTTAAGTGGCCGTGCCAATATTTTTAAAAATGAGAGCTTTACGTGATTATAGATTGTTTGAGTTTGTGTAGCGATAGGTTCAAACGTCATGAATTATTCAGTCAAGAAGCTACGGACTGATCATAAAAACACCAACGCTAACCTTATGCATGACACACCATAATTATTCTACTGGGTATTAAATAAAGACCAATGCTAGTTCACGTTGCTTTTTTAGAAGTGATTGCCCCATTTCGCAAAACAACTAAAACCGATAAGATAAGCAACAGGGAAGAACGACCACAGGAGAAGATGACAAAAGATGTCACTATTGCAATATTTTTCCAACTGTCAATGCCATAACGTGTACAAACTGCTTGCTGCAGTATCCATAATAAGAAAATCACATACGAGCACATTACTACTTTATTTAAATTGAAATTGTGTGAGAATAGATACTTCTCTAAAAGGTTTAAATCGGCGGGAAACCCTGACCTTATGCACCCTTGGGGTCGGGTGACTTACTGATTGCGCTTTTCTTCCAATATAAACCAAAACCACTAATATATTTAGATCGTCTACATGAGCTATATTCTCAACTATGTACCTATATCTTTTACATTACCCTTTGAAAAGTTTGAAATGTCCTGAACTCCAAAAGTATTGAGACCCATACTGGATGAACTAGAAGCATTGCATCATCGCCTTTGTCGAAAATCACTTGACATTTAGAATGTGACTATGTAGGTTGCGTAAATGGGGTTATAATCGAATGGAGGGATATAAGTTTCATACTACTCCGTATTACTTATGGTTCAATCGTAATGGCATTTGAGTACTAACGGTTAAAATTATGATATCTGGTCAATTTAAAGGTACAGACCATACCATGGGTCATCTTTCACGAAATAACTACCAACTACTAGGATTAAATAACATTGTCAGTAAAATTCAATAGTGTTAACTTTACAAATACAACGGATTTCTATGTCAAAGGCAAGGGTCATTCACTCATTCTCATATGTATTGTAAGAATCATAGTTGTCAGGATCCCGATCCTAATTTTAGGATCTTACGATTTTACGATTCTACAATGTAAAAACGATCCGGATCCTACGTAGGATCTTAACAACCTTAAGATTTTATAGGATCCCGATCTTAACCATAAGATCTTAAGATCTACTCCGATCCGATTTTACTTTTCTCGAACCGCAAACTAAAAAACTACAAATTTATGGTTTATGTTTTTATATAATTTAAAAAACAACATGTAATTCTTCTTAAACATTTCATATTCATAATTTAGAACAACATTTCCATAAAACATTTATATAATTTCGTGTTTATAATATATAATAATTTGTATATTTGAATAATATTACAAAGATCATTAAAAAATGGCATTATAGTAGGATTTTAGGATCCCGATACGATCTTATGATCAAGATCTTGCAAAAACGAAAACGATCCTAGGTAGGATACCGATCTTGAAAACCTTGGTAAGAAGGCCATCCTTACATTTTATTATTTGGATTTCACATAAATTTTTGTAGTAAAACAAGCTGGGTTGGAAATACCTCTCTCCCTCTGAGACAGACGCGAAAGTCAGTCTCTCTACCTTCAGGTAAAGGTAAAACTGTCTACATCGCACATTATATCTATATACTAAAACCCGTGACTTTACTGTACCACGTTACTGTTAATTTTTTTGGGCCGGTTGTCCATATCCGACCCACTCTTTTCTCCATACCCGCAAAAGGTTTATCCCCCTCACACATTCTCCGGTTTACCGGAGATCCAACGGAGCCAAATAAACCCGAAATCAAAATGGAGTCGGGGCATCTATAGTAAATTCTGTGAGTGTAGCTACAGTTGTTTCTACAGTGCATAGCTCTTTAAGCGGGTTTGGATCTTCTTTGTGAGAGGAAAGGCAATTTGTGGCTAATTTTGAACCAAATGTTGTTGGGTGGGAGCACTCTTTTTTCATAGCTACATGTTTATTCATTATATGCTTAAAAGTTTTTTCTAGATTATTCAGTCGTCTTAGGAAGTTTTGATCTTATGCCTTTTGTGTATTCAATCAGATAATTGCTATTAATAGGTGTGTTATTATGTAGGAGTACTTTTTTTTCACAGCCACATATCTGTTGATTATATGCCTAAAAGTCTCTTCTAGATCATTCATTCGTATCAGGGGGTTTTGATCTTTTGCCTTTTGTGTGTTCAATCAGAGAATCGCTATTAATAGGTTTGGAATCCTTAATTTTTGGTTCTATTAACTTTTTATGTGTTTAATTACATGTTTGAGCTCTTTAACAGTTGATATTTCGGATTAAGGTTTTGGCATAATTTTGGGGGTTTCCTCAATTAGGCTGTTTTTTTTTTTTTTTTTTTAAATCTTTGTTTTTACTTTGTTTGTAACATGGTAGGTTAGCTTTGGGATTATGTAGTTGGTTACTTTGAGATTACCTTATTTTTTGCAGCTTATAAGCTTATGTTATCAGTGTTGATAGTTGGTCCTTTATGTACAAAAACAATAAGTCAAATACCCATGTTGATTGTTGGTGGTTAATTTGTACGATGTGTCACTCTATTTGTTAATCTTTTGTTGTATTTAGGTGTGTTTTTTGTTTAGGTTCTTGCTATTAGTTTCTTCGGATTAAGGACCCTTTTTCTGCTCAAGTAATGTATCCAAAAATATGAAACATTTTCAAAAAACAACTATTTAAAAAAAGGTGTTGACCTAAAGTGCAAAATATTATGTTGATGTGCATACCAGTATGAGTATGATTACATGAATCATGTTATGATTATTATCTTTTGTGCAGTGACGCGGGCATGGATGAGATCATTGGTGTCGTGGCGGGCAGGCTTACCAACCTACCAGCCATGGTGGACAATCCTTAAAAAAGACTGAATTTGATTCTTTGTGCATTACGTGTTTTGTTGCACGTGTCTAGAAAACAGATAATGGGAAAAACGAGGATGTCAGGTCACATTTGGCTTGGCTTTTTTTTTTTTTTTTTTTTTTTTTTTGGCTTGGCTTATTTACACAAAACTTAAGCTGCTATTCACTTAATGTGTGTTGTGCCGGGTGACATGTGACTTGGTGTCTTATGAATTGTACCACTGATATTTTTGGGGCAATGATGACTTTTTCTGCGTATTAAGTTTTCCATGAGTGTGGCTTCACACACTACCATATCTTGGCGGGGTAACCACGAGTGTTATGTGGTTGCAGCCATGTCGGGTCCATCGAATCGCCTAAGGAATTGCAGACCTGAGCCTCATCTTATATGTCAACGGCAACAACTATGGGGTGGTCTGTGGATGACTACTAGGGGGTTATTTAGTCGTTTATTGATTGAGGCAGTGATGATAATTAGCTGCATTTTTCTGGGTGACCACAGCTTGGCATGGCAACGGACTCAGATTATCGTTGCAGCCATAGTCGATATCTTGGTTAGCCCTACTGGAATGAGGTCTGTACCTTGGCACGGCATCCACATTCAGATGGTGGTTGCAGCCATTGTGAGTACTGACCACTGATTCAACATTCGCAGCTCTGAGCCTCATTTGTTTCGATAATGACCCGCGTTTATTTAATGCCCATTTCCTTTTGGCTAGCGCATCATCTGTGTCCTCCAACAGAATGCGGTCTGTGAGAAGGCGTGTTGTGGATAATTATGAGGCATTGCCGGTTCAAAGTGTTGTAATGGAGAAAAAAATGTCCCAGGTGATCTACATCATGGCCATTCTATTGATGCTTTATTTAATCATGACATATACATAACAAGTATGTCGGAATAGAGTGTCTTGAATCTCATTGTATATAATATTTCTTTCCTATTCCAAGGTTATTCTTAACTGGCAGCTAATGTTTCCGAATATGTGCAACAAAGACAACTAATTACTTCTTTATCTGTTCATGGTGTAGGAATTTAAACTGTAAATGCAAGGAGTGTCCATCGTGTATGTGGAGTGTGTCCTGCAGGTTCATCTGAACATAGGATCGGGTTAACAGCGACTCGCTGATACGTGCAAAGATCACATTCAGTTAGTTCTTTGAACTTGCGGCCAATCGAAGAGTGGCTCATGGATATATGTAACAATGACAGACATTTGGTTCTTTGTCCATTCATGGGCCAGAAGTTGGAAACGCGTCTGGGAATAGCATCCAGGTTAAAGGTAAGGAATGTTGAAAATTTTCTTTTGTTGTAGATATATGTACCAATATTTACGGATATTGTTCTTATACTCAATTTCCTTTTTTTTTTTTTTTTTTGGTTTCTAATTTCTAAAATGGTGGAGTAAAAAAAATGCATCAGAAAGATGTTGGTCTAAAAATTGCAAATGCAAACACGCTTCTTATTAAAAGAATTACGTCACTGAGATTATCTTTTGCCTCATTTTTCTATTCCAGCTACCCAAAAAGGATGCTTGGTTTTGACATCCTGGACTACAATGATAATGCTCGCATTGCGTTTGTGGAGTTTTGACATCCTGGACTACATGAATCGGATGTGTGCTTAGTCCCTTTAACAAACTACTTGGATGCGTAATAATATGGGGAGATTGGTATTGGTACTCCAAGTGCATCTTTTCTATAACTCACATCTTATTTACATATACAAAACTTTCTCTTGGAATTTTTATATATCGAAAGGCCTCATTTATTTACTTTAAAATTGTTGCAGGAAGGTGGTGTGAGATCTCATGTTTGCCTACTAGATGATAACAGTTGCACAGAAAAGGTTCCACCGAGTAACTTTTATTCACTTTAAGCCTACAGTGAGTATCTATTCAAGTGTTATGGTATGTGTCCTTTTATCTTTTACTTTATGTTCATAAAATTAGTAAATGGTTATAACCACATTCTATGTACGACTATGCATAGAACATATTATCGAAGATTAGAGTATTAGGCTATATATATCCAAGCGTTTCGTAGCCAGCCATACAAGTTTCGTGTCGTAATTCAGGATAGTTGCCGGGGTTTGTAGTATAAAGGCATAGTTATTAGTTACTAAATTTACATATAGGTGGGATCCACTGTAGCATATCGTATAAGAAACTAAGCAGTCATCTTGGAAGCTAATGCCAATCATCAATTGATGAGCAGTGAGTTTTGGACTATACATGACTAATGATGAATGTATGAAACATAATTTTTCATATGTCAGAATGTTAGTTGCAAGTTTCTTAAAACATTTTTGGTTATCTTTACTTATACAACCTTCTGCTAATGAGACTCATATTTTTCTTTTGACAGTTGGTAAACAAGAACCTGAGCAAAGATATATGTTTTGGGCTGCAATAAATTTAGGTGATCGAGTTGTTAGTGCCTTAAAGGACCTGACAGTAGCAATAAAACAACTAAATAGATCAGAAGAAGCAATTGAAGTTATCAATTCTTTTCGCCGTCTATGCTCACATCAATCACAAGTCTCTCGACAACATTATGCCTGAATTATACAAGGTACATTACTACATTACATTCATTTACCGCTGTTGAGTAATAATAGGAATACAGTACAAGGACTTTTGACGTACTTGCTATTCTTTTTTCTAACATTGGCTGATAAATGGATCAAAATACCGCCTCTATTCTCACCAGTTTCTGATAATTCAGCATGTCATTGCTGCAAAGATCATGGGAATGCTATTGGAGATGGAAAACATGAAGCTCATTTTGCTATTGGAGTCACCGGCATCTTTAGCTACAAAAGTGGAAGAAGCTGTGCAGGTGCTAAAACTATCCAATCGGTCGCGTTTATCATGCCAGCACGATTTCACACTAACTTATTATTTGCCCAAGTTGCCGCCAATTAAGAGATGCAAACATAGTCATGATTTGCGAAAGTGTTAGATAATCGGTTACATATTTATATAGTTGAAGCATGTACAAAAACTGTCCTCTAGGATTCTACAACCAATTTTGTTAAACTTTTCTGAATTTCTGCATTGTCTCTGTCGTATGATTAGTCCACTTGAAATCCCAATTTTTATATGATGTAGTCCACTTGAAATCCCAGTTTGTATAATCTAGAATGCAAACACTCCGCACCATGTGAATTTTATATTTTAACGATGTTTACCAACGACGCCTCCAATACTTACGTATGCAAACACCCCGCCGCGAAGCGCGGGTCTTAAACCTCGTTCTATATACATTGTGTAAGACAGAATCGGGTAACGTTGATTAATATAGATTTTTGGAGTTGCAATAATATCAGCTATACATAAACAACCTAACTTCGAATCTTTGATTAGACTTAACTTGTAACAGCTAAATGGAAAAAAAGGATAAATATTAAATGAAAATACATCTATCTAGTCAAATGTTTTGGGCTAGTAAGATGACATATCAATATGTCATTAAATGTTAGTTGGGCTGATCCACATCCAGTTTTAATTTTCCATTCACTTGAAACTACAGTACACGATCAAAGGTTAGAAATTTAACCTATCTTCCTACTGATTTAGTTTTTTGGGTAATCATGGTTTTCAACTTTTTGGTTAACTAATTCACGGGGTTTAAAGCCTTCAGAAGGTGTGATGTTCTAAATAGAAGATTAATCAGTACACCATTAGAAATTCTACACAAACTACTCGACCAAAGAGTCGAGTGGCAACACAAATCACAACACATCTTTGTGGTGTGTGAAATAATCTGGTGGTCAGTAAATCAGTTAACTTTAGAAACTACTTGTAACTTTCTATTTACATACACGAAATTAGCAATTGAAAGCCAAAGAAAATAAAAGTGGGGATCTTTGTACGGACTTGTGGGAACACCAAGGAGTACACGTAACCATATGTATTATTATTGATGTTGCTTTTTCTAAAGTCAAGTTGTCACACCTTCATAAAAAAGCAAAGCAAAGCATAAACACAAAGAAAAAAGAATCTTAAAAAGCCCCATCGCAAAACTCTCTTTAAGGATACTTAACTACTTAAGTGGTATAAACATGGTTACAAATTACAATAAAGAATATATTAGTTTAAAATTATAAACGTACTTATCAAATCAATTATTAGTATGATACAAAACAAAAACCAAAGTGTTAGGCCGGTCACAATGGGTGACCCTTCACCGTTATCACATCCTCATCACTTGATAGCGCGTGACATCTATTTAACCAAGCCCCATCACCTTTATTTTTGGAGCATAATGGTGATCACCTTTACCATTATGTTTTTTTGTGTGTGAGTTGTGTAAGTGTTGTATTTGGTTAGTTATGTTTGTATAAATTAAGTATTTTAAATGGTGATGACCATTGAAGTTGAAAGATGATGATAGTAGTAATGTGCCACTAACGTAAAGGTGGGGTAATAGTCACCATAATGTCCGGTCTTAAGTGTTGATATTTATTTTGGGTTTCTTAGTTTTCACTTCAATAATTGACATTTAAACTCATATGCACCTTTTAAAAGAAGATCTCTCGTGCAAGTAAGAATAAATACATTAATCGGATTGTGAGTCATGCATCTAATAAAGTAATAAAGGTTAGTAGATAGATGCGCTGGGAAAATATCTATTTAATGCTCCATTAGGTGAGTATACCATCCAAATTAAAATGATAACGTGAATAATGATAACGTGAATAATTGTCACTTCAATATGGTGTCAGTTTTCACTTCTAAGAGTGCTAGGTGTATCCTCATTCGGGCCTCACATGTGCCACATCACCTCAACACTTTTTTACAACTAATCCCTGCTCACCAAACAACAAACTTCAACTTACACAACAAACATTTAATGCTCCATTAGGGAATGTTTGGCCCAATGAGTTTGGGCTTATAAGTCAAAAGCGGTAGCTTATATTACTATAAAGTTGTTTGGCGAATTACTTGAAAATGAAGCTTATTAATGTAATATCGCATAAACATACATCAAATTAAATTCAAATATATTTTCAAATTTGCATGATAATCTATTATATTTTGTTTTTAAGTAATTTAACTAGCTATAATCCCTAATAAGCCCCTTTCAATGGGCTTGAGCTTATGGAGGCTTATAAGCCTCCATAAGCTCATGTGACAAAAAAGACTTATTTTATAAACCGACTTATTTTAAAAGTTTAAGTCCGATAAGCCTCATATAACCCCTCCCAAACACATCCTTAAGAGGTACAATGTACTATTTTACCTCTATTGAACATTTCAAAATTGGAAAGCCAATCCTCGCATTTAAGCGTGAAAAATGACTTTGTCAATCAAAATTTGCGTTAATTATCTATTATCATTTTGGTTAAAAGACCATTTTTGCCACTAAAAACATACCAAAAGGCTTAGTTTGCCATTCATATTTTAAACAACTTGTATTTGCCACTAACCATTCACCGTTAGACCATGTTTGCCATCAACCGTTTACATCTTATTGGGCCTGATTTGACATCTTGATGGGTCTAAATAGGAAATGATGTGGATTAAACAACTCACAGTATTTATCCCGCCAAAACAATTTACTAGGGTTACAAGGGTTGCAATTACGAGTACTAGGCCTGCATATGAAGAAGATATAAGTACCAGGTATGATTTCGAAATAATCCTTTATGATGAGATATAGGGTTACAAGGGTTACGATCTTGAGTAATAGGCATGCATATTAAGGACGGAGCCAAGTATGGAGTGGGTGGACCATGACCCATCTTGAAATTTCAAATATTTTTTTACTTTACTATAGATATGTAGATATTTGGCTTACGTGACGGATTTGACCCATCCGATATTATTTTGAGTCACTATTCATAAAAGTAAACACAATACGAGTACTAGTTTCTAACATCTAATATCTAAATTGAAATGCTAAAATTGTTATAGCCCGATATTTATTAGTAGCAAACATGTTATTGTTACTAAATCATGAAATTAGTGTTTAGAAACTTTTTCATTCAATAATTATTGCGATATCAGTGTGTAATTGGTTTTCTCGATACTTTTTTGGCCCACCCAAGTGAAAAATCCTGGCTTCGTCACTGCTGCATATGAAGAAGAAGATATAAGAACGAGCGTATTAAATGCTGGTGCAACCTTTAGGTAGAAAGTACCCACCAAACAACAACATAAACATTACCTTATTTCAGCATGTTAGTTTTTGGTGCATGAATGCTTTAGTAATCACTTTCTTATAATAAATCATGTATTCTAGACGAAACGAAGTATTTAGGTGTATTTATTTTGGAAATTGTTGAGCAGTTACTTTGAGAAATTATACTTATTGTTAAGCTATGTGAGAAACTGTTAGTTATCCATTTGGTGACTAGATAATGTATTGTAATTATCATTTGGTGTCTAAATAATGACTAGGTGATAAGCTTGTTTGGTAGGTAATTTGTATTTACCTAATATAGATCTTGGAGAGGATTGCTCTATATTGGCTCTTTATTGTATGTAATCAATAAAAATCAATAAACACATTATTCTCTATTACTTACATGAACATTATCTAGTCACCAAATGGATAACTAACAGAAACTAGATATTTGCATTCTAGTTAAGTATATTTGTTTTCCTTGTTGATGTACCGAAGTCAATTGCATAAAGCTTGTTTTTCATATTTGCTTCACTTGCGTTTTTGTTGTTACAGTGCTCATGTAGAAGCCATATTGCTCCATCTCATATATTCAAATTCTAAAAGCTATAATTATATGCCGAACAGAATAATTGTCTTGATAAGATTCTTATCAGTAAGCCATTTTATATATTCTAATGGCAAATTTACTTTTATATTTTGCATAATATGACGTGGCAATAAGTTAACGGAATACTTTTTAAAACTAACGGAACATTTTTTTACGTTAAGTCATTAAATACCTTAAATACACATTTACAAATCTTTAACGGCGAATGGACACAAAGTTTTATTTTTTTATTGGCAAATAGGGGTTGTTCAAAATATTAGTGGCAAATTTAGTCTTTTGCTATGTTTTGAGTGGTAAAATTAATCTTTTAACGTATCATTTTTTATTCATTATTTATTTGTGAAAGTTCTTTTCGAGACGGAAGGAGGATAATACTTTGTGCTCACGATCTTTTTAAAAGATGCGAATTGTTGTTTTCTGGTAAGAGTACAATTCGTATTTTCAAATCACTAGAAGAGAATTAGCTATACTAAAAATGATTTTAATATTCATGATTCCAAGGTTATTCTTAAGGAACATCTTCGACCTGTTTGCTTTACAGAAATCCGATGTTATCTTTTATAATTGTAATATGAGTTACATTATAGTCTTGTTTGGTTGGAAAAATGGAAATATATGTAATTTATTTATAATACATTGTCTGTTTGGTTTACAAGTGAATATAATTTTTTTTGGAAAGGCTTCAGCCTACAAGTGAATATAATGGAATCGCAATTAAACTAGACCCTGTATTATAAAACAAATTATATGAAGATTTAAATTGTGTTGGAACTCAAAATTTTACAAGAAGAATATTAGTATTTGTCTTTTATCGTTATAATCTTTTATATAATAAAATAAAACCCTTATTATGAATTTTTCATTTCAAAAAAATGCATATATACCTTATTTAGTAATTTTTCTTTTAATTAGATTTTTTAAAAATTATTTTATTTATTTTTAAAACCTTAAATATTTCTATTTTTTACCAAAAAATATAGAATTTTCGTTTGTATACTAAAAAATTAAAATAGGGAAAAATACACATGGGTTTAGGGGTAATTTTTTTATACTTTAAGGTTAATAGTGTAATTTTTAAAAAAAAAACGGAGGTCAACCAAAACACCCCCAAATCCATCGTCAGTGCAGAAAAAACACACATCCCAAATCCATCATCAGTGCAGAAAAAACACACATCTTTTAACCTAAATCAATTAATTCGTTTTTCTCAATCGTTTTCTTCATTCAACCCTTAATTTGATAACTAAAATTGATCACTAAGATTAAGTTGGATTATGTTTGTAGTGAATTGATTCTGTTTGTCGAGGTGTGTACGGGTCAAATCATCAGTTGTCTTGGGGTATATTTACATGTAAATCATTGGATAATCTGAAATCGACAAACATATTATGATGCCAAGAATGCCGGGTTGCTGAAAAAGTTTTGAACATGCTGAGAACAGAGCAGAGCACCTTGAAGAATCAACTCAAAGGTTTGAATTCATAGCAGTAAAAACGTTTGCTATATATGTATAATTAGTGAATTGATTCTGTTTGTCGAGTTGTTTACGGGTCAAATCATCAGTTGTCTTGGGGTATATTTACATGTAAAATCATTGGATGTGGGTTTGCTTTGTATAGTCTTGGAGGGTAATTTATTTCACTTTTATACTGGATGGATGAATTAACTCTATTTGTCGCAATTTTGACCCGTATACTTATGAGTACATGAATTTGGCATGTGTTTTTTCTCAAACGAGTCAATTTGGCAAATTAAAAATTAAGGTAGCAATAGCACGAGTCAAATATATCTATTATTTATTAGAACTAGACGTATGCACGCGCAAAGAGTTTGTAGGAAAATGCGTGGAATTAGTAATGGCTCCTAATCCAAGAGTTGTGAAGGCCTTTCGTGCTATAAAAGATCTTGGAATTCTCGAAAAAAAAGACGCAGCTGGTTTTTGAAAAAACTTCTCAGAATTTATGAAAATAATTGGGAGCATATTGAAGAAGAAAATTGCATAGCTCTTGCAGATACTATTTTCGACAGCGAGGCCTAGGATACACAGGCATGTTTACTGAATTTTTTCTTGATCGTTGTATGTTACATAATTGTTGTCTCATATTTTCTAAACTGTTTCTTTTTTCAGGCAGCCAGAAGTGAAGAATAATGTTGATAATGCGTATATGTGCATATATATATATATATATATATATATATATATATATATATATATATATATATATATATATATATATATATATATATATATATATATATACACACACACACACACACATTTGCTGATTTTTCAATGTTCTTTGTTTATGTCGTGAGTATCTAATGTTTTTTTCTTTCATATCAGTTTATCTTCCAGGCAGTGTTCTGAAAGGCTCAAGGCGCACTAAGGCGCAAAGGGGGGCAAAGAGCCTCGAGTCGAGGCGTATTCCAAGGTGCGGGATTCATGAATGCGAGGCGCACTAAAAATATTAAGTTTTTTATAACATATATGACCATTTATGTAGCTTAAATAACACAAAATAACATTAAAATACTTATTGCATGACACATATTGCCATTATAAATATTAAAATGAATTAGTTGTCACTTTTAAAACGGATCAACTCTTTGGCTCGATGACCTATATAGAGTTTAAAATCCATATTAACTAAATATGCTTGTGTCCTACACTTGTAGCTTACATCTAACAAAGCTCACAATTTAACCCAAAATATCAAGCAAGCAACATCTCCTAGGCGCAAAAAGCCCTAAGGCGCGCGCTTTTTGTGGGATTCATGCATGTCGTGAGCCTCGATCTGAAAAAAGCCCAAAGGCTAGAGCCTTGCTCCGAGGCGCGCCTTAGGCGCGATTTTGACAACTATGCTTCCAGGTGGAAAAGAAGAAAAAACTTGAGCAAGATGACGTAAGTTATACGGGTTTCTGTTATTTCCTTTATTTTTAGCATCATTTGCTAAAATAAAATTAATCTTTTTCTTCGTGGTACTTGTCAAAGTAGCGAATGAACGCTATTGAAGAGGAAACACACATTCAAGAGGAACCGGAAAGTCCATTGAAATGACTACGTTCAAGACACCAAGAGGATCAGGCTTCACCCTTGTCTATCACGCTGAGTACTACTTCAACCGGAACTTTATTAAAAAAAACAAAGTTAGAGGTTGAAGAACAACTTCTAAAAGCTCAACCCGAGCTTCAGTCACCTGTAAAAAACAATGTAACTGAACCTGTTTCATCCCTAATAACAAGTCAAAAACAAGGGGAAACAACCTCTTATACCAACTGCTTTTATAGTCCCAAAAGATGAGCCACTTACTGATGACCTACCGCGGTTAAAGGCTCATAATCCTGTAACTATACCTGGTACATATTTCTCTTTTATATAATAAAGGAAAACCCCAATAGGGGGTTTTGACATTTTAAAAAGCTAAATCATTTGTTACTCTAATTAATTAGTACATTTTTAGGTATAAAATTGAAAGTTTTGGATAAAGAAGTGTTTGCACATTTTGACTAAAATTAAAACAACTTGTTTTGACCCGTTACCTTATTGATGTGTAACTATTTTGTGATACCTGATTGTCACTAACGGTATGATACTTTGTTTCTCACAGTGCAAGATCGAGTGGTTCCTTTATGGTTGTCATGGAGTGAAAGAACAACGCAAAGAAAAATAGCATTGTAATGACTGCACTGGGGATCAAAAGAGGCGAAAGGGCATATTAGTCGAGCAATATTTTATATTAAAGTACACCCACTAAGCAGAGTAACAAAGATTCTGTCAGAGATTTTGTGACATGCCAAAATAGTAATAAAAAGGTAAAAGTGGGACACGTGTCGATCATAGAGGCTGGTTGAGCAGTCGAGCATGACCAAATTGGAAAAAGGGGTCAAATCATGACCAAAACATGAAATGGCTGCTCGACTGACGGCGTACTTTTTGTCAAAATCTCTGACAAAATCTTTTACTGACACGTCAGTAGAGCAGCGGAGTCGAGCAATATTTTATATTAAAGTACACTCACTAAGCACAGTAACAAAGATTCTGTCAGAGATTTTGTGACAGGCCAAAATAGTAATAAAAAAGTAAAAGTGGGACACGTGTCGATCATAGAGGCTGGTTGAGCAGTCAAGCATGACCAAATTGAAAAAAAAGGTCAAATCATGACCAAAACATGAAATGACTGAATATTTTTGTACCTTTTTAGTAATTCCTCAATGTTGATCGTGTCATGTAGATTTGTGCTGACGCTTTTGTTTACATAATCATTATATCACGAGTAAATTCCATCTTTGTGCCTTTTTTTTTTTTTTTTTTTCAAATTAGTGGATAACATTGTGCTTGTTTTGTTTCCTTGTTCTAAAAGTGTGCTTCTGTACTTAATAAAAAAATGATAATAAAAAATAAAATAAAATAAAAATAAATATCTTTATCTCTTTTATATCATCACACTAGTTACCTATATCTCACCCTCTATTCTTGCTTGTAATTTTACTCTTTATAATATTCTTTTCTTTCCTAGTAAACATTTTTTTTCAAATAATATAACCATCTGCACTTCATTCTATAATAGTATGTCATGCTTTCTATTATCTCTTAGAAATAAAAAAATATAAGAACAAATTAAATTACCATTAACATAATGCATGTGTCATTCACTACAATTCTATAAATAGTCGGCCATTAAAGCTTTTTGTTACACAACACATCGTTTCAAACGTATACATGTCTATGACTGCATAATAATTAAATGGGTGCCATTTCAAGAACGCGCCATTTCAAATTTACGTCAAACATGATAAATGTTTTAATTCTAACACCTTATTTTATCATCCTGTGTGTGTTTTAAGTTTATGTTAAGTGCATTTATTTATGCTAATCTCCATGTAACAAGTACACTATCAAATGAAAAACAAACCAGTAGTTTATATATTACTTAAAAGTACGATTTTTTTTTTTAATTTATTTTAAGGGTTAAAAGAAAGAATAATAGAATATTCCCTCCGTCTCATATTAAGTGTCTATAATGAAATCTTTGAATGTCTCAAATTAAGTGTCCACTTGTACCTTTCAACCAATAAGATGAGACTTTAGTGGTTAAAAATAATATTTGATTGGTGGAGAGTTTAGTTAGTGGAATCTTCTAAAACTTTGTGCATTATGAAAGTTGACACTTAATATGGGACGGAGGGAGTAGTTTTTATAGAATATACATCAAATTATTTAGTTTTCATGGATTGAATATGTTTATCAGAAAATAAGACATTGTGAAAAAGGAAAAAGAGAAGAAGATATGCATAAGAGTGATGAAAGAGAGAGACTAAATAGTAGGGGTGGCAATTGAGTCGTGTTCATGTTGACCTATTTGGGTTCGCGTGTTGGTAGGTTAGTATAACCTCTACCCAAACACGACTCATTTATTAATCGTGTCAAGAAACTCAACCCTAACCCAAACCTGCATAACACGCGTAACATGTTTGTGACCCGTTTAACTTGTTTAAGTAAATTGGTAAGGAGTGAATAAGGTTGGTGGTTTGTTGATTTAACTAGTTTAAATGTAAAAATGATATAAGGATTTAAAATATGATAAAAATAACATATAAATAACCATACAAATACGAGTTATAAGCATCAATTTCAATGATACATGAGGATTAATCGCAATTCACTAATATTATGTACATAACAAAATACATTTAATACACATCGAACATAAAACACCAGGTTATATATTTTATTTTTAGAGTCTTATATACTTAAACGAGTTCACAGGTTGACCTTTTTAATCCTACTCAACCCAAACACAACTCGTTTATTAAACGGGTTAGACGAGTTGACTTGTTTTTAACCCAAACCTGTTTAACTTCGTGTTATGTCGAGAATTGCCACCCTTACTAAATAAGAGATATAAGAGATTTTGATTTTTTTTAAAGCATAATTTTGAAACATAGAAAAGAAACAGGCACAATGTTATTCACAAATTTAAAAAGAAGCGATGGAATTTACTCTTATATCACACACGTATTTATTATTATTATTATTGTTATTATTATTAGTATTATTAAGAAATGTGTTTTTTACAACAATATGAACAAATCACTTGATAATTTGTGTTTTTTAAATGCCAAATTATATCCTTTATGTTTGTGTTATTGTCACGATTAACACAAATATATATTCATAATTTTTTGTTATTGTCACAACCAGGGTGGACCTAAGGGGGTTCTTGAGGGTGCAGGGGAACCCGATGAAATTTTGTTGCATAGTGTAAATTTTCGCTAAAAATCTTGATTTACCTACTCATTGTTGACGTCACAGTTTTTTGATCACTAATTTACTAAAGGGACAATTCCCGAAATACCCCAATTACCTTTGTGCTATTTACATCCGGCCCCGAAACTTTTCTACTTCCGAAACTAGACCGGACAACTGGGCAACTTGAACTACCCAACTAGACCGGGAAACTAGACCTTGTAATCATTAAAGTCGCACTTTTCACTTACTGGTTTGAGTTGCCCAATTTTACAAGGTTGCCTGGTCTATTCTCGGAAGCAAAAAAGTTTCGGGGCCAAATATAAATAACACAAAGGCAACTGTGACATTTAGGGAATAATCCCTTTACTAAAGGGTTTTCATCATCAAAAATTCTAGATGAAACAGGTATTCTACAAGAATCACTAATTTGCAAGGGTTTTGATCATTTGATCCTTTTGTTTACTTTTTTATAAAGGGTTTTTAATAATTTTTACTTTTTCTAAGTTGCATTGCTTATAAATGCCTATTAATTGTTAATTTTTTAGTTAATAATAAACCACTAATTTGCTAATTGTAGGCTAAGATTGGAGGTTATTTGAAAAGAAAAGTTTTATCACACAGTGATAATATTTGTGGAGTCAAAACGAAATGTCTCTAACGATATTCGACAAGAATTACAACCTAAACCTACAACCGGTACTCCTTCGAATAATGTACCTATTAGAATTGATTTAGATACTCTTTCTTCGGATCCGATCGATAGACCTCGAATTTTTGATTATGACCTTAACCAAATAGAAGAAATAAGATACCCATATTAGGATAAAGGAGCTTGTCAACTACATGGTCATGTCTTTCCAACAAGAAGTATAGGAGGTAAGGTTGGACGTTTTGTTGTGAGTTGGTTTATTGAATTTGGTTTGTTAGAGTATAGCGTAGAAGCGAATATCTGGCTTTATAACTTATTTCAAAACACTAGATTTTGTGTTTTACTTGTACTTATTGTTGCATATCTTTGTTGCATATCTTGATGATCACTGATGTTTTGTCACGACATTTTCAAATGAAAGATCAAACTATTTTGGAATGTGTTTCATTGGCGAAAGGAACCATAAGGGCATTGAAGCAGGCGAGGGCATCGAGTTTCCCTTCACTTTTGAAGAATGTAACTTCGTTTTGCATGTTATATGGCTAAATGTCATTCAAAAAGCCGAAGGAATAAAATTACCAATCAACATCATTTTGAGGTTGATATTTTCAATACAGTTTTGGATATGCAATTTCAAAAGTTTGGTTATTGTTTTACTGAGTTAAGCACTGAATTACTAGAAAATATGGCGGCGTTGAGTCCACACAATTCATTTTCCGATTTCAACGTATCGAAGTTGGTTAAATTTAGTGAGATGTATCTACACGATTTTACTTATATGGAGAAGTTAAGTTTTCCTACTGATCTTGCTGTTTATTATCAAATTATGGGTAAAGATAAGGATTTTTCTGAGTTGTCTAGTATTTTCAAACTTGCTAGTTTGATGGCAGAGAAGAATAAACACACCTCTCGTCCTTTGGTCTATCGCTTGTTGAAGCTGAATTTGATTTTGCCCATTGCAAATGCTACTGTTAAATAATGTTTTTCTAAAATGAAGCATGTGATGACAGATTTGTATAATAGGATGGGTGAAGAATACTTTAATGGTGTGTTAATTTATGCTATAGTAAGAAGAACTTTTAAATGTTACTAATGAGGTTCTACGTAAAAGATTTTTCGGTATGGAAAATAGTAGGAAACCTAATTAGGAGGTATGTTCTTAATTTCTTAACTAGTTTTAATGAAATCGTACATTTTAATTTATTTTTATTCCTTTTGTATTCGTATAAAAAAATTATGCA
Source organism: Artemisia argyi (assembly GCA_030686995.1). Classification (NCBI taxonomy): domain Eukaryota; kingdom Viridiplantae; phylum Streptophyta; class Magnoliopsida; order Asterales; family Asteraceae; genus Artemisia; species Artemisia argyi. Next base: position 173,052,516 of record CM060696.1, on the reverse strand, counting down.
CCTGATAACTTAGTGTTCCGGGTCCGGCCCTAGTCACAATTAATGAAATATATATATATATTCATAATTTCTTACATGCGTAAAAAATTAGTTTCGTACCTCAAACCATATATGAGGTGTATTATTATCTGAAAGTTTCATTTTGCGATTTACACTATTTACATATTTTTACTGTTCAAAATATTATACAATTATTAATTAACATTCTTAACATTAATATAATACATGAGTTAATTACTTGCTAAGCATACACCAGTTAAATAATTTACACTTTACGTTTCGTGAATCGATCGTGTCTACACGATTAATAAATGTTTCACTACAGATTTGTGTGTGTGTTTTTTTTTTTTTTTCCTTTCCTTTCCTTCTGAAAAATGTGTTTTGCATTATCTGCATATTTACGTTGTTGTCCACATCTTATAAAGGCATACCAAAATAACACAATACTTGCCACCACACATTTCAAATTTATGTACCAATATATATTCACACGCGAAATGCTAGTCTTGACATAAACACACACACCAACACCAAAAATGAACAAGATTCATCACAAGATGGTACACGTCAATGGCATAGACATGCACGTAGCCGAGCTAGGCAAAGGCCCAACCGTTCTCCTCGTCCACGGGTTCCCCGAGCTTTGGTATACATGGCGCCACCAGATTGTGTTCCTTGCATCACAAGGCTACCATGCTGTAGCCCCTGATCTCAGGGGCTACGGTGACACAACTGGTGTAGCCACGTCGGATGCCACCAAGTTCACAACACTTCAAGTGGTGGGGGACCTGGTGGCGCTTATTGATGTTGTGGCTGCCCCAGGTGAGGACAAAGTGTTCGTAGTGGGACATGATTGGGGTGCAGCTATCACATGGGCTTTGTGCCTTTATCGGCCTGATAAAGTTAAAGCCTTGGTGAATATGGGTGCTCCTTTTAATCCTAGAAACCCAAAGTTTAAGCCTGTTGATGCTCTTCGTCTTCTTTATGGTAACGATTACTACATGATCAGATTTCAGGTGAACATTTTATTATTTCTTTTGAATATTAAATATTATTCACAGTGTCATGCACATATGTTTCCGATACGACTTGAACCGATAACACGTACTGACATAGATCACACGTACAGGACCCATCTGGTCCGTGATTTATTACTCCATATTTCTTTTATCATTAAAGTGAAACGTGGGAGCAATTAATTGTTGGTAATATGCTTCAGGAACCTGGGGAAATTGAAGGTGAAATCACGGTATGGGGCGCCGAAAGATTTATATATGATTTTTTCACGTATCGAACACCTGGCCCACTATTTCTACCAAAGGGTATCGGGTTTGGGAACTCTCCTAATGATCCTCTAGTCTTGCCTTCATGGTTTTCGAAAGAAGATCTAGCATACTACACCAGCAAATTTGAGAAAACGGGCTTCACAGGAGGTCTAAACTACTATCGAGCCTTGAATACGTAAGTTATTTAGCATATTGCAAACAAGGCACTTATAACTTACTTAATGTAGTGAAATGTATGACTAAGAACATTCTTTTTAAATAACAGAAATTGGGAGTTAACTGCACCATGGACGGGAGCTAAAGTGAAAGTACCGGTTAAATACATCACGGGCGACCTCGATCTGACTTACCATTCATATGGGGCTAAAGACTACATAGATAAAGGTGGGTTCAAGAAGGATGTGCCTCTTTTAGAAGATGTAGTCATATTGAAGGGTGTAGGGCATTTTCTTCAAGAAGAAAAATCTGATGAAATCAGCCATCATATACTCAACTTCATTAAACAGTTTTAAACTCAAACATGATGTTCTTTTATCATTTTCCTTTGTTTGATCAATTGGCATGAAGTCTCTGTATGTGTTCTTCCATATTATATTAATGTGATTGGTATGATAAAAAGCTACCAATTGTATGGTTTGATAGAGATAACTTTATACGTACAGTATGTTGTAAAGTGTGCTTATATTGACATATTATCTATACTACTTATAATATAAAAGACACTTCCCTTCTCTTTAATATTTTAAGACCACCCACTACAAGGATCAGGAGAACAGGCGTCGAGGGTTTTCCCGTCGACATTATGTCGACGGCATAAGGCACAAAACGACAAAAAAACGCTTGACCGAGCCCAGCTGCGTTGAATTTTTCATAATCGTATTTTCCCGTCGACATGTCGACGGGACCATTTTAGAATATTTTTTAGCCTCAATAATTCACCAAAGTTGGGCGCGAAATTTACCCGCTAATATATTCCCGTCGACATGTCGACGGTAATATATTAATAACGTTTTATCTCGTAGTTAACGTGTGATTAAGCATAATAATTATTATGTTAAGAGTCCCGTCGACATGTCGACGGGAATATATTACTAATTATAAACGTTTTTAATAAATGGGTAAAATATTGGGCGGGATATTTTCCCGCTTTCTTGTTCCCGTCGACATGTCGACGGGAATATATCTTCAAAAATCAGGCTATATATATCCTCTCAAATACATTCCCATCTCATTTTTTTACCAATATATACATTCTCACAAAATTATTTCCGTCTCATTTTACACATCTCACAAATAATTCAATCGTCAATTTTTACAAGACACACATGACTTGGCGTGGTTGCACAGTTGAAGAGGAGTACTCAAAAATCTTGTCACACGAGCTCCTCTTTAATGAAGTTATGTTAACTTTTGGTCATGCAGTTTATGAGGAATATGGTGATTTTAAGGATGCTGAACCGTGGATGAGAGACAAGATTATCGAATGGTGTAGGAAAAAGCCGTACTACAAAGAGTACATGGACGAGCTAGATGCTGCTGAAGCTCAAGCTGCTGCTGAAGCTCAAGTTCTTGCTGTTGGAGGTGACGACGAAGCTGAAAGTACGTTGGAAACAAAACTTGATAATCTGGGAAATAGGATCACAAATCTTGAAGCTACGTTTGCACATATCAAGGAAATGAGAGCAAGGAAGGGAAAAGATGGTGCGAGTTCGAGTAAAGCGGGAAGTAGCCGCAAAAAAAAAAAAATAAACGGGTTGTTTCGTTTGATATGTTGTTTTAGTTGTCGAGTTGTTTCGTTTGGTTGTCGAGTTGTTTAGTTTTAGTTGTTTCGTTTGGTTGTCGAGTTGTTAAGTTTGAGTTGTTTCCTTTGGTTGTTGAGTTGTTTAGTTGTTTAGTTTGGTTGTCGAGTTGTTTAGTTTGAGTCTGTATGAAAATGCATGTGGTTAAGAACTCTTGCTTGTTTTAAATAAACAGTTTGCCTTTGTGTTTGATAATTATTGCTCCTTCAGTTCTAATTATTGCTCCACAACAACAACATTTTATTAAACAACAACAACATTTTATTAAACATCAAAAACATCAACAACAAACAACAACAACAACGACGATAACAGTACTACATATGAAATTTATCCATGTCACCTACAAGGTCACGGAGTATTGCATCCGACTGACATGCGTGGTCGTGGTTGGGATACGTTGCCATGTCAAGTTTTGCCTCCAGCACCCTTAATTTTGTCTCTAACACCTGTTTTTGTGCCTCCAACACCTGTTTTTGTGCCTCCAGCAAGTTTATTCTAAGATTTTTTTCATGACAGTTTGAGCACCTTTTTGGAGTAGATCCAGAACCGCTTGATGTTGAAGCTCCCAGAGAACCGATCATCATTTTGGCGAGTCGTTCCTCCTTCCATAAAAAAAAATTACATCCATGGTCGTCTGTCCCAGGCTGTTAAAGAGTAAAAACTATTATTATTAACAACTAACCAAATTATTTAAAGAAAAAAGATGTAATTGTTCACCTGCGAGAAAGGACACGCATAGTATAGTTTACCACGGGAGTAAGATTTACACGATTCTCGCAGAACCACGTCTCCTCGTTCACAAGGACAAGGAAAAGCTTCAAATTCTCCCATCTTCTTCACCATGATAACAGTGTATGTTTGTGGTTGTGAGGTTGAGTGGTTGAATCGTGACCGGTGTGGCCCGATCTACAAGTTGAGGTGATAAAAGGTGGTGGCCAGAAAAAGATTCCGGCGGCCGGAAAATGCTGGTGTCGCCAGAAAACAGAAACTGCTAGAGAGAGATATAATGAGATGAGTATGTGTGTGTGTGTGTTTATATTGTGAGGATAAGGTGTTAGGTAGAGAGAGATATATAGTGAGATGAGACATATCATGTATAACCATAGCATCTCGACTCGTTCGTTTTACATATCATGTATAACCATAGCATCTCGACTCGTTCGTTTAACATCTCATGTATAACCATAGCATCTCGACTCGTTCGTTTAACATCTCATGTATAACCATTGCATCTCGACTCGTTCGTTTAACATCTCATGTATAACCATTGCATCTCGACTCGTTCGTTTAACATGTCATATATAACCATAGCATCTCGACTCGTTCGTTTTAACATCGCATGTTTAACCATTGCATCTCGACTCGTTCGTTTTACATATCATGTATAACCATAGCATCTCGACTCGTTCGTTTAACATCTCATGTATAACCATAGCATCTCGACTCGTTCGTTTAACATCTCATGTATAACCATTGCATCTCGACTCGTTCGTTTAACATCTCATGTATAACCATAGCATCTCGACTCGTTCGTTTAACATCTCATGTATAACCATTGCATCTCGACTCGTTCGTTTAACATCTCATGTATAACCATAGCATCTCGACTCGTTCGTTTAACATCTCATGTATAACCATAGCATCTCGACTCGTTCGTTTAACATCTCATGTATAACCATTGCATCTCAACTCGTTCGTTTAACATCTCATGTATAACCATTGCATCTCGACTCGTTCGTTTAACATGTCATATATAACCATAGCATCTCGACTCGTTCGTTTTAACATCGCATGTTTAACCATTGCATCTCGACTCGTTCGTTTTACATATCATGTATAACCATAGCATCTCGACTCGTTCGTTTAACATCTCATGTATAACCATAGCATCTCGACTCGTTCGTTTAACATCTCATGTATAACCATTGCATCTCGACTCGTTCGTTTAACATCTCATGTATAACCATTGCATCTCGACTCGTTCGTTTAACATGTCATATATAACCATAGCATCTCGACTCGTTCGTTTTAACATCGCATGTTTAACCATTGCATCTCGACTCGTTCGTTTTACATATCATGTATAACCATAGCATCTCGACTCGTTCGTTTAACATCTCATGTATAACCATAGCATCTCGACTCGTTCGTTTAACATCTCATGTATAACCATAGCATCTCGACTCGTTCGTTTAACATCTCATGTATAACCATTGCATCTCGACTCGTTCGTTTAACATCTCATGTATAACCATTGCATCTCGACTCGTTCGTTTAACATCTCATGTATAACCATAGCATCTCGACTCGTTCGTTTAACATCTCATGTATAACCATTGCATCTCGACTCGTTCGTTTTTAATAAAAGCTATTTTCCCGTCGACATGTCGACGGGAATAATACCGCCAAAATTTTTTTGATGGTCTTGCCGCATTCGTTGAACATTGCAAGCCGTTATTGAATAGTTACGGCAATATAAAATGTCCATGTCGTCTTTGTTGTAATGTTCCATGGGTATCTCTCGACTTACTTAAAAGCCACATAAGCGAAAATGGGTGGGACCCAACTTATACACAATGGCGTGAACACGGTGAACCGGATCCTCTTCCTATACAAGATAACACAACACGATGTGAGATGAGTGACATGCGTGCGTGCATTAATGATATTTTTGATATTCCTCCAAATAATGAACAAAATGAGCCAACTCTTCCAAATATTGGCGAGACAAGTAACGAGCCAGCTTAAGCAACGACACCTCCTGTACGTAACGAGTATGAAGAGTTACTTGCCAGTTCCACTCAGCCTCTTTACCCGGGTTGTGACTTTATGACAACCTTGGATTTTATGTCAAAGTTTACGCATCTCAAGGTCAGCGGTAAATGGAGTGATACTTCATTTAACAATACGCTAAAATTTCTCCAGGAAGTATTTCCTCCTAGGTTAGGTTACAATCTCCCACCATCATACTCTGCTATAAAAAAAAAATTTAAAAAGGTCGGGTTAGGGTATGAGTCGATACATGCTTGTGAAAATGATTGTTTTTTATATCGGGGGACTGGTGCCGAAGATTTGGAGTATTGTCCGGTCTGTAAAACGAGTAGATGGAAAGACAAGAACACAACGGGGAAGAAAGTTCCTAACAAGGTGTTGCGTTACTTTCCTATCATTCCTAGGCTACAACGTTTGTACAAATCTATTCACACCGCAAAACATATGACTTGGCATGCTACTGGAAAGTCTACGGTAAACGGTATGATGCAACACCCGGTTGATGGTGAAGCATGGCAGAAGTTTGACAGCGGTAAATATTCGGAATTTGCTAACGAACCGAGAAACGTTCGATTAGGGTTGGCTGCTGATGGTTTCAATCCATTCGGCAACCTTAGTCAGACTTACAGCATGTGGCCTGTTATCTTAACAACATACAACTTGCCTCCGTGGTTATGCATGAAAGAGACTACTTTGATGCTGACGTTGTTGATTCCTGGACCTAAATCACCCGCGAAGGACATTGATGTTTACTTAAAGCCTTTGATTGATGACCTTAAGGAATTATGGAAAATACCAGGTATCCCGACTATGGACGCTGTTACAGGCAAAGTATTCAACATGAGAGCGATGCTTTTATGGACCATCAATGATTTTCCTGCTCGTAGTAGTTTGTCAGGTTGGAGTGGGCAAGGTTACTACGCATGCCCTACATGCAAAGTAGACACTCCGGCTACGCGTGTGATAAGCAAAATAGGTTATGTTGGCCATAGAAGATTCTTAAAAAAAAACCATAAATGGAGGAGGGATACTACTACATTCAACGGTGTGAAGTTTGTTGTACACAGCCGCGATGTAAAACGTACAACTCAGAACAGCGGAATTTGTTCTCCTGGCGAGAAGGAAGGAGAAATGTATTATGGTCATCTAGAAGAAATTCTGGAGTTCGCGTATACCCAGTTCAAAGTTGTGCTGTTTCGAGTTAAGTGGTTCGACTTGGTCAAAAGAGGTAGAGTCGAACGTTATAACACTAGAAACAACATGACACAAATTTGGGCATGTAGCACAGCGTTTGAAGATCAACCTTACATTCTCGCAACACAAGCAAAACAAGTCTTCTACCTTGAAGATCCTGCCAGACGACCACTCCATTGGAAGGTCGTCCAAGAAGTGAATCACAACACGACCTGGGATGTCATTGTGGCAGAAGACGATGATGATGTGATACATGGCAACAACTCATCGAATCTCCAACTGTCTGCTAATTTGAATGATTTGGCATTTGAAACCTTAAATATTGATGGTCAATCAACGTTAGTTGAGGCACCACCACCAATCATTCATGTTGATGACGACGATGAATTTATTGATGATGAGGACGACGATCCTTATGATTTAGCAGACTCTGACGCAAACAATTCTGATGATGAAGTTGAAGATGCGACTCATGCTGTTTATGATAGTGATGTAGATGTAGCAGATTGATCTTAAATTGTAACTTGTAGAACGACACTTAGCTTATTTGAATGAAATTGTTATGGATTGTTTAAATGTGTTTATTTATTTTAAATGTGTATGTATTTGAATGTGTGCATGCTTATGTTAATTTGTTCCCGAATTTCTATATGTTAATTCAACTTGTACTTTTTACAGATGGCAGCAGTAGCGCGAGGTCACGGTGGTGACGGTGCCGATGACCCACCACCCCCTCCTCGTTCGATTACTAGCGGTCACCGTAGTGGTAAGAAAATTAAACTTGATAATTTGAATTTTGTTACTTGTTATTTTTTAACGTTTTCACTCACTTCAATTGTAGGTTCCTCACAAAAACCTCGACGAGGAGGTAGAGCGAGACAAGCTGGCGGCAGGGGTGGAGGTCGGGCTGGCGGCAGGGCACAGGTCCGTGAATCCAACAAAAACAAAGACCTCAGGAAAGCTGTGACTGCCTCGGGCCCGCAATCGATCGAGTTCGAGTGGCAAGATCAGAAGACATTTAAGCATGTTGGGCCCCACCACGCATGGTTCAGTAACTATGTTGGCGAGCTGGTTAGGTCCTTGCCGTTGCACTATCCCTCCTGGCACAACCTTGACCAAGCGACTCGACAGGGCTTCATGAACCGACTCGGGGTCAGTTATTTTATTTTCCTTTTAATTATATCTTTGAATGTGTACATTTATTTAAATTTGTTTAATTGTGTATATTTGTTTAAATTTGTTTGCAGGAATTCTTCGACTTGCAGAGCCACATGGTGGGACCCAATTGGACTACCATTTCGAAGGGCCTCAATGCGTACATTGCTAAGGTCTACTCCGACAACAAGGGCACGATGAAGAGGGTTTACTTCGACGGGGAGGGTGGGCCTGAAAAAGTGGATGAGATATGAAGAAACCCTCATCCGAACGTCGAGCCATCTGTGTGGGAGGAGCATATCAAGTTTTACATGAAGGAGGAGAACCTGAAGCGTGCTGCTGTGAACAAGGAGAACCGAAAGAAGTTGAAGGTGTACAGCCGCCACGGTTCCAAGTCATTGGCCGCTATTCGCCACGACTATGTAAGACACATTTTATTTTTATAAAAGTATTTTATTTTTATAAAATTATTTAATTACAACAACGATAAAAGTAATTAATTTTAATTTTATAAAAGTATTTAAGTTTAATTAGAATAAATATGGTGTTTGATTTGCCATTTTTAATTTGTTTCATCTTATATATATGCATGTGTATATACAGTTTCTGAACAGCAAGGAGAAAGAATACCCGTCCCTCATCCAGTCGTTTTACGACACACACTGCGACAATGATGGTATGTGGTTGCAGGATGAGGCTCGTGTTCAATATGTAAGTATCTTTTTTTTTTTTTTTTAATTTATTATTTATTTATTTATTTCCCCAAACACGCACTTTAATGATTCATTGAAACATAATCTTGTAATTAACCCGATATATATATATATATATATATATATATATATATATATATATATATATATATATATATATATATATATATATATATATATATATATACACACACTTACATATATATATAAATTTTCTCAATTTTTTTCTCAATTAAATAGCAAGAGATGGTCCGGCTGCGAGATCTGGGAGCGAATACGCCGGAAGGGGTGGCGTATACGGAGGAGCAGATACTTGCGATGGTTTTGAAGGGCAAGCAGCGGGGCCACATCCCCGGACGGGGTAGGGTCGTACCCGGGCTCTCCAGGCCACCGTTACCATACACCCCGCCTCCACCTCCAGGTATGTACAGTTTGATAATATATTAATTATAGATTACTCGATCATGACTCAAATTAAGTATTGCAATAGATGTTTTTTAATTTTGATTATTTCATTTTCAGGATATGCTGAGATGGAGAAAAAGCTTGCTGAGGCCGAGAAGAAGATTGCTGAGGCCGAGGAGAAGAGCCGTAAAGACGCTGAAGAGCGTAAGCTCTTTAAGGCGCAGATTGATATGGTCACAGGTTTTATGTCCTCCAACCCGCTATGGAATGAGTATGTTAGTCAGGCGGGTTCTCAGCACGTGGATGGCTCAGGCAGTGGCGTTGGAGGTAGTGGCGTTGGAGGTAGTGGCTCAGCTGGAGGGAGCGGGAGTCTCAGAGGCGATGAGGATGGTTCTGGCGATGATGAGGGTCCTACTGATGATCACGAGTGATTTTGGATGTAGAGGTACAAACTTGGGTATTTTGTGTTGTACTTATGCTTGAAACAATATTTTGGCGACCCATATGTTAGTATTGTATAGTTTAACCTTTTGGCGACTTGAACGTCGCGGATATTAAAACATTTGTGGATATGGCAGCTAGGTTTAGATATTACCACACCCCGTTTTGTAAACTTTATATGTTTTTATGCATTTTGAGGGTGTTTAGCGATATTTTGCAAGTGTTATAGCCGATGGCGAGTTATACGTTTAGGACATGTTGATATTGAGTGGTTATAGGTGCTATTACTGTTACAGGTTTTGGTAGATTTTTTCCGGAAAATCCGGAAAAAATCTGGAAAATTGCAATATTTGCAGCCTGCTATTAGCAGGATGGTAATAATGATGCCGTCGACATGTCGACGGCATAATTATAACATAGTAATTGGGTATTTATAATACCGTCGACATGTCGACGGTATCATTAAAAAAAAATAATGTTTTTAATTTTATGCCGTTGACATGTCGACGGCATAATATAATAATACTATTATTGTTTTATATAATACCGTCGACATGTCGACGGTATTATATAAAATATAATTATTATTAACTAATTAAAACATTAATTAATTATATGTTCCCGTCGACATGTCGACGGTATGGGTTTTGACGGACAACAAATCCTTTGACTGGAAAACGATGTGGGACCCACTGTGTCGACGGCGATTTTCGACGGGAACACGGTTCCCGTCGAAGGATAGCCGTCGATATGGTGCCGTCGACATGTCGACGGGAAGGTATTATTCCGTCGATATGTCGACGGGTAGGGGTTAAAAAAGTCGCCGGGGAAAGCCTGTTTTGTACTAGTGACCATTAATACAATTTTAAGCAAATACAACCTTGAAAGCACTATTTACAAGTATTTAAAGCACAAATAAAACTAAAAACACACTACTCATATGTTACAATTAATACACTATTAAAAACACTCATTCATTCAAAAATACAAGTGAACAAGCATAAGTTACAATTAATTGAAGCACAAATAAAACTAAAAAACATTATTCAACATATACAATTAATACACAATTTAATTAACCTCTTTACCAAAATATACAACTATTTAACCACATTGTACAATTTAATTAAGCTTTCAAAACATAACTCTGAATCCGGCAGCCCAAAACAAAATAACATTTGTTCGCTGGAAAATTTAGTCAGAGGGTACCCACTACCGCATCGTGCGAGTACCATGCTAGTTTATGAATAACTGGTCTATGACTCCAAAGGGAAAAGAATTAAAAGGAATTGATTAGGTCTATCAGTTACACGTTTTCATCATTTTCATATCTAAGTTTATCATTTTGATCATAAGATTGGTTTTATAAGTTGGACATGGGCTTAGTAACATACCGTTGAACACTGTAATGCACGGATTATGATGAAAATATAAAAAATTGTGATGTGAGTATCAACACTCTATTGCTAGTGTTCAAATAATATTATTATTATCAATTAATATTAATATAACACATGAGTTAATTTCTTCTTAAGCATATTCCAGTTACATAATTTCTACTTTACTTTTCGTGAATCGATCGTGTCTACACGATTAATAAATATTTGGGCAAATACCATATTAAACCACTATACTTGCTAAGAAAGTCACTTTTGGGTTTTGAACAAAAAATTTTCCTCTTTGAGGTACTAAACTTTTATTTTTTTTGGACTTTTTGAGGCACTTTGTGACATTCTTGCCCCTGGATTTTTAATAATTTGAGGGGCAAAAATGTTACAAAGTGTCTCAAATAGGCTAAAAAATTAAATTTCAGTACCTCAAAAAGGAAAAAATTTTGTTCGATACCCAAAAGTGTATTTTAGAACGAGTATCCTAATGTTTCACTACATATTTGTTTCTTTCTGAAAAATGTGTTTTGCGTTAGCGGCATATTTACGTTGTTGTCCACATCTTATAAAGGCATACCAATAACACAACACTTGCCACCACATATTTCAAATTTACATTCCAATATATATTCACACACACGAAATAGTCTTGACAAACACACACACACCAACACCAAAAATGGACAAGATCCATCACACGATGGTACCAGTCAATGGCATAGATATGCACGTAGCCGAGCTAGGCAAAGGCCCAACCGTTCTCCTCGTCCACGGGTTCCCCGAGCTTTGGTACACATGGCGCCACCAGATTGTGTTCCTTGCATCACAAGGTTACCATGCTGTAGCCCCTGATCTTAGGGGCTACGGTGACACAACTGGTGTAGCCACATCAGATGCCACCAAGTTCACCACACTTCAAGTGGTGGGGGATCTGGTGGCACTTATTGATGCTGTGGCTGCCCCAGGTGAGGATAAAGTGTTCGTGGTTGGACATGATTGGGGTGCAGTTATCACATGGGCTTTGTGCCTTTATCGGCCTGATAAAGTTAAAGCCTTGGTGAATATGAGTGCTCCTTTTACTCCTAGAAACCCGAAGTCTAAGCCTGTTGATGCTCTTCGTGCTCTTTATGGTAACGATTACTACGTCATCAGATTTCAGGTGAACATTTTATTATTTCTTTAGAATATCAAATATTATTCACAGCGTCACACACATATCATATGTGTCCGTCTGTCCGATACTACTAGCTTGAACCCACAACCTATCACTGATATAGATCACACAGGACCCTTCTGGTCCGTGATTTATTACTCCATATTTCTTTTTTCATTAAAGTGAAACGTGAGAGCAATTAATTGTTGGTAATATGCTTCAGGAACCTGGGGAAATTGAAGGTGAATTTGCGGTATGGGGCACCGAAAGAGTTTTATATGTTTTCTTCACTTATCAACATCCTGGCCCACTATTTCTACCAAAGGGTATCGGGTTTGGGAACTCTCCTAATGATCCTCTAGTCTTGCCTTCATGGTTTTCGAAAGAAGATCTAGCATACTACACCAGCAAATTTGAGAAAACGGGCTTCACAGGAGGTCTAAACTACTATCGAGCCTTGAATACGTAAGTTATTTAGCATATTGCAAACAAAGCACTTATAACTTACTTAATGTAGTGAAATGTATGACTAAGAACATTCTTTTTAAATAACAGAAATTGGGAGTTAACTGCACCATGGACGGGAGCTAAAGTGAAAGTACCGGTTAAATACATCACGGGCGACCTCGATCTGACTTACCATTCATCTGGGGCTAAAGACTACATAGATAAAGGTGGGTTGAAGAAGGATGTGCCTCTTTTAGAAGATGTAGTCATATTGAAGGGTGTAGGGCATTTTATTCAAGAAGAAAAATCTGATGAAATCAGCCATCATATCCTCAACTTCATTAAACAGTTTTAAACTCAGACATGAGGTTCTTTTAACATTTTCCTTTGTTTGATCAATTGGCATGAAGTCTCTGTATGTGTTCTGCCATATTATATTAATGGAGTAATTGGTATGATAAAAAGTGTTACCAATTGTATGGTTTGATAGAGATAACTTTATACAGTGTGTTGTAAAGTGTGCTTATATTGACATATTATTTATGAAATAAGTTGTCTATGACTCCAAAAGGAAAAGGATTAAAAGGAATTGATTAGGTCTATCAGTTACAAGTTTTCATCATTTTCATATCTAAGTTATCATTTTGATCATAAGATTGGTTTTATAAGTTGGACATGTTGGGCTTAGTAACATACCGTACAACACTGTAATGCACGGATTATGATGAAAATATAAAAAGTTGTCGTGTACACTCTATTGCTAGTGTTCTAATAATAATATTATTATCAATTAATATTAATATAACACATGAGTTAATTACTTTTTAAGCATATACCAGTTACATAATTTCTACTTTACTTTTCGTGAATCGAACGTGTCTACACGATTAATAAATGTTTGGGCAAATACCATATTAAAACACTGTACTTGCTAAGAAAGTCACTTTTAGGTATCGAACAAACTTTTTTTCTCTTTGAGATACTGAACTTTCATTTTTTTTCGCCTTTTTAAGGCACTTGTGACATTTTTGCCTCTGGATTTTTAATAATTCGATGGGCAAAAAGGTTACAAAATACATCAAAGAAGCCAAAAAATTAAAGTTCAGTACCTCAAAAAAAAAAAAATTATGTTTGATATTCAAAAGTGTATTTTAGAACAAATATAATGTTTTTTTTTTTTTTTTTTTTTTTTTTTTTTTTTTTTTTTTTTTTTTTTTTTTTTATGGTATTTGCCTTAAATGTTTCACTACATATTTGTTATTCTGAAAAATGTGTTTTGCGTTATTGGCATATTTACGTTGTTGTCCACATCTTATAAAGGCATACCAATAACACAACACTTGCCGGCCACCACATATTTCAAATTCACACACACACGAAATAGTCTTGACAAACACACACACACCAACACCAAAAATGGACAAGATCCATCACAAGATGGTACCAGTCAATGGCATAGACATGCACGTAGCCGAGCTAGGCCAAGGCCCAACCGTTCTCCTCATCCACGGGTTCCCCGAGCTTTGGTACACATGGCGCCACCAGATTGTGTTCCTTGCATCACAAGGCTACCATGCTGTAGCCCCTGATCTCAGGGGCTACGGTGACACAACTGGTGTAGCCACGTCAGATGCCACCAAGTTCACCACACTTCAAGTGGTGGGGGATCTGGTGGCACTTATTGATGCTGTGGCTGCCCCAGGTGAGGACAAAGTGTTCGTGGTGGGACATGATTGGGGTGCGGTAATCACATGGGCTTTGTGCCTTTATCGGCCTGATAAAGTTAAAGCCTTGGTGAATATGAGTGCTCCTTTTACTCCTAGAAACCCGAAGTCTAAGCCTGTTGATGCTCTTCGTGCTCTTTATGGTGACGATTACTACGTCATCAGATTTCAGGTGAACATTTTATTATTTCTTTTGAATATCAAATATTATTCACAGCGTCACACACGTATCATATGTGTCCGTCTGTCCGATACTACTAGCTTGAACCCACAACCTATCACTGATATAGATCACACAGGACCCTTCTGGTCCGTGATTTATTACTCCATATTTCTTTTTTCATTAAAGTGAAACGTGGGAGCAATTAATTGTTGGTAATATGCTTCAGGAACCTGGGGAAATTGAAGGTGAATTTGCGGTATGGGGCACCGAAAGAGTTTTATATGATTTCTACACTTATCGAAATCCTGGCCCACTATTTCTACCAAAGGGTATCGGGTTCGGGAACTCTCCTAATGATCCTCTAGTCTTGCCTTCATGGTTTTCGAAAGAAGATCTAGCATACTACACCAGCAAATTTGAGAAAACGGGCTTCACAGGAGGTCTAAACTACTATCGAGCCTTGAATACGTAAGTTATTTAGCATATTGCAAACAAAGCACTTATAACTTACTTAATGTAGTGAAATGTATGACTAAGAACATTCTTTTTAAATAACAGAAATTGGGAGTTAACTGCACCATGGACGGGAGCTAAAGTGAAAGTACCGGTTAAATACATCACGGGCGACCAAGATCTGACTTACAATGCATATGGGGTTAAAGACTACATAGAAAAAGGTGGGTTCAAGAAGGATGTGCCTCTTTTAGAAGATGTAGTCATATTGAAGGGTGTAGGGCATTTTATTCAAGAAGAAAAATCTGATGAAATCAGCCATCATATACTCAACTTCATTAAACAGTTTTAAACTCAGATATGAGATTCTTTTAACATTTTCCTTTGTTTGATCAATTGGCATGAAGTCTCTGTATGTGTTCTGCCATATTATATTAATGTAATTGGTATGATAAAAAGTTGTTACCAATTGTATGGTTTGATAGAGATAACTTTATACAGTGTGCTGTAAAGTGTGCTTATATCGACATACTACGTATTAACTTTATACAGTGTGCTGTAAAGTGTGCTTATATCGAAATACTACGTATTATTTATGAATAAGTGGTCCATGACTCCAAGGAAAAAGGATTAAAAGGAATTGATTAGGTTTACCAGTTACACGTTTACATCATTTTCATTTCCAAGTTTATCATTTTGATCATATGATTCACTACAAGTTTATCCGACCGGCCGAGCATAGCCCGGTAAGGACTAGTACCAATTGCACTTTATAGGACTGTGACATGGCCAATTCTGGCTGGGCTTTTTTTTTTTTTTTTTTTCACTTTTGAAAAGCTAATCAATTTATTTGTGTATGTTTTGCTTGTGAAAAACTGAAATATCCAACCATCACAACTCTCCATGGCCAAAGATAACATCTTTTTGTATTAGTATTAAATCAGTTATATTTGTTGGGTGCAACCCAATCTCACATCGAAAAAAGAAGTAAACAAATGTCTGCATGTAAGTTTGATGGGTTATGCACTTACGCTTACGCCATCTATTGCCAATTGGTTTTAGATTGGTAATCTCATGTGGGCTAATGTTGGACATGTTGGGCTCAGTAGCGATTCCTAACAATATTAGACCCTAATTACATGTACAACTGAATATTTATTTTTCTTCTCGTCAACAGATTTTTGTTAGTTGGTCATGGTGGTTTGACATTTAGGGGGTGTTTAATGAACTTACATAAGCCGAAAAGTTTCAACATAAGCTACAAAAAGTGGTCTTACGGCCCAAAACCAAATAAGTCATAAGCCGGCTATATAAGCCGAAACAAACGCCCCCTTATATGTTATGGTTCAATGACTAACATATATGTTCTATTTATTCAGTACTATACTTAATTATATGTAAGTGTGTACGTTTAAGATTGTTTCCTATACCTAACTTGATGTTAGCATTATTTAGCTTGTGAACGTGCCTAATGATTTGAATTGATCAGAAATTTAGCCTTCCATGTATTTGATCTAGATAATTAACTTGTGTATGCCTAATAATAAGGAAATACGCAAGCCACATGCCAAATTTTGATTGCATAAAGTATATAATTAGGTATGGTTTAGGCATGTCAATTACTACTTGATTGTATAAGGCAAAATTTAGCACAATGAATGATAAACTATTGTTAACAAAAGATGGAGTCAAAACAACATCAATTGTGGTACATATGCTTTTGCAGATAAAAAAGGCTTGCTACTTGTTAACAAAAGAGGACACAAACTAAAGCAAATTTTGTTGCTTTAAATAATAACAAGCAATACGTTGGTCCACATGTTCTCCTTTTACTATTTTGTTAACCGCGTGCACTTTCAAGACAAGCTTCGTGAAATCAAGGAAGATGGTGAAATGGATCTCTCTGATTTATCAACACTCGCACGTTAAAGACACGTAAAAGACTCACAAAAAAGGGAAAATTGTAAGAAGAAAAAATAGGTGATGCTTCAACGAACCATTGACACAAAGTTAGATGACTTTATGTGTATGTTTAAGTCTATCTGTGATCAAATGATATCAACAATTGATGCTGCTACCAATGCAAGAGGTCACTAAGGAACTTCTAAATATCGGGATATCTTAAATGGATGTAGGAAAGGCTGTGGAAATTTGCTACCATGATCCAACTAAAGTAAAGGTTCTGCTTACTTTGCCAAGTCATATGAGAAGATTCCATGTTCTTGGTTTCTCATGTCCTCAAAACTAGTCCATGTGTCATGGCGTAGAATGTCTTTTGTGTCCGTAAACAGTATTAGCATACTTTGGTGGCTATGTAAGGATCACTACAAGAAAAAATAGCTTTAGTGACGAGAATTTAGTGACGAAAATTTTTTTTGGTCACTATTTAGATGAAAATAGTGACGATATAATTTTTGGTCATTATTTTTGGTCATCGGTAGAAAGTTAGTGACGAACCTTATAAGTGGTCACTAGTTAGTCACTAAATTACATAAATAGTGACGAGAAATTTCGTCATTAACCATTAGTGACGAAATTTTGGTCATTATTTCACACATGAATGAATTCTATAAAATGATTAAAGATTACATATATACTTACTAAAACTTCTATACTCATATATTCATAAAAAAAATCGTAAATACTATCACACATTACGGATGAAAAACTTGTAAAGCAAAATTGCAGATATTTAACTTTCTTTAATGCAATTCTCCAATAAACATAATTTCTGAAGCATAAACTTACAAGCACCAAATTATATTTTACTAATATGTAAGAATGAAAAAAAAAAAATATTAAAAAAAATTAAAAAAAATAAAAATAAAAACTTGAATAAATATTATTCAATCAATAGTAACACATATATTATCAAAATCAAATTTAAAAAAGCTGGACAAACAAATATCTCAAATCAAACCTCCCCTTTTCATAAATATCTCAAATTAAACCATCACCAGCGATCCCACATAACTATCTTCGTTATGCAGACGATCACCGGCGATCCCCATCACTATCTTCGTTCCAATACCATCACCGCCATTGCACCGCCATCATCACCATCACCAGAGCCGCGACGTCGAGATCATCGTTGTCACTTCACCATCGCCGCCGTCACACCGTCACCTTCACAATCTATCAGGTTACTTCTCTACTTGTTATGCTTTTACAATTTAGCTAAATTAGGGCTTGTAAAACGTTTCAGTAGATTTAACTAAATGAGATGAATTAGCTGAAATTTGATTATGTGATTATGCTAATTGTTTAGTAAGTTTGATTTGATTTGATTTGTGGATCGGTTTGAAGTTCAGTCTGTTACGATATGATTCGCGAACCGGTTATAATTATTGAGATTTTGTCATGATTTGCAAATTTGTATTGTATATAGATTAACTGTTTAGAAGTTATGTCTATTACGATATGATTTGCAGACCAGTTATTTGTAAGTGATTTTAGTTCTGCATCACATATCTGAATTGTGTTGAGGGTGTTAAAAAAGCACTTATAAGATGCTTAAAACTTTGCGCTTAGGTAATAGTGTTAGGATTTGCTTATTTTGTAAATAGTGAGATAATAGTCTAGGAATGAGTAAAAATAATTGATCATTATTGATTGACTGGAATCATGAATGGAAGTGTGGAATCTAGGAATGAGTAATGATTTCTTTAGCCATAAACAAGCATCTAGTAGGAAATGTGCACCCATACTTATGGAGTTATGGATTCCGTAGAATCAAGGATTATGTTTTGAAATCAATCGCGGTGCCTATCCAAGTTGTTTAGACTGCCCACAAGCCACAACCCGACTTGAGTTTCAACTGCTAGATTGTAGATAAGCAAAATATTGGTTTATTACAGTCTAAAAGTGCCGGACTGGGTCATATTATGGTTAATTCCGGTACCAAACGCTGTAACCAAAAATGCATGGCAATTACTATCAATTTTTTTAGCTCCAATTGTAGGTATAATTACGCAACCGTTGCCATTAGGCGCAGTTGCATTGATAGTCCTTGTCGTGTGTGTTTTGACAAAAACTTTGATCTTATATAATATTATGCTTTTTTCGCTTACTGTGATCTTATACCCTGCTGATTGCTTTAGCCTTTTTTTCGCGAGATTTTTTATTTGGACTGGATTAGGGAATAGGATTGCGCATCAGTTTGTCAAACTGATTGCGTATCGTATTGTAGTACTAATTGAACAATTATCTCCTTATGTTTCCTTGTTCTAGTTGTAGACATGCATACTACTTACTACAGCAGTACAGTGTAGTATTGTTGCCAAAATGCGTGTCACATTCCCCTGTTTTGGATCACTTGCAGGTTCATTTAATACTCATTGGCATAAAAGGTCAATACTCTTCGATTATGATCTCCTTATAACTGGGGTCGTGACATGGAAGGAGTGCTTAGGTGAAGCGGTCGCATGGGATACCTTTACATGGTTCGCTTCACTCATTGCAATAACTGGTTACCTTAACAAATATGGTCTCATCTCCTGGCTCATTCAAACAGTTGTCAAGGTATGTTATCTGTTAAATCAGTATTTGTGCTAAATGTGGTGGGTCGGTGACTGGGTAATGATTCCAAATGTGTGTGGGTCAAAACGGGTCGGGTCTGGTTTCATTTATGCTGGCACTTTTTGGCCTAAAATGTGTGTGGATTAGTAACTTGTAATAATACAGGTAAACTGAAGCCTAAAAGTTTTTCTACAAGGTGCCATATGATTACTCTTGTTCGTTTGTCTAATATGTTTATTCCCTGCATTGTAGATGGTAGAAAAGCGAATAGCTGGTGGGACAACAGAGTGGATAAGGTGTGAAAAACTAGAAGGGGGGTTGAATAGTTTTAGCGTTTTAAAATCTTTTTAACTTGTTTTAGTTAGCTTTGAAACTTTCCGTTTGATCAAAGATATATGCACAAACACAATATATATAACATGCAAGTAAAGGAAAGAAACGATCAAACCACAACACGAGTATTTATCGTGGTTCGGCTACAAGGACTCTTTTTCCTTGCCCTACGTCCACGCCCCGAGTATCCAACTCGAGAGTTTCTTTCACTAGTCAACAAGCTCCTTTCACCGGCGGAGAAAACCTTACACGTCGCTTATACTTTTACTGACACAAAGCTAAATGTCGAGTTCTTTTACAAGGGCACAACCACTCCCGTTTAGTTCTTTTACTAGGGTACAACAACTCCCAACACTCTTTGTATTTTGAGGACTAAAATACTAACCACTCACTTCAGAATATACACAAACAAATGACGCGTAAACAACACGAGTTTACACAATACTAAGCTACCAAGTCTTGCAACGTTGTGTTGGAAACTTGTAACTTTAGATGACCTTGTGAGCTTCTTTGCTACAAAAGGAAACTTCACATTTACAATGTTAAGAGGTTAGAAGAAAAGGATCAGTGTGTGTGTAAAATATGTGCTCAAGAAGTTAGCCAAAAATCAAGTTATGGCTTGGTATTTATAGCACAACAAACTGTGTGCTCGGCGGATCAGGCGGAACCTTCAACTGGGTTCCGCCCGTGTACCCCCAGGGTACCGCCGGGTCTGCAGTAGGTTTTTGCAATTACTCTTCAAACCAAACAAGGTCTTGTCACATTACTTCTATCAACCAAACAATGTCACATCACTTAAAGTAAGTCAAACATGATGCTTGCAAGCAACATGAAAGCAAGTCAAACACATAACTTGCCATAAATACATAATGACAAAACTTGCCATAAATGTGATGTGACTATTTCTAATTAAAGAAATAAACTTGTGTTATGTTTTATGAAATGTAAAATGTAGCAAAAGTCTTGTTTATGCAAGTCTTAAAAACTAAGAATATGTTTTGCTTAAAACTAAAGTTTACATTTTGTCGTTAACAAAACTTAGCGAAGATTGTAAAATATAAATAACGTTTTTAGGCGATATTTGTATTAACAATCTCCCCCTTTTTGTTGATGACAAAACATAAACTTTGTTTTTAAGTAACACACAAAATCTTGGTTTTTAAGACATAAAAAAAATTATATTAACCTTGTTTTACTTAAGAGATGAAAAGCACATCAAGTATTGAAGGTATAATATATTTCTCCCCTTTTTTGTCGAAACAAAAAGTAGAGTAGTGAAGCGGGATAATCGCCATGCTCCCCCTTGGTCGATACTCCCCCTAAATGGAGTACCAATATGGGAAACATGGATTTTGAGACCTACAAAAAAATGGTTAGTTGGTGATATATATAGTTAAGCTTGTAGTTACCACACACAATGCAACCACAATGACAACACAACATTGATCAACCAACAATGCACAAAAGTAAGTAGAAAGAAATTTCATTCCAAGTAAAATTTTGACTTATAAAAGTCAAAAGACAAGAAATGCTAACTATTCTTCTACTTAGTAACCGAAAACTAAAAAAAAATAACCAAGAAAATAAAAAAATCCTACATTCCTAAGTTGGGGCAAACGGCCTCCAAGGGTTGTTTAGGATTTGTTGGGGTGGGAAAGTGCATCCAAACGTTCAATGACATGTTGGAATGCAAACTGGGTTTCATTTTGGAATTGGTGATTCGGTGAAGCAAGGTTTTTATGCTTTCACCCATTTGCTCACAATTTGAGCAAACATGGGGATGATTGGGTGAAAATGGGTTGGTTTTGGTTTTGGTTCTTGGGTGGAGGATGGATTTGGTATTGATTCAAGCAAGGTGGTTTGAAATTCCATTGCTTGATGAAGGTGGTTTTCAACCATGCTTTGTATTTCCTCATAAGAAGGAAAGAAAGACTCATAGGTTTGGGGTTGAGAAGGTGGTGGAGTTGGGTGATCATGGTGTTCAAAATTTGGTTCTCCATAAAGAGGACCATGGATTTCACGGTAGATTGGGTGAAATAACAACGGTTTGGGTGGTTGGTACACTTGTTGTGGTGGTTGGTTAAGTTCAAGATCATCATCAAGATCAAGAATTGACCTTGGTGATTGGTTTGCAAAAGGTGGTGGTTGATTATGTCTTGGTGGAAGATCATTTAAATCTTGGACATATGGGTGTGGTGATGTTGGAGGAGACCCAAAAAGTTCCATAGGTTCAATTTTTGGTAATGGTGATGGTGATGAAGTCTTTGATGGTTGAGTTGGAGCACTTGGTGGAGTTGGGTCAATAGGTGATTTAGTAGGTGGTGGAGTGTGCTCATTTGGTTGTTTGGGTGATGGAGATGGAGATGCAAGATTCAAAAAGTGTTCATTTTTTATGGGTGATGTGAATTCATCCGAGGATGAGGAGCTAAGGTTGATGGATTGGTTTGACCATAGTGGTTTGACACTTATCCGGGCGGTTCTACGGATGGGTCGTGATGGTTGAGAGGTGTTTGTTGACTTGGTCATTGTTTAAAATGGTTTAAAGTTTCAGAATTTGTGATGAAGAAGGTGTGGTTTGAGAGTGTTTAGGATGGTTTAATTTATAGTGATGAAGATTTGTGGGAAGGAGTGTTTGGATTTGATGTTAGTCCATACAAAAATGGTGGTTCCTAATGATTTGGAAAACTTAATTGTGGGTTGTCATGTCATGGAAGTCAATCCAATGAAAATAGTGAAGTGAGAAGACAAGTTTTGCACTTAAATGCATAGTGGTTTTGGTGGATTTGGTTTAGTATAAATCTCAGGGATTTCAAGGATCCCTTAAAAGGGTTCCTTCCTTTATGTTTGAGGGGTCCTTGAGGTTGTTATGGTTAAAATGGTTTAAAGTTTCAGAATTTGTGATGAAGAAGGTGTGGTTTGAGAGTGTTTAGGATGGTTTAATTTATAGTGATGAAGATTTGTGGGAAGGAGTGTTTGGATTTGATGTTAGTCCATACAAAAAATGGTGGTTCCTAATGATTTGGAAAACTTAATTGTGGGTTGTCATGTCATGGAAGTCAATCCAATGAAAATGGTGAAGTGAGAAGACAAGTTTTGCACTTAAATGCATAGTGGTTTTGGTGGATTTGGTTTAGTATAAATCTCAGGGATTTCAAGGATCCCTTAAAAGGGTTCATTCCTTTATGTTTGAGGGGTCCTTGAGGTTGTTATGGTTAAATTTGAATTTTGGCGGGAATTGGTTTTGGTTAAGTTCATGGAAGAAGGAGTATCCTATTATGCTAAACACATTGCAAGTAATGGGTTTCTACCTAAAAGGATTGGATTTGGGTGTTTCAATGTTGAATTGGCGAAAAAGAAAACCAAAAAATCTGCAGGCACATGGCGGCACCCTGGAAATACACAGGTGGAACCCAAATAAGGGTGCCGCCTGGTCCGTTGGGCCAAAACTGGGTTACCCAGATTTTACACTGGCGGAACCCAAATTTGGGATCCGCCGGATCCGCCAGGCCTGAAAAACTTCACATTCCGCGTTTTTGACCCGCGAAACGATTTTCAAAATTTTCGAAAAGTCCTAAAACCAAAAATATAATTCATATCTGGTTAGGAAATGCAAAAATTAGACATGTAGATACTCATATCATAGGACTTTGACCGGGGGCTAGCGAAATTCACTAAACTTAGTGAAAATTTGATAATCATGAAAACTCATTGAGGAAGATGAGGAGGAGGTAGGGGGATGAGGACGTTTTACTTGGGCTCTATACATTCTCTTATCACTTAGAGGGACAAATGTATGTGGAATGAGAGAGTAGTCAAGTTGAAGACGGTTAGGAGTTGGAGGAATGGGTGCAATGAACCTAAAGAGATGGGTCAAGAACATTCCATATGGCATAGCCGTTGTGCCATGAATGGGAATGTCGGCCATTCTCTTGGCCATGTAGTAAGCAAGATTGAAAGGTTGCCTAGTGGACAAAGAGTAGAGCATGTAGCATAGGCAAAGGTTGATATGGTCTCGGTTTCCTATGGTGCTTATAACATTGGCTCTAAGGACTTCCTCCCATTTCTTGAATTGGGGCAAGAGTTCATTAAGTTCCATTCCATATGGATCTTTATCAACCTCATTACCCGTTCGGGTTCTCCTAGTAGTGGTTGTCCTAACAAAGAGGTGGTTACGTAGTACATCTTTTGACACAAGTGGGGTATCATAAGGATGGAAACGGTCATCTAGGGTGTCAAGGGTTGAGAGGGAGTGCAAATCGGAGTAGATACAAGTACCTTGGTTTGGAATTCCTAGAATTTGAGCAAACTCCTCAAGAGTGAAAGAGTATTGATTGCCACTAACCCTAAAGTTGACGGATAAATAATCGTAATCACCCGTGGATAGAGTGACGGATGCATAGAACTCAAGAATGAATCTAGGACAAATAGGCTCGTCTAAAGTCAAAAGACACCAAAAGTTGATTGTGGAAAATTCGGCATAAAGGTTTGTGCCTTCTAGGAAAGACGGGTCAATGGTTCTACCCTCATGGACATAGCGTTTTTCTAGGGCTTTGAAAATGTTGACTTGGTTTAGGGTAAGGCCTTTGGTTTTGTGGTGTTTTGGGAGGTACTTAATTGTGTCCTTATGGTCGTAATGGGTTAGAGGAGGCATGATGATACCTAGAACAACAAAAATTTCACATTTTAGTTTAAGTAAACTACTATTTTAATGTGGATGTTCTAGTGTGTGCCTATATGAAAACAATGTGGAGGTGCGGTTATCTTGACTCATTTTGATGCATCAAAAAATATTTTATAATGCAAATTTTGTTATAAAAACAAAAGATAACCCAAACACTCCTAGGTCAATGTAGCTTATTTTGAATGTACCCGAAAATACATATTGGTTATGTATTCCCTTTAGCATTCAAGAGACATTATGCAAGTGATGTTTTGAACATAACGTTTTGATTTTGTATTCTCAATGTGAGACGAAAAAAATATTTGTCCTACTTGTGAGAAATTTTTGCAAGAATTCGACATGGGGTGGTTTAGCAAACATGCTTACACTAAGTAAGAATGCAATTCCTAACTATGGGGAACATGATTAGTTTTGTTAAACACCTAATTTTATGCATGAATTTTACAAGTTTAATGCATAACCCCAAGTTTTTGTTTTTGTGCAAAAATAGAATTCCTAGACTCAGATCAGGAATGTAATCAAGTTAAAATACTTACAATGATGATGGATTAGTAATGTGATTGAATGGAATACCAGAATTTCGTGGGTATGGTTGAGAGGAATGGTGAATAGTAACAGTTTTGGAAGTGGTGGTGTGAAATAATGGGTGTTTGGTTTAATATAAACAAAGAAAGTGATTCTGCAGGTCGACGGACACGGCGGAACCCTAGGTTGGGTTCCGCCCGTTATGGCTCAGGGTTCCGCCGACCCTGCTGAGAAAAATTGTTATGGATTTGTTTTGATTTTTGTGATTTTTGTCTAATGTCCAGAACTACAATGTAGGTTCCATGAGTCCTAAGCCTAGCCTAAGAAGATTAAAAGGTTCACGTTTAAGAGGTTTTGTGAGAATGTCGGCTATGTTATTTTCGGAAGAAACTTTCTCAATTGAGATATTTCCTTTTTGGACGTTGTCACGAAGGAAATGATGACGGATTTCAATATGTTTGGTACGAGCATGTTGAACCGGGTTTTTGCTAAGATCAATGACACCTTTGTTGTCACAAAGAATTGTGATGTCGTTGAGTTGAATTCCGTAGTCGACAAGAGCTTGCTTCATCCAAAGAGCTTGTTGCATGCCTTTCCGGCCGAAACGTACTCGGCTTCCGTTGTTGAGATAGCAAGAGCCGTTTGCTTCTTAGAGAACCATGAGGTGAGACAATGTCCAACAAAAGTACAAATACCACTTGTGCTTTTTCTATCGACATAGTCACCGGCATGATCCGAGTCGGCATACACTATGGTGTCTATTCCCGTTCCTTTGGGATACCATAAACCTAAATGTGTAGTGCCCTTAATATACCTAAATATCCTTTTAACGGCTTCGAGATGTGTAGTCTTAGGATCTTCTTGAAAGCGAGCACATAGACAAACACTAAACATAATGTCGGGTCTACTAGCCGTTAGGTAAAGTAGACTACCAATCATACCTCTATATTTAGTGCTATCTACGGATTCACTTTCCTTATCCTTGGTGAGTTTAGTTTCCGTGGACATGGGAGTTTTGATAGGTTTCGAATCTTCTAATCCAAATTTCTTAAGCATGTCCTTAATGTATTTAGATTGGTTAAAGAAGATACCATCTTCAAGTTGTTTAATTTGGAGTCCTAGGAAAAAGTTGAGTTCTCCCATCATACTCATTTCAAACTCGTCATGCATGATTTTTGAGAAATCCACACATAATTCCTGACAAGTTGATCCGAATATAATGTCATCAACATAGATTTGGACTATGATAATATGTGAATCTTTCTTCTTAGTGAAGAGAGTATTATCAACTAAGCCCATGGTGTACTTATGGTCAACTAGGAAGGTTTTAAGTCGATCATACCATGCTTTTGGAGCTTGCTTGAGTCCGTAAAGAGCCTTTTTAAGTTTGTAAACATAATTAGGTTTTTCAAAATCGATGAAGCCCGGTGGTTGAGCAACATACACTTCTTCATTAATGACTCCGTTTAGAAATGCACTTTTGACGTCCATTTGAAAAAGTTTAAAATTATGTGCACACGCATAAGCAAGTAAGATTCTAATTGACTCGAGCCTAGCTACTGGAGCATAAGTTTCATCGTAGTCGATGCCTTCTTGTTGATTATATCCTTGTGCTACTAGCCTAGCTTTGTTTCTAGACACAATTCCATTTTCATCCATTTTATTACGAAATACCCATTTCGTTCCAATTATTGTTTGACTCTTTGGTTGAGGAACTAATGTCCATACATCATTCCTAACAAATTGGTTTAATTTTTCTTGCATTGCAATTACCCAAGATTCATCCTTAATGGCTTCATTAATATTTTTAGGTTCAATGGTTGACACGAAACAAAAATAATTACTTTCATTTTGGACTTTTGATCTTAGTGTTCTTTCATTAATGTTGCCTATGACGCTATCTAATGGATGACTTTTAGATTCTTTGACATTAACAAGTTCTTTGTTTAATAGTTCATCTTCCTTGTCATTATCTAAGATTTCTTGACTTTCAATTGCTTGGCTTTCAACTAAGTCATCATCTACCAAAGGTGATGTCTTAGAGGGAGGTGGACATTCGTCAAATGTTACGTTTAACGATTCCTCGACTCTTAAGGTTTCTTTGTTTAAAACAATGTAAGCTTTACTACTTTGTGAATATCCAAGAAATACACCTTCATAAGACTTTGGGTCAAATTTGGTGAGATAATCCTTGGTGTTAAGAATGAAACATTTACTACCAAACACTCTAAAGTATCCTAATGTAGGCTTTTTACCTTTGTAAAGTTCATAAGGAGTTTTATTCAAAAATGGTCTAATTAGGACTCGATTTAGAATGTACGTTGATGTGTCTACGGCATTACACCAAAACTTTTGTGGAATATTTTGTTCATTAAGCATTGTTCTACTCATCTCTTGTAATGTCCTATTTTTACGTTCTACTACACCATTAGATTGAGGAGTACGTGGAGCCGAAAAATTATGAGTAATTCCATTATTATCACAAAATTTTCCAAATTGAAATTCATTATCAAATTCACGACCGTGATCCGTTCTAATAGACACAATATTAGACCCTACTTGATTTTGAATTTTCTTACTTAGAATCTCAAATTTATCAAAAGCTTCATTTTTACTTTTCAAAAATTTTGTCCAAGTATAACGTGAGTAATCATCTACTATGACCAAAGTGTAGAAGTTACCTCCATAACTTTGTATAGCGGATGGACCAAATAAATCCATATGTAAAAGTTCTAGACACCTAGATGTAGAAACCAAGTTTTTAGCCTTATGGCTACTATGGACTTGTTTACCGACTTTGCAAGCATCACAAAAGTGTTGGTCATATTTCAACTTGGGTAGGTTTCGAACTAAGTCTTTGGAGGAGAGGTTTTAGATAAGTCTCATGTTAGCATGTCCTAAACGTCTATGCCATAAAGTTGAAGATTCATCTAATGAGGTAAGACAAATTTTGTCTCTAGATGTAGAATCCAACTTCATGACGTATACGTTGTTCTTAAGGACACCTTTGGCTATGGTTATACCATCTTTAAGTATTTTACTACCGTTCTCACTAAAAAGAACATTATACTTATTACGACAAAGTTGACTAATACTAAGGAGATTAAATCCTAAGTTATCAACATGAGCAACATCATCTATAGAAAGGGAGTCATGAGAGATTGTACCTTTTCCGATGATTTTGCTCCTAGCATTACTACCAAACGTAACATTACCTCCATCACATTTGTGATATGTAGAGAAGAGGTTTTTATCACCCGTCATGTGCCTTGAACAACCGCTATCTTTGATCCATTCATCCGGATCCAAACAAACTTTGAGGCACACCTATTTTATGAAAAACACTCAAACATTTGGTCCCCAATTTCTCATGGGTCCATTTTGGTTAAGCATACCATTAATTTGTCCCAAATATGAAAATAGAGCATAAGGGTTCCATGGCATGTAATTTGAGGTTTGATAATGTCCAGGAGTGTTTTGGTTCCAAACATGTTGGTAGTTTGGTCGAGCATTGAAGTTGCTCTTTGGAAAGGGGCGTTTGGGAATTGGAGTCTTAGGTCTTGGTTGAGTAGTCTTAGCTCTAAATTCATTTTTACTAAGTCCTACTCCAGTTTTAAAGGCAGGTTTGGTTCCATTTTTATATGTAACTTTAACAAATTTAGAACGATCCGATGTGGATTGAGTTACTGTTGCAGCAGACCTGGCGGAACCCTCGGGGCCAACGGGCGGAACCCTATTTTGGGTTCCGTCTGATCCGCGGGCTGCTGTAGCAGTTTTGTTTGTTTCATGTGTGTTCGTTTCTTGTTTCGTTTGACCCTTAATGATTTCTACTTTCCTGAAACCTAGACCTGTTTTATCAAAAGGTGACTTTTGGAGTTTCATAATTTCATCCGCACATGAAATGTTCTTATCGAACTTTTTGAACTTTGTGGTTTGTATGATTAGATCATTTTGAGTTATTTTAAGTTTCTCAACTTCAAGTTTAAGTTCCTCACATGATTTGCATGAGGTGTCAATACCTTTACTCTTTTCTAATCTCTTAGCTTTTTCTTTTAACTCATAAACTTCATTTTCTAAAAACTCCTTTTTAGTTTTCAAAAATTTATTTTTGTTTATGATTTTTAAGCTTAGCTCACAAAGTTTGTTATATTCATTTTGTAAAGTGTCATCATCAATAGAGGAGTAAGATGAGTCGGAGAGTACCTCATTTGAGTTGTGAGCCATGAGAGCAATATCATCGTTCTTTGGCTCATCATCATCTCCTTCATAGTCACTCCAAGCACCACCCACAAAAGCTTGTTGAGGCTTGCTCTTGGGTGGTTTTGGATATTCTCCTACAAGATGACTTGTGTCTCCACACCTATAACATTTTCGTTCAACTTTTCCTTTTCGATCATCACGATCTTTCCAGAAGGTTTTCTTGTCATCTTTAGGTTGTCTTACAAACCTCCCTCGCCTACGAAAGAACTTCTTGAAGTCTCTCACGGCCATAGCATATTCCTCATCATCACTATCCGAAGTAGATTCTTCATCATCACTTGATTGGACTCTAGCTTTCAAGGCAATGGACTTAACTTTTTCTTTCTTGCCTCTAACTAGTTCCGAATCTTTTTCTATCACCATTTCATGAACTTTGAGGTTTCCAATTAGCTCATCAAGTGACATGCTTGAAAGATCTTTGGATTCTTCAATTGCCGTCACTTTTGCTCTCCACTTCGGATGGAGTGCTCTAAGAAATTTCCTGACAAAGTTCTTACTACAAAAAGATTCATCAAGTGCTTTAAGTGAAGTAATAATAGTGTTAAACCTAGCAAAAGCATTATCAATAATCTCATCTTCGGAAATAACAAATTGTTCATATTGTTGAACAAGAAGATCAATTTTGTTATCTTTAACTTGTGAGTTTCCTTGATGAGTGACAATTAAAGATTGCCAAATATCTTTGGCGGTTTTACACAAAAAGATTCTTTCATATTCTTTCTTAGGCAAAGCGTTGTAAAGCATCATTTTAGCTTCATTATTTTTACCTATCAATTTCTTTTGATCATCATCTTTAATGTTAGTAACTATATTATCACCATCAACAATTATATACCATAAATCTATATCTTTAGATTTCACGTAAGTTTCAAAACGGTTTTTCCAATATATAAAACCATTAGCTTCAAAGAGTAGTGGTCTGTGCATAGATTGTCCTTCTTTGTAATTTTCAAAATCCATGGATCGTTTCAAGTTTTAAAACACAATATATTTTAAAAGCTTGAGTAACGTAGCTCTTGATACCAATTGTGGAAAACTAGAAGGGGGGTTGAATAGTTTTAGCGTTTTAAAATCTTTTTAACTTGTTTTAGTTAGCTTTGAAACTTTCCGTTTGATCAAAGATATATGCACAAACACAATATATATAACATGCAAGTAAAGGAAAGAAACGATCAAACCACAACACGAGTATTTATCGTGGTTCGGCTACAAGGACTCTTTTTCCTTGCCCTACGTCCACGCCCCGAGTATCCAACTCGAGAGTTTCTTTCACTAGTCAACAAGCTCCTTTCACCGGCGGAGAAAACCTTACACGTCGCTTATACTTTTACCGACACAAAGCTAAATGTCGAGTTCTTTTACAAGGGCACAACCACTCCCGTTTAGTTCTTTTACTAGGGTACAACAACTCCCAACACTCTTTGTATTTTGAGGACTAAAATACTAACCACTCACTTCAGAATATACACAAATAAATGACGCGTAAACAACACGAGTTTACACAATACTAAGCTACCAAGTCTTGCAACGTTGTGTTGGAAACTTGTAACTTTATATGACCTTGTGAGCTTCTTTGCTACAAAAGGAAACTTCACATTTACAATGTTAAGAGGTTAGAAGAAAAGGATCAGTGTGTGTGTAAAATATGTGCTCAAGAAGTTAGCCAAAAATCAAGTTATGGCTTGGTATTTATAGCACAACAAACTGTGTGCTCGGCGGATCAGGCGGAACCTTCAATTGGGTTCCGCCCGTGTACCCCCAGGGTACCGCCGGGTCTGCAGTAGGTTTTTGCAATTACTCTTCAAACCAAACAAGGTCTTGTCACATGACTTCTATCAACCAAACAATGTCACATCACTTAAAGTAAGTCAAACATGATACTTGCAAGCAACATGAAAGCAAGTCAAACACATAACTTGCCATAAATACATAATGACAAAACTTGCCATAAATGTGATGTGACTATTTCTAATTAAAGAAATAAACTTGTGTTATGTTTTATGAAATGTAAAATGTAGCAAAAGTCTTGTTTATGCAAGTCTTAAAAACTAAGAATATGTTTTGCTTAAAACTAAAGTTTACATTTTGTCGTTAACAAAACTTAGCGAAGATCGTAAAATATAAATAACGTTTTTAGGCGATATTTGTATTAACATAAGGTACTACCATCCTCTGTTTCTTTCTCACATACACAAACATGCACGCGAATAGTTGGTTTGATGCAGGATGTATCCGGTCATGGATGTATTTTATTAAACTTGCTTTTCTATTTCTCATATTGTTGGAATTAGAAGATAATAGTTCATTACTAAAACTGGGGTTAACCTATGAATAAGTAGATAGACAAAGTTGTACTAAAATTAACTGAGCAGTGGTGGAAAGAAACAGAAAATCTGACTTCACAGGTCGTTTTTGTGTTGTTGCTTTAGAAATTTATAACGTTACTTGTGCTGTTATCAACTTGTCTTGTTTGAAAGTTAAACTAGAGTAAAACTTTAAGGAACCCGCATAAGTTGTAAGTTACTGATCATCTATGACATTCATTTACTAATATACTCTGTGATTTACATTGCGCATTTCGATCATTTGTACTCTTATTTAAAACCATATGAAAAGGGATCCTTAATCTGAGTGAGTTTCCTCAGAGTATTTATCTCTTGAAATATTACATGTGCATCATTGAAAATGCACTATGGGCTTTTATATCATATTATGAAGATTTCCATTGCCTACTACTTTTGTGACATCTTGTTGATACTGAATATGCATGATTTGTGCAGGTGCTTTCCCTCAGTTGATGGAACATTTTGGTTTTCAGTTGTCCATGGGCGAGCAGCTGCCATGGTATGTATTAAATTTGATATTATATTAAGTCATTGGAATTAGCATGAATTTGCTATTCTCATGTGATTCTTTTCATGAATTTGATATTATATTAAGTCTTTTCATGGCTCTACAAAACAGTCGTTTCTTTCTCGTCTGTATACTCTTTCGCCTCATCTGTTACCTTCAAATCCTTCGTCTACAAGATTTTGCTCAGGTTTTTCAACTTGACTCTGATATTGAGTCTGTGTTGAGGGAACATTTGAGGATCAGAAGGAATCTGGAAATTATAAGTCATCGTTAGCGTGCTTTATATTTTTTGCACTGATCTTTGTTACAGTTAGTCAGCTTGCTTTGCTTCTTAGTACGACCCTCAGTAACACAGATCTCAACATCTTGATTATAAAGGCTTTAATTTTCTTGATTATAATAATAATTGAAAAGGTCTTGTTTATAAAGGCTTTAATTTTCTTGATTATAGCTCTCCAAACACTGGAAACTGCTTTTGTAAGAATTGTTTGTTGGATGAATTGTATATTTAAAGAGTGAATATGTGATATTAAATAATTAAAGTTAGATATTGAGGGTGTATGAGGAATATCTAATTTTTTAGATGACTTCTGATATAGCTGATATGATTGTACAGATCTGAGTATTTAACAGTTATGTAGTTAGATAATCATAAGCAGAATACAGGAGAAACATGCTATTGCGTTAGATAATCATAAACAGGCTAGGAGTGGAAAAAGTTTCAAAAGACCCACTTAGGAAAAAGTGGGGAAAGTTACAGTTGATCTGTTACGTGCAATTGCGACAGAAAAATTTCCAGATTTGAACTGCACAACAATAGAATCAGCAATGAGAATCATAGCAGGGAAAGTGGGCTGTAAAACATTAATGTTAGTATAGTTACAAGGCATGACAGTTTTATCCTAGTTCTGTTGCCAAATTTGCAATGTTGGTCATGATTACTTATATTAGACTTCGTGTTTTGACTAGTGTTCTGCACAATCAAGGAACCTTGATGATATATTTGGAAACATAAGTTGTCAGTTACTGACTATGACGTTCATTTACTAATATACTCTATGTGATTTACATTGCGCATTTCGAAAATGTAAACACATAAATCATTAACGATTATAGCTTCACTGTTTTCAACTTTATTAACAGGAAAGAAAAGAGAAGGTTGGTGAAAGGATAGTAGCCCTTCAACAGCTCGTCTCAGCATACGGCAAGGTACTGCTTCTGTACTTCTTGAGGCAATGGGGTACATACACTTTATTCACGATCAAGTAAAGGTTTTCCACTTCCCATATCACTATCCCTTCCCTTTCTTGTTGAGCTTTAAATTATAGGTGGGCATTTGAAATCCTTGGAATTATTCTTCGATACTCTTGGCAGTGAAACAGACGACTTCTCCTATAGAAATAAAAATTTGAATCTAGATGACACATACATGTACAAGGTATCCCTAATCACGTCACCAATTATATAACTTTTCATGTTTTCCAATGTGTGCTTAAACCTCCAACTTGGTTTCTTTGTTCAGGGCAGTCTACCAAATAGACAAGTTATTGCAATTGTTCTACCTGATAATGATAGCATGAACAGTCAGTTTATGAAAGAAGCATCGATACTCGTACAGCTTGAACATGAAAATTTGGTCAATTTACTCGGATACTGCATTGAAGGAACAAAAGTGTTCCTTGTCTATGAGTATGGCCCAAATGGAAGCCTTGGCAACTTTCTGTAAGGCTTTCATTTCTCACTATACATCTCATATGAAGTTACTAAAAGGTTCAACTGTAACTACACCTGATATTAAATTAATTATCTTAAATTAGCCTAAAAATTGCAAAATGTTCTTGTGGTTTGGCCAAATTGCAGGCACACTCCATACAATTTCAAAAGTGAAGGTGTTCGTGCGAGGAACTTGGTGTGCAATCATTGTTCCTTAAAGGGACTACGCCTACTTTCAAAATTTCATCCATCTCATTCTAGGGATGATAATTGCATACCAAAGTTGCTCACATGGACTATGCCTGTTGTTATAACTTATAAATATAGAATATCACATTATTGCTTGTACCTTTCACTTACCTTTGAAACTGTCATGTAGTTGCGTTAATTAACATGGATTTTCATACATTTCAATTTTGCATTGCTTCCATGAAATGTATACTAGGAGCCCACAACACTTATGCCCATAGATATGATAGATTTTGTAACCCGTATTACACAAGCCACAAACCCTTCGGGGGTCGGGTTCAGGCAGGTATGGATGAAACACTGTAACAAATTTAGCTCTTAATTTGCCTCTGCTTCTGCTCCCCTTAAGTTATTTCCTGTCATTATAGTTTGAACAAATTTAGTTGTCTGTTCTTGTCATTATTAAATAGCTTCATTAATCTTTTGTTATCTGTAACGAGTAACTATTGTGTGTGTCTAGACATTGCTTGCACAGTAGAACTCGAATAATTAATAGATGTAAGTAACATTAGTGCACACACATTGCATGTATCAATTACTCGGTTAGAATTTGCCTCTGCTTTGCTATCATGATCCAGAGTCCATCACAGTGTGCCAAATTTTCATTTCACAACTATGCTATACAACATGTCCTGGCTATTAGTTTTGAAACATGTAGAGCATTATAACTGTGATTGTAATTATAGATGTGGTAGATCATCGTATGTGTGTCTAATGATGGGTCTTGGCATATGTCTAATAGGCCTCCATGTGGTAGTACAACAATGCCGTGCATCCCCAGTTTTAGCTTCTAAGGTAGATAGTAGTCCTCTGCCATCTAAAATGGCCTCCTTTAGCAGTCAGTCCACACCTAAAGAAAGCGATACAACAATGTTGAGTGCGAGCAATGTCAAGAATCGCCAATTAGGTACTTATCCATTACCTTGTTATGTTCTGGACACTACATAATTGTGACTTTGATTCATAATCACTATGTTTAAATTGCAGAATGAAGTAGCAAAGTTGGGAAGGCAGGTGACGGGTGCATGTTCCTAAATTTAATAAGAAGGCGGCTGTCTTGAAAGTAGATCCTTCTAAAGAAGAGATACTAGTTGAAATCGGGAATTTGAAATTGAAGTTGACGCTAGCAGATGTTGTGATTTGACAAGAACGCGAGTAGACAATATGCTTTTTCTAAAGCAGAAAAGAAGGTGCAACCAACTATGTGATCACCCACCCCCACCCTCCTGATGCTATATATTTGTGATGAATTTGATTTGTTATTGGTTTAGTTTGTGTATGAGTTTCGACCACACTATTTGTGTTTTGTAAATGAATTAGCACTCAGTGAGATTTGTGTTAAAGATTTTCGGTATTACAGATTTTTAGATTTTAATTTGTAAAAATAAGTAAGCAGTCAAATGAAAACTGGGGCCAATTTTTTTTTTGTTATATGATCATAATTAGTGACCACCTATTTGGTCTCTAACAGTCAGTAGTCTGTGACCACTATCTCGTCACTGATAGTAATATCAGTGACCAAATTTTCGTCACTACTATAACTGTGACGAATTTTTTCGTCACTAATCGGGGTAAACAGTGACGACTATTCTCGTCACAAATTAGTGACCACACATAGTTTGGTCTCTAACAGGTTTAGTGACGGAGCTATAGTGACGACTGGTGACGACCATAATTTTGGTCACTAACTGCTTAGTGACGATTTTTTGTACTGTTAGTGACGAAAGCTGTTTTGTCACTAAAGGTGGTTTTTCTTGTAGTGGATATTCATATTATGCAAACTAATTCCAGATAAAGCTTTTAAAACCATGGTTGTGCTAATTATGTAGTCTTGTGTTTTTGCAAATGCGATAATTACTCCGGATAATTAGATAGATTCATTCAAATTTTATACATACGATTTTAAAAGCTATAACCAGTACTCAAATCTTTTGATTTTCACCCATAATGGATAACTAACTTTAACTTCCAACTTTTGCTAAATATATACTCCGTATCACATTTTGAAATTAAGACTGCAATTTATTAATGTCTATGTTACATGATATCTTACTATGATCTAGTAATTATAAAATTATCTGGATGTAATGAAGCCTTGCTTTCAAAAGCTTTGGTTAACCTCATTAGAACCCAATGGGAGTCATTATTCGGATGATTCAAGCCATGTATGGAGAGGATCACTACATGGTCATATTTCAAGTAGCTTAAGGTTGTTTTAACGTTGTCTTTTTCTGTCATTATATCTTGAATGTTTCGTTAGGAACCAGGACCAGTAATTTATTTTTCCTAAAGGCATACGGTTTCACCATTCTCCAAATGATGCCACAGTCACCTTGCCATCTTGGTTATCGGAAGACGATGTAGAATACTTTGCTAGTAAACTTAAAAAATCTGGCTTTACTGGTGTGACTATGATAAGACCTTGGCTGAATACTACTGACAGCAGAATTGCAAGAAGAAGAACAAAAGATAAACAAGACAGTAATAACCTTACTCTTCAAGACGTTGGAAAAACATGCATGCCATAAAAAAACAGCCTTAATCCCGTTTAAATAATGATTGATCCCAATAAAACAATAAAACTTTCAAAATTAGTAAATTGCTGTAATGAGTAAAATAATTGAATTACTAAGGACTCTTTCAATTATCAATTCAACGTGTACTTGTCCTCAAGGTGGAACTCAGGAAATTGCTTCCGAATACTAGAAAAAGACTCCCATGTAGCTTTGTAGTTCTTCCACTTAATTAATACCTCACGTGTTGCTGGATTTTGCAAATCTCCTGACCTCACCCCTTTGAGTCGCTCCGGTGTCAACATTACAGCCATGTTTTCGGTTAGAACTACAGGTATGCTTGGATATGTTGTATCAGCGGTTGTCGCCCTTTTTTAATTGCGATACATGAAACAGGGGACGTATGTTTGGTGCATTGGGTACTTTCAGCTCATAACCCACTTTCCCAACCCGTTTGATTATCCGATAAGGTCCATAAAAATTGGGAGCCAAGTTTCTATTTGGCCTTCGAGCCACTGTTTGTTGCCTGTAACGGTAAAGTTTAAGGAACACCAAATCTCCTACCTTAAAAGTCAATATCAGATTGATGTTTATCTTCCATGGATTTAGCTGGCACTCTGGAGGAGGGCCATAAATCTGGATCCCCTTTCAATGTTATTTTACCAGTATCACTACCAAGAGTCCGAGAGTCTCGGCTCACTCCAGTAGGTGCCCCACTAAGCCAGGAGAGTTGCCCGGAGCTATTCCTTGTGGGGTGGACAATGGCTGGTGCCAAAAGGCACCGAGGATCATGGTGTCCTCGCCAATCTACACCTTTTGTAGACCAGTATCACTACCAAACGTCATTGTAAGAAACTGCCAGTTCACCATAACGTCACCTAATGTTTTCAGCCATTTAATTCCAAGAATCACATCTGTATGACTTGTGCTATCCATCTTAAACTGCAACAAATCTTCCACCACCTGCAACTCTAATTAAAAACAAAATTATAACCCCTTTGCAAATGCCTTGATTGAGGACATTTTCTTCATTCGCTAAAATCGAACTAAAAGGAACAGTGTCCGTAACCTTAATTCCCAACCTTTCAACTAAATGAGCTGAGATTAAATTTTTTGATGCCCCACTATATATTGTTAGACTACATAAAACCCCGTCGGTGATACGTTTTATTGATATGATATATATAGGCAATACATAATGAAACCCTAATGGACCCAACCCCACATACCGGGCTTGGGCCTTATTTATCGTCTAATACTCCCCCGCAGTCTGAGCGGCAAAATCGCGAAAGCTCGAACTGGAGTAGTAAACTAGAAAAGAAAAGAAAACATCAACATACTAAAAACATAACTTTAATCGACTCGTAACAAAACCGTACCAATGGTCGGCTAAGTCGACTGGTAACAACATCGTACCAACGGTCGACTTTAGGGACTGGTACCAACGGTCAACTTAAGTCGACTGGTAACAAAGCCGTTCGAAAAATCGACTAACAAACGAACAATAAAACGATTACAATTTTTTTTAAACAACAAAACATAAATTAACAATTACCATCATAGTCCGAGCATCGTTCCGTTATGATTTGCATGATTGTTAGCCAAAGGAATTAAATCCTTTATTCCCTCTACACGGTAGCTTAGAAAAATAAACTAAATTCCTTTTGCTTAGTCTTCGGATATAAAAAAACTAAAATCTTCTCATTAGTCTTCGAATATAAACAAAACTGTACCATCACTTTTTACGCAGCGGATATTGAGTGATTGTGCAAGATTTGATACGGTAGAAAAGAAATTAGGGTTTGACGGGGTGGCTTAAGGTGGAGGCGGTTCAACATAGCCACCTAGGTCTGATGAGGATCAGACCTGCTCTGATACCATGTTAAACTACATAAAACCCTGTCGGTGATACGTTTTATTGATGTGATATATATAGGCAATACATAATGAAACCCTAATGGACCCAACCCCACATACTGGGCTTGGGCCTTATTTATCGTCTAATATATATCTATAAGTACCACAATCTCTTCTCCGCCAAGTATTCCCTTCAATCTCATTTTATGTTTATTACTAAAACTTGTCAGTGGGTTAAGAAACACCTTGGCCATGTCACCAACACCATAATCCTTATTATCTTTGTCTACCAATAGAACACGCAAAGCTTTCGCCAGCTGGCACTCGGGAGGAGGGAACCAAACCTGGATCCCCTTTCAATGTTACTTTGCCAGTGTCACTACTAAACGTCATTTTAAGAAGCTGCCAATTCACCATAACATCACCTAATGTTTTCAGCCATTTAATTCCCATAGTCACATCGTTACGACTTGCACTACCCATCTTAAACTGCTTGAAATCTTCCACCACCTGCAATTCTGGAAATGAAATTATGACCCCCTTGCAAATGCCTTGATTGCGGACAATTTGTCCATTCGCTAAATTCGAACTAAATGAATTCCCAATTTTTTCACTAAATGAGCTGAGATAATATTGCTTGATCCCACACTATCTATAAGCACTACAATCTCTTCCCCACCAAGTAATCCCTAAAATCTCATTGATGATTATTAGTAAAACCTGCCATTGAGTCAAGAGGCACCTTGGCCATGTCACCGATGCCATCATCCTTATTATCTTTGTCTACCAGTAGGACTTAAAAAGTACGACTCGCACACCTATACCCAGGTGTAAACTTTTGGTCACATGTGACACACAGTCCCTCGGACCTTTTGTCCGCTAATTCTTCTTTTGTTGACCGTTTATGTAACACCCCCAAAATTTGATACAGCGGAAGACTCAACAAGCTTTCGGGGTGCTACGGGGATTGGTATCCAACACAAGACAATATAGAACGAGATAAAGTAAACATAATAAAAACGCAACCAAAACGGGGTTTTAACGTTTACATTTATCCCAACATCATTCAGAGTCAGGCCCAAAATATTATAACAATAGGTCCATAATTAATTATCAGAGTTTAGAAAAATAGATCCATAAACCATGAGCCTTGGCCGAGCCTTCCATTCCAAGCATCCGTATCATCACTTAATTACCTGAGAAAACGTGCTAAAAGTCAGCTTTCGCTGGTGAGATCATAGGTTTACATTCATCTAACAATATAGTGGACATATACGCAAAACGCTTGCTAGCTAGACTAAGGATTCGCTAAAAGCCTGCGGATACCCTCCGCTCCAATCATAACACACGGATACCCTCCGTTCTAACATAGATATTCGGGTAACCCCCGCAATACCAATAAATACTCGGATAACCTCCGAAGTATTAATAACCTATAGGTGCACACTACAGTATCTAAATAAGCCAACCTTGAATAGTACACACGAACCATGTGACTAAAGCTGACAACAACAAATAAGCCAACCTTGAATAGTACACATAAAATGTGACTAAAGTTGACAATACATCCTAGTCCATACGCATAGCAAGTTTTAGAAAGAATATAGAAGCGATAATAGTCCACATAAAATAATTTGCACGTTTCTCACCCCAAGTATTGAAAACATAGTTCAAGAGTAAAAAGTGGGGCTATGACTCACCTCAAGTCCAGAAAATAGCAAGAAGAAGTCGGTAGAAATAAGATGTATAGTAACTCACGAAACAGTAACTACGGACTCGGCACGACCTAACAATATTAACTCGTTCAGAAATCATTTCCTCTAATTCAAAATATTCCCAAACCCGGACGAGAATCCGTTTTATTTCCGAAAATCCATTTCGTATTAGTTTGGTGTATTTGCGTTTGGTATCCATACGGGTGGCGGGTCGACTCAAAACAAACCAAAA
Organism: Artemisia argyi; assembly: GCA_030686995.1. NCBI lineage: Eukaryota > Viridiplantae > Streptophyta > Magnoliopsida > Asterales > Asteraceae > Artemisia > Artemisia argyi. The sequence continues at coordinate 173,011,971 of CM060696.1, read as the reverse complement.
GGGTCACACGAAGAATAATAAAACAAACTATGGATCTAATATTAGCCCAATATATCATTTAAATAAATCGCCGAAGTTTATCAAATCCGTCGATTTGATAATCCTCATATTTATTTACGTAACATACCGTTCCAAGATTACACCCAACCTAAAGCACATAGCACATAAATACTATATGGTAGATATCATAGTTTAATAAATTCCTCATACATATCGTCAAATTGGCCAGATTTCCCGATATATACACTCGCAATTTATTACACTTTACATATACCACAACCTATGGGCGTCGTAGGATACGATGCCCATTAATATATTCATTTCATATAGCCAAATAACCCAATTCAACCTTACAGTTAAGTGGTTATTTAGTTATAGAAAACGTTTATATTAATCGTCATATATCCGTGACAACACGAAAGTCACAAATAATAACTTACCTGGACTCGAGTGACAACGACTTCGCATAACTCGATAAGTTTATTTATTATATATCAAATGACATTTTGATTTAGTATTTAGTAATTGTCGAGAATTCCTCGCTTTAATAACAATTTCTTTATAATAATAATACGTTCAATAATATTACTCCACTTTCGTAGCATAATATATATCTAGTTGTATTATTTATAATATGACTCGTGATTATTATTATTATTAATATACGCGCTTATATAATTATATATCCGTTATTCACGTCTATATATTCATATAAACGTTTATATTATCAATAACTATTATTACGAGTGTTATTATTTATGTTTTATTTGTAATAGTTATCGAGTCATACGAAATGGTCACATGTCCGAGTCATTACTCTCGGCTTATTGTCCAAGTCCAAAGTAATAAGCAAATGTCATTAATACAAAAGTATCTCCGTCCAACACAATCCCAATCCACGTGCTACAACAATAGGGTCCGACTACGGCACCCGACTAACCTATCTCCGTCAATCTAAGTGACCGTCTCACAATCGGTCCCCAATATCCCAATTCGTCAACAACTCCTCAAATATCACATTATTCCCATTGTCGAGACCACAAGGGTCTTGACCCAACAAAAGTATTCGGCCGAAAATAAAAGTGCCACAACAAATGCCGAAACCATATCAAGTTAACAAAAATTTATAGCAAGTAAATATAAACACAAATATGGTCCATATTCGGGTTGGTTTACCAAGCCAAACCCGAGCCTTATGACTCACTTGAGTCTCGGCATACCACACGAGTCACTAGGACTCGACAACTAAGACCAAGGGTCTCCAAAATAAGCTCAAATGAGCCAACCAAAACTGTCCCAAACAACCCTCTTGGGTCGCGACCTCCATAACAACAATCGGCCAAAAACATGACTCCGTCGAGTCGAATCAAACACCATAGCATCAAACATGAACCATCAAGAATCCAAGGTCAAATATCAAGAAAAATAACGAGCCACAAAGCTCGAACCACAAGCCGTGAGTCCTTGACTCACGGTTCACTCGACCCATCAAAGTGAGACACCAACCCGGATACCAAACCACTTTTCTTATATCAAAACATCATTTCCCAACAAAATGTATTCGATTCCCACAAAAATCATCCGTGTAGCCACGGATTTAACACCATGTCGAGGCACCCAAGGTACCAAAAACGAGTTTACTCACCTTCTTGATCCTCCAACTTACGGATCTAATGAAAACACTAAAAACTCGATCGAATCTACAAAGATTTCGTGGTGTTATAACGCGTTTTAGGGCGCGTGTTATAGTTCAAATGAAAGAGGATGAGATATGGAACAAGATGGTGGTGTTTGTTTTGTTGTGGGGGAGGTGGTGCGACGGTTATCGCCGGAAAAAGGGGCCGGCGGCTAGGGTTTGAAGTGGTGAGGGAGAAAAGAGAGAGAATATGGTGAGGATGAGGGTGATGTTGTGTGTTGTGTGTGGTATACCCACAAAGATGACTTTTGTAGTTTACTTACAAAAAAAAAATTTATTTTATTTTCTTTTAAAAGAAAAATAATAATAATAATAGTAATAATAATAATAATATTACTAATAATATGAGTGGGTAAATAATGGGTAAGTGTAAAACATACGGCCCGAAACCCGAACTCATTTCAAACTTTAATATCTCTCGAAAAACATCTCGTAAATGATTATATATAGTCGGACTCGTAAAACGAATCATAAAATTTTCGTTAGGTAAACCTAGTGCCAGAGTCAACGTAGTACCAGTGAGAATTTAAGAATACATCACCGAGCATAATATCAAGAATAAATTATGAAAATAATTCACGAATTTCCATAACATCATTAATTATAAATATGCATAAAATAGGTCTTACAAGTTCGTTGTGAAATAAAATTCTAAATAAACATTATAAACGAACTTTAACGTAATGCGGGTTTTCAAAATAACTCCCTAAATTGCCGGTGTCACATCCTCCCAGTCTCAGAAGAAACCCGTCCCGGGTTTCACTCGGAAAAATTCATCAACGAAGTGAAAAGCTTCGGAGATCTCTTCCGGAACTCGTCCTCACGTTCCTACGTAAATTCTGGTCCATGTCGGGAATTCCAATGAACCTTGACGAGCGGAATGCGACTTCGCTTGAGTTGTTTAACTTCACGATCTAAAATCTCAATTAGCTCTTCCACGAAGTTCAATTTCTCATCAACACGAATATCCTTCATTGGAATGACAGGCATCTCATCGGAAAGACATTTCTTCAAATTACTAACGTGGAACACGTCGTGAACTTTACTCAGTTCATGTGGTAATTCCAACCTATAAGCCACGGGCCCAATTCTTTCTAAGATCAGAAATGGTCCAATGTAGCGTGGGTTGAGTTTACCACGTTTCCCGAAACGTATTACACCCTTCCAAGGCGAGACTTTCAGCATCACTTTGTCTCCAACCTGGAACTCTAAGGGTTTATGTCTCTGATCGGCGTAACTTTTCTGCCTATCTCTGGCTGCTTGCAACCGATCACGAATCCGAGCTACTTTCTCAGTAGTTTCCAAAATCAGTTCAGGGCCTGTGAGTTGGCTATGTCCAACTTCTGCCCAACCAATAGGCGAACGACACTTTCTGCCATACAAAGCTTCGAATGGTGCAGCTTTAAGACTTGTGTGGTAGCTGTTATTATAGGAGAATTCCGCAAGGGGTAAATACTTCTCCCAGCCTTTACCAAAGTCTATGATGCATGCACGAAGCATATCCTCCAATGTCTGAATGGTCCTCTCACTTTGACCATCGGTTTGGGGATGATATGCAGTACTCATATCAAGTCTCGTCCCCAAAGCCGTTTGAAGTGATCGCCACAAAGCTGACGTAAAACGGCTATCGCGATCCGAAATAATAGATATCGGGACTCCATGACGTGAAATAATCTCCTTCACATATAACCTCGCAAGTTTATCCACACTATCATCTTCACTAATTGCCAGGAAATGAGCAGACTTTGTCAGACGATCCACTATTACCCAGATAGCGTCACAACCGCTAGCTGTCCTCGGTAATTTGGTAATGAAGTCCATAGTAATCTGCTCCCATTTCCAGACCAGAAGTTCTGGTTGCGTTAGTAATCCTGACGGTCTCTGGTGTTCGGCTTTAACCTTAGCACATGTCAAGCATTTACTAACGTACGATGCTATATCTGCCTTCATATTTGGCCACCAATAGAACTTCTTAAGATCCTGGTACATCTTGTCGGAACCAGGATGAATAGAGTACCTTGACTTATGCGACTCATGCATAATCAAATCCTGAATTCCTCCATACAAAGGTGCCCAAATCCGATCTCCAAAACATAACAATCCATCAGAACGCTTAACAAATCCTTTCTCATTCTCAGCCATCCCAAATATATTCTCGGAAAATCTGTTTTCTGCTTTCAACGCTTCCGTTTGGACTTCAAATATTTGAGACGGTAATGGCGATACGATAGTCATTCCCAATGACCTAACTCGTAACGGTGGTATCCTTTCCTTTCGACTAAGAGCATCAGCGACAACGTTTGCTTTACCAGGATGGTAGCGAATTTCACAATCATAATCGCTTAGCAACTCAATCCAACATCGCTATCTCATATTGAGCTCTTTTTGATTCAAGATGTGTTGTAGACTTTTATGGTCAGTAAATACAACACACTTGGTTCCGTATAAGTAATGTCTCCATATTCTTAAGGCGAAAACCACAGCACCTAATTCCAAATCATGGGTAGTGTAGTTTTTCTCATGCTTCTTGAGCTGTCGGGAAGCATAAGCTATCACCTTCTCTCGTTGCATTAATACGGCTCCTAATCCTTTATGTGAGGCGTCACAATAGACGACGAAATCCTCGTTACCTTCTGGTAACGCTAAGATAGGAGCACTACACAACATCTTCTTAAGCAATTGAAATGCTTCCTCTTCTTTATCTCCCCATTCATACGTAACACTCTTATGAGTCAATTTGGTCAATGGTTTAGCTATCTTCGAAAATCCCTCAATGAATCTTCGGTAATAACCAGCTAAACCCAAAAATTGACGAACTTCGGTTGGGGTCATAGGTGCAGCCCAATCTTTTATCGCCTCAATCTTAGCAGGATCCACATGGACTCCTTGTCTATCAATCACATGACCCAAAAATTGTACCGTCGGAATCCAGAATTCGCATTTCGAAAACTTGGCATAGAGTTTCTCCTTCCTGAGCAATTCTAAGATGAGTCTTAGATGCTCCTCATGCTCCTTCTCACTCTTTGAATAAATCAGAATGTCATCGATGAACACAATCACGAACTTATCTAAGTAAGGCTTACACACCCGATTCATGAGATCCATGAATACTGCCGGTGCGTTAGTCAACCCAAACGGCATCACCTGAAACTCGTAATGCCCGTACCGGGTTCTGAAAGCCGTTTTCGGAATATCTTCCTCGCGAACTCGAAGTTGATGATATCCCGATCTCAAATCGATCTTCGAGTAAACACTCGATCCTTGGAGTTGATCGAACAAGTCGTCGATCCTAGGTAACGGGTATCTATTCTTCACCGTTAACTTGTTCAACTCTCGGTAATCAATGCACATACGAAACGATCCATCCTTCTTCTTCACAAATAAGACTGGGGCTCCCCAAGGTGAAGAACTTGGTCTTATGAATCCTTTTTCGGCTAACTCCGCCAATTGTTTTGGCAACTCTTCTAGCTCGGTAGGTGCAAGGCGATAAGGCGCTCGTGCTACAGGTGCAACACCAGGTATCAACTCAATCTGAAACTCCACTGGTCTAGTCGGCGGGATTCCCGGCAAATCATCGGGAAACACATCAGGAAAATCACGAACTATAGGCACATCTCCAATGCACCTTTCCTTTTTCTCCGTCCCTCCTTTCTCAGAAATTTGAGCTAAGAAAAGGTAACATCCCTTCTCCATTAGCTTTGGCAACTTAGTGCAAGAAATAACTGCTAATCGGGATGGGCTCCTAGAATCCTTTCGATCACCTAATATATTTAGGATTTCCTTTCCGTATGGTACACGCACGATCTTCTCGTCGCAAAGTATGTGAGCACGATACTTCGACAACCAATCCATACCAATGATAACATCAAAACTTCCTAACGTGACGGGTAGAAGATCTATATTGAAAGGGTGGTTCAAGAAATTTAGCGTACAACCGCGAATGATGGTATTAATCCTTTCTATATTCCCATTAGCTAACTCAATATCATATCCAATTCCTAAGGCCATCGGGGGTTTCTCGAGTAAGGGTGCAAACGTAGTGGACACAAAACTCCTATCGGCACCAGTATCAAATAGTATGGAAGCATAACGATTATTGAGAAGGAACGTACCTGTAACGACGTTCGAATCTTCTCCTCTCTCGTTCCCGAGTGCATACACTCTTCCCTGAGCAGCTCTAGCTTCCACACGCTGGTCCCCATTATCTTGTCGTCCACGGTTTCCTCCAGCTCCACGGTTCCACGATTCTCTACACTCATTCCTATAGTGTCCCTTCTTTCCATACCCATAACAAGTAACATCTGCCTTGTTTCTCATCTTAGGAGCAGCCTGAACCATAGCAAGAGGTCGGGCTCTACAATCCCTAGCTATGTGTCCTTTTTTCGAGCAGTTCTGGCATTTCACACTACACCATCCAGTATGATGCTGGTGGCAACGACCACACTTGGGTGCATCACCGTTCTGATTCTTCTTATCTCCATTCCCAATAGCATAAGCCTTAGCTTGTCTCTTGCTTCGGTGATCATTACCCTTAGAGTGACGGTCTCTCTTTCTCTTTCCATTCTTCTCCTTATCAGCTTCTTCTAATTCCAACGAATCCATAAGTTGTTGAGCAATTGTGATTGCCTCATGGATGTTTGCAGGCCTAGCAGAAATCACATCATTTCTCGTAGCTACACGCAACCCATCAGTATACCTCTCGATCTTTTGAGTCTCGGTTTTCACCATATCTGGGCAGAGCAAGGCTAATTCCTGGTAACGACGATTGTAAGTCGTCATATCATTACCTTTCACCTTGTGGTTCCAAAACTCAATCTCTAGCTTCTTAACCTCATTCCTTGGGCAATAAGTCTGAATCAGCAAAGACTTAAATTGCTCCCAAGTCATGGCATAAGCTACATCACTCCCAACTGAATTTCGGTAATTGTTCCACCAAGTTAAAGCTTCATCCTTGAAAGTAAAAGAAGCAAACTTTACCTTCGCATTCTCCGCACAACCACTGACATTAAACACTGACTCAATCTTCTCAATCCACCTAACCAAGTAAACCACTCCTTCAGTTCCACCAAACTCAATAGGTTCACAAATCTTAAACTCCTTGTATTGACATCCGTTAGCACGAACAGGTGGAAATGTTCCAGCAGAATTGTTGGAATGATTTGACTCAGCTAGTAGCTCAGCAACTCTTTGCTCCACAAGTTGATTGATCATTGCTTGATCCACAGTAGGTGCATTAAGTGGAACATGATCATTGTCTCCCTGAACATCAACATTTTGATTTCTGTTGTTGCGGTTAGTAGTGTCCAGGTTGTCAGGTGTAGGGGTTTCAACATTTCGAGTAGGTCGGCGTCCTCGGCGACCAGGAGTAGCCACTGCAGGACCAGTTCTGGTAGCTCTAACAGGGTTTCGTCGTGTTGCCATTAATCTGTAACATCATACAAGTTCATGAGTCTTCAATAGAACTTATCAATATGCTCAACAAGAGTAATTCAACGAAGCCAAGTCATGGAAAGAATAGCAACAATACACCATGAAACATCAATAAGGCGAATAAGGACTCAATTTCCATAATACCCAAAATCAAAATAATACCATATACTAATAACCATCAACATACAATAGCGATCTAACATCGTTCCAACTACTGGATATCACAAAACGTACTAATCGTTCCAAAAGAGACGAACACTGAACAAAATACATCGAAATATGATAACTAGCTTTTCTAACCGAACACTCCTCGGTTAAGAAAGCAACCATACAACATAACCCAAGCAACTAGCCACGCTGCTGGCGGAGGCTCCTCAACTCCTGCCTCAAGTCATCAAGATCCATCCATAACGATCCTAGCTCCACGCTATGGGTGTCTCGGTCTCTCTTGAGGTCAGCCACCTCCTTCTCTAACTCGGCATTCCTTTGCCATAGCTTGCGGTCAGCCTCTCGAGCAGTAACAAAACCTCGCTGCAAACTATCGATATGCTCGTGGACCTCCATCAAAACTCTCCTCAGCTCAGTAGTCCTGCCTACAACGACAATCATATCAACTCTCAAATCCGCTAAAAACTCTCCAATAACTCTCTCAAGTCGATCAGATACACGTGCCACTCTCTCACTAAGCTCAGTAATCCGAGCCCACAACCTGCCAATCTCACCTAACTCTGCATGCTCAGCAGAAACCTCAGAAGATGCATCCGACCCATCGGGACTACCAGGTGGCAACTCAACCAAAAACGGATGATCAGGTGAATCAGGCTCAATCGGATGTACAGGTGAATCAGGCTCCTCAGCCTGGGCTGGTGGTACTAACACATCATCATCAGGCATCTCATCCTCCTGAGGGTCATCCTCCTCCTCAGGGTCATCATCATCACCCTGCTCAGCCTCCTGCTCAGGGTCATCAGCCTCATCCACACCCTCGTACTCCTCCTCCTCCTCATCGGAAGAGTACCTTATCAATCGTCGTCTCCTACTAGGTGAACCATGTGGAGATGTGGTAGGTGACCTAGGACGACGATGCAATGATGTGGGTGGCGCCTCAGACAAGAGAGAGTGAGCATCAATCTGTAAAGGTGATGGAGTAGGGCGTACCGACATGCTTGCCGTAGCTCGGTGGGCAAAGCGTGGGGCCACGCGAGCCAAAGCCTGATGAAGAGTAAGCTGCCTCGATGTACCAGGGAGCCCTAGAGAAGATGAGGGTCCCTGCGTAGATGCAGCAGGTAGCGCTGAAGTAGAAGCTGCCTGTGGTACAGTAGCTGAAAACATGGCCATCTGGTAAGGATCATCAGATGCCATAGTGAACTGTGCAGGTAAAACCGGTGCAGTAAGAATATCCTCGACAACATCGGGCATATGGGAGGCCATGGTCTGTGACAACGGCGTAGGGTAGGTGTAAGTGTTTCAAAACAACTAAATCACAACTTAAAATACCATACCAACATCCTCATCAAATAATTCAATTATATAATCTCAATAAAAAGAATTTCAAACACCGCATTACTAAAATGTTTATAAAACATATAGACCATATAATTCCTAGAAACGACATCTTATTACTAAAATCCATAAATCTCAAATCATCTCAATAAATCCCAAATCTAACAATCATCTCAAATATCTCATAATACCTCAAATAATGGAAGATGCTTCGTCTTGGCGGGCGGTGGTCAAGGATCATTTTCTATAAAAATACGGTTATAGTTTAGGCGTTTATTTACCTAGTTCTCTATAACCTTGGCTCTGATACCAATCTGTAACACCCCCAAAATTTGATACAGCGGAAGACTCAATAAGCTTTCGGGGTGCTACGGGGATTGGTATCCAACACAAGACAATATAGAACGAGATAAAGTAAACATAATAAAAACGCAACCAAAACGGGGTTTTAACGTTTACATTTATCCCAACATCATTCAGAGTCAGGCCCAAAATATTATAACAATAGGTCCATAATTAATTATCAGAGTTTAGAAAAATAGATCCATAAACCATGAGCCTTGGCCGAGCCTTCCATTCCAAGCATCCGTATCATCACTTAATTACCTGAGAAACGTGCAAATTATTTTATGTGTACTATTATCGCTTCTATATTCTTTCTAAAACTTGCTATGCGTATGGACTAGGATGTATTGTCAACTTTAGTCACATTTTATGTGTACTATTCAAGGTTGGCTTATTTGTTGTTGTCAGCTTTAGTCACATGGTTCGTGTGTACTATTCAAGGTTGGCTTATTTAGATACTATAGTGTGCACCTATAGGTTATTAATACTTCGGAGGTTATCCGAGTATTTATTGGTATTGCGGGGGTTACCCGAGTATCTATGTTAGAACGGAGGGTATCCGTGTGTTATGATTGGAGTAGAGGGTATCCGCAGGCTTTTAGCGAATCCTTAGTCTTGCTAGCAAGCGTTTTGCGTATATGTCCACTATATTGTTAGATGAATGTAAACCTATGATCTCACCAGCGAAAGCTGACTTTTAGCACGTTTTCTCAGGTAATTAAGTGATGATACGGATGCTTGGAATGGAAGGCTCGGCCAAGGCTCATGGTTTATGGATCTATTTTTCTAAACTCTGATAATTAATTATGGACCTATTGTTATAATATTTTGGGCCTGACTCTGAATGATGTTGGGATAAATGTAAACGTTAAAACCCCGTTTTGGTTGCGTTTTTATTATGTTTACTTTATCTCGTTCTATATTGTCTTGTGTTGGATACCAATCCCCGTAGCACCCCGAAAGCTTGTTGAGTCTTCCGCTGTATCAAATTTTGGGGGTGTTACAGTTTAAACTGTTGGAAGATTATAATCCAATTAATCTTTGTTAAGTTTAGTGTAGGAATAATGCCGATTAGTTTATGGTTTGTGGAAGCAAATTTAGAAAACATGGCAGTTAGATAAGTTAGTTATTAGTTAAAAATGGAAGTTATAAATTGAAAGGACACAAGTGTTATGTGAACAGGTTTCTTTGAACCATCACATCTATTCAAAACACACCCATTCGTTTAGTATAAATAGGACGAGATTCTATAATCAACAATTAACCCTTTCAGTTTTATTATATTATATTATTAAAGGGTTCAACCCCAATATCTCTTGTTCTCTTATCGTAATCTTTGATTGATGATGGCATGATGTTTGTTTGATTATTCGATCCTGGAGATGCAAGTTCCTGCATAACAACTTGTGAAACATAAACTGCTTTTGATATGATGATCCTGCCAAGCTTACACCTTCTGTTGCAGCTGCAGATACCAAGGTACTTGACAACGTGGTTTCGGCCTTCTAGCAGTTCTGTGTTGATTAAATATCCCAAGAAACATATTATCGTAATATGAACGATCAAATAACACTAAGCATAACATTAATAGTAAAACTTACTTGATACGAGAGATGAGATCGCCATGATCGAACGATGAACACTGGTAAGATGGGGATCTTCTACTTTATCCTCTCTTCTTAGTGATAATGTTGGTGTGTATTGTTATGATTATGTAATCATTAACATAATACATTACCTAGACGTTATCTTATAAGGAAGTTGGATCTACAATCAAGATACAATATCCTACAGAGATTCACTATGGTAACTAAATATAATTTAATTACATTTTATATTACCATAATATGAAACAATATTATATTACAATGTACAGTATGATAAACAATAAATAAGATAGGCCACAATATCCAATATACATATATTCAAACATTCTGTAGTCTTAGTAATTGTTGAGAAAACCTTCAACCGATTCACTAATCATGCATGCCACAAAATAGCGGCCCTAATCCCCTATGAGCTTAATAAAACATGGAAACTTGCAAAATAAGTAAGTTACTAGTATCACTACTAGAAAAAGTGCCAATAGCAACGAAAATTTTGCAACAACCAATAAGTCGTTGCTATATTCACATATTAGCAACGATTTTAGCAACAAAATTCAGTAAAATTTGAATCTTTGGTTAGCAACGACTCTTAGTTGCTAAATTCGTTGCTATCTTCTCAAAATTTAGTAGACGAATAGTTTATCCGATCATATATGGGAATGGTTCCTTTTGGTTTAAAGAGTGTTTAATTAGTAGTTACAGGTTTAGGTTTATATACGCTGGAAATAATTAATACACGAATAGCATATTTTTGTTGAAAATTAATTTAGCAACGACAACAAAACATAGCAACAAAAATAGTCATTGCAACGGTCAACTGGCAACAAGATAGTTATCGTTGCTAAATCTAAACTTAGTTGCTAATAGTAGCAACAACATTATATCGTTGCTAAGCGTGAAAATTGCAACAAACATAATTTCGTTGCTATTTGCAGAAATAGCAACGACTTACCATGGAACTCAAAATTAACAATGACTTTGTAGTTCGTTGCTAAATAGCAACGACCTGAAGAAATTAGCAACGATTTTCAAGTTAGCAACGGGCGATATAGCAATGACCCTAAGTTGTTGCCAATGTCGTTGCTGAGGGCGATTAGCAACGAATTTGGGGCATTAATGAATGGGAGATGATCTGTACACCACTAAAAATGGTGTGCACACCACTAAATTACACTAATGATGCACACAGTACAACATACAAATGTAGAATTAGTGGTGTGCACACCACTTTTAGTGGTGTACATATCATCTCCTGAATGAAGAATAAATTCCTATATTTTAAATAACTTACCATGTTATCAATCACTAGATTTCTATATATATGGAAATTATGCATATATACATGGAAACTATGGGTGTTATTCAATGTTTATTTTTTAATAATGGTAACCTTAATTAACCATCTAACAACAACCCTATGGGTTTTGTTTAAGCATTCCTTAATAAACAATATTTCCAAAATAAAACTCATCATTAAAATAAACACATGTTTTAGACACATATAAGTACGGTAAGTGAGTTTTAAAATGGCATGTATTAATACCAAGTTAATTCATATTTGGAAATGCTTCTTAATTACGGTAAGCTTAAACAACACCCATTGGGTTGTTGTTAGCAAAACCATATAAAAATGTATGACATATGGAAATTTATACGGACTGCAATCTATTAATGCGGAAGGATTAAATAATATATACCCGAGTAGATACTATGTTACATCTTTTCCAAAGCTGCCGGCCTGCTTTTCATGGTCTTATGTATTTGTCATTTGTGGTTGTCAACATGTTATTAACCTAGTATATATATACAACCTGCAGTATAATGGTTCATGGTTCACACTATAACAGACAGAAAAACAAGATGGAAGGGATAGAACACAAGACAATAAGTGCTAATGGGCTGAACATCCACATAGCTGAAAAGGGTCAAGGTCCTTTAGTTTTGCTCATCCATGGGTTTCCTGAGCTCTGGTACTCGTGGCGCCACCAGATTCTTTATTTAGCAGATCATGGTTACCGAGCTGTGGCACCAGATCTTCGTGGGTATGGTGACACAACAGGTGCACCGGTCAATGACCATACCAAGTTCACCATTTATCATCTTGTTGGTGACTTGATTGGGCTTCTTAATGCCATCACCAGTGAAGGTGAAAAGGTTTTTGTTGTAGGTCACGATTGGGGTGCATTCGTTGCTTGGCACCTGTGCATGTTTAGGCCCGATAGAGTCAAAGCTTTAGTTAACCTCAGCGTGCCATTTTTTCCCTGGAGCCCAATGGGAGACATCATTCAGATGATGCGAGCTGTGTATGGAGAGAATCACTACATGGTCAGATTTCAGGTAATCTTTTACGGTTTTTTGAAAACTATCTTTTACAGTTATTTTATTTTGAATGTCTCGTCACATATATATCATATACATTTATAGGAACCTGGGGACATTGAAGCTGAGTTAGCTCGAATTGATGTCAAAACAGTTGTAAAAAAGTTCTTAACATTTCGAGAACCAGGACCATTTTATTTTCCTAAAGGTAAAGGTTTTCACTATTCACCTAATGATGCCCCGGTCACCTTGCCACCTTGGTTGTCAGAAGACGATGTTGAGTACTTTACTAGTAAATTCGAAAAATCTGGCTTTACTGGTGGAGTTAACTACTATCGAGTTATTCCTTTGTAAGTACTATTTTTACATCTATGAAAATTATGGGAGAATATATATTTATGTGAGAATATATACTCATACAGGAACTGGGAACTGACCGCAGTATGGAGTGGTGTAAAAGTGACGGTACCATCAAAATTCATCATTGGGGATCTGGACTTGGTATATCATATGCCGGGCATAAAGGACTACATACACAATGGTGGATTTCAGAACGATGTTCCATTATTGGAAGAAGTTGTTGTCTTGGAAGATGCAGCCCATTTCATTAACCAAGAGAAACCTGATGAGATCAACAAGAACATAATTGAGTTTTTAAAGAAATTCTGATCCCCTCTTCGACACCCATCGTTTATTACATGTCCCGGTTCATGATGCAAGGAAATAGTCGATGCTTGTTTTATGTTAGTTTTATTTGTATTCCTGTCATCCATCAACTTGCTTGCCCATATCGGCTTATTTCAAATGGTTAAGACTTCTTCATACAAAACCACATTCATAAAACAAAACCATTGTATATTTGTTTTTTTCTTGCGGTTAATTTTGTCTTTGCCTTGAAAGCATGTTCTCTACTGTATGATTAAAAAAAAAAAAAAAAAAAAAAAAATCAAACAAATTGCGCTCATATATTGCTCAAACTTCTGACTCAAAAACAAATATTTCATTACGACTTGTATAAGATATCTTATTGGCGGGTGAAAGCTAGTTTGGTTGACCAACATCAGTATTGGTCAAAGTGGGAGTTAAGTACCAAATGTCTTTAATCTCTAAATTTCTTGATTAGAGTTTATGAACAATTTGGTGTTTTGGTTATGATTAATTTTAAATTTGAATTATATGTCTTGTTTGTAAGTGTATTTATATATGTGTCTAAGTTATGATCCCTTGGTGTGTTTGGCTATTGTTTTAAAAGAGTTTAATGGAATTGGTAATATTGTTAAAAGCTATGGTTATGAAACAAGTAAATTGAAGTTGTTAATCTATAACTACAATCAAGTTTTGGTGTGTTTGGTTATAGGTTTTAAGTGATAATTGATGTATAAAGGTGTTGTTGAAATTAATGGTTTGAAAGCCAGTGTTAGAGTTCAGTACTAACCAAAACAAAACAAGGTCTTAAGCTTATAAATGTGCCAATTGATTTGAGTAAATAGGTGAAAATGGGTAAATGAGTGTTTTACTGAAAAGTCAAGATATGGTTTATGAATTTGAGGTGCTTAGGTGTTAAAATGGTGTATAATCAGTTGTAGGAACCAAAGTTAGAGTACTTAAAGTGTGAAAGATGATTCTGGGCAAATCGGAAGTGTTTTGGGTCGGTTTTCACAAAACTATAATTGCAGGGCGTGTCTTAAAATGTGCAGATTTAACCAGTTTTGTTAAATTCATATAAAATCGACCGTAACTCGAAATAAGTCGTGCCATATGTTGTTGGACAGGTATAAGTGTGTACTTTCATTTAAAAATAGTCTCAGAACCTGATTCACGCTGAAATTATGTCAGAATGTTAAATTAGTCTATTGGGTCAGAGAAATGTGGGTAGAATGAGGTGTTGTTTTGTTAAGTGTTATTAAGGTTGCTGTCTTTGCGCAAGCTATAATGGTTCTAGGATACTGTGTATAACTTTATAAGTATGTGAGAGTACAAAATTATGTATGAGTTAAGTGGATGCCTTGTTTGTTATTGAATGATGATTGTATCATCATTTGAGTAAATAACAAGTTTTGGGGACTTTGTTAGAGTATGTGTATGCATAGTAAATCATGGTGTGTTTGGTTTTTCATTTATTAGAATGAGTATGTTATCGTGTTGATGAAATGATTATTTTATAATGGTAACAAAAATGAATAGTTTCATATGCATTTTAAAAGGGGGTGTTGCAATGCACTAGAACATGGTTCGACTAGCTAACAATTGGTTATATGATTATATGAGTAATATATGTGTGGCATATTAAATTTGTATGAGAATGCTTCAAGAAATTAACAAGAATTGGGGAAAGCTTATTTATGCCATTAGCAGGACTTGAGGTGAGTACACGGTGGATTTGAATACGGGGATGCACAACCAAGTCGTTTTGGTTGTTATTTATTGTCTTGTTTATTGAGCTGTTAATATTTTGTTATTAGTGTGGATGTTGGATATGTGTGACCGTGTCAATCTGAGTGAGGACACGGGGCTTGGATCCTTAGAGGTGTGTTGAGTATTATTGAGACCCAACTATGTGTTAGGTCTAGATTGTTTACTCGGTGTTAATATTGTTTTAGCATAACTAATAATGGTTGATTTTGTTGAAATAACGTGTTATGAAAAAAGTATTATTTTATTGTAAAACCCGTGTTACTCACTTAACTTTATGCTAACCCTGTTCACAGGTTTTTGGCCAACAAATCTTTGCTTTAAAAAGTGTTTCATGGTTTGTGGGATTTGTGTGTGTATTGTGAATCAATGGAACAGTAACAATGCAAGATAAATACTGCAAATAAACTTTAATAGATAGTGAAATTGTTGTTATGTTTTCCACAGGCAGAAAACATATGTATACTAATCTAATCGACTCTTAATGACAGTTGTCTATATATCCAACCATTGTGTTCTTTGGATATAACTGTCAACAACATTAACTAACTAAATAACTGCCTGCAAATGGGTTGTTTGGATTAATACATTTGACCCATTATGCAGACTTAAGTTTGACCCAAACATAATACATAAACAAACTAAATATTGTCTTAACATAATTAATAAACTTTGATCTAAATAAATTAGAAGCCAACAATCTCCCCCCTAATTTTTTAGCATCAAATTCTTCTGAGTGAGTTTCCTGGTCTTTCAAGCAATGACTTCAAAGTCATTACTGTCTTGGCTGCTTCCTTGTTGTCCATCTTCTTCATCATCCAATCTAACACCAAACTTGTTCATTCCTTCTTCCTGTGTACCATCTTTCTCTGCATTTTCCTGCCTTGTGGGTCTCTTGCTTCTGCATCTTTGTTGCATTCTCCCACTTTTACTGGCTTTTCACCCCAAGGGACTCTTGTAGTCTTATGGTATATCACAATTAAAACAATGAACCTCTTGTAACAGTTCTTTACTGCCTCACCATCTTTGTTTGTCAGACCTTGTAGTTGTGCTATTGTTCCCCATTTGTCACTCAAAGTGACAGAGAAGTATCCACCAAGATTTTCAACAATTTTGTGCAAACTCAACAGGTTTAACTCAATCTCCCAAACAACAAGTGGTATATTATCAAGCATATCATGATTTAAATACACAAGATAAAACCATTTCACTAATTCTATAAACCTTTTACTGAAAACCTCCCAATTCTTATATACCAAACTGTCTTTCTTCAATAGATTCATGAATGATAGAAATCTAGTAAAAGAATTTACCTTCAAGGCATAGAGAGATCCATTCCAACTGAGATACTCATCATCAACATAATCTAGAGTATCTTCCCTGTTCCATTTCAAATCCTCCAATCCATTTATAGAGAGCACTCATCTTTGGGGTCAATTGACTCAAAATAATCTTCCAAATATTGATTGTGTTCAGTCACAACTTCGTTTGGCCCAATCTTCTTTCATGTTCCCTCAACTAATGGTATCTGCAGATTGTTTTCTTCTTCTCCATACATGTAGTGAATACTACATATATTGTTGTCGATTTTTACAGTATACCCTTGTTCTTCAAGTAAATCATAATTGAGTATGTTCAGGGAGACTTCAGGGGTATATTGTACATTCCTAATCACCAAATCACCATGTTTTCTTTTGACTGTGGCATCACCAATTCCATAGGAGAAAATGAACTTCTTTTCATTTTCTTCTTTTCCTATCATCCTAAATTTGTAATGAATTTCTTTGAACAAGACTCTTCTAGGACACACGTGGAATTTGTAATTGTTACTGACATACCAGACCTCATTCCAAGTGTAATCATTTGTACTTTCCACCATGTAATCTGCAATTACATGCACCTTTTTTGGGTATCTTCTTTCTTCTGCTATGATTTGGTTAGTGGTCTCTATCTCTTGTTGCAATTCCACACTTGCAAGTTTCTTTCTGCTTTCACATGCCCAATAAGCATGTCCCTTTTTCTTGCAAATGTAACATCTAGACTTCTTGTCCCTCTTTGAAATAACAACAATCTTTCCTTGTTCATTTGACCCTTCTGTTTTCTTTGTGGCATTGAATGCTTCGTTTTCCAACACTTGTTATACCAACATCTCCTTTCCCTTGGGTGAGATACTTTTTCTTCTTCTGCAGTTCCATTGGTACATCCTCTTAGGGGTTTCCCTCAATAAGTATCTTCCATTTTGGAATCCAGTGTTTGGTTTAAAGGTTGGCCTTTCCCATGGATCTGAGCCAGAGCTCTGATACCAATTGTTCACAATTTTTTGGCCAACAAATCTTTGCTTTAAAAAGTGTTTCATGATTTGTGGGATTTGTGTGTGTATTGTGAATCAATGGAACAACAACAATGCAAGATAAATACTGCAAATAAACTTTAATAGATAGTGAAATTGTTGTTATGTTTTCCACAGGCAGAAAACATATATATACTAATCTAATCGACTCCTAATGACAGTTATCTATATATCCAACCATTGTGTTCTTTGGATATAACTGTCAACAACATTAACTAACTAAATAACTACCTGCAAATGGGTTGTTTGGGTTAATACATTCGACCCATTATGCAAACTTAAGTTTGACCCAAACATAATACATGAACAAATAAATATTGTCTTAACATAATTAATAAACTTTGATCTAAATAAATTAGAAGCCAACAAACCCGTAATCTTTGTACACTCTTAGGTAATGAGCTTATGGAGATGATCGAGAAAGGTTGATAACTTAGAAGATTGCTTACCTGTTAAGCACTCGAGAACAAAGATTGCACCCGCTATGACATGTTACCCCTTTTGTTTTAAAAAGTGATGGTATTGTATTTTTATAAATTCAGTTGTATTTATTCTTTTGATGATGTTTTTAAATTGAAATAAAATACAACTATTATATATTATGTATCGGTTGTTTATTAATAAAATTTATGTCAAAAAATTTGAGGCGTAACAAGAGCACAAGACGGTAAGTGCTAATGGATTCAACATCTATATAGCACAAAAGGGTCAAAGTCTGTTCGTCTTATTCTTTCACGGCTTTACTGAGCTCTGGTACTTGTGGCGCCACCAGATTCCGTATTTAGCTGATTATGGTTACCGAGCCATGGGACCAGACCTTCGTGGCTATGGTGACACAACAGGTGCACCAATCAACAGCCATACCAAGTTCACCATCCACCATCTGGTGTATGACTTGATTGAGCTTCTTATTCCATCACTAGTGAAGGTGAGAAGGTGTTTGTTGTGAGCCATGATTGGGGAGCATACATTGCTTGGCACCTATATGCATGTTTAGGCCTGATCTGAGTCAAAGATTTAGTGAACCTCAGTGTGTCGTTGTGAGAAGTGAGTATCGAGATGATCCCTACATGACCAGATTTCAGGTAAATTTGGTTTTGCATAAAAAGAATCTTGTTTAAACTACACTCAATTATTTGAATAATCACTCAAAATATTATTTATTACAAGACTTGATTAACTTTTTTTTTTTTCTTTGTAGCTACAAACTTTAAATAACATAAATTAATTAGTTAAGGGTAAAATGTCATTTTGCAAAAAGGTGAGAGAGGTGTTTTGTGTCACGAGACAATTATTTTGGAACGGGACAATTATTTTGGAACGGAGAGAGTAAATAATTCGTTGCTAAATGCCAAGCAATAATTGCACCCCCAAGTAAATGATGTCAAGTAGCTAGGAGTAATAACTTATGAAAGATGAGACTACTTGATCATAGCTTTGTTCTTGCCATATTGAAAGATAAGGGATATTGTCTGGTACTAGATTCCCACTGGTATTGCTGTATTTCTGATGATGCCTGATTGCATGCCTATCCCATATTAGTTGTATATACTATTGATGTGAGGGTGAGCTGCAACTTTAGTACTTATAGTTTAATATTTGGTTTAGGAAATGTGGTCAATATAGTGGTAATATCCAGGTTGGAAGAGAGGTTTTGCATAGATTTGATGATGCCATTTCTTTTTAGCTATTAAGTTGGGGTATGTGAGGAAAGGGTGGTATCTGCATATCTTGACTTGATAATTGGAGGGAAATGGAAATTTAGTCAATTCTGTTGTATGGTGTTATTGGAGTTGGATAGGGCCTTACTGTGAGGACTCTCTCTAGGGCCTGTATGTGAGGATGTAGGCTACATATTGGTCTTAGTGTTCTCATGTGTGAAGGAAAAAAATGGTGAATTGGTGAATGATTGCTTTATAGTTGAATTTGTTTGTTTGTACAGCCTTTTATGGCCTTTGAATTGGAATTATTTGTATCAGCTTAATGTGTAGCTTGGGGAATGTCCAAGTTGCATATGTTAAGTTATGGTTATAGTTTGGAAGTTAAATATATTTTCGGTTATAGTTTGGAAGTTAAATATATTTTCTATCATTTCAAACAAGAAAAGAAGATAATTGCACCCCCATCATGACCCACAAAAAAATGTCAAACTTAGCCACCATAGCAGCCAGCAGCACAGTCCATACTCCATACACAAGCAAAAACACACCTTTTTTGAACGTATATATAAATACACACACAAAAACACACCTCATCTATCTCTTTCACACACATTGCACCTATCTATAAATGCACACAGATATATTTCAATCCAGACAACCATCTTTTCAAAATCTTCTATCTTAATTCATTACACAAAAAACAAATCAAAATGGAGGGTATAGAGCACAAGACAATAAGTGCAAATGGTCTCAACATGCACATAGCACAAAAGGGTCAAGGCCCATTAGTCTTGTTCATTCATGGCTTCCCTGAGCTTTGGTATACATGGCGCCACCAGATTGTCTATTTAGCAGATCATGGTTACCGAGCTGTGGCACCTGACCTACGTGGCTATGGTGACACAACAGGTGCGCCACTTAATGATATTACCAAGTTCACTATCCATCATTTGGTGGGTGATATGATTGGGCTTATTGATGCTATTGCTAGTGAAGGTGAAAAAGTGTTTGTTGTGGGTCATGATTGGGGTGCAATTATTGCTTGGCATTTGTGCATGTTTAGGCCTGATAGAGTTAAAGGTTTGGTGAATACGAGTGTTCCATTTCTTCCATGGAACCCGAATGGAGATATGGCTCAAATGTTGTCAAAAGCTTATGGGGAGGATCACTATATGAGCAGATTTCAGGTAAATTTGGGTCTTTGTTTAGCTTCTAAATTTAGATAGGTTTTAATATAAGCTTCATTTCATTAGCTACAAATTATCTGAAGCTTTTGAAATCAAGAGTTCTTAATCTACTTAAACTTGTGAAAGGTTAGGGTGCGTTTGGTATCATTTTTGAATCAATATCGGTATAAGAATGATAACAAGGTGAAATGAAGTTATATTATCATATCTAATATTGTTAATATTGTTGTTTGGTTTGGTATTTATGTTTTTTGTATTAAATTTTATAAAGTGGGATCATTCTCATACCAAAATAAAATAAAACACATAAAATATACAAAACTTTTCACTTCCTTCTTCGGGGAAGTAAAATATAAACAAATTTGCACATACAAAGACAAAAGAGGATGAATGAGTTAAAAGGTGCATCACTTGACTCTTATGAGAAAGCCTCGATATTCATATTTCGTTCCGGTATCTAATTCCGATATTAATGTAACAAATGGAAGTAATCATTCCCTCGTTCTCATTATCCCATACCAAACACACCCTTAATCTTTTGAAAACAAATTTAGAGTGCGTTTGGTATGATTCCATGAATGGCAATAGGTATGAGTTTGATAGTAGCGGTGGTTCCTTCACCTATGCAAGATCCATACTTAGCTCTTTTGATGTATATGGAGTATGCCTTTTCTAGCCTCTCCTTCTCCCCAAAAAATGGAGAGACTTGTTCTTGCTCTTCCAATTCAGGAAGACTGATTTCGCCAGTGGGCGTCAGCCCTTATACATGGTCTTACGACTTTGCAGAGACCTGTGTTTTTGGTAAATCCCGAAGTTACGAGGCTATTTTGCCGAGTTCCTTGGTGTGTCCTCTGATCTTAAACAAACACCTTTAATCACCTTCATAGTTATAGTCTCATTCTCATAGTGGGATACCAAACGCACCTTTAAACTCCCTACTTAGTTACGTCTCAAAATTATTGTCCTCAAATGAAAATACGCATGTTAAAAAAAATTGTGATCACTACACACTCTTCAACCAATCGAATATCACTTACTAACCTATTTTTTGATTGGTTAGAAAATATTATTTTAAGAAATCACAAAAATGAAAATGATAACAATAATTTTAAGAGTAATAACATTACTATTTTAGTTTCAGTATCTTTTTTGGTTATTTTGAATGAAGGATCTAGGTTAAGTTTTATTGTCAAACATGTATGATAATAATGATTTCAGCTAAAAATTCAACTCTTTTAAGTATTAGGTGGTTTTGTCAATTATACACCTCTAATAATGTCTGGAATTGAATTTAATTAGTAACTTTGTTAGTTGGAAATATCATTGTTTCTAGTTGTTGGCTTTCTTATATTCATGAACTCGATTTAAAAGTCAAAAGATACACACTATGATATACACAAGATCCTGTGGGCTATTTCTGTCCTAACACTATATTATTCTAGAAAGGAATAGCTTATATACACAAGATCCTGTGGGCTATTTCTGGCCAAACACTATATTATTCTATAAAGGAATAGCTTATATGTAACCTTTTTTACAAGTGATACCCTCTGCTTTTTCCCATATTTCCTTTTTATTTTTATTTATTTTTATAATTTTATTTATATTAAAAAACTTATAAAAATTGAAAGTATGGAAAAAAAAATATAAAGTTTAATAGGCTAAAAGTATTGAATTGACAGAAAATACGAAACAGAAACGGATACAAAGACTGTGCTATACTCAAGGTTATAAATAGCGGGAGACGTGGTATGGCGGCATGACAAAGCCTCACGCCTTAGCGGCTAAGGCGAAACTTTTGTGTTTTTAAGGTGTGACATAAGGCGGCACAAAATATGAAAATATTTATATCATATTTCATATATATCGAGTTTACAAAAAACATTGTACATAATTAAAAAGGTTAAAAAAAACTAGCATTACATGCAGGGGCGGATGTACATGTAGTTCAGGGGTAGCGGTCGCTACCCCTGAACTTTTACCCGGTAGTGGAATTTTTGGCCATTTTTGGCCATTTTTTGGCGATTTCGCGACCCCTGAAACAAATTTTCGCTACCCCTAAACAAATTTTCGTATTTCGCTACCCCTAAACTTGGCTCCTAGTTCCGCCCCTGATTACATGTAATATTCTTCTTCTTCGGTTATCAACCAGGTGGTTCTGAATCTGAGCTAGTTTAAGCCCCAATTGTTACATTCGTATGATATACTTCTAGTCTGTTTTTAATGTGAGTGTGTTAATTTGTCTTTCTCTAAATGAATAAATGAAATGCGCTTACACTTACGATTCGCATGTAATAATTCTTTTAGAAACCAGGAGACATTGAAGCCGAGTTGGCTAAAATGACTACTAAAACAGTTATGAAAAAGTTCTTGGCATATCGAGATCCAGATCAAATTTACTTTCCAAAAGGTAAAGGATTTCGTTACTCGCCTGGTGACACGCCAGTAACTTTGCCACCTTGGTTGACAGAACAAGATGTTGAATACTACGCTAACCAACTCGAAAAGACTGGTATAACTGGTGCAGTTAACTATTATCGAGCTTTTCATTTGTAAGTTACAACAGAAAATGGTTCATTTCATATATGAATATTCTAGTCATTTTGATTTTGCTCATATCATTATAGGAGCTGGGAATTAACTGCCGCATGGCGAGGTGCTAAAGTGATGGTACCAACAAAATTTATAATCGGAGACCTTGACTTAACCTACCATATGCCGGGCTTGAAGGACTACATACTCGGCGAAGCGTTTAAGAAAGATGTTCCATTGTTGGAGGAAGTTGTTGTGATGAAAGATGTAGCTCACTTCGCTCATCAAGAGAAGCCTGATGACGTCAATAAACATATAATTGATTTTCTACATAAATTCTAATTGATTTCGAGTATTACCAAAAAGCGCTAGGCGCTAGCAGGATGGTCGACCACCGCCTATCTCCTAGGCCGGCTAGGCGCCGCCTAAGCGGATTAAACTTTTCTATATGAAAATTTTAAAATTATATGATGTAAAATCTGCATAATTTATATATTTCGAATAATTTTATTAATGTTTTTATTATTTTTAATTATGTATTTTTTGTATACGTTGCAAAATTTACTTTATGTATGGTTTTGATTAAGTTTTGGCCTATTTTTTTAAAGACCACTGAGTTATTTGTTAGGCTATTTGTATAAACTTTTTAATGGGTAAAAAAACATACATTACAAGGGTTACACAACAATTATAACACAAACACCCTCCCCTTCATCTTCTTCTTTCTCTTTCAACTCTTTCACTTCAAGAAAACAACCATAGCCACCCTCCCATTCACCCTAGACGCTAGCAGGATGGTCGACCACCGCCTATCTCCTAGGCCAGCTAGGCGCCGCCTAAACAAATTGAACTTTTCTATATGAAAATTTTAAAATTATAAGTATTTGATGTAAAATCTGCATAATTTACATATTTCTAATAATTTTATTAATGTTTTTGTTATTTTTAATTATGTATTTTTTGTATATGTTGCAAAATTTACTTTATGTATGGTTTTGATTAAGTTTTGGTCTATTTTTTGAAAGCCCACTGAGTTATTTGCTACGCTATTTGTATAAACTTTTTAATGGGTAAAAGAAACATATATTATTAGGGTTACACACAATTATAACACAGCCACCCTCCCCTTCAGCTTCTTCTTTCTTTTTCAACTCTTTCACTTCAAGAAAACAACCATAGCCACCCTCCCATTCACCTTCTTCTCTCTTTTTCAAGTCTTCCACTTCAAGAAAACAACCACCGGCTCAAACTAAAACAAAATCATGAAAATCGAAACCCCCAAAATCGGCTAATTTGTTGACTCAATTTGACCCGCCTAGCTTCAAATCGCCATGGTAAGTGACCACCTAGCACCTAGGCGGCTGCCTAGGCCGCTTTTTACAACAATGAGTATTACATGATATACGTTGAAGTTAAGTCGTGCTGTGAGATTCTTGATTTGGTTGCAGACGTGTGGAGATGCCTAATGTTTTATGTTTTCTCGGGATGTGTAGAGTAACTTGATGTTTTTCGGTTCTTACTATTCTCATATTTAAGTGACGGTTTATATTTGTTTAGATTCCAAATTAGTTTTGACATGTGCATACACCGGGCTTGTTAAATAATATATATATATATATATATATATATATATATATATATATATATATATATATATATATATATATATATATATATATATATATATATATATATATATATATATATATATATATATATATATATATATATTTATAATTATATAGTTACAACACTCGCGTACGTGCGGACTTTTACATAAAATTTTATCATGTGTTACTATCAGTAAATAGTATGTTCATATGTTTGTAGGACGAAGTATTTGATTTTGTTTAAGTGTTTAATTAACATGGTATTGATGTTGACTTTGTTTAAATTTAACTATTGATATCATATTTTAGACATAATATATAATAGCATGTAACGAGTGGGCTAGCCCGCGCGTTGCCGCGTTTTTTTTTTTTTTTTTTTTTTTTTTTTTTTTTTTTTTTTTTTTGCAATCTTAATCAATTCCTCGTACCCGCACGGTGCTGCGGAATTCTTTTGTTAACGTTAGCTACTTAACGTGAAGTTAGTTACCTAGGACTGACTTTACAATTGATGTATAGCATGAAGGACCATTTATGTAAATTATGTGAGGACTAAATTTGCAATGAAATGCTGAGATGAAGGACCAAGTGCGAACAATGTATTTTAAAAATGTTAAAGATAACGGTCGTTAGTTAACTGCCGTTAAATAACTAATGACCGTTAACCACTATAGTAGTCCCTGAAGGACCTTGATTGCAAACATAGTTACACCTTAGGGACTAAAGTGCGAATGGCTACTGTTTCGTCCACTGTAGATGCTACAGTGCAGTAAGTGTTTCTGCCTTTTAGTATATATATAGTAATGACAATTGAAAAAAATGTTTTCCAAGATATTCTCATTTAAACTTTAAAGAGGAATTACATTCGTCGTCGTTATATGTGCAATCTAATATATATATTTACATCTTACAGTAACTCGTTGAACCATGCCTTTATTTTGATATTTATATTCTGGTTAATAATAGTTTTATACGCATTTCATTTTTGATTCCTTGTACGCGCGGGTCAGACTTATAAAAAGGAAAATCATGAGTCGTTATTAAATGTCGTTAGCAAAAAATACTTTTGCGGATCTCCTTACTTAATCTTGAAAAGAGAAAAAATATGAGTCGTTCGTATATATACAGTCTCATATATTCATTTATATATCACTCACAGTCACTCTGCTCTCATTTTGATATTTATAGAATATACATTAATATAATATATAATGATGAAATGTTATTAACATGTATGTATTTTTATAATATTGAGTCTCTCATTGATTTGGGTGGCCCGGTGTGAAATCACGACTGAGGGCCCCCATAAATCACGAAAAGTTTAACTATTATGGAAAATAAAAAGTTCTTTGATATTACACAAATTGTTCCAAGTATCTTATATTAACAAGGACATTAAAAATTCAAAACATTATATACTTAGATATATATAAAACTATAAATATTAATTGATGTATAATAAATTGGAGGCCCCTTACAATGAGGGGTCTTGTACAGCTGCACCACTTGCATATGCTAATCGCCGCTACCGTTGAGTCTCGAGGTATTAATTTAAATTTATTAAGTTTTTAAAGAACAAAAAACTGATAACTTTACCTAAGTCATTATTTTTTATTTAAATTTAACATTTAAAGTTTTACGAGTATTAATTATCCTGTTAGTATCAAAGATTCACATTAATATATTATGTCGGGAGGTCGGGATTGATGATAAACACTAAACATCTTAGAGAGAGAAAGGTGAAAAAAGAAAGAGTTTTACTCAAATGAATGAAAGAATGAACTAAAATTTTCCCACATCCCTCATGGAGAGTCATGAGGAGTATTTATAGGCTCCTTACACACTAACTTTGCTTCGTGTACATTATTAGTCCCTACGTGCAAAGCTATTTTACGTATCTAATCCAATTCAAGTGTAAGATGTTATCTTCACAACATAGCAAAGCTAACAATCTCCCTCCAAGATAGCGTCACACGTAAATAGTTACAATAAGTCCTATAAGTATATAACAAGTAAATTGCAACATAAATGACAGTAGCCTTTGAGGATGTCTTCGCAGCTCTTTATCTTTGTACATCATCCTCAGCTTGCTTGTATTACTTGCAGTCGGACCATTGTAATGATCTAGTTAGGTTATTACTCCCTCGTAACTAGTGAGCCTTCTTCATTTAATTTGATCTTTCCCAGACTGAAAACCCGTATGATATAAACTCTAAAGCTTGAAGAAGTGTAATTCAAATTTGCCCAAAATGTCAACAGTCTTTATCTGCATAGCGGAATAAGGATCATAGAATGATCAGTTGTAACTTCTTCACGGTTGTTCGTTCGGGAATCATCATATCAACATAACTCACATAGAATGCATCCAAGTTGGTAAGTAATCCCTGATGTACACTTATCTAAGCACAGTTCCCTCAATCAACCAAATCATGGAAGACTAAACAATAATAACCGGCTAACCTATTAGAAAAATCAATGGTGTATATGCCTATAGCTCTTCTTCATTGACTCGATAAATCTTCAAGTACACTACTTCTCCCTCCTGATGGTTGCGAGTTATTGGAATCATCATAATGTTGTGTAAATGCGTAAAATCAACTTGAAGCAACAATGTTGTGTACAATACCCCATGAGTATATGTTGATCTATGACTTTCTTTACAACCTCGTCTATTCTCTTCAATCTATAAGCAACCTATTCAAAGTCCAACAAGTTAGTAATGACCACTGATGTGCTCACCATGTGCAAGTTTTAAAATTTATAAACATGATTTATCCGATTATCTATTTAACAAATACGAGCAAGTATACTCGTCCGAAATAGTAAAGGTGGGTAATTCGAGATCGTCCCAAGGGATTTGTGATTATCGTAGTAAAAATTTAACAAGCTTTTGTAAAAAGGGTTGTCAATCCAATTTAGCAAAAATTCAAAAGTAAATAGAATCCAATCAATTTAAAACATATACTTGTGTGTAATTCCTTCACCAATTGTATAGAGTATTCTAAGAAATTTGGTGTAAATTGTAATGATGCACAAATCTAATATAAACGATTAACAATCAATGGTTTATATCATGAAGAATCATGGCTAAGAATCCAATCGTCTAGTTAACCCTTTCGGCCTATTTAACTATTATAATAATTCTCTTTTAAATCCATTTGTTTGAAAAGCATTTCTCATCTCCTTTATTCTTACGAATCCTTTCGGCCTTTTCTCGTGATGAAATCATTTCAAATCTATTTTGATGAGTAAACATGATGATTGTCACACATCATATCCTATACTAATTCGTGCACTAACGTTTTGGAATAAAAACATAAAGAAAATCCTTTCGGCCTTTTTGTTCTTAAGTGTTTTTACTAATAAATTAAGCAAGATTAGATGTTATCTCAAAAAACTCATAAAACAATAAATGTTTTCATGCATCACTTTAGATAAGAATAATCTTACAATAGTTACATGATACACACAAGTATACCAAAAATTACTCCATAACAATTAACATAATAGAACACAAGTAAGAAACATAACTTTTATTAAACTCAAAGTAGAAGTAGTTCATTGCAAATAAAACAAGATATACCTACCTTCGAATTACAAGAACTAGAATCGTGGAACTATAGCAACCACACTCCTCCAATCGCCTAATTATGACACGTAAACAACTCCAAACTAGGACCAAACACTTGAGACTTGAACTCAATGTTTCCTGGACGTTTTTACAGCACTCCTAGACTTTCGGGTAATATAATAAGTGAGCAATAGCTTTGGTGTAAAGACTATTACAAGAATAATTGTGTCACACTTAGTATCTAGCCTTGGATCACATTTTATAGTAAAAGAACTATTATCCTGCAAGTAAAAATGTCCCTAAGAGTTAATAACTGGAAATGATCAGCCTCTCATGATTAAATTGAAGTAAAGCCGTCATTTAATGTGAATTTTGTAGCAACAACTCCTTCCATCCGATCGGATCTAGAAAATGCTTTATAGTAATGTAGGAGAAGATAAAATGTAAGATGCAAGATAGTTCTTAGTTCTATCATTTACATTGGGGCATCAAGTGGTACAAAGAAAATAAACATGTATGGTGTTGGGTAAAAAAGAGTTGATTATATTATAGATTTCGAAATTAAACACCGCAATTTCCAAGGTAGACAACTGGTGGGAGAGAATGTTTATGAAAATGGAGAGAAAGATTAACAAGTTATATAAAACTCTTGAGATTGAGTGCAGTCATTTCAATATAACACTTTCGTATTGTGATTTTGATAGTGAAAATAGTGATGGAGGAGATGGTCATCAAGGTCGTAATACTAGTCACTCGAGAGCAGGTAGAAGAGAGAATGATGACCATAGATAATTCGTATTTTTATTTATGTTATTGTTTAGAGACATCTTTATGATGATGGTTTGTTCTTCTCAGCTTATTTTATTTGTTTGATACCTTTAGAATGATGTTTTGTTTTAATTACGAGACTTAATCTATACTATTATATAAAGTATTTAAGTTGTGAGCTCCATCAAAAATTAAAATAAAGAGTTCCACTCATGGAGTGATATGTGTCACTTCTCAGCTAAAAATTCACCTTTATTTTTAAAATGAAATATCTTTTTATTTATTTATTTTAAGATCTAATTTTACCATATTTTTTAAAATTTTGTACTCTTTAATTCAACATCCATTTTGATAAGTTTTTAGTTTTTACATTTTTAGTGGGTTTATTTTATTTTGATTCAAACTTTTACAACTTTAACCTTTATTTCAATCAATACAATTTTGATTCGTCAAAATCATATACTTTTTTTTTTTTTTTTTTTTTTTTTTGGGGGGGGGGGGGGGGGGGGGGGGTTGTTTGACAGGTAAGAGATTGCGAGAGTCTTTTTATATGCAGGAATAATAATGTCACACAAAAGCTACGGGAAACCCAAACAAACACATATACATTGGGAATGTTGTGAAACGAATTCACTAAACGGGTAGGGAATTGCGGGGAGAGTTGGGCTAGCAATTCATTTACTACATTTATAATATAACTATATTTATCGTCGCTGCTACGCACGGGTAACCAACTAGTATATATGTAAGAATGATCTCTTTGTAATAGCGTGCTTTAAATTATGAAAAT
Organism: Artemisia argyi; assembly: GCA_030686995.1. Lineage (NCBI taxonomy): Eukaryota > Viridiplantae > Streptophyta > Magnoliopsida > Asterales > Asteraceae > Artemisia > Artemisia argyi. The sequence goes on along the minus strand of CM060696.1, from coordinate 172,982,193 downwards.
ATTTGTATTTAATGTGTGGCTTCACAGATTTGTCACATTTTAAAAAATAAAATAAAATCATAAATTTACCCATATATTCACCCACGAATAATTGAATATATGACGTAATCGCCACAATTCTCTCACAAAATAGTGTGTAATTTAGACACTGAATACCCACAAAATATTTATGGTGAATATGTCATGTTTGCCCATGGCATTTACACATGGTCAAGTGTGTGGATAATTTTACCCACAGATTATTATGGGCAAATTCGTTCACGCATTGGGGGGGTGTTTGACGGATAAGAGATTGCGATAGTCTTTCTATATGCGGGAATAATGATGTCACGAAAAAGCTACAGGAAACTCAAACAAACACATATACATTCGGAGTATTGTAAAACGAATTCACTAAGCGGGTAGGGAATTGCGGGGAGAGTTGGGCTAGCAATTCATTTACTATATTTATAATATAACTATATTTATCGCCGTCGCTATGCGCGGATATCCAACTAGTATATATATGTAAGAATGATCTCTTTGTTATTGCGTGCTTTAAATTATGACAATATTTGTTTTTAATGCGTGGCTTTTATAAAATGCTACAGATGTGTCACATTTTAAAAAATAAAATAAAATCATAAAATTACCCATATATTTATCCATGCATGATTGATTATATGACGTAAACGCCAAATTTCTCTCACAAAAAAGTAGCAAGTAATTTAGACACGAATATACCCACAAAATATTTATGGTGAATATGTCATGTTTGCCCATGACAATTACACATGGTCATGTGTGTGGATAATTTTACCCACGGATTATTATGGGCAAATTCGTTCACACTTTTTACACATGATTACATACGTAGTTAATTCTATTCTAAGATATTATTGTGGGAGTTGACTTTTAGACACGACTAGTTTTGTTGGCAATGTTACCCGCACAATACCCACGAGCATATCTGTGTTTTGTGGTAAAGTGAGAAAATCCCAAAAATTTTACCCATGAGGCTATGAATGCGAGACAATCACCCACCCATAATAATGACGTGGGTAAAAGTAAAATTAAGGGAAGTGATTTGCACACTCCCAAAAGTGATTGGCACACTCAAATTTTGAGTGTGTTGACATTTATACCCTCACATTGTTTGGACTTATTCATATCCTGTAAGGGTATAAATGTCAACACACTCACATTTTGAGTGTACCAATCATTTGTGAGGTGTGCAAATCACCTCCCTAAAATTAACTTTTTAGGCTCAGAGTTGGGTCATCCGTGGCCAGCTATTCCAGCAGGTTCTTGTTGAATCATCTCCCATATAAAACCATAGCCACATGTTATTATATCAATCTTCAAACTTGATACCAATAAGCAAAACAATATAATGGAGGGGATAGAGCACAAGACAGTAAGTGCAAATGGTCTCAACATCCACATAGCACAAAAGGGTCAAGGTCCATTAGTCTTGCTTAGGGGTGTAAACGAGCCGAGTCGAGCGAGTATTTTCATGCTCGAGCTCGGCTCGTTTAAAATCGAGTCGAGTCGAGTATTTTTCGAGTCGATCTCGAGTTGTTCGCGAGTTGTCTCGGCTAGATTACACCCCTATATATATATATATATATATATATATATATATATATATATATATTGGGGTGTAAATGTGTAATTGAGTCGAGTCGAGTAGCTCGCGAGTTGTCTCGGCTCATTTAAAATCGAGTCGAATCGAGTACTTTTCGAGTCAATCTCGAGTTGCTCGCGAGTTGTCTCGGCTCGTTTACACCCCTAGTCTTGCTCCTTCATGGCTTCCCTGAGCTTTGGTACTCATGGCGACACCAGATTCTTTATTTAGCAGATCATGGTTACCGAGCCGTTGCACCAGACCTTCGTGGTTTCGGTGAGACCACAGGTGCACCAGTTAATGATCATACCAAGTTTACCATCCATCATTTGGTTGGTGATGTGATAGGACTTCTTGATGCTATCACTAGTGAAGGTGAAAAAGTGTTTGTTGTGGGTCATGACTGGGGTGCATTCATTGCTTGGAACTTGTGCATGTTTAGGCCTGATCGAGTTAAAGGGTTGGTAAATCTAAGTTTCCCGACTTTGCGTCGTAACCCAAATGTGGATATTGTTGAGATGATGAGAGCTGCCTATGGCGAGGATCACTATATCATCAGATTTCAGGTAATCTTTATTTGCATTAAAAAAAAAAAAAAAACAAAAGAAAAAAAAGAAAAAAAAAAAAAAAAAAAAAAAGAAGAAGAAGAAGAAGAAGAAGGAGTGTGTGAGTGTGAGAGTGTGTGTGTGTGTGGGTGGGGGGGAGTTTATGAGTTATTGATTGTCGAGCTCTAGTGTTACCTTGCACATGATATGTTATATGCTTATCGGAATAATAGTATGAGTTTTGATCATGAAAAATACTTATAGATTTTGATCATATTTGAATCTGATAAGTATATATGAAACCTACTTTTAACTGTTGAGCTAGCAAAATGATCTGCACTTAAACCCGAATCCTAGTTAAACCATCCGTTTCTAATCATTCTTCTTATCGGTGTAGAAACCAGGAGACATCGAAGCTGAGTTAGCAAAACTTGGTACTCGAACAGCTATTACAAAGTTCTTGACATTTCGAGAACCCGAACCATTTTATTTTCCTAAAGGTATAGGTTTTAAACATTCACCAGGTGACACTCCAGTTACCCTACCACCTTGGTTAGCAGAAGAAGATATCGACTACTTTGCAACCCATCTAGAAAAGACTGGTTGGTCTGGCGGCATCAACTACTACCGAGCTTTGCATTTGTATGGTTTACTTTGCAACTTAATAAGAAATATACAGAAATCAAAATATTCATAGAAATCGTCCATGATGTTTGCATATACGGTTAATATTTTACTAACTGAATGGATTCATTTTCCTTTTTGCTGGTCTATGTAGGAACTGGGAACTGACAGCGGCATGGCACGGTGCAAAAGTGACAGTGCCATCAAAATTCATCATTGGGGATATGGACTTGGTCTATCATATTCCGGGCATCAAAGACTACATATTAGGTGATGGTTTTAAACAGGATGTTCCATTTTTGGAGGATGTCATTGTGATGAAAGATGTGGCTCATTGGATAAACCAAGAGAAACCCCATGAGATCAGCAAGTACATAGTCGAGTTTCTACAAAAGTTCTAAATTTGTGTTTTATATAATGCATTTCGCTTTGTATACTATGTGGAAGCTCAAATTTCTCGTTATTTATTGTAATATTGTGTGAACGTATCCCTGCCTTTTGCTTCACAATCCTTCTTGATGTATCAGAGGTACTCTGTAATTTGATCATGATCTCCGATACTTAAAACCAGGGACGGGAATACCCCTTGAGTCCCTGAATCCGACCCTGAACCCATACCTGAATAACTTAACTTCAATACTTTCATTCACTTCTATGAGTCTATCATACAGAAACTGGGCATATTAAAATTCTAACAAGTATTACCTTTTACTTGTATCAAGGAAACTTGATTCAAGTTTGTAGGCTCTCAGAGTCTCAGATGAGATCAAATAAAAGTGTATTATGCTTCCTGTTTTTGATTGGCAATAAAATAAAATTGTGTACTATTATTGCAAACAATGGCAACTCTAAGAACAACTTCCAGTAGGCATCATAAATAACATACCAAAGTATAATATAAATTAGCAATTTGATACTCACATAAGTCATGACCATTAGAAAGCATATTGCACGGATTAAATTTAGAACTTGTTAAGGAAGTCGTGAATGTGTTTATTGACCTTATCGGGGACTTCTTGATTGATAAAGTGAGCTGCACCTTCAACCACAACAACTTCCTCCAATAGTGGTACATATTTTTTGAATCCACCATTGTGTATGAATTCCTTAACCCCTGGGATACAATACACCAAATCTAGGTCCCCAACAATGAACTTTGTTGGTACACTTATTTTAGCTTCCGTCCAAGGTGCTTCCAGTTCCCAGCTCCTACAAGTAAACGGAAAGATTTTGAATTTGACTTACACATTTGTACTCAATAAAGTTTAGGTACAAGTGTTCCTAGCAAAAGGTGTAAGATTTTTCAAAATATGGTCATAAAACTCATTCACTAATCAAAAGCAAGATTCTGATAGTTGCATTTATTTTTTTTTTTAAAAAAAAGGACTTTGATAGAATTGCAAGAGAACTTACAGGTCAAAACAACGGTAATAGTTTATTGGACCAGTGAAGCCAGTTTGTTCGTATTTTTTGGTGTAATAATCAAGATCTTCTTCGGACAACCAAGATGGCAAGGTGACCTGAGTGTCATTTGCATCTCCGAAGGGCTTATCTTTAGGGATATAAATAGGAGCAGCGTCATGGTATGTTAAAAATTTCTTTAGCACGTTCTTAGTTCCAAAACTTGCAAAAACAGCTTCCACATATCCTGGTTCCTATATAAAGTTTGACAAATTAAGAGCTGAAATGTGGGCATTCTCTTGTTTATCATCAAAACAACATGCATACTCTGCAGAAGTCTATTTATTAACAATGTCATTGCATTTAAACAGGTTCCGGTTCGTTTACTTATTTCTGTCAAATGAATTGCTTTTTGCAGTTAGAAAAGGGCAGAAGAGATTCACCAACACAAATTAGAAAAATATCAGAACAAAACTTTTTTCAAATAGGATTCATTGTCTGTAAACGGGTTCTTACTTCTTAGATTATACATTGAAATGGTACTTGATCATCATATCATTTATTTTATTTTTTTTTATAGGAATTTATGATGCAGAACATATCCATGAGTTAGCTCGCTCTTTTCAAACACTATGAAGAAACCGACACGAAAAACGCCCAACTTCAATTCTTCAAAAGGTCATAAGTATTGTTACGCAGCCACCACACATGGACAAAAAACTCGCAACAAAGTCTGATGTTGTGGCAAATCAGCCCATAACCAATATCATACCCATAATATAATTCCCTTATAAACCAAACACCCCCTTAAATACATGGTAAAATTAGGGCTAAATATGAGGAGAGAATATGTATATATGCTTAAAATGTGGCAAAAATTACACAAGAAAATTGGGAATAAATTAATAAGGATAACCTGAAATCTGCAAATGTAGTAATCATCTCCATAAGCATGACGAAAAGTTTCGACAACTTTTTTAACAGGATTCCTAGGAGAAAACCTTACACTCAAATTAACCAAACCCTTGACTTTATCAGGCCTAAACAAACACAGCTTCCAAGCAATAATAGCACCCCAATCATGGCCAACAACAAAAACCTTATCTTCACCAAGAGCATCAATAAGTACCACAAGATCACCCACAACATGAAATGTGGTGAACTTAGTATGATCTGACGTGGCAACACCAGTAGTGTCTCCATAGCCACGTAGGTCAGGTGCTATGGCATGATAGCCGTGTGATGCAAGGTAAGGGATCTGGTGGCGCCACGAGTACCAGAGGTCAGGGAAACCATGGAGTAAGAGGACAACGGGGCCTTGACCCATTTGTGCTATGTGCATGTTTATGCCGTTGACTTTTAAAGTCTTGTGGTCTATGTCTTCCATATTTGGTTCACTGTAAACAGAGGTTAGGTTTTGTGGTTTATATTGTGTTGCTTGTGTAAGAAAGTTGATATGTGGACCAAAAGTCAACATCTCTGACACACTGATGACAATAGATATTCAATTAGTATTTGCCGACTTAGTAACGGGTCAACTTTGTTAAAAAGAAAAAGTAACGGGTCAACGTTATATATTTAGCTTTGATTTTAAGAATGACAGCTATGCATATTTATTTGTTCTTATTTTTTGGCACATATGCACTTGTCAGTTTTAATAACCATAATTTTTATATCGAATTTTTATTTCTTATAACGATTCTTGAATCTTATTCACTTGTCAGTTTTAGGTTCTCAATATTATCTTGAATTATTAAAAGTCCAATAAACACACACAAACATAAAACTAAACATGGGTTGTCCCTCCAGGCCTGGTTCCATGTCGTTAACAGAGTTTGAAATCTGTAAGCTGATTAGTTTCATTTTATTAGCTTATACAAGAATACAACTCATATATAACAAAATGTATCCACAAAACACCACATGAAAAGCACGAAAATTCTGTCTGCGACCACAAAATATAAAATAACAACAAAAACTGGCTGTGGACTGTGGTGCTGGCTTAAAACAACTAAATGCTTATTCTCAAGTGTTCCTGGGGTTACAGGGTTACACAATTAAGCCAATCCAGGCAACTGGATGTACTGGATACTTGTTTCAAATTTAGATGTCTATAGGGACTTTTGACGTCTTCCAACATCAAAGTGGATATCCAAGAGGCCTGTTATGCCAGCTTCGATCTTTTGGCCAACTTTAACCGGTCCCACGCCCTTCGGGGTTCCTGCTCAATATTGGGGCAAATAACTCATTAGAATAGAGATTCTGTACTCAGCTGCATTTTGTGCTAAATCCATTTTATTTGTAAGCGGATCGAATCGGGTTATTTTTATCACGGGTTACATGGTTAAAATTAACAGAAATAGCCAAACATGAACTAAGTAAAATTATTAGACGGATAGAAGTTTGTAAAGGTACCAGTTAGTATGACATCGCCTTCTAGAAGGGTCATCAAAGAACTAATGTGACTAATCAAATATGGGATCTTAAATATCATATCCTCTGTTGAGCCTTTTTGTCGTATTTCTCCATCAACCTGAGAAGTAAAACCATAATGCAGAGGATATAACTATTTAAAATTCAAGCCTACAGCACAAGAATATTTCTCATTAGGAATTAGCCAAGAGTAGATGCTTCGAGTATTGTACCTTTAACCACAATTCCAAGCTATGAGGATCTGGAACCTTTGACAACGACAGCTGCAAAAGATTTATTTCTGTCCATTAACTAATATAACATTTAAGAATCCAAATCAACAAATAACTGAGGAACCAAAAATTACAGTCAACGAAATATATCATTTTCAAGGATTCCAGATAAAATCAGCTGTTTAAGAGATTTTAGTAGCTAGATTTATCAGATTTTATACTATAAAGACTAATTGGTCCTAAATCTTACAATAGAGCTGATTGGTGTGAAAGTGTCCTGTCCTTTGGCAACAGTCCATGGGAGACCTGCAGACTGTAATGTTTAAATAAACCAGAGAAAACGTCAATACCAATTATATATATTCATATTCAACAAAAAATTATAACATGAAGAATATCATTGCCAATGAAGGGGCTAGAAGCCTGGAATGAGTGAGAATTTGAGGATGAAGTTTCTACATAAATAATCATGTCAAACTTTATATAAACTGAGACTCAAATGGAACTTGCAACTACATATTCATATATCAAATAAATGAATCTAACTGTTTACGTTATCAACCAAATAATTCAGCTTTAAAGTGTATGCTTGACAATTCTTCTACCTTTCGCCCTTCATTGAATAGATACTTACACTGTCATTTTGGACTAACACTTGCACTTAATTGCTTATGACGATATGCCAAAAACAAAAGACATGGTTTTACATATGAATCTAGATATCTATAATAACTAACCCCACATTAGTAGAAACTGAGAACTATGAACCTCTTATAATCCAAAGTTATGAACTACAAATATCTTAGTCTTTCACTATGGACTTTTAGCCAAGTCCAAAGTTAGAGGAGCGGCAGTGGCCTTATCTTTTGATGTGGGGGTGTTACAATATCAATAAAGCTTGATAGTAATTATATACCTTTGCAGAAGCCTGGATTTCCCTTGCAGTCATATCCAATGCAAGTGCATAACCTGAAAAGAAACAGATCTCCAACTTTGAGATCATGGCCATGTTCTAATAAAAATCATTGGCTATGTTCTAATAAGAGATAATGATACTTTGTTTGCTATTACTTGAAATGTTTCAGTGAAATCCCGACATCAATGTCAAGTACTTACAAGACATACAAACAAGCATCAATAGACAGTCATTCACAGTTGTTTAGAATGAAACACGAGTTCAAAACCACTACAAGAGTAGTTTTATAAAGAATGAGACCTTGTACTTTCCAACTCAAATAACATGGACTCTCCACCACATTGGAGCACTTCCCAAGTTCGCTTCATTGAACTCAAACCTCTTAACAACATGAAAATTGTAAATAGCTAGTGCTTGACTTGTAGAAAAAGTCCTATAAACCTAACTGATTATGCTAATATACAGCTTCAAAACCAGAGATGAGACATGTTCCTAATATTTGAAGTTTTGCAAATTGGTCTTACTCTATTTCCACACTTAGACGAGAAATGCTTTTACAACATAAACTATGAACTCATTAAACTTCCAGAAATAAAATACTGAATAAGCTAAGCTATATTTTATTTTTAATTTTCTGAAGACAACTAACTATCTCACATTATACACACCACAAATAATCTATCTCACATATCCTACCCAGTCTCACACATGCACATATATATATGCACTCTCACCCGCACACTCACACTTGCAGCAGGTCTTCCTAGAAGTAGTCTCCCTGCTTTCGCGTCTATACTGGGGTAGGGGTACATTCTACCTCCCCCATACCCCGCTCCGGCGGGATTTGGTATGTTGTTTTTATGACATATATCTCACACAACATGGGTACGGGTACCACTAGGACTGTAGGACAAAAACATTACATATATTGATACCCCAAATACAATGAACTAACCCAATACATAACATCTTAAGGGGTGTTCGGCATTGCTCAGTTAAGTTTTTTTAGTGCGGAAAAATAGGAAATAAACATTTTCAGCCCAATTTTAGGAGGAGGAAACATTTTACTTTTCATTTTCAGTCATTTTACTTTTATTTTCCTCTTTAAGTGATACTCGAGAACACAAGTTTTTTTGTTTCACTTATTTTTTTTACTTTCCTTACTTACGTGACACTCGAGAACACAATATGCGTGTCATAGTCACATTAAAATCATATTACCTCCAATATAATCCATGGCAGACGATTCGGTTACATCGCGCGCCTTTTTACTAATAACAACAGCCAATTCCACCTCATGATCAAGCGAGTCCCACGGGTGAGGCACTTCAATCGTACCTCCATTCGCCAAATAAGACGACGTAGGTTTCATAAACAACACCGGCTCCTTTATTTATTTATTTAAACACACACACACAGTGAGAAAACACTTAATAATTTGATGGATCAAATGAATGAATTAATGAAATGAAATGAACGGACCTTGGGGACGGCGTTACCGAGTTCTTTGGCGTGTGCGGCGTAGTTGCGTCCCACTGCTACGATCTTTGTTCCGATTGTTAGGAGTTTGTCCATCGTGGTTGTTTCTGATGGTGGTGGATGTGTTTACAAGGCGTGTTGGTTAATGGTTAGTGAGTAAGGTGGTCAAACTTTGCTTCTCTTTGGGCTTTGGGTTAAATTAGAAGACGACTCTTGAATTATCAAATTCGATTTTCACTTTTGCAATAAATTAAATATTTTAGATTTATTAAATAAGTTATGAATTAACACTTTATTCAATAAAATTTGAAATAGCAATAAAATAAAATTACAATTCAATGGGCATTCTGAATAAAAGAAGAAAAAAAAATGTGTTCTCGAATATCACTTAAAGGGAGAAAGAAAATAAAAATAACCGTAAAACAAGTGTGATTTGATTGAATATGAAGTAAATTGTTTCTTTTAAAAATTAGGTTGAAAAAATTTACTTCTTATTTCTTTTCGGAAAAATGATTCTTATGCCTAATTAGCAAACCTACTTATATGCCTAATGATTTGATTGGTGAATTTGAAAAAGTGATTTGTGAGAATTTGGAGAGAGAAAATGTACAACACAATTGTACAGGTAAATTATGCATTAGACATGTATTTAGGCTTAGATTGTAGGCCTAAATAGCATTACTCAAAAAACTTGAGAGTTGAGCAATAATCTCGCTAAAACAGAGCATAAGGTTCAGTGTGATTGTCGACAAATCGTACATTCACCGCAGAGAAAAACTTAAGATAAGGAGAGTGATTCTAGGAAGAGCTGTGGAAAGTCAAATATGTTCCACCAATCGGCATAAAGATGTTAATGAGTTTGTGATGAGACTAACTCTCTAATAACTTGTAGCGTTTATTAATGGATTCGTAACATGACGAGTCATTTTCATAATGTTGTGCCTTTGAATAGAACTAAAATATTTTCAAATCACACTATGTAATTTGACGCATGTATATCATATGTCTTATTTTCGAATGAAACGTCGGTCGTGCATGATTGACTATTATACCTCAATTATTTTTTAGCACACCAAATACTTGTTTCACGTATTTCATTGCTGCTTCATGCGCTTATTTATACCTTACCTGCTTTGTGTCACCCGCAAATGAATATAGTATCGACTTAACAATTGTAACTCATTCCATTCCAGATATATTTCACCAACAAAAGAATATTACAATATGTATTTTGAGCCTCGAGCGAAGCCTCTCCAAAGCATTTTTTAGACAATAACTCAAATTTCAACATTTTAAATTAATAGAACGAGTTGTAATTTTTTTAATACATGTAAACCTCTTAGAGCAACTATAATACAAGATTTACAAAAGACTTTTTATTATTTAAAGGGTCATGTGGATGACTTGAGCGTGACAAAAGGGGCATGGATACACCTACCCACCGGGTAGTTTACCCAGATGAGGTGGCACTAACTCATTGGAAGAGAAGGAACAATATTCTTCTTTTTCTTCTAACAAAGCATTAATTGTGTTTTACTTGTGCTTTTATTTCTAGTGGGTAGCTTAAGTTTTCTCCCTAGTTGAGAAGGTTTGTAAAACTTTTATGCATTAAAGAAGGTTTGTGAAGATGACTTGTTGACAGATAAATTTTATTAAAAAATTGATTGTGTTAAATGAATCAAGTCTTCACAGACTTCATGCATTGTTGACTCCTTTAGAGCGTCAAGTATTTTGGCAGTTGTCCTTAGTTTGTGGGCAGTTGTTGCCGTGCATTTGACACACCACCTAGGCAGTCATGGTAACTTGTCGAAGACTCGAAGGGCGTGGTTCCAACAACGGGTAGTCGTGGTTTTCTTTATTAATTTTTCTAAAAGATACGTATGTCATATTTTTGTTGAAAAAGTATAGATGACGATCTAAAAACATATAAAATAAAAAATAGTTTGATAACCACACTCATGTATATTGTTTGTTTAAACCCAACCTGGTCTTTTTTCATACTTCCCTCGCCACTAGTTACCACCTCTACTTTCAAGTCGTCAACATCTGCTTTTAGTCAATTTACTTTTCCTTCTTCGCATAACAAAAAATCAAGTGCAAAATTGTACAGCATATCTTTTAAAAAGTTTTCTCCACATTCAACTACCCCGCACACGGAATCAACGGACGTAAACTTAGTCTGGTTATCTTTAAATGGCCGGTATATGTTGCATCTTCATTTAGTTATTGTAAAGTACATGTTAATAAAGGACTTTATAAAAGCACCATCAATGAGCCCCTAATAAGATGAGATGATGTTAACAACCATTGTGCTTGTTTATAAGGAAAAAAAAAGGTTAACATTGCGCTTATTTTGAAATAAATTAGGTTCCACTCAGAAGAACATTTATCACTAATCCATCAATATTAACTTACAAAGATGTACCCAATCGACCACAGCTCTTAATTTGGCCTAGAAACTCGTCACAAGCATGATCCCAAATGGCTTGCGAGAAATATTAGATGTCTTGACTAAGAAGTTAGTGCAAGATTATCGCATATGCAGCAAGAGCAACTCCGGCTTTTCGATGTACAGCTTCCAGTCTTTGCAGAACAGTGCCACATTTGCTCCATCAAGAATTCTATGGTCGGCTGCTATGTTCACCTGAAGTTAATAAATTGAAAACAAGTTAATCTGTGATATAAAGAATGAAACAATTCAACTTCTTCTGATATTTTGCTCTCATTTCCAAAACATTAACATACATGTGCCATGACCAAGTACTATGCAGATGACTAATTCAAGCACATTACGAGAAAATAATACATGTTAAGAAGACTTACTGTCATAATAGAGACTGGGTAAGCGGTTCCATCATCCTTAAATTGAGCAACTTTTTGAATTCGGCCAAGGGCTATAATGGCAACTTCAGGAACGTTAATGAGAGGTGAACCATACTTCCCACCAATGGATCCGATATTGCTCAGAGTTATGGTTCCACCGGATATATCTGCAGGGGGAAGCTTGTTTGCCATGGCCAACTTTTGTAGGCGTGACAGTTCCTTAGTTATCTGCACAACCATTAACAGATACCATATCAGATATTTGTAGCCAACATTGAACAGATTCACTAGGTTCTCCAACTCAATTTACATGTTTCTTATTGCAGTGATAAAAAATAACGACGTGAGAAAATACTAACCTCCAATATGGAAAGAGATTGAATATTCTTGATGTTTGGTACTACTAGTCCAGATGGTGTAGCCATGGCAATTCCAATGTTGTGATGCCCTACAATGACCCATAAAAACATCAATAAAAAGCGTTTGAAAGATCAAAACACCGAATTGTAGAGAATATTGTGCGAAATTTGAATGTATCTGGACCTTTTAGGGTGACTTCATAATTTTCCAAATTGAAGGTACTATTGACTAATGGATGTGTAGTCAAAGCCAGAGAAAGGGACTTTATCAATATAGGGAGGAACGTGAACTTGAGTTCTGGATCAGTGTTCGCTTTTTGGAAAGCTGCTTTAAGCTGTACAAGCCCATCACAGTTTAGTTCTTCCACGTAATGGAAGTGAGGTACACTTGCAGCAGCAGTCATTGACTTGACCATAGCTCGCTGATAAGCCCTGCAGAGACACAAACTCATAATCGTTAACCATTCTACTACTTTAATATATTGGATTTAAAGTTCATTCAAATACATGAGATCATCTAGATATACCTTAAAGTTAATGTTTTATCGTGATAGATAGAATCGGCTATCTCATGTAGTTTTTCTTCTGGTCCCTCCATCGGTTCGATAGAACCAGGATTGAAAATTGCAGGTTTATCTTCAATAATTCCTTTTTCTACAGCATACTTGAGAACATCTTCCTTTAATATTCTTCCATCTTTACCCGTTCCAATGACATCATCTAAATCAATATTATGCTGTTTTGCAAGATTTCGAACAGCAGGAGTGGATAAACCTCCACCCTTTTTAGTCTTTTTGTACTCCGACTTCTCGTCATCAAAATCAGATGTCTCAGAACCTAACGATGTCTCTGATGCATCAGATGAAACTGAAGTATAATCAACCGCTAATTGTAATAGAGTTTCTCCAACCTGAAATAAAGACAAATGAGAATCTTATATCTGAATACAATACGAAATGATACAGCAGTTATGACATTCACTAATCATTAAAGAAGCCAACAAAGAAGAAACCAGAAAAGATTTTTATAAAGGGTACCATATGTGTTACCTTTATTATGTCACCAGGAGTATGCAAAACCTTAGCAACTGTCCCTTTGTAGCGACTTGTTATTTCTATAGTTGCTTTATCACTTTGAACTTCACAAAGAGGTTGATATTCCTCAACTTCGTCTCCCTGACAAAACACAATTATTTGGTATGAATTCCATGCAATTCAATATGATAATGGATCATTTCCAAATCATGACCATGGTGTGGACTGATGAGAGTCACAAACTAAACATTGCACAGCTTTAACAAATGCCTCATGCATGCACGAAGCATGATTATATCATAACGGCTGGGTGAATGGATGTTTATCATATTACTATTTCTAACTAAGCACATCTAGCATCAGGGCTCGCTTTTTTTTGACAAAATTATGGTATACAGTGCTGACCTGCGTCCCGAAAAAAGTCCAATCTCAAAAACAGAACCAATTTGAAACAAAATCGTTTGGGGGAAAATTTGTGCATAACTACGTATTTAACATAAGTCTGAGACCTTCATAAAAAAATTCATATAGGAATTTCAGATTCATCATATAACTAGATATTGAAAATTAAACCGAGACGACTCACCTCATTGACAAACCACTTGAGCAGTTCACATTCTGCAATACCTTCACCAGTTTGCGCTAATGGTATGTCCACAATCCCATCAATCGGTTGACTATCCACCGCACTATTCGAAAAATAACGCCCATTCACATTGTACAAATTGTTCAACTACACACCAAAAATCACAAACATTTCATTAATTACCGCATAATCCATATTGCATTATAACATATCCAAAATTGATAAAAACTAAGGGGCCGATTAGTTGGTGAAAATTTTCCTATTTTTCCAAGAAATTTTTCATATGAAAAGGGAAAAATTGAAAATCCGTTTAGTTTTTCTAACAATTTTCAAAAAATGTGAAATTCTCATTCTCTAAATTTTAACTAAATGTTTGAAAAACCCATTCTACTCTTCTCACTTTTTTAATTCTAAAACAGGAAAAAATTTCACCAACTAAACGGCCCTAAGTTTTTCCAAAATTTACATCTCACCGAACTTAAAATACTTTTCTTAGACAAAATCTATATCGATACTATTTATAATGAGAAAGCACACTTGGTTAAAAATTAAAAATGTAAAAAATAGTAACGTTGTTAGACTAAAATACCCTTTCCTTATAAAAAGTCAATACGATCTGTTAAATATTTAAATATGTAATTACAATTTAAACCAGTAACTTTCTTCGCTCACACTCACTCCACACCCAAATATAGTAATATACATAAAAAAAATAATAAAAAAAAATAAAAATAAAATAACTGCGGACACAAATTAACGTTACTATACTCCGTCATCGCTATGCGCGGGTATTCGTCTAAAATATAAACAATGCATGCAGAGAAAAAAAAAATAGATCCAAAACAAATAGATGTAAGAAATGCATCTAAAATATCAACCTTATAAGAGAAGTCAAACTTTGACTTTACACAAGTTGAAAACCGGTTAATTGAACCGGATTTTACATCAGTCGTCACAACCGAGGGTGCTGCTGTGAGGTAACGTAAAAAGCTCCGCCCACGGATAATCCGGCGAGACAACAACATGATGTATGACCCGACCCGGTCGAGAAATATATATATATGATAGATTAAAGGTTTGTTGAGAGGTGGTTAGTTAGATGAATGGAGTGAGTTATATACTTATATATATATATATATAGTTGAGGTTTAATTTAATAAATTGGGGGTATGAAATGAAGAAATGAATTTGAGAGTCAACGGGGACATGCTAGCTTACCAAACCTTTTTTGTTTATTGTACTTGGTTAGCTGTTTTTGTTAATTGGCGTATTTGGCGGGATGTGATTTGGATAGTGTAGTAGTCAAGATAAGCATGACTACTTGGTGTTGCGTAACGATATTTTATCACTTCTTATGTGGTAATAACGACCATTATCTCAGCATCATGTTAGATTCTCTTCACAACTAACATTACCATCTTCAATCTTCATAATCTAATAATACAACCAACGTCACCATCAAAACATATTTTACATATAAACAAATGAGCATTGATAATTAGGCCTACTAAATAGACTTACAAATAGGCCTACTCCATTAACATTTTGACAAGTATTAAAAACATTTTTTCTCTCTCCTCATATTCACCAATCAATTTTGAATTACACCAATCATATTTGTAGGTCTATTCTTAGGTTCATTACTTAGGCCTACAAATCATTTTTCTAAACAAATATAGCCTCACAAAAACCGAAATATCGCACGCTACAAAAACTCATAGCCCGGTTGTTTAAGCATTCTCCTTTTCCCATCTAGCACGCGTCTTGATGGGGTGCCACCTAAGCAAAAGACGCGTCTTGCGTCTCTTATTACCAGCAATGTTAATTATGATTTCTTTTTAAATCCGAATTGTAAATCAAACCGGTTCCTTTCTCGGTTTCAGGTTTTTCGAATGAATCGGTTTTTCTTGAGTTTTCTCGGTCGAGGCGGTTCGGTTCCTTGTTGAATCGGCCGGTTCGGTTCAATTTTCAAAACGTGTAAAAACGGACTAACACGTGTAAAAAAATGGATGAAAACGTGTAACAACAGACAAAAACGTGTAAAACCGGACGAAAAAGTGTAAAAACAGACGAAAACGTGTAAAAATTGACGAAAATGAGTAAAACTGGGCGAATAAGTATGAAAACGTAAGAAAAACCAAATTTTTAGTTAATTAAAAACAGTCGTTAGTATAAAAGGACTAACTTTGCAAACATTTGTTGACTAAAAGGACTAACGTTGCTACATGATAACTAACGGTATAAAGAAATGTTTCAAATCAAATTAAAATCTGAAAGTTTGTTGGTATAGTAAGCAATAAAAAAGTAAATGATTTAACTTGATACTTTTTTAAAAGTATGGTAGTATTTTATAGCTTTTACCCTTTTTCTAATCTTCCATGTAGGTTTCTTGTTACGATGGTACTATGATTATGCGTGAGGAATTTTAGGAGGTGGCTAGGTGATGCCAATTAATAAGCAAAAAATCAGATGGGTGGTTTTGTGAATTTGTTATAAAGTATGCTTGTATTTAATTAGAGGCGGACCTATGCCTGTTGTAGGTGGTTATCGGGAACCATCTTAGAAACCGAGTTCATTTGTAAGCGATATGTAAGTTTTTTTCGGGACCTACCTTAGAAAACTAGTGGGAACCACCTTGTGATGAGATTGAACTAAGAAGAAGGTGAAAACTAAGGTGGATCATCGGAAAAAAGTTGTTGAAGAAGAAGAAAGAAGAAAAAAGATTGAAGAATTGAAAAAATGGTGAAAAGAGAGAGAGGGTGTTGAGATTTGGAAAGATAGAGGAGTGTTAGACTCACTCACATTTTACAAAATTTCTCCCACACAATAAGGAGGCATGCATCTTAGCCACTCATGTGAGAGCATTAATTGACCAAGTGAGAGCATTGGGTGGCTAAGATGCATTCCACCTCATTATGTGAGAGAAATTTTGTAAAATGTTAGTGAGTCTAGCACTCATTTGGAAGATATTGTATTAAATTAATTTTTTGGAAAGTATAAGTGTCAGATTATGTAGTTTTTTTATTTATTTTTCTCAAACTTTAACTTTAATTACTTTTATCATATCATTCTTAAATTAAATGTTAAATAGAGTTGTAATTATAAATCAATGAACAGTAGAAGAACATTTTTTTTTTTTTTTTTTTTTGAACAAAGGATACATTTCATTACAAACCTCACAAATGGAGGAAGATACAACATAACAAGTTACATCGAAACATAACAAGTTAAGCCAAACAAGACATACACCAAATAGTTGAGACAGCCTACAGCAACACCATACAAAGGTGGGGGGAATCACCCGAGTGAGCTTTGACTGATACAACCATATAAAGTGTAGCTTGACAAAAGTACACAAAGTACATAATATATACCAAGAAGATAAAACTAGGCATCCTTAAAGGAGCCGAACAAAAGCCTAACAGATCTAAAGTTAAACCCCTACGCAGCAGCAGCCGTCGATGACGGACCAACGGATCTGAGCAGAAACATCAGTGGCAACAGCGACAACAGCAGCTTCGGAGATAGGAGATGACAGATCTGTGGGCAAAACTATTATTTGTTTAAAGGAGAGAAAATTAAAAAGGAGATCCGGACGGTCGGCCGAAACCGACCGCCGGAATATATTTAGTGATCGGAGGCTTTGTTGAATCTGGTGTTTTGTTTTTGTGTGTGTGAGAGAGAGGGGAGGATAGAAGAACATTTCATTTCCATCTATTTTCGAACATTGCTACAGTACACGGCTTATAAAAACTGTGGAGTATATATATCATACGTAGTCTACAAATAAGTTGAATTTTTTGATGTCATTTATTACTTGTATCATACCGACCCGACCCAACCCCATTCGCCCGATGTTATTAACATGTGAATTTAGTCACCTCAAGTAGGCAAAAGGAACCACTTTAGTTTGTCACCTAGGTCCGCCACTGTATTTAGTTGTGATACATGTAATATGATGATGCTAATGTAACACATTATCACATCACCACTACAACCGGTATTAAAAGGAAAAGAAAGTTTCCCTTCTCTTTTTCCGTATACAAGATAAAATTATCTTCATGTTTCATCCAAATAGAGTGTTATTTTAGCTGTTTATATAGCACACAAAGTCAAAAATGTTGTTGTCCAAAAGATTTTACCAAAAGCAGTACAAAACTAATATCGTTTCAGAGAGTATAAAAAAGTTGCACGTCTTAAATAATAATGCTCGTTAATAACAGACAATTAAATAATGTTACTATAATTGTTGGTAGTGTTACATTTATGAGAATTTGATATGAAAAATAATATCTCAACTTTTTGCTCTTTATAGTAATTATGGTTCTACATGACTTATTATATAGGTTTAGCAATCAACCACTCAAAAAATTACTGTATTTTGTAATGTTTGGATTTTTCGCAGATTATCTGCCTATCTGGTTATATTGTTAGCCGTGGTATTTTATTTCTAAGAAAGTAAGAAATGTGTCTTTTCCTTCTATCTTTTCGTAACTCATAAACATGAAAAATGTTATTGTCAACATTGTTGTTTTTCTATGTTTAACTGGAAATGAATGATAACATGATCAACTCTTGCAACGTTAATCATGTGATCAGCTTTTCAGTGTTTTCTTCATCTAAGTTTGGCTTCGATAGGGACAGACTTAGGATTTTCACGTGTGTGTTGCATAATTTTTTTCGAAAAGGTCTTGTACAAACTTTTAATTTCTTTTCATCATACATATCAATGTTTTAAAAACCGGCTTTTTATTGACCCGGTCGAGTCAGCGATTTACCAGGTTACCGGTTCAACTGCCATGTCAAACCGGTTTTCCGCCTAAAAGCCGTACAATAATTTTACTTACCAAACATCTTTAAAACGTGTAAGCTCAATGCCAAAAACATGAAAAATCAAATACTCACAAAACATGTGATTTAATATCAGATCTAATATCAAAGGATACATCTTTTAAAGTTTATAAGTATATTGATACGCATGCAATTAAATATCAAAGATACATGTTCTAAACTTTAGATGATTGAATGACACAACCATACAAATAAAGTCATACACTAGCAAATTCTCAGTCATAACTCTAGTCAAAATACAAACTAACTATAGTTAAATTAAATTACTTCGTACTTTTTTTTTTTTTTATGGCGGGTTAGTTGTTAGTTGTTGGCTCGAGTTAGTGTCGCATCCTCGGGCAGAGATACCAACCGCGAGCCTCTCCTTAGGGGATAACCCCACTCCTATTCCCGATTAGCCTAATATCATTAGAGCTTGTGGTTCCCAAGTGAGGACTTCCCGGTCGGACACCCAAACCGGTACTACTCTCACTTGGGCTCGCTTAACTACTTAAGCCTTTACCACTAGACCACAAGCCCCATAATAAATTACTTCGTACTATTTAACTCATTTTGACAAGAGGAATGCTAGACCCACACAAAGAATTCACAAAAAAAATCCGCTCGCTCATATGTGAGCAGTTGATTGGTGTAATCACAGAGAGGAGAGTTAAACTGCCACAAAATAAACCAATTACCCGCTGACACGTCAACGAGTGGATTTTTCTTTGTGGATTCTTTATGTTGGTCTAGCATTGCTCTTTCGACAAATGCACACAACCCTACTCACACTCTTTTCAATAATCTACAGTATCATCTTCCTCATGAGGCCAGAGAATCGCGAACAGTTCATTATGTTCAACAAAAAATTGTCAAAAGTGAAAACCGGATGGTTCTAAAAGACCGGTTGGACCCGGGTCGGAGGAAACCCACCGGTTCGATCCGGGTGTTAAATCATCAAAAAACCGGCTTACGATGGCCCGGTAATGTCACCGGTCACCGGTTCAACCGGCCAAGTCGAACCGGGTTTTAAAACATTGATACATACTAAAATTTGCACCATAAAAAAATTTTAGGCTAACCTCAAGTTGCACTATAAAAAATAAAGTAGCAAAAAATATTATCAGAAATTGCACGTACTAAAAAATAACAGTTTTTAAAAAACAGATTACACTACGCAAGTGTGGCCCATTTGATGCAGGTGAAATGAATCGAAATGTGAATGTGTGATAGTCAACGATCTCATGCTTACCAAAGTCTGGAGTAGTTCATTCTGTTTTTCTATAGCGCATTAAGCCATGGATTAATTAGTCAAGATAACCACTACTACTTTCTTCAGTTGATTAAAATATTATGACCATCAAATTGTTAATATATATATTGAAAAATGATAATTAATCATCACCAATGTGGCTTAGTCGTGAGTCACTACTTAATGTTTTCATAAGAGATGAAAAGTCCAAACCGTATTAGGACACATATTGCATATGATGATTAGAGAAAAGGTTATAAACGTTTACGAGTATACATTCGTTAAACTGCATACATTTGAGTAAAGACTCGTTATATTTCAAGTTACGGTTGTGAAAATGGAAACATGATATTCAACTTTACGGATGTGATTTCAACCGTTTGAAATACAAGAAAAGTAATGTAGCTTTTTGATTTATATAAAAGTTACATCGGTGGGATTTGTTATGCTACTCAAAAAGAAAAGGAAAAATCAAAGTTTTAGGAAGAAAAAGTCAAACAATTATAAATTTTCTACCAATATATATGCAAACATGACACTTTTTAGTCCAAGTGACTCACTTTTATACATGAACAAAGTCTATCTCCTGTGCACTTTGTCTTTAGAAAACTTTAGACTAAGTCGACTCATTGACTTGCAACACATAAATACACACATAGATTGTGGTTATCAACTATCAACTGCATCATGCATGGGCGGAACTATGTAGGGGGCAGGGGAGGGTCCCGGCCCTTCTAAAATTTGCGGCACTTAGTGTAAATATTATTGATTTTAGAGGTAATTTAGTTGATGTTATAAACAAATCTCTGATTTGGCCCCTCCAAAATAAATTCGCCCCCCCCCCCCCCCCCCAAAAAAAAATATATATATATATATTCAAGTTCAGCCACTGACTGCATGTATACACTAAGTGCATTGTGATTGGCTATATGTTTTAGGCTTCTGTGTGTAAAATTGAAGGGTTTGTTATGGTGAGTATTGATTGACATGTCTAACTGGTATGATAAATATATGCATAATTTTATGTGGCAGCATTGTGTTGTTGACAACAAAAGTACACAATTTTTTACAAACCAATAAATCATTGGCATGTTGATTTAGGCACAAGTGAAGTCATATTTTTAGTCATCTCAACTATTTTATATGATGAGTAGGTCTCCTAGGCTGCGATAAAACAATAGTTAAAAGAGGAAAACAGTCACCTGAAGACGATGCCAATATGCCATCCTCATAACCATGTTTAGAACCATGTCACTGGTGACAAGTAAATTACAGTGCCTTTGTGAAGTTTCTTGATGTGTCATTACTTATTGTAAACGTGATCCATTTGTAATGTTGTTTTTTTTATGTACATCTCAGTTTTGGTCGTTTAATTTGGTGTGATTTGATTTATTAAGTTTGAACCGTTGTGGAAAAAGTTGTCAATTAAGATTGTTGAATTATTTAAGACCGGTAGTAAAACGTGAAGGATTGACCATCAAGATAATATAATATATTCCTTTTACTTTAACAATGGATGTTGGTTACATAGTGAGGGTGGGCGAGGTAGTCGACGTTCCAATAACTTCAATTGTTTAAAACCTTAAAATTTATGTCCGATGTATAAAATTATAAAAACGATACAAAATTAGATAAAAACAAAGACTATTGGGCATCAATTTGAATATTTGTTTGAACTAATATTTTTCATACAATAACGCTTAAGGTAACTTTGAAGCCTCATTTTTCATACAATAACACTTAATGTATGATATTTCTCACAATAACACTTGGGCATGTTTGGTAAAGAGAATTTCAAAGAAAAATGAAATGAAGTAGAGAATAGAAATACAGATAATAGAAATTAGTAGAGAACCTTATTCAATTCTAATGTTCGGTAATAACAGAGACTTGATCCGATAAATATAAAAAAAAAATTAAATACCATTTTGTCATATGGGACTCACATGTATTTGTTTGTTGATTTTTCTAAAAAAAAAAATTATTTTTACTAAATAACAATTCTAAAAATATATATATTTAAAAAATTATTTATTTTAATTTTATTTAAAAAAATATTTAATTTTTTTTTTAAATTTATTTTTTATAAAATTAATTAAAAATATATTAAAAAAATATTTTTTCTAAATAACAAATCTATAAAAAATATATTTAAAAAAAATATTTTTTATAAAAAAATTTATTTTAAAAAAGAATTAAAAAAAATTATTTTTTAAAAAATCTATTTAAAAAAATTATTTAAAAATTTTTTTAATTATTTTTTAAAAATTTATTTTTTTTAAATTGAACAAATATATTTTTTTAAATAATCTATTTGACACTAAAATAAACATGTAAGTTAAAAAAGGAAAAATACTTGTAAAAAAAATATTACAAAAACTAACTATTTGCATTTCTCCAATTTCTCAACAAAAAGTGATGAAAATAAAACTTTAAAAATTACAATATTAATTCTCTACCTTTTTATTTCTCACATCTACTAAATAATGAAATTCAATTCATTTCTATTTCTCTTATCTAATTTCTCTCTACCAAAGATACCCTAAAATGTATGATATCTCTTACAACTAATTATGTATGTGTGTGAACGAAGAAAAAACGGAGGTAGGTGGTGACTGTGATGTTTTTGTATGAATATGTGAATGTGAATGTGATATTCGTTTTTATCTATTAAAATGTTTTTTGTAAAATGCTTATTTATAAAGATTTATTTTAATAAGTGTTTAATGTAAAATACAAAATGCAAAATTTAAATTTGTTAAAATAAATGAGTTTAGCATTTACAATGCATTAAATCTTTAAAACTTTGTTGCATTTAATAAATAAGTTTTTTAATTAATTTTTGTTATCAAAAAGTCATATTGTAAAGGGAAGTGATTAAAACAATCTCACTATTTTATTGGGACATTCCACTATACAAACAGTTAAAACAGTTTATCCAGAAAGTACAATTGTCTAAACTCTAATGCACATTGTGGAGTGTCCCATTAAAAAAAAAAAAAAAAAATTGAACGGCATTTAAAAATTTTATAAAAAAAAATGCTAGTAAGAAACTAGCAAGTACAAGACACACGCAACTCGATCCAACAGACAAAAGATAGAAAAGAATAAGATCTAACGAAACAAGACAAACACGCAAAATACCGACGGCAACTAAAATCAGAAGGGAGATCCCAACGCGACGCCAAAAAAATGACCTCCCATGGGCGAAGCCGAACACCCGTTGCATCATACCTCAAATGCAAAGAAATCTAACCGACATCCTTTGTTCGTCTCTTTAAAGCACTGTTTAGGAGAATAGTTTCTTTTACGTTACCATGATAACTCCAAATCTTAATATCGCTAGGAAAATAATCTTTCCACCTATGTAATTGCGCAAGAGAGAACGACCCTTGAACATTCCCATCGGGGTCTCTATAGCTCCAGCGTTTTACAGAATCTAGCTCGTCGGTAATCAGAGGACCAACATAATCAAGCCATGTAGAACAAGACTCATCAGCAAGGTTTAGGTCAGTACCCAAGGGCGTAGACGGTGGTCTAACCCGGCACTTATCTTGATGTAATAAAACATCAAGATCATCCAAACCGTTATTATGATGTGCTAATCGTTCTGCCTTAGCATTACTTCTGTCAAGAGAGGACTGATGAGTGTGTAAATACTTATCATTTTTATCGTATCTGAACTGTCAAAACGTCCAAAAACACTCAGTAATGCATCAAAATACAGAAATTATCCCAAAAGTGTGTTTTATATGTTTTAAATGCAAAATGTTTAAAAAAAATGAAAAACGAACAAAGTTTGCATAATTGGCAGTTTCAGTCCCTCAAGTTTCAGAAATTTACAAAATTAGTCCCTGAGCATTTTTATGAAAGAAAAGTCAACCCAAGGCTTTTAAAAGTAAAATATTATCAAAAAACGATCCTTGGGTAAAAATTTTGAGAAATAACACATTTGGTCCCTGGAGTTTGAAATTTGGCAAAAATGGTCCCCGGTGTTTCAAATTTTGGAAATTTATCATTTATGGTCCTTGTGGAATATTAATATGGCAAATTTTATCCTTTGATATCTTTGGAAGTTGGCATGGCAGGTCCCTAAAGTTGCAGGAAATTACAACTTTGGTCCTTGTGGTTTTTAGCTATAACACCAAACGGATCCCTTGTATTTCATAAACCCAAAAGAAACAACAACCCAACACCCCTTAGCCCACTCAAAATAAAAGCCCACCCCCTTTTGTTAAAACCTGTGATCAAAGTGTCAAACACAACCTAGTCAAACCCTCACCACCCCAGTCAAACTACTCATCCCTTCCCTCCCCACACGTGACCTGCCAAACTCCATAGCCTGCTACAACACCATCATCACCACTACTCCCACACTCCTCCCCCTAGCTAACAAAACAAGCACCCCAGTCCAAAGTTCCTCCCTGGCACAAGTAATCAGCAGCTTTCATAAGCTTGATTGATTGTTTTGAAACAGAAAACTCAGAAAGAAAGAAAAGAAAAAAAGAAAAAAAAAAGAAAAAAAAATAAAAAGAAAAAAAAATGGTGGGTCAAGGTTTGGAGAAGGAAGAGAGCAGGAATGTTGGTGTGGTTTAGAGCTCATGGGAGCATAGGTTTATGATTTTGGTCTTGGTTCTATATCAACTCTTAGCTTGTAGCAACTTGTAAGACCCTTCCATATATTTTTTTTAGCATAATTAGTTATTGTCTGTGGTAGTTGTAGATTATTGTTTATTTGTGTTCCTTTAGGCTAAATTCATGTTAGTTTAAGCTAAACTTGTAGTTTCATGGCCTGATTAATTCAATTGCTTCATTAAAGAACAAAATCAATGACATAAAGGGGTGTTTGGATTTGCATGTTTGCCTATGTTCCTGCTGTTTTCTGGTGATACTAATGGTTGAAACAAGTTACCATAACTAGAAATAGACCATGTAAACCATAAAAGTCAGTTTGCATATGATCAAAAGTCAAAACTCACTCTAATCTCTTTGCTTTGTTCACTGTTGGAGTTTTCAGTAGCATATTCACATCTTTAGTTGCATAATCAGTTACAATTGCTTAATTCAGTTTCATTTCAGCTTAAAACAACATAATAAGTCATTCGGATTAGATTGAAATTCACAAAAGTCAAATATTGTTCACATTTCAAAAAGTCAAAATGGCATAGTTCTCAGGAAATCCAAATCTTCCAAGATTTTTCATGATTTGTGTGTTCAAAACTAGACTTTGAAATTTCTTGAGGGTTGATGCGTGGGAATTGCACCAGGCTTTACCTCTCGAGGGATCTCGAGAAGCTTACAACCCCCACCAGGCAGTGTACCTGATCGTTGTAGTATAGTATAGTGACAAGTACCGGGGGATTGATCGTTCAGCTAGGAATAGTGTCGCTAGGATTAGAAAGCCTAAATACTAGTTCTAAAGATGAAGGAAGATTATTTTTGTATTTTTATATTTTTTAGAAAGCAATTTAAAATCTCGGGTTTTGGAAGAAGGGGCGGAATTAGTTGCTAATCAACTAACCCAATACTAAGATGCAATCAAAATAAAATACTAAAAATGAAAATAAACTAAATTATACTAAAGTTGTGAGCAGTAATTGGAGAAAATGTGTTTACTTAGATTTCACTACTCCCTAAACATCTTTTACACGTTAATTACTTGTTATAATTGCATGGATGACGGATCGTATTCCTTAATACCATTCATGGGGTGGCACACTTAACTCCCCAATTCTATGAGCTTTTATCTCCTCCTACACCATGCCCAGCACAACTATAGGGATTGTAAACAGTGGCTCATGCATTAAATACAACCAATAAAGACCTTGTGCGCGTCGGTTCATGTTTCTTAAGACGTTCAAGCATGTTACCAATTGGAGATCTGCCAGTTTTCTTAAGCCTAACATATAAATCATTCATCCAAGACAAGAATAAACAAGTAATCAACACATAATCAACATCTAGGTTTCATTAGATCTAAGCAAACACAAGATAGATCTAGCCTAGCATGATGGAATTAAGATAAGAACAAGATATAGACAACCAACACATAGACATATTGATTGAATTAAAGGAACACTTATCTTGATTAAACATGCAAGGTATCAAGGGGTTGGAACCCTTGAAAAACCTGTAAAGTTACACCAAAATCGTACTTAGGGTTTCTCCCAAAACTTCTCCCCCTAAATGTGAAAAATTAGAAAACTATATATAGAAAAATGGGTCTGACGACGTCAAGACCAATTTGGTGACGCCGTCACCTCGCCGCCAAAACTCTTCTCGGACTGCCTTGATCTACATTTGACGCCGTCAAGTACTAATCATTTCCAGGCCGTCATGACTTTTTACTCTTGACGCCCTACCTTCATGACGCCGTCAAATCTCTACTGGACCGTCATGGAATTTGCTCTTGACGCCGTCAAGGAGTTGCTCTTTACGCCGTCACCTACTGTTCCCAGCATGGAAAATTAAGACTTTGGCGTTTTCTTCACTTTTATGCTCCAAAAACGTCCGAATTGCTTCCTTTTCCAGATTTCACTCCCAAAGTACCTAAAATCACAAAAGGAACGATTTAGGGCAATATTTGATCAAATAAATTCGAATTCGGGCTTCAATGACCCCCTAAAAATGGATCATTTTTCGCCTCATCATATACCCTTACACTTGAGATTTGCTTGTCCTCAAGCAAATGTGCTTTTATTCTAGTCAAAATACAAGTTTGGGGTCATTTAACACTAATATAAAAGTAACTACAACAAATAATCGTTCCACTAAAGACCAATAGACAAGCACGGAGATCATACACAAGCACCTCAAATAGTGTTTAGATACTCACATCTCTCGGGTGTAATAAAGTGTAAATTACAATATGGAAACGGAAGATATCTCTCACTACCTGTCATAGCAAAATAGATTACCATAGGCTTGGGAAAGGATCAAACCTCCACCACATGGCGTAAGCACCTAGGATAAACTATCAAAGAGGTCTTTTAAAGGGTTGTAACGTTAGGTGTAGGGATATGAAATACACGGTTTTGTTGGATAAATGAAGTTTTACTGGTGGCGAGTTAACAATCTTGGTTAATTACATGTACAATATGGCATTGCTAAGCCAAGACTAGACTCGACTTAAGCTAATAAATGAAAAATAACAAAAACATTAAATGAACACAGAATGAAAAGGGATGGTAGTCCGTATGTTTTTTTTTTTTTCTTTTTTTTTTTTTTTTTTTTCTTTTTTTTTTGCATACACTTTTACCCTACCATCCAAAATAATACATCATAGGGAATTGAGCATTCCCCTTACACTTGAATTTTTGCATACTTTACAATTAACTAATCTAATGACTCGAATTAAGGAAATCAAAACACTTGGAGCACTTTTAAGATTAACGTACATATGGGGGTAATAGATGTTGTTCTTCCCCATTACTCCATAAAATAAGTACTTACCCATGAGTCCCAATCGTCCCAAAACAATATGTACAAGGATATGACTCGACTTAGCAACCATGTAATCAATTAGATAGTTAACTTAGGGTTTAACAAATAACAATAATGCACTAAAAATGAGCGCATACACGGAAGGCTAAGGCGGGTTGTACATTTAAGTGGGGTGTAACAAATTCTTCCTTTAAGTAAAATGCTTAAAGTTAGAAATGAAAAGATAGGCTCGGAGGGGTGTACTAGGGGTATCGTGTACTAAAAATGAGTACAACGCTAAGGGTGTGGGAAAAATTAGTTGACTTAACTAGCCAAGTAATATGACTTAAATGGTCAAGTAATTATAATACGGGTTTAACACAAGGGTGATCCTAATGCCTCTTATCATGTAGTAAATCCTACCACACGAATGTAGTCTCACTAGCGGTCTCGGGATGCATCACAAACGCAAGTTCTAGAATCTAAATGCTACCGGTACACTCATAAGCACTAATAGTAAATGCTTTTCCTATCAAATCTAAAGGCAAACCTCACATATTTTGGTGGAAAATTTTTCTGAATATACGGTTATGTGCTAGTCATACAATCTCCTATCCATGAGACGCTTGCTATGGCTAAAGTTTCACTCCTAAATGTTGTAAAAAAATTTAAATTTTGCGCTAAAATTGCACTAACAAGTATTTCTCATAGTTTTATTACACATCTACCATTAAACAAAACAAACTCAAGCGAAAGTGCATATGTAAGGTATCATCTTTTTACCCTCCCCTTACACTTAAGATGAACAATGTCCCCAATGTTCAAGTAAAGAATGTAAATGTTAAAAAGTAAAAAGAATGAAATCAAATACTCCCCTGATTCGCTCGGTATGGATAATAAGGTGGCCAGGTTAAATCTTCCTCCAAGAAAATGAACAATCAAAGCTTCCCTTCCAGAATATAAATCATCTTCTTGTCATACATAACCTGTAAATCCTGACAAAATAGACAAGACAACCTCGCGTAAAATCGGTGGCATCCTATATAAGTTACTAAATCCTATAAAACAAGATAAGATATAATGCTTGTGGAATGAAGTTTGCAGATTTCCTGGAGATTATAAAACTTAATAATTCACAAAAACCATAAGACTCCGTTAGAAAAACAAAACCGGTAAAATTTCCAGATTTTTACACCTGACACCGTCAAGAGTAAACTCCTGACGCCGTCAGAATTGACCTGCAAAAATTCTTATGTTAAGTTTCCGGAAAATTTCTGGAAAAACTTGGTCCTACTTCCTGGAAAATCCTGCAAAACTTCATTATGACTCAATACAAGCATTTGACTCTAACAAATACGAATATACATGTTCATTTAATATTGTGGAGAATCATGATCGGTTTGTTTCTTGAAAACATATTTGGGGTTTCCCCTTACACTTATCTTTTGCAAAAATACTTTTAGGTGGAGTTAAGACTAGGCCAAAACAACAAAGTAAAGTATTTTCACTTTTTAATTGAGAAACATGATCTACCAACAATAAAAATAAAGCATGCATACGGAAATAAATAACAATCAAACAAATAAAATCACACAGAACATGGGTTGCCTCCCAAGAAGCGCTTATCTTTATTTACGAGTCTTGTAGCTAGACTCAAGGTCATGGGTTACTACGTGACCTCATCATTGGTTTCACTCTCTAGGTCGTCTTCTAAACCAGTTTTGTATTCCGGACCTAGTTGTAAGCATTATTTATAGAAACCAAGCACCCTATTCTTTACATATTCTACTCCTCTACGTCTATCCTCCTCATTCCTATGATAAGCTGCTTGCTTGTGTTCTTTTTCGAAATTAGAGAGAAGGCGGTATTGCTCAATCTTGTAGGGCATTTGATAGGCAACCTCATCATTCTCTTCCTTAAATCTAACTATCCCTAAAGTCGGATCATAACTCATCCTAGTGGCCTCAACAAATGGTTTTCCGAATATTATTTGGCTCAGGCAAGCATCAATCACCGGACGAGTGTCCTCAACTATCATAAAATCGATCTCATAAGTGAGATTCCCTATAATCACATGCAGTCCCTCCACTCTTCCTGCAAAATTACTTATCAGATTCTTACCGGGCATCATCCTAAAATCAAGTTGCTTCTTCATCACCCAATTGTAATAAGTCCTAGTCATGATGTTAACGGGGGATCTAAGGCCGATGTAAGCTTTCCATATATGCATGTGTCCGATATTGCATGGGATGTTAATGTTAGAGGGGTCTCCCATTTTGATAAGGGGTGTGCCGAAGATATATGGTCTCTCGGGACTATCGAATAAATCCTTATGGTACTCCCGTTCTTCCTCGGTGGGCAACTTATCAAAGTATTTTTCTATAGGCTCTACCTCCTCTAATTCCTCATCCTTATTAACCTCAACTTCCCTACTCTCATCCTTAATATCGGTTTCTACTCTAACTTCATCCTTGTCACTCTCCTCTATCTCCTTATCTATCGGCTTAATGGTGACAACATTGACAAAGTGGACATGTTTGGATGATGAGGGGTCCTTAACTTGGATTCCACTATTTGTGTCCCTAGTGTCCTTCCTAGGTGTGATTAATGCTTGGTTGTTGAGGGCTTTCAACAAGTTGTCAATCTTGTTGGTCATCTCTGTTTGTTGTTGGTTGAATTCGGTTTCGAACCTAGCTATGCGAGCTTCTTGAGATGCCATGAACTTTGACATCAATCCTTCAAGATTGTTGGTACTACCATAGTTTTTAGAAGGATTGTTGTTGAAAGTACGGTTGGATGTTGGACCGTTTGGTTGGTAACGATTAGGCGGATTGGAAGAATTGGGTTGATTTTGTTTCCACCTAAGGTTTGGGTGATTTTTCCAAGAGGGGTTGTATGAATCACCATAAGTATTTGGCTCGGGCTTGAAAGTGTACCACTTATCTCCCGCTTCGTCGGTACGCGTGGATGCGTAGTCCGCAAAAGCTGTTTCGGGGAGTTCCACACAATCACGAGTGTCATGGGGACCACTACATAATTCGCATGAAGAAGTGATTTTGTTCACTTGGCTTGAAGGCTTAGGAGCTTCGTAAGATTTCATGAGAAACTTGACTTGGTCCTCAAGTTCCATGATCCTACGGTCGGGAGTGCTAGAATTGTTCAAAGGCAAAGATATTGCCTTGACCGTTTTGTTCAAGTCACGGGGATCATTCCAACTTTCGTTGTCATAGAGAGCAAGACCTTCTATGAGTTCCCATGATTGTTCCGCACTTAGATCACGTAGCTTACCACCAGCCGATTGGTCAATGGCTCGCCTCGTGGAGAGATCGATATGGTCATAAAAAATTTAGACTTGGAGCCAAAGATCTATGCCATGATGAGGGACTTTTTGGAGTAAGTCCTTGAAACGAGTCCATGCTTCATAAAGAGATTCGTTTTGACGTTGTTGGAACATCAAGATGTCATTCCTAAGCTTAGTAGTTCTCCCCGGTGGGAAAAATTGAGCAAGGAAACGAGTGGTGAGATCATCCCATGTGGTGATGGATCCCGCGGGTAAACGCTCAAGCCATTGACTAGCTTGATCCCGTAGAGAGAATTGGAATAGGCATAAACGGGTAGTCTCTCTAGTTGCAACATCTAGGTCTATGGAATCTACGATTTTGAGGAAGTCCTTAAGATGTTGGTTTGGATCTTCGGAACGAAGTCCATGGAATGCACATCCGCTTTGCACCAATCGGGTGGTGTCGGATCGCAAAGGGGTCACATTGGCTCCGGTGAGCTCAATGGTGTTTCGGTAGCCTTGGTGGCTAGGTCGGGAATACTCTCCTAAGGTTCGGGGCCTAAGGGGTTCTAGTGGTGGGTTTTGTTGTTATGGGATGACGGGTTCAAAGATGTTCCCGTTGTCCATGATGTTGGGTGGTTACGAACAAAGGCACAAAGAAATAAGATAGACTAAAGATAACCTAAAAATAAAAATAAAATCTTACTAGAAAGGAATCTAGCAAGTAGACATAATACAAAGAAAATTCTAACCTAGATAATAACTATTCCTCGGGCTGCGGCGCCAAAAACTTGATGCGTGGGAATTGCACCAGGCTTTACCTCTCGAGGGATCTCGAGAAGCTTACAACCCCCACCAGGCAGTGTACCTGATCGTTGTAGTATAGTATAGTGACAAGTACCGGGGGATTGATCGTTCAGCTAGGAATAGTGTCGCTAGGATTAGAAAGCCTAAATACTAGTTCTAAAGATGAAGGAAGATTATTTTTGTATTTTTATATTTTTTAGAAAGCAATTTAAAATCTCGGGTTTTGGAAGAAGGGGCGGAATTAGTTGCTAATCAACTAACCCAATACTAAGATGCAATCAAAATAAAATACTAAAAATGAAAATAAACTAAATTATACTAAAGTTGTGAGCAGTAATTGGAGAAAATGTGTTTACTTAGATTTCACTACTCCCTAAACATCTTTTACACGTTAATTACTTGTTATAATTGCATGGATGACGGATCGTATTCCTTAATACCATTCATGGGGTGGCACACTTAACTCCCCAATTCTATGAGCTCTTATCTCCTCCTACACCATGCCCAGCACAACTATAGGGATTGTAAACAGTGGCTCATGCATTAAATACAACCAATAAAGACCTTGTGCGCGTCGGTTCATGTTTCTTAAGACGTTCAAGCATGTTACCAATTGGAGATCTGCCAGTTTTCTTAAGCCTAACATATAAATCATTCATCCAAGACAAGAATAAACAAGTAATCAACACATAATCAACATCTAGGTTTCATTAGATCTAAGCAAACACAAGATAGATCTAGCCTAGCATGATGGAATTAAGATAAGAACAAGATATAGACAACCAACACATAGACATATTGATTGAATTAAAGGAACACTTATCTTGATTAAACATGCAAGGTATCAAGGGGTTGGAACCCTTGAAAAACCTGTAAAGTTACACCAAAATCGTACTTAGGGTT
This sequence comes from Artemisia argyi, assembly GCA_030686995.1. NCBI lineage: Eukaryota > Viridiplantae > Streptophyta > Magnoliopsida > Asterales > Asteraceae > Artemisia > Artemisia argyi. The sequence goes on along the minus strand of CM060696.1, from coordinate 172,949,681 downwards.
TCTCCCAAAACTTCTCCCCCTAAATGTGAAAAATTAGAAAACTATATATAGAAAAATGGGTCTGACGGCGTAAAGACCAATTTGGTGACGCCGTCACCTCGCCGCCAAAACTCTTCTCGGACTGCCTTGATCTACATTTGACGCCGTCAAGTACTAATCATTTCCAGGCCGTCATGATTTTTACTCTTGACGCCCTACCTTCATGACGCCGTCAAATCTCTACTGGACCGTCATGGAATTTGCTCTTGACGCCGTCAAGGAGTTGCTCTTGACGCCGTCACCTACTGTTCCCAGCATGAAAAATTAAGACTTTGGCGTTTTCTTCACTTTTATGCTCCAAAAACGTCCGAATTGCTTCCTTTTCCAGATTTCACTCCCAAAGTACCTAAAATCACAAAAGGAACGATTTAGGGCAATATTTGATCAAATAAATTCGAATTCGGGCTTAAATGACCCCCTAAAAACGGATCATTTTTCGCCTCATCAAGGGTGAAGTATTCCAGCTGGGCTACAGGAATCTATGGTTGTTTTATTTTTAAGATTTTTATGTTAGCTTATGCTAGTGCTTATAGTTGCCTGTGTGAGTGGATGACTGCCCTGTACCATCAGAATTGATCCACTTTCGTTTTGCCATCAGTTGATCATTATTTGACCATTAGATTTAAAATTTGGTATTTTGAGAAGCCCTTCTGGCCAATTACTTATGCATGTGTTTGTTGATTCATATTATGCTTGTTTGCATGCTTATTTCATGTCCTCAAAGTATCACCACTGCCCATGTATACTGAGCAGTCAGTGTACATCACTATATTCATAAGCTCTTTTTAAGCCTCTCAGTGGGTCCAACTGGGTGTTATTGGTTTCTTTGAGAAGCCTACATACCTTAGTTATTGAATCCAGGCTTATCTTGGCCTTATTGGCTTATTTGATAAGCCAATTTAGGCCTGCTAAAAGCCCTTGGGTCTGTGTGGATTTCAGTGGTGTGGTTTGTGCTTATTTCACCTTAAAAGCTTATCTAGTGCTCTTTCCTTGTTCTTTTTAGCTTATTATAGTCTTACTCACTTGTCCCTAGCTTCTTTCTGTCCTGGTTTAGCTTTTAGCTTTCAAATTGAGATTTTGAGCTGTTGTGCTTATCCTGGTGTTTATCAACATCAGTGACCACAGACCAACATTTGCATGTCCCTAGCTTGTTCCATAGGTCACCTTAGCTTAAGATTTTGGGCTTTCTGAAAAGCCCATATAGCTGGCTAGTGGATTCCAGGCTTATATTGGGTCTGGGAGCTTTTGCCCTAGCTTATTTTGGCCTCCAATACAGCCCAGTGGACTGCTTGGTTTTTAGCTTTTGGATTTTGCTTGTGTGCTTGATTTTGCTTATTCTGAGTACTTATTTGGGTGATCTAAGTTGTTTTAAGCTCATTGAAGTTGTTTGAACTGGTTTTGAGCTTGTGATAACTTTTCTTGCTAAGTGCTTATTTATAAGTGCTTATTTGCAATTGCTTATTGCCCCATTCTGCTTATTGTGATTTCTTTTTCAGTAGATTTTATTTTTCATAAGTTCCTAATTACATTTTAGAATTATCCACCAAGTTTCAGATTTTTATTTGTTTATTTAGTATTTATAATAAATAAAAAATAGTTTTAATAATTAATAAATAGTAAATAATTAATAATAAATAGATAAATAGTGTAATAAATATATTTTCTGTTTTAAAATTAGTTTTATAATATTTTAGATTTTTCAAAGTTATAATTTCATTTTTCTAGGTTTATTTTATATTTTCTAAATTTTTAGTGTATTATTAAATAGTTAAAAATAGTTTTTAATTAATAATAATTAATTAAATAGTTAAGAAAATTATTTTCTTTTTCTAATAATTTTCTTTTATCTTTAGGTCCGTAAAAATATAATTTTCATGTTCGTAGGATTAGCGTAGCACAAAATTTACTTTTTATTTTGCGCACTCGCGTTTTATTTAAATAACGTTTACGTTTTTTTTTTTTTTTTTTAAATTTAGGTTACGTAAGTAAAAGTAGCTTGTAAAATAAAGAAAAACTAAAAACATAAATAAAGTGATAGCTTCTATTTAAGCCGTTTGGCTTATTTTTCTGCTTATTTATAAGCAAATTTTGATTTTAAGTTTTTAGATTACGTTTAGGTTAACTAGGTTTCACGTTATTGTTAATATAGGTTGTTTAAATCGTTCTCATTCGTATTTCCTTAGTGTAATCATTCAAACTCACTTAAAACCCTTTCTTGTCCAAATTCACCCGATCACAAACCCGTTTTTTATACCATCCACACCTCGTCGGGACATAACGACCCGGGGAAACCCTATACTTCCACGGAGATTGACTCTAGGCAGTTTGACCTTGTTGACCATCACCTGGTCAATTTAGGTTGACCGTTTGGAGCCAATCAAATTTTGGCGCCGCTGCCGGGGAGGTTGTGTGCGTATTCAGAACGGTTTTACAGATTAGTGAATCTGGATATACACTCATTGTATATTTACCATCATTTGTTCATATTTTCTTATTTTAAAAACAAAATGGTTCCTGAAAACTTTTTAAAATTAGTTTTCAACGAACACAAAAACACAAAAAGATTTTCTTTCTTATAAAATGTTTATCAAAAATCCCAAAAATATCCATCCTTACCCTCATACCTTTTTGATTCTCCATTTCTTACCCTCCAAAACCCTTTGATTCTTTCTATGTCTCATCCCCACCTTCTTGTTTGTCGATGGTGTGGTAGTCCTTATAATGGTGGTAATTGCCCTAGTTGTGGCATGGTAGAGTCAGGAAACGGGTCTGTCTATAACCAGAATCCCTATTCCTACCATGACACGACTAGTTCATTCCATCAGCTTCCACACCATGAGACCCAACAGTATTACTGTTGTGAGTATTGTGGAGGCCCTCACTACAGCTCTGATTGTCAAATTAGGAATCAGTTTGTCTATGAACAGGTCTCTTGTAACAATCATGAATTTGGTTTTAACCAGCCCTCACAATACACAAACCCTCAACCACCACCTCAGGACGAGTTAGCTAGAGCTGGATTGATTACTAAAATGATTATGAATCAAAATCAAGTCAACAAGACCATTCAAGATAGTATAAACTATCTTAAGGATCTGATTCTTAGAAAACAAAAGCCTCCTGTTAACTCATTTTATCTTGAGGATGAAAGTGATGAGGATGAACCATTTGAAGAGGAAAACCCTAAGGAAACTTCAGATATCTTGCCAATGGGGGACAAGGAAGTCAAAATCAATCCTCTTGAGGAATTTGATGAACTTGTTTCAATCCCAAAGGTATCTGAGAAACCTTTTGATTCAACTTCAGTTGAAACTGCTTCAGTAGAAATACAGGGTGAAAAGAATATGACCGAATCACTAGCAGTAAAAATAATGGAACTTGTAGAATCCATGACTGCTAGTCCTTCTCAATTCCCTGAGTCTGCTGTTATTACACCCGAGGTTCCCACTCACTCTTTGAGCATGGGGGACGAGCATCTTGACACTGTTCCTGAAAGGGAATCGGACGAATTCATAAAGTCTAGTGTTGAGAACCTTGTTCCAATCCCAAGAGAGTCATGGGGAATTCTTGATCATGTGTGTGATATCCCTCCTCCTCTTGTCTTCCCAATTGACAATGTTGAGCTGTTCTCCGATTCTGATAATGATGATTCTTTATCTTGTGGGGATATCATTTATGCGGAAGAATTACCTTCTGAGCTAGTTAGCTTGGAAGAAGAGAATGATGAGATTGACACTGAAATCCAAGATGAAGCACTTCGTGCAACATTATTGAATGTCAATCTCCTAATTTCTAAAATCGAGGCTTTCAACATGAAACCTATTTCATCTCCTATCCCGATTAAGGATAGTGACATTTTCTCCGATGATCTTATTCCGGAGTTTGAAGCCTTTACTTTTGATCCTATGGGAGAGAAGATTAGTGGCAGTACCACTTCTCATTCTCATAATTCTCTCCCCGATTGTGAATCATTTACCTTCGATGAGTTCTCCTGTGAACTCACGCACATCAATCCCGAATATGATTCATTCACCTTTGAGGAGTTCTCCGGTGAACTCACTCATATCATGACTCCTCCGGAGTTTGATAGCCCGGGGGGAGATGCACTCAATCATGAGGATTTGCAAATTCCCACCCACCCTCCCGGGATGTTTTTGAGCTTAACCTTTGAAATCCAAATTCAGGCTAATGAGCCTGCTCTCGGGGAAGAATATCAAAACATGATTTTCATCATGGTTTTCTTCCTTTTCTTCACCTACAGGGTGATTTCTCTTGTTCTTCACTCCTCCAGGAATGAAGATACCATCTTTGATCCCGGCATTTTCATTTACCATTATCTTGAGCCGGATACTTATCTCATCGGTGTGGAACTTTCACGTGCTTTAAATGTTTGTCCAAACATCTTGAATGAAAGTCCGATGGAGATTGTCTCTTCCGCATCATGCTTCCCCAAGGACAAATGAATTCGGGGTTGTCACAACTCGTAATTTCATGTCCTGCTTTAAACGTCGAAATTCCAATTTTTATCTCGGAAAGTTACTATTCACTTTTACTATTCACAAAACACTATTCATGTCCGAAATTTTTATTTCATATTCTCATAAGTTAAACTATTTTAACGGTAATCCGAGAGTTTGGCGCTCGTCGGATCATTTCTGCAAAAATCACGAAGCCGTGTCCGAGATTTACATTCAGGTTTAAACGTCCTTCCGGCATTCCGATATGTCTGTAAAACAATATAAACGATAGAAATATGATTTTCTCTCATTTTACGACAATTCTAAAAGTTTTGAAATTTTACGTTTTCCAGTTCAGCGTTTTACGCGAATTACGCGTTTTAAACCCGCGTTTCCAGTTTTAACAGCGTTTAAGCAACCCGATGGAACTTACCATTCATTTTATATTTTATTATGGAGTATTTTGACAAGTTTAGTCATTCTTTCAAGTTTCATATTTTTACGATACCCGGATTTACGTTTCGCGGTTTAACATTTTACGGTTAGCGATTAACGGAACCAAAACCGACTCCGTGAACTAGATATTAACAAACTTCCTTCATACTCATCCTAAATATCTAACAAATATCTAGATACTTTCACTTGTCACTAAAATTACAATTATGCCCTTTTGATAAAATTACAAAGTTGCCCTTGGACTATATAATGCCTAAACTAGCTCATTTTTCACAAAACAAAAACTTCATCTCTTGTTCTTCCTCCCTAGCCACGACCCAAAATGAATACACAAGCAAGATCCATCAATTTTTGAAGATCAAGACATAATCAAGCTTTATTTTCCATCCTAGTTAGGGTTTTGTGATAAAACTCTAGTTTTCTTTACATCATCATCTTCAAAACTCATCCAATCATCAAGTAAGCTTCAAGATCACTTGTTGATCTTTCCATACTTTCATTTTTCTAGTTTCATGTTGTTTATTCAAGATCTATATGCATATGTTAGTTTATACCACTCTATTTATACTTTTTATAACTTATGAACCCTAGATACTTAATATAAGTAGATCCATAAGTTTTATTAACATCCTCATGAGATCCACCAAGGTTGGTGATGTTTAGGAACCCATGACACCCTAAGAAGGTGTATGGTAGGATTTGGGTTGATTTGAAGTTGTTTGGTTGGTTTTTAGACAAGTTAGTAATTAGGAAAACCAAGTTTTGACACTTATAGAAAGTTACTGTCCATTTTTGCAAAACGTGGAAAGATCAGGGGCTTCTGGGTAAATTTGGACCAAATATTTAGAAAATACTTTCCAATACGGAACTATGGCCGAAAACGGGGATAAAAACGAGTTTATAACGAAGGAGATACGCTAAAAACGAGTTTAACGACGAAAACTATATTTTCCGGAAATGCTTGCTGATGAACAGTACTCACGGAAAAATTTGAGCATAAAACTTGATCTAGCCATCCCGACTTATCAATAATAGGTTAGTATGTTGTCCTACGATTCCGGGGATGTAAAGAACGTAGAAAACGAGCTTAAAACGACCAAGATATACACTTTTGAAACTAGGCGAACTATATATATATTTGACAACTTCTAATAGCACATATTCTCTTAAGTTATGGAAACACTATAATTCAACGCCAACACTTATTTTCAAACTACGAGTGGTATAGGCTTCATGTGCATGTACATTCATCGCATCCCCTCATAATCTAAGTAGATCACTATCATTCATATTAGGTTGTGGTTTAAGATCGAACCTCATTTCTGTGTATCCACTTTATCATCGTAGCTATCGCACCAGGTGAGTCATAGCCCCTACTCTTTTAAATTGTTTTGTTAACTTTTTGGGGGAGAATACATGCTCGTTTTTACATGAATTATTACTTGAACTCTTTGAACATTGTTTTGAACCCTTTGATTATTACGAACTCTTTTGACTTGTCTTGACCTTATAACTTGTTTTGAACTATTGAACTCAACTTGAACTTTTGAACTTAATGTACCGTACGTACTATGACCTAAAGTCTCACCTTATTGGTGGAGCGTGCTAAGTCTCCCTTGTTTGGAGCGTTCTTAACCCTAAAGTCTCACCTTATTGGTGGAGCGTGCTAAGTCTCCCATGTTTGGAGCGTTCTTAATCGTATATAATAGTTGTATGATGTACTGTTCGTACATTCGCATTGTTCGTCACCTATTAGTAGTATGGATAGCGCTATTAGAGGTCGGCCAACCTCTCGTCCACTATGTTACGGGACGCATATTATTTAATTAGGGGCTTTGCATGGCATACATTATTATATATGTGGTGCTTATATTGTGACTTTTTATGACCGCGGGTACTTGACTACTAAACATGCAACTATATTTTAGCAGTGGGTTGTGAACACACAGGTTGCAAGTCTCTTATGGCGGGACTTGTAACTGAGTGGATTTACGATGCCTTTGCTGTGTGATCATTTTCTATATACTTTATTTGTTAAACAAACTCTATGAACTCACCAACCTCGTGTTGACACTTTAGCATGTATTTTCAGGTTTTAAGCAATGACACACTACAGGAGGTTTTGGCAGGGCATGGCATGGTCATAGAAGACTCTGATTAGTTATATGGGGACCGTTTTAAACTATTTTAAGGGCCTACTTCCGCACTACTTTTAACGATGTAAATTCAACATTTTTGATTAAATGATTTTATTCTAAATGATTAAAGTGAAAACCATTTTTGAACTTGTGTTGTAATACCGATTGAGTTACACCCCAGCTACACGTATGCTTCCGCTGGACCCGACTTTGGGGGTGTGACAGGGGTCGAGTCAAGCCAGCGACTCGGTAAACAAAAACAGTAGCATGTACTTAGGGTTTTCACCCTAAGTGTGGGGGAGTTACCCCTACTGTGGTTACAAATGAAGTGAAAATACAAAACGGTATTTTCACATTTAGCTTGTAATGTTGCCCTTTTACGTTCAAAGAGTCGGCATAATAGCCAGGACTTTGAATATTGAGGACAATATTCATCCTAAGTGTGTGTGTGTGGGGGGGGGGGGGGGGGTATTTCGCTATTCTAGCGAATTTTATCACATTTTACTATCTTATACCCCCGTTTTTGGCAAAAATTTAAAAAAAATCTCACTAAAGTTTCAAAATTTTTGTGGTTATCAGTCCGCCTTGTCTAACCGACAAAAGGATTGGCTAGTCCAGGAGCAAACGGCTCTTGGTAAAGACATCTCAAACCCGTTGATGGCTTGCAATTTGCCCAAAATTGTATGGTAAATCAACTCGCCATATCCCATAAAGCGAATGAGTTGGCTAGCCCACAAGATTATGGCTTGTGGTAAAGGCCGTGGAAAATCCATAATTGGTAATCAGCTCACCAAGATGTTGACTATTCCATCAAGAGCTGGCTAGTCCAGAAGCAAACGGCTTTTGGTAAAGACTAATCAAATCCGTTGACAGCTGGTGGTTTGCTTAAAATCACATAGTTTTTCTCAAAAGATTGCTAGGGACTAGCAATAGTTTAGTGTGGGGGATTGATGAGTGTGTAAATACTCATCATTTTTATCGTATCTGAACTGCCAAAACGTCCAAAAACACTCAGTAATGCATCAAAATACAGAAATTATCCCAAAAGTGTGTTTTATATGTTTTAAATGCAAAATGTTTAAAAACAAATGAAAAACGAACAAAGTTTGCATAATTGGCAGTTTCAGTCCCTCAAGTTTCAGAAATTTACAAAATTAGTCCCTGAGCGTTTTTATGAAAGAAAAGTCAACCCAAGGCTTTTAAAAGTAAAATATTATCAAAAAACGATCTTTGGGTAAAAATTTTGAGAAATTACACATTTGGTCCCTGGAGTTTGAAATTTGGCAAAAATGGTCCCCGGTGTTTCAAATTTTGGAAATTTATCATTTATGGTCCTTGTGGAATATTAATATGGCAAATTTTATCCTTTGATATCTTTGGAAGTTGGCATGGCAGGTCCCTAAAGTTGCAGGAAATTACAACTTTGGTCCTTGTAGTTTTTAGCTATAACACCAAACGGATCCCTTGTATTTCATAAACCCAAAAGAAACAACAACCCAACACCCCTTAGCCCACTCAAAATAAAAGCCCACCCCCTTTTGTTAAAACCTGTGGTCAAAGTGTCAAACACAACCTAGTTAAACCCTCACCACCCCAGTCAAACTACTCATCCCTTCCCTCACCACACGTGACCTGCCAAACTCCATAGCCTGCTACAACACCATCATCACCGCTACTCCCACACTCCTCCCCCTAGCTAACAAAACAAGCACCCCAGTCCAAAGTTCCTCCCTGGCACAAGTAATCAGACCCCAACTTGCTATTTCCAATTTCCCGCCAAAATAATATTGAAGGGCCAAGATCATTTTAACCAATCCAATGGCACAAAAGAAGGTGGGATATGTTCAGTGGGCCCCAGAGACCTTGAATCTATTATAAGAAGAGAAGGAAGAAACAGAAGCAGCTAGTTAGTTTTATTTTGTGTTTTTAAAACTTTAGTGTAATTTCAATCATGTAATCCGATTTTTCATTGTATTTTTCTTCTCAGTAATTTACTTTTCAAGTGTATTTCATTTCCTGAATTTTAATACAAGTATCTTTTCAATTTTCAAAGCTTCCTTTATCTTCATTAAATAGCAATTGTTGATATTTATGCTCAAGTTTGTTACAAAGTGTCTCAGCAGCTTTCATAAGCTTGATTGATTGTTTTGAAACAGAAAACTCAGAAAGAAAGAAAAGAAAAAAAAAATCAAAAGAAAATAAAAAAAAAAATGGTGGATCAAGGTTTGGAGAAGGAAGAGAGCAGGAATGTTGGTGTGGTTTAGAGCTCATGGGAGCATAGGTTTATGATTTTGGTCTTGGTTCTATATCAACTCTTGGCTTGTAGCAACTTGTAAGACCCTTCCGTATATTTTTTTTTAGCATAATTAGTTATTGTCTGTGGTAGTTGTAGATTGTTGTTTATTTGTGTTCCTTTAGGCTAAATTCATGTTAGTTTAAGCTAAACTTGTAGTTTCATGGCCTGATTAATTCAATTGCTTCATTAAAGAACAAAATCAATGACATAAAGGGGTGTTTGGATTTGCATGTTTGCCTATGTTCCTGCTGTTTTCTGGTGATACTAATGGTTGAAACAAGTTACCATAACTAGAAATAGACCATGTAAACCATAAAAGTCAGTTTGCATATGATCAAAAGTCAAAACTCACTCTAATCTCTTTGCTTTGTTCACTATTGGAGTTTTCAGTAGCATATTCACATCTTTAGTTGCATAATCAGTTAGAATTGCTTAATTCAGTTTCATTTCAGCTTAAAACAACATAATAAGTCATTAGGATTAGATTGAAATTCACAAAAGTCAAATATTGTTCACATTTCAAAAAGTCAAAATGGCTTAGTTCTCAGGAAATCCAAATCTTCCAAGATTTTTCATGATTTGTGTGTTCAAAACTAGACTTTGAAATTTCTTGAGGGTGAAGTATTCCAGTTGGGCTACAGGAATCTATGGTTGTTTTATTTTTAAGATTTTTATGTTAGCTTATGCTAGTGCTTATAGTTGCCTGTGTGAGTGGATGACTGCCCTGTACCATCAGAATTGATCCACTTTCTTTTTGCCATCACTTGATCATTATTTGACCATTAGATTTAAAATTTGGTATTTTGAGAAGCCCTTCTGGCCAATTACTTATGCATGTGTTTGTTGATTCATATTATGCTTGTTTGCATGCTTATTTCATGTCCTCAAAGTATCACCACTGCCCATGTATACTGAGCAGTCAGTGTACATCACTATATTCATAAGCTATTTTTAACTCTCAGTGGGTCCAACTGGGTGTTATTGGTTTCTTTGAGAAGCCTACATACCTTAGTTGTTGAATCCAGGCTTATCTTGGCCTTATTGGCTTATTTGATAAGCCAATTTAGGCCTGCTAAAAGCCCTTGGGTCTGTGTGGATTTCAGTGGTGTGGTTTGTGCTTATTTCACCTTAAAAGCTTATCCAGTGCTCTTTCCTTGTTCTTTTTAGCTTATTCTAGTCTTACTCACTTGTGTCTAGCTTCTTTCTGTCCTGGTTTAGCTTTTAGCTTTCAAATTGAGCTTTTGAGCTGTTGTGCTTATCCTGGTGTTTATCAACATCAGTGACCACAAACCAACATTTGCATGTCCCTAGCTTGTTCCATAGGTCACCTTAGCTTAAGATTTTGGGCTTTCTCAAAAGCCCATACAGCTGGCTAGTGGATTCCAGGCTTATATTGGGTCTGGGAGCTTTTGCCCTAGCTTATTTTGGCCTCCAATACAGCCCAGTGGACTGCTTGGTTTTTAGCTATTGGATTTTGCTTGTGTGCTTGATTTTGCTTATTCTGAGTACTTATTTGGGTGATCTAAGTTGTTTTAAGCTCATTGAAGTTGTTTGAACTGGTTTTGAGCTTGTGGTAACTTTTCTTGCTAAGTGCTTATTTGCAATTGCTTATTGCCCCATTCTGCTTATTGTGATTTCTTTTTCAGTAGATTTTATTTTTCATAAGTTCCTAATTACATTTTAGAATTATCCACCAAGTTTCAGATTTTTATTTGTTTATTTAGTATTTATAATAAATCAAAAATAGTTTTAATAATTAATAAATAGTAAATAATTAATAATAAATAGATAAATAGTGTAATAAATATATTTTCTGTTTTAAAATTAGTTTTATAATATTTTAGATTTTTCAAAGTTATAATTTCATTTTTCTAGGTTTATTTTATATTTTCTAAATTTTTAGTGTATTATTAAATAGTTAAAAATAGTTTTTAATTAATAATAATTAATTAAATAGTTAAAAAAATTATTTTCTTTTTCTAGTAATTTTCTTTTATCTTTAGGTCCATAAACATATAATTTTCATGTTCGTAGGATTAGCGTAGCACAAAATTTACTTTTTATTTTGCGCACTCGAGTTTTATTTAAATAACTTTACGTTTTTTTTTTTTTTTTTTTTTTTTTTTTTTTTTTTTATATATATATTTTTAAATTTAGGTTACGTAAGTAAAAGTAGTTTGTAAAATAAAGAAAAACTAAAAACATAAATAAAGTGATAGCTTCTATTTAAGCCGTTTGACTTATTTTTCTGCTTATTTATAAGCAAATTATGATTTTAAGTTTTTAGATTACGTTTAGGTTAACTAGGTTTCACGTTATTGTTAATATAGGTTGTTTAAATCGTTCTCATTCGTATTTCCTTAGTGTAATCATTCAAACTCACTTAGAACCCTTTCTTGTCCAAATTCACCCGATCACAAACCCGTTTTTGATACCATCCACACCTCGTCGGGACATAACGACCCGGGGAAACCCTATACTTCAACGGAGATTGACACTAGGTAGTTTGACTTTGTTGACCATCACCAGGTCAGTTTAGGCTGACCGTTTGGAGCCAATCAAGGACCAATCTTCTGCAACTTCTGGGATACTAGTATTTTGATTAACTTCCAAAGAGACATTAGACATATTATTATTTACCACCCCACATTTCTCAGTAACATTGTTAGAACAATCTTCAATATCTATTTCAACATCATCGTCCAATTTCTTTTCCATATAATCCTTGACACATCCATCGTCATTCAAGACCGATTCACCAATGATCTCACCTTCTTCAAAGAAGTCCACATGATCACTATCCACCCCACGAACATCCACCTCTCGCGTAAGCCGACTAGTTGATGACATTTCACTAGACGAATCAGACTAATTGTTATCATCTTTAGACGAATCCAAATCACAATTATCAACATCCAAAGGCTCCTCATGTTCCAATCCTCCATCCAAATTAGGACCCTCGTCATCTTTCCTTTCGAGAGAATCAGTCATGAATTTGTCCTCCGTTGATTCAATATTAGGAGCCCAATATGCAAACTCAGTAGCGGTAATACAATAAGATTGATTACGATACAAAACTTTAAAGGACTCTAGCACACGATGTAAAGACTCTGTAAGAACACAAACCTTCCCATGAGACATTGGTCCGTCGTTGACCATATCAGTAAACACACTACATCCCCACCGACCACCCAACTTCTTATAAACCTCTGGTGCCCATGATGCCAAAGGTAAACCCATCAAGTCTATCCAAACACATCTTTCATCTGGAATAAAATCGTGAGAAACATCTTTGAGCTCCAAGAATAGTTCATTTAACACCTTAGAATTCTTGACGCTTTCCACCTGATCCGCATAATCAAATTCCAACCAAACCGAACGTCCCCCCACGTATCTAAGAGCAACATCAACGAAACCCTCATAAGACATATATTTCAGAAGATCCGTAATGACACTTAAATCTTTTACTTTAACAAGAATACTACGCTCCATACCATCCAAATCTATACAATCATCTTCCGAGGTAAACATCAACGCTTCGTTACTCGACTCCTCATTTACCTTATTACTAACCGACACCCCCCACAGGTTTTTCTCCACTATTACTTGCATCATTTTTGCCCGACACACCCACTGATTTATTGCCCAAAATCGCTTCAGCATACGACTTAAACAACTGAAAAACATTTGCATTGTCACGAACAGGTTGAGTATTCATACCTTCATTGGGTTTGCTGTACCTTGATCGTTCCTCAAGACTATTATTAGTTCGACCATACTTCGCCACATCGGTAAATAAATGAAAACCACCCATCCATGTCGCTCTTAGATTAGAAACTAACTGTTGATATCATTGACGTTTTTGAAACGTACAAAGCCAAACCGGTGACCCGATTTGGATCTCTTTGCTGCAATATATACGTCGATCACCACACCCCATTGGTTACAGGTATCCCAAAGATCTTGGACCGTCGCTTTCCATGGGATATTCAAGACAAAGATTGATGAATAAAACTTATCAACTGTATGTCAATCACTTCCCTAACACTCCAATGCAAAAACTAGTCCAAAAGCTTTTCATTAGTGAATGGTTCAAGTGAAAACCAAGGCTTCAAACACTTGATGGATCCCAAGTCTTTGTTAAAAGTTTTTCAAAAAGCTTTCAAGTCGGTTTGGTAGCGGATGAGTTCGATGGTGTGTTGAATAATGACGTGACGTTGATGTAGAGGTGGTGGGTTTGATGAATGTACACACACTCTTAGAGCCATAGGTACCATGGCGAGCAACACTCGTCAGTCCTATATGGCATTCAAACTAGCACCGCGAGTTCCAAGCCACGAAACCGACCCCCATGTTGCGCGAGTTGCTGAGACAGTTTACTGGTTTGCCTGAGTAAAAGGGAAGGAAAAAAAACCGTTTGGCTATGTAACATGCAAAATAATAATAATAATAATAATAATAATAATAATAATAATAATAATAATAATAATAATAATAATAATAATAATAATAATAATAAGGTGATAATAATAATAATAATAATAATAGTAATAATAATAATAATAATAAACTAGCCATTTAAAATTCTTTCTATTTTTTATAACTAGAATTAAACCCCATTTTTTACATTATATATCTTCTTATATATTTTCAAATTTACATACATTACTTCCAATATCACTTTCATTTACACACAAACGGTAACCAAAAAATGTCTCAACACCCAAATGTTTCGGTTTTTACTTCTCTTCTCGGCATGTCTTCCCCGCAACAATCGTCTTCCTCAAACCTTCCTACACCTTCGTCAAAAACTCGATATCTTCCTCGCAATTTTCTCTGTTTTGTACCGAATACAATATGCACACATACACACCGGAAGAACTTTATCAAAAACAACTTTCTTATCACCAACACCGACAAGTCGACAACTTAACACCCAATTTCAAATTCTCCAAAGTAATCCACCACCGCTATTTTATCAATCACAACCACCATCACAACAAACACAACCACCATTATAAGAACCACAATCAACACCGCAATTGACCAGTGAACAAAAGGAAAAATGGAGATGAAAATGAGCCGCAAAACGAACAACGGTGAACGTGGATGTTGACGATGACGATGTGAAGGTGTTGGACGGCGGACATGAACCATGGGTGCAACACGTTGGACGACATTTGAAGAAAAGTTGTTTGCCAAGTGTTGGGTCGCCGTTTCCGAGAATAACGAGATCGGATCCGACTTATCGGACGAGTTGTTTTGGCGGAAATTTATGGAAGAGTTCAACAAATCTTTAAACGTTCAACATACCAAGGATATGATGACATGGAAGCGGCCTACGTTGAACGGTAATTGCCAAAAGTTTAACTCTATCGTCGGACGTTTACAACGTTTTGGGGGTGAAAGCGGGAAAAACGAGGTTGATCTTTTGGAACGCGCTAGGCAAGTATATTGTGAGGAGTCGGACAAGGGGAATTCAAAGTTTACTCAAGATTACGCGTGGTGTGTCTTGAAAACACGCCCCAAATGGGAAGCTACCGAATTGGTTGATCTTGATGATCCCACTGGGCATGCCGAACTAGTCATCGATGATACGAGACCCCCCAACACCGCCACTCCCCCCAGCTCCGCGGGAAATCACTCGCGAGATGCTTTAGCGGGGTATTTACAAGAGGAATTTAGTTGCAAGTGGGAAGCAATCGATTCGACGTATGATGTGAAGAAGGAGAAAGACCGGGCAATAATGTAGTGTAAAGAATTAGAGTTTCTCACGGTTAAGAGTGACTGGTTGACAGAACGCCAAGCATTCGTCATCAACAAGAAAAATGACGAAACATTGAAAAATAATTTTCAAGAAGATCAACAAAATTAGTTATTGTATTTTTCTATTTTTTTTTCGTATGTTTTTTATGTTTCGTATTATATTTTTATTTGATAAATTAATGAAATTAGCTTGTTAGAAAAATTAAAAAACAAAAGAAAAGAATGATAGGTGAGACTTTTTTTAGCTAGAAAATGGGTCTTTTAATACGTGAGTGATAAAAGTGAGTTGCCGAAATATTACGCTAGATAACAAAATAGCTCAAGCCAGATTCACGTTACTTAGCACTCTTAAGGGTGGGGGGAGTGCTCCACTCACTCCCCTTCCCTTCACTCACTCACAACTAATCCCATTCCGCCACATCATCTCCCACTTTTTCCTTCACTCACTCTTCACTCACTTCATTTTTGGGGGCGGCACCTTCACTCACTTTTTTTTTTTTTTTTTTTTTTTTTTTTTTTTTTTCTTTTTTAAATTCTATTAAAATTTATTTAAAAACTAAAAATTCATTAAAATAAATAAACATTACATAATATTATTAAAAAACATAAAAGTTATACTTTTCGCTATAGCCCAAAGTCCATACTATATCCCAATCTTACAAGTCCAATAGCCCAAAGTCCATTTCAACAAAAAAAAAAAAAAAAAAAAAAAAAAACAAAAAACTCTTTCTTGTCTGTCTTCTTCCTTGGCTGTTTGCAAACACACACACAAAAACACACATTCCATTTTGTTTTCTTTTTTGCTTCCTACCAACAGCAACATACCAACAGCAACAGCAACATAGCCCCAACGTCTCTTTTTTCTTCCTCCCCGCTGCGTGAAAATTCCACTCAAAACCCCTCCCCGTGCGGGGTTCCCCGCGAGGCGGCGGTGTTCCCGTGCGGGGGTTCACCTTCCCCGCTTCCTCCCCGCACCCACTCCCTCTCCTCCAATAGTAGACAACTATTATTAAATTATATAATTTTTGTTTTTTAACAATAATTTTGAGACCAAGTAACTAATAAAGCGATACGCGACCAAATGAAAATTGTCGTTGAAACAGTACTTGTTAGTTGTTACTGTAGTACAAAATGACAAACATTATTAAACGGGGCCCGTAAAGTAGTATGGTAAGGTCTCGGTATGTGATTTTAATTACCCCTTTCCCACACCCACAGAAACCAACAAGATGAGTGACAACAACAAAAGATCACTTATGCCATCATCGTCGCCGCCGGAGGAAAGCTCCTCCGACGAGCGGAAAAGCAAGTCATCTTCCAGCAGCCGTAAAGTGATAATCAAAGCCGCTGATATGAAGGAAGTTATGCAAACTGAAGCCGTCAATACCGCTATTGCTGTAACCTTTTCTTTTGTACTTTTTTATATAATAATGTCTTTTGGAATGGATAGTTAGATACATTTATAATTGATTATCCGGCCTATGATTTACTGTTATTTAATATTGTGTAATTAAGATTATTGATTGGAATAATTGTGACATGCACAGGCGTTTGAGAATGGTAGTGTAGAGAAGGATTTGGCTGAAGAGATAAAGAAGGCGTTTGATAAGAATCATGGTCCTACGTGGCATTGTATCGTTGGAAGAAACTTTGGTAATTAATTTCTTTATTATAACAACAATGTTGTTGGTTTGTGCATAGGGGAATTTAGCTTCTGTTTGTGATTCTTAGGATAGTTTGATTGACCCGCTTATTAGTTGTCTTAGACTCTTAGTCGCTATTAAAGCGAGCAATATCGGTATGAACAAATCTTAGAAGCAGTTGTGGGGCTCATTGGCCGTTTCTCTTTTTCTTTCTAGGTCCTAGTTACTCACTTATGTTGTGGCAGAGTGTCTTATTGTGGTGGTGAGCTGATTAGCATGCCAATTTAGAATACACTGATAAGGTAGCAAGAATAATCTACTAGACAAATGTAGCTGAGTGGGTTACTAGCTGTTAAATCAGAGTTAAGTTTAGAAATAGTTTGACTTTGGCGATCTAATTCCTGCAGCAATTATGACAATAAGAGAAGTATTGCATGTGATTGCTAATGAGCACCATTGTTGCGACAGTCCTGTATCACTGTTACCGTCCGTATCTTATTAACACACTCGAATGGTTTATGTGACAACTCTAACAACCATGTATTATTGTTTTCATCATCCATACCCTCATTTCAGTTTCCTTTGGTATCTACCATATGTCGTTATGTTAGCATGATGTTGAATGCCTCACTAGGAATATGTTCATTTCTAACTCGCTAACTTGAACCCCAAAAGTAGACAAAGCAAATGCTTATAAAGATCCACATTAACTTCTACAAACTCAAGTGGTATAGCAATGTAGAGTAGCTGACCCACAAATGTGACACTTGACCGAGAATAAGTTCCAAGTATGTAACTGGTTTTCAGCAGATGCTATACATACATATAATGGGCTTACGCCCCAAAAGATATATCACTTTTGTTGATACTAAAAGTGACTGAAAGTTCATTAAAAATAGACCAAAAATTTGATGCGTGTCTTGCCACAGTGAGCACATATGTTTTGCCCCTCATAGGGTCATGTATGCCTCACCGAAGCTAATTAGCATTAACCAATCTGAGATTCTGAGGTGCCATGTGCCTTCATAGACTTTGCGCCAAGGTGCGCTCCTAAAAGTTTGTTTTCGACAACAATGTACTTAGTCCAAGGTCCAGGATTTAGGCACCCTGTGGCATGGACATGTACTATCTAGCACTTCATCATGATTAGAGGCCCTGTTAGTTGTGCTACCTTTTTTCATATAATTCATTTATGCTATTCTAAATCACCCTTCAAACATCAAATGTACTACAAAGAAGTTCAACAAACATTAGCAAGCTTTTCATAATCTAGTGTTTTAAAAGCACATTAGAATATGAAAAAATATCACAATAATGGCAGTATAATTGTACCGGACTTATACAGAAAGTCAGAAACTTTAAGTTTGAAATAGATACTTATCCAACTATTATCTCCAAATCTTGATATAGAACCTTACATCAAACCCATAAAATAACACACATGTACACCTTATTAACAGAAACCTCATTTCTTCTGTTCCCTTGTATATGGTTCGTCATAGGCACTTAGACTCGGAATATCCAGACACCTAGTACACAGATCCCCCCCCCCCCCCCCCCCCCCCCCCCCCACACACACACACACACACAAACAATCAATTTTGGAGGCCTAGACAACACAGTTTAGCTTTCTCTGCTGCCCTGATCATTTGGAAGCCTAAACAACACACATTTAGCTTTAAAATAGTTAAAAACTGGTTCATAGCTTTGTTTTAGAATAACTCAGAGCATAACTAATACTACTATTTTGGTAATTAACTGTGCATCCATAAGAATTGCACCGAGAATCACTATTTGACAAACAATATAAGCGGATCCTTAACACTTAGTCTCTGACATAGGAACATGATAGAGATAAAGGATGCAATTTTTAGCTCCTGATTGGGAGGAAGATGATAGCACTCGTGGTTTTGACTTTTTCATTGCAAGGAATATATTAAACCGTCATTAAGTTGGTATATTTGATCGCATTCACAGCTTTCTTCTAAGTTCTAATGCTTCAAAAAAGTTGCGATTGTGATGACTGGTATATGACAGATGCTTGTAGAGGGAAAGTTCTTAAGTTGATCCCCTAGTGGTTGCTGCTTTTTTTTTTTTTTTAAATAAAAAAGTTTTAAATTTATGTGTTTGAGATGGAAGCTAATGTCCATGTTTTGATTGTGTAGGCTCTTATGTGACTCATGAGACAAACCACTTTGTCTACTTCTACCTGGATTCAAAAGCAGTACTTTTGTTCAAATCTGGCTGAGCATGCTATACTTATGGGTATATCAGTACGCAAATAGCATGCCAATATTGCCACCTTTGTAAATTATAAGTATTAATGAACTTGGAGACTCGAAAACTGAAATTATGAATGCTTATTAGACTTTTGATCGTCTTCTCCTGATTCTTTTTCCTTCTGCAAAAAAGCCTAATTTTCATCCTACAAAAGATAATAAACATTGTTGAACATGTAATCACTTAACACTAAAGGAAGCCTTATGAGTCTATTTGATGTCCTAATATCCTCACAAGAGGTCTCATGTTCGAACTTCCCTAGGTACGCATTTTATGGTGGTCAGGGAAATGGTTAGGAAACTCGGTTAGATTGCGTACATCTTAGTCAGAGACTTGCTCTCCGTGTGTAAACTAAACATGGAGAACCTCATCCATTTACCATGTCTCAATATATAGCGCGACTCACATTATGAAGTTTTCAACCGTTTTGACTGAGATTCTTCGGGTAAGGTTAAATATGAGTCAAACAAATTATATTTTCTCACTCAAAATGGAAAACTAAACTTAAATATGAGTTTTGTATTAGTAATTGTTTTCCGAAAATCGATAGCTCATTAAAGATGAAGTTAATTAGCTTGTCTATTTATATGATATAAACTAAAACTGTTTACAATAATTAAAAAATGAAATCTAACTTCTCAATTTTCTTGATCAACTTGGTTCGCGGTCACGAATAAAGAATCTTTAACTAGTCTTTGGTCACTTCCTATGACTTTGGGAAACTTCAATCATTGCGGATTATTGAAATGTGTTTGTGCTTATTTGACGATTTATGAGCTTATTTAAAAACTAGTAAGCTTAATAGGTTTTTTTCTTTGACTTATCAGCTTATTTGTTTTTGAACTTTATAAGTTTATAAGCCCCAAAAATAAGCTTATCAATGTTGGTAAGCCCACCAAATAAGCTTAACCAACTAACCGATAAGATTAATAATTTCATTAGTTCATTTGTCCCAAATTAATTATCCACGGCTCCTTTTCAGTTTGTCCCAAATTAATTTTTCACTACTAAAAATAGATAAAGAATTTGATCGTGATTGTCATCTTACTCTTATTTGAAATTATTTTTAAGGTGAAAGGTGAAATGAATACCAAACTCAACACCAAATGACATGTTACAAAAGCAAGCATTTGAAATGTTGGACATGCCCAGAACATTATCAAAGCAACTATACAGGAAACTGATACATTCTAAAATGATATAAATGAGAAAAATTCACCATTATTCACCACATGCTCAATTTGAAAAGCCAAATACACCAATTGCTCAAAAGAGAAACCATTGTATTGACTACATTTCCATTCGTACGGAATCACATACCATTAATCATAAGGGCAGACCATCAAACCTCCAAAGCTCACACTATAAAGCCTAGTCATTACATGATGACATCATCAAGAACAATGTAAAACTCCGGTTTCTCTAGGAGTCACAGCAGGGGTGGAGCAATAAAGTTTTGCTCGAGGGGACACACTTCAACAAATTCTAGAAAATGCACTACAAATTGGTTCTTGGGGGAGGGGGAGGCAAATTACAAAAAAAAAAAAAAAAAAAAAAAAAAAAAAAAAAAAAAAAGCCAAATATTTTGAAAAAGTTACGGTATAATTTTTTTCGCTAGGGGGCGCGTGCCTTTTGTCCCCCTTCCTATCTCCGCCCATGGTCACAAATAGCTGACACCTGCATTTCCGACTCAGTAGATACATATGAAAACATAACTTGCAATTATATTCCTCACAAAGCCGGTTAACACAGTGATCACTAAGCATGCATCATCAAAGCCTATGAGCCACTATGGAAACATTCATACATATGACCACATTTCCTTTAACCCTGTCTATCTCTACACTACAATAACAATTACATTACTTGAAATCATTTTTACAAACTTTCAAGAAAAAACAATTATTAATTAGGTAAGGCTAAAACTGTATTGTGCAAACAATAAGAAATAGAAAGTAATAGTACTATTTTCTTAAACAATGTGTTTTTGTCAATGGATATATATTTTAGGATGATGGAATACTATATCAACCAGTGTTGGCAAAAAAAAAATCTACAAAGCCGATTAATCACCGCTTAGGCGCTAATAGGCCACCAACCTTTTCTATTTCTGCAAATCGGTCAACGATGGTCAATGGTGGTAAAACTTATTGGAAACCTGCATTTCTTGCTCGAAATACCATTTAAACGCTTGAAAAGTTGTTTTAATCACTTATAGTCGATGTTTATATCTATTACAAACAAATCTTGCTGAAAATAATTAATAACCACCGAATTTACCCAAAACTAATTGGAAATACCAAAAACTCCCAAAAATACCAATCTTATTAATCCCGTTTAAACCGATTATAAGTTAAAAAAAAGTCGACTGACCGACTATTAATTTACGATTTTTACAAATATCTAACTTTAGACCGACTCAATTATTGGGCTCCATTTCCATTTCCATTTCATATTGGGCTCCGTTACCAATACCAACTAAAATAAAATAATAAAAACTTAGCAAGTTAGCATAAAAACAAACCGAAGTTCAAACTTGACAAACCAAGTTACCAAACACTTTCCAAAATATATAGAGAGGGAAAAAAAAAATAGGGGTCTCGCTAAAACCCTCCGTTCTTCAATTCCATAAAAATCATCAAAATTAGGGTTCGTTCATCACTTGTTATTAATCATCTTCAATTATTAATCAATCAAATCACGTAACACGTTCACCTTCTTTATTTTAACTCACATTTTTACAAATTCATTACACATGATCATAATCACAGTTAACCGATCATCTTCATTTTTATATATTTAATTTCCTGTTTATAACTATTATAATCGTTTTTGTTGTTGATATGTTATGTTTTATGATGATGAAAGTTAGTTACGTTCAGAATTTGGGGGTTTTAGGCTGAATTTTGTATTTGTGAATTATGCTAGGGCTTTATTTTGTCGTTATGGTTTTGTGCTGATCGTGCTGGTAATTGTTGTGATTCTAGTTGTTGTTTTCGATATCGATGATGAATTGGTAGTTATCGTTAAAATTAGAATTAGAATTTGCTCGTGTTAGTTGTTTGTTAGTTAAATACTTAAAGGTAGTTAACTCCATTTAGTCGCCATATTATAACTGTTATGATCGTTTTTGTTGTTATGATGATGATGATCAAAGTTTGTTACGTTCAATATTTGGCTGAATTTTGTATTTCGTTACGGTCTTGTGCCGATTGTACTGGTAAATGTTATGATTTTTGTTGTTGATTTCGATATTGTGAATTCGTGATGATGAATTGAAAGTTAGTGTTAGAATTAGAATTTGGTAGACTTAATTGTTAGTTAGTTAGTTAAAGTTTGTTAGTAGGCAGTTAACTCAAAGTGTTTGATGATATGTGTATTTAACCACCACATTGACTGTTATGATCGTTTTTGTTGTTGTTGATAAGTTATGATGATAATTTGTCAGTTACGTTCAATATCTGTGAGCCGTTACGGTTTTGTGCCGATTGTACCGATAAATGTTACGACTCCTGTTGTTTTGTTGATTTTATGATGATTAATTGCTACTTATTGTTAGAGTTAGTTGTAAGTTAGTTAGTTACAGTTTGTTAGTAGGTAGTTAACGTTTTTGAATTTTTGATGATATTTATTTGTGTGTAATCACCAGATTATAACTGTTATAATTACTGTTATTGATATGTTATGATCACGATGAATTGTTAGTTACATTCAATATCTGGAGATTTTCGGCTGAATTTTGTATTTGTGAATTTGTTAGCCTTTGTATTTTGGCGTCATGTCGATGGTACCGGTAACTATGTATGATTCTCGTTGCCGATATTATGATGATAAAATGCTAACTGTTGTTAGAATATCGAATTATTTGGAGTTCATTGTTAGTTAGTTAGTTAGTTAGAGTTCGTTTTTAATCATCTGTTTATAACTCAATAATTGTTGTTTCTGCTGTATGTTATGATGATGAATTGCTAGTTATGTTTGGGGATTTTTGGCTGAATTTTGTATTTGTGAATTATGTTAGGGTTTGTGTTTTGGCGTTACGGTTTTGTGCCGATCCTACCGGTAAATGTTATGATGACTCCTGTTGCTGCTGTTGATATTTTTGATATTGGATTTAAAATTCGTTACAGTTAGTTATAGAGTTTGTTAGTTATTAGTTAACCTTTCGAAAACTTTGATGATCTTTGTGTATAATCACCAGACTATAACTGTTATAATCGTTGTTGTTGTCGATATGTTATGTTGATAAATTGCTAGTTATGTTAGGGTATTTTGAGTTAAATTTTATATTTGTTAAGTTTGTTAGGGTTTGTATTTTCTCGTTTTTATTTTGTGCCGATCATACCAATAAACGTTATGATTCTTTGATGATGAAGTGCTAGTTATTGCTAGAATAATGTAGAAGTTGATAGTCAGTTAGAGTTTCTTAGTAGATCACATAATGAATTGTATTCACCTTTAATCTAGCGTATTATCTATAAGAATCACCTTCTTTGTTCTACTTCATTAAATATGTTTTACGAATGATGATGATCACTCTTCACCGATCATTGTCAGTTTCATATTCTTTACCCTTGAT
Source organism: Artemisia argyi (assembly GCA_030686995.1). Lineage (NCBI taxonomy): Eukaryota > Viridiplantae > Streptophyta > Magnoliopsida > Asterales > Asteraceae > Artemisia > Artemisia argyi. The sequence goes on along the minus strand of CM060696.1, from coordinate 172,926,027 downwards.
GTACTCATGCATTAATGGTTATTTGGTTCGAATCAACCAGATTTTAACTGTAATATCGTTTTCATTGTTATGTTATGAGGATGAATTGCTAGTTATGTTTCGGGATTTGAGTTGATTCTTATATTTGTGAATCTGTAAGGGTTTGTATTTTTTATCATTAGGATTTTGTGCTGATTTCACCATAAATGTTTTGATTCTTGTTGCTGTTGCTATTGAGATGGTGAAATGCTAGTTACGTTCAAGATTCATGTAATTTTAGCTATATATATATATATATATATATATATATATATATATATATATATATATATATATATATATATATATATATATTTTATGGTTAAAAGATATTCATTTGGATTAAGTGCTGATTTCAGATAAATGTTATGATTCTGTTGTGATTTAGTGTTGGCTCTAGATAAATTTTTTCTAGTTATGTTAAAGATTTTGGTTATTATTAGTTGTTTAGTTTAAATTGTCATTAGGATTGTGTGTCGTTTGTGATAAATGTTACAATTCTTGCTATTATTGTTATTTTGGGCCTTTTGGTTAAAATGTGGAATTAGGTTGAATATTGAGTTACCAAAATGTTAATTTTGAGTCTGTTGATGACATAATTGATTTGAGATCTTTTATTGTGGGACAAGCATATGGAGTTAACTTTGATACCTATCGTTTCTTAACTCTAAAGTAGTACTTTGTGATAGCGTTGCGTACAATGGTTAAAATTTAATAGTGGTTTTTTGTTTCAGGGGCTGTAAGTTTGGTGCTACATTGTAAATCAGAATGAGTAAACGAAAAATAATCGAATTAGATGAAGGATGGGCTGTTATGGAGACAGGCATAAACAAGTTGAAGAGGATTCTAGATGGTCATAACGAGCCACAGTTCAAGTCGGATGACTACATTATGCTCTACACGTATGCTTCTTCCCTATGTTGTTTATTTGCTCAAAAACAGTTTTGTTTTTAAAGCAATATAGCTTTTGGTTCTATTTTATTTCTATGCTTGGATAAATTTATACATGAGTCCTTAATTTGGTACCAGGACCATCTACAACATGTGCACACAAAAAGCACCAAATGATTACTCTTCAGAGTTGCATGACAAATATAAGATGGCCTTTATAGAGTACCTTACTTCGATGGTAATTATATTTTCGCTTATATTCGATGTATTGTATTGTTTATTTATTTTTATGTATCTGTATTGTGTATTCATACACGGTGTAAAATATAGAATATCGGGCTATTATTGATTGATGAATAACACATCTAAATCTCATTCATTTGGTAGCCAGATTTGGTGATTATTAGATATAGTTATATATCAGGAAAGTGTATAATTGTGGTTGGGTGTCTATCACATGATACAATTAAAAAAATATAAAAATGTTAAGCTAGAATGATCTTTACTTTTGTCTGGATTTAAAAAAAAAATGTATGCAATATAGGTTTTGCCTTCTTTGAGCGAGAAGCATGATGAATTTTTGTTGAGAGAGTTTGTGAGAAGATGGGCTAACCATAAAGTCATGGTTCGATGGCTTTCCCGATTCTTCAACTATCTTGATCGCTACTACCTCGACCGCAGAAATCTTTCTCCACTAAAAGAAGAAGGGATTGTTACTTTCCGTAATCTGGTATACTAATATTTAAGATATTAAAAGCTGTTTTAATTTTTTTACGAAGATTATCATAGTTCAGTCTACTTTAATCTTGTCTCTGCAACTATTTGACTTCACTGTACAATATCCACCGAATGTTTGTTTTATTCAATATAAAAATGAAAAAGATGGCTCTCAGTGCTTCAAGCATATCATAGTTTGTCGATTAGTGACAAAACCATTTAAGCTAAATATTTCGAGTTATGTTTTGATAGGTCTATGATAAGTTGTGTTCTAAAGTGTGTGCTGCTGCATTATCCCTGGTATACTTTTCACCACTTGATTCTCTACAATATGATTATCTTACTTTTCTTTGAATGTAATATATTTTACATTTATAACCAGATTGATCAAGAGCGTGAAGGCGAGCAGATTGACCGAGCTTTACTAAAGAATGTTGTATATATATTTGTTGAAGTAGGAATGGGTGGATTGGCATATTATGAGAAAGGATTTGAAAGTTCCATGATTCAGGAGACAACAGAATATTATTCACGAAAGGCGTCAAAATGGATCCTAGAATATTCTTGTCCAGATTATATGCTGAAAGTAAATTTCTGCACTCCCTGCTCTTTAAATGACTGCTTTATTTTCTAAATTATAAGCATTTATTTGGGAATTTCAGGCAGAGGAGTGCATTCAAAGGGAATACGACAGATTTTCTCATTATCTTCACGCTAGCAGTGAACCAAAGCTGATTAAGGTTTGCTTTTTCTATATTTTATTTTCAAATAAAGAATATTGCATTTCTTTACTGATCTGAGACCACGGAATGTTGATCTTGTAGACAGTCCGACATCAATTGTTATCCGTTTATCAAACCCAATTGCTTGAGAAGGAACACTCTGGTTGCCGTGCGTTGCTTATGGATGACAAGGTATGCTATATTTTAGCTCTAAATAATTGATATTGAAATGTCTGTTATTTAAATTGCATACTAATTGGGACAATTTCTTCTTTCTTATACATTTTTTTCCCCTCAGATTGATGATCTGTCGAGGATGTACAGACTCTTCTCCAAAATAACCAAGGGATTAGATCCTGTTTCTAGTGTGTTTAAGCAGGTTTTTTTTTATCATGTGCTGGAATTTTATTATCTAATATGTAAATTTTTCTTTACATGATGTGATATCATGCTCCTTGATGCAGCATGTTACTGCTGAAGGCATAGCCTTAGTCAATCAAGCAGAAGATGCTGCAAGTAATAAGAAGGTTTATACATTCTACACTTTAATAATTTGACAGTCTTTTAGATTATATTAAAGATGTGTGAAAAAAAGGAAAATTGTTGAACCATCATTATATCCTTCTTTACAGGCAGAAAAGAGAGATGTGGTTATCTTGCAGGAACAGGTACAAATCGAAATAAATATGAGATTTCTGGAAATGTGCTAATATATGTGCGATAATTCAATCAACTGTTGACTGGTATTCAGGGCTTTATTAAGAAAATAATTGAGCTGCATGACAAGTACCTTGCATATGTAACTGGCTGCTTCATGAACAATACCTTATTTCACAAGGTTTGTATGCTGCACTTTACTTCAATATCATCATAATACAGTTAATACTACTGGCACTAATTCTTCCTTTTCTTTAGGCACTTAAAGAAGCATTTGAAGTGTTCTGCAACAAGGTTATATGTGGAAGTTCAAGTGCAGAGTTACTTGCCACATTTTCTGATAATATTCTTAAAAAAGGTGGAAGTGAGAAATTGAGCGATGAAGCCATTGAGGACACACTCGAGAAGGTATGCTATTAACTAGATGTGACAAAATGGGTGGGTTCTTAATGGCTCTAAATGGGTATTTTGTGTGACTTTCAACCAATTAACCCCTTTCTTGTAATGCTTTCTTATTTTACCCCTTTGACCCATTAGAGATATAATAACCAGAATTTGTTCCATTAGAGATATATTGCAACCTCTTTTTGCTATTTATTGATAAAACCTGATTACTATAATCACATCTTTATGCATAAATTTACAGGTAGTGAAGCTGCTTTCATACATCAGTGATAAAGATCTATTTGTTGAATTTTATAGGTAAATCACAAATAACTAACGTCACCTATTTAATGAATAACAAATTGAAATTATTTCATATAAATCTTTTAGGAAAAAACTTGCTCGAAGGCTGTTGTTTGACAAAAGTGCCAATGTTGAGCATGAGAGGAGTATCTTGACAAAGCTAAAGCAGCAGTGCGGTGGTCAGTTTACATCAAAAATGGAAGGAATGGTAACTGTTCAATAAATCTCAGTTATATCTCTAAATGTTTTATAATATACATAGTTACGTACTGTGTCTTTTGTGTGTGTTTCCTGTTTAGCTCACAGATTTAGCATTGGCAAAGGAAAACCAATCTCACTTTACCGAGTACTTAGCAAATAATACGGAAGTCAGCCCCGGAATGGACTTGACTGTAACTGTACTGACTACTGGCTTTTGGCCGACTTACAAATCTGCAGATCTCAATCTCCCAGAAGAAATGGTATATTTTATAGTGGTGAATGACCCAAGTTTTATGTTCTGATCTCTAATGTCTTTTAATATGTTCAATCACTTGCCATTTTAGGTTAAGTGCGTTGAAGTTTTCAAGGGTTTCTATGAGACAAAAACAAAGCACAGGTTACTTACATGGGTATATTCTTTGGGTACCTGCAACATCAACGGGATGTTTGATGCAAAAACTGTGGAGCTTATTGTGACTACCTACCAGGTATTGCTAAATGATTTTCATGCCGACTGGATGTGGCAAATTTAGCCTGTTTACTATGAGTTGATTTGGGTTGGGTTTTATTTAAATGGGTCAAATGGGTTCATTTATAAGGTTTAACTAAAAATGAAGGTCGAACGCCATCCAAATTGTATTCAGATACTCAAAACCTCTTAATAAGCGCTTCAAACAACAAAAAAAAAGTTACTGCTCTAATAATAATAATAATAATAATAATAGAATTTATAGTTATATTTAACACATTAATTGCTAATAAATTCCAGAAAGTATGGTCCGCCAATTTTGCCATCTTTACTGGTGACTTATCTAAATGTGGATTCATTGTTTAATTTCTGAATTTGAACATTTGACATTTGTAGGCTTCTGCTTTACTGCTATTCAATTTGTCAGACCGATTGAGTTACCAAGAAATCATGACACAACTAAACTTGTCAGACGATGATGTTGTTAGGATTCTTCATTCTCTGTCATGTGCAAAATATAAGATCCTTATCAAGGAGCCAAATACCAAAACAATCTCTCCAACGGATTACTTTGAATTTAACTCAAAGTTTACAGATAAAATGAGGAGGATTAAGGTAACTGATTTATTTATTGTTTATATAATATCCAATAGAGTTCCAGTTTGACAGTTATTTTTGTTTAATATGCAGATCCCTCTACCTCCAGTGGATGAGAAGAAAAAGGTGGTTGCGGATGTTGAAAAGGATAGGAAGCATGCAATTGATGCAACAATTGTGCGCGTTATGAAGAGTAGAAAAGTTCTGGGTCACCAACAGCTGGTTTGGGAGTGTATCGAACAGTTGGGACACATGTTTAAGGTAAAACTTGCATGATAAAAACAAGAAGTTAGAAAGGGTCAACTTGAAAGAATTTGACTTCTGGTTGCCATTCTTTTTCTCTTTTAGCAATGAGTATACCATAATCCAAAAGTCTAGCTATATTATAAATATATGTGACGAACTGGGACAAACTTTATCCTTAATCCAAAAAACGTTTTATCATCTTATTCATAAAGTTGGACACACTACTAATTTATAAATAGAAGGTGGACTAAATGTGTTTTCTTTTCTTATCTTTACCTCTCCCCTTTTCACCTTTGCGGAAAGTTATTTGTTGTGAAATTTATCTCTAATGGCAATTCATTGGAGGTTATTGATTATAATGCCTTTTTCCTGCTGCATTGGCTAACAAACGAGTGTTGTTTGCAGCCTGATGTGAAAGCAATAAAGAAGAGGATTGAAGATCTTATTAACCGGGACTATCTTGAAAGAGACAAAGATAATGCAAACTTATTCCGCTACTTGGCATGATTCTGTTGCTGCAAATGTTTTGAAACCTAGAAATAGGCAGCCTAATGCTGGCCCTGAATTTTGGTACAAGCTACTGTAAATGTTGCCAGTATTTCAGCTTTGTTCATCGACCCCTAACTACACCAGAAGTAATCGTAGTAGACGTAACTGATTTTGGTTTACTCCTTTAGATTTTGTGGCATAGTGGCTATAATTGGTACTGGTTTTTACTCTCCTTGGTGTTGCTTTGAAGTGTTTGTCTGGATATCAAGGGGTATCTGGAGTAAATTTAAGTAACTGCTGCTAAAATGACCACAATATCTAAGCATTATGTGTTTCGACTTGCCTAAAATAGAGATAGCTCCCCTTAGAATAGCTTTGATGTTTGCACTGGTCATGTTGATATCACCATGTTTTAATGGAAGTCTACATGGTCTATTACTAATGAGACACGGAATCGTGCATAGTCTAAGGGCACTGACTACGTGACAAACACATGTTTTCTTCCACGTGCATTGTCAACCGATTCTTGTTTAGTTTTACCTACTTTGGGTACTTATTTATTACTAATGAGACAATAATTTGTTTATCAAACCATAACAGATTTGTGGTTACTTGTTTATCTTGTTTGTATATAGTCTCTTTATAAAATGATTAAAATCATGTTTTGTTTCTTGTATATTTTACCGTCACAAGTCATGTGTTAGAATTGTGTCGCTATCATCAAAATCAGAATATATATAATAATGCATATATTTGATTTATCAAACGTATACTTATTGACATTCGTAGCTATAATACTTGGTGTAATCGTTCGTCATATTCATACTTGTTTTGATACATGTACTACTAGTACACACTTATTTAAAGGGTTTATTGTCGGTTTCACTTGTAATGTACATAAATGATTGAATTTTCAATCCAATAAATGCTTGATGTGGATCTATATTTGCGGTTCTCAATCAATACACTTTGCAAAATGTACATTGAAAATGGGTGTAAAATGTCGATTTTCTCACTAAATTGTCCTTGTATCAAATACAGTACTTAATTTCATTAAGGTTAAAATTCTTGTCTGCTAAATTTAGTCATTTTTAATGTTGCTGCTTTTGCTGAAATCTAATCCTTTCTTCTTTTTCTCTTTTGCATTTCAAGGACCATCAAATTGCGCAGAAAAAGATAACATAAATCATAAAAGTACAAAAGCACAATCTAAAAAACTTGTAAAGAACCATCAATAGATTCACCTTTTAAAATGTGTCAAAGGTACTCGTGTTAAGTAAACAACGACTATTCAAACATATAGCCGTATAAAAGTGACCAACGATGTCGATGGAGACATTAGAGAGTTTTTTAACCAAGTATTTTTTTTTTTTTTTTTTTCTTTCGCCATAAATAAGTGATGTCGGGTTTAATCTTTGATATCTTATATTATGAGGGGGAATCATGATCTCGAAGAGGTTCTACATGAACAAAATGATTTATGTGCAAAACTATAACTTTATAAATCAAAGTCTCAAAGTATAATTTGTTAACACGGTGAAAGTAAATCATGGTATAGAAATTCTAGGGATAAAATTAAAAGGGTAAAAATGCAAATTTAATATGAATAGTGATATATAGGTAAATATCGTATACCGTCACTTGTTTTCCATCATTTGTTTCATTCAAAAGTTTCTTTTTAACCATGTTTTCTGACTTTTAATCGAACAATTTACGTGGTTTGAACTCATTACCACACAACTCAAGTAAAGTTCTCATTTTTCCAAAAATTGCCGTGACTATTTAGAATTATTTCCATTTAACAAAAATTGAAACTAAAACCTCACGCATTTTGATATAATTTTAACAAATATTTTACCACTAAGCTTCTGTTTGTATTCAACTTAATTGACTTAGGGGGTGCTTGGGTAAGGAACGGTAATTATAATGAAAATTGTTGCTTGGTTTCCTATAATGCAATGGTCCATTCATTGAAAGTGGGTAATACTCCATTACTCATTAAATTAGAGGTATTGAAAATTGATTACCCACTTTCATATTTTTTTTACCTATGACCTCACTTCTAAATTCATGCTATCTTCAAATACTTCTAAATTCATGCTATCTTCAAATAATATTTTCAACTAAGCAATATCAATGCAATGAACTACTTTCATAATATTACTTAATATACTATTTGCATTTCTCTTTCTAATTCTTTTGTTTAAACCAAGCGCACCCTTAATATGTTAAAAATAAATAAAATAAATAAATCATATAAATTTTGTTTGTTTATTACTTAATATAAAATGTATACTAAGTAATCTTTAATTTAAACATAACTTAGGGCTTGTTTGTTATTTTTTTTTATTAAATCATGTTTAATTAAAAAATGATTTAATGCAGACAAGCTTAGTTTTGTTACTTAATATTTTCAGTTGTCTTTCTCTATTAAGTCACAAATAAACAATTTTTATATGACTTAATTAATTCAGTTTTTTTTCATATTAAATCAATTAAGTCGAAATCAAACGGCCCCTTGAAACAAAATTTAAACAGACAAGTTTCAGTGAACGAGCTATAAAAAGTTTTTTACTAATTCATGCAAAATAAAATAATAATACCACACCAAGCCAAAAAGATAGAGAATAACAAATGGATGTATAAAATAAAAAATAGAAAAAGGTTAAGTATAAAAAAGAGGGTATTAGCCTAGGGAGGGTGATTTGTCAAAAAAGAGTGAGGAATAAAAAAGTAAAAATATATGTGTGATGTAAGTCGAACACGTCCTAATGCACGTGTACCAAATCAAAAGGGCATTCTTGTCATTTTATATTATTCCAACATTACACCAACACCAACAACTTGAGTTGTTTGTTTGTACCTTCGCGCGTGTTACCCCTCCAAAACACACACACTCATTTTATTTTTTTTCTCTTTCATTCAACAAACAAATATATACAATTATACATACATACACTTACTTCTTCACCTATACATATACATATATAGAGAGGGAAAGTGAAAGTGTGTTAGTACTACCAGTTTGTATATGTGATGGTCTGAAACCCTCTAAAAAACCAACCCGATCATCCTCCTCATTCTTCTTCATTTCAGCACATATTTATTTATTGTTCATACTTTCCTTTTATATTTATATATATATTTGTATAGTTTTATATAAATTATAGAAAAATGGATACGTCACAGTCGGATCCGGGTACACAAACAGGGCTCGAAGGTTAGTAACACTACATTTATAAATATATTTACATGAGTTTATTGTGATATTAAAAAATTAGGGTTTTGAATGATTAAATGCAGAGCCTATGTGGCAGTTAGGGTTAGCAAGTGGTGGTGGGTCCGAATCGTACCCGGAGCGACCCGATGAACCAGATTGTATTTATTATTTGAGGACTGGCTTTTGTGGTTATGGTTCTCGTTGTCGCTTTAATCATCCCACTGATCGCTCTGCTTCGGTATATATATTTTTCGAACCATTTATATGTATTTATGTTTGCCAGTTAATAATGGATCTGTGTTAGTTTGTGGAATTTGGCTAGTTTAAGGTTGTGTGATTTAAATGTTTTTGTTGATATTAAGGTTGTTGGAGCTATGAGGTTGAGCGGTGGGGAGTATCCTGAACGTGTCGGCCAACCCGTTTGTCAGGTACCTTAACGAGATCTGATCTTGTTGAATGTATGTAGTTATGATATGAAACATGGTTTTGTTACATTTGGGAGAATAATGTTGATGCTTGTAATGCTATTTATTTGTTGTTACGTTTTAATCTATAAATAGATACTCAGTTGGATGTGTAACTAACTTCGTCTTTTTCTCTACTTCCAAAGGGGGAAGTTTAGTTAGTTAGTTAGTTATTTGTTTGGTTTTCGTTTGATCTGGCATTCTGGCCTTGTGAGACATCAATAATGTAGTTAGGTTAGGCTGTTCTTAGTCCTTCCAAGAGTTTCTGATATTTGACGGCATTTTCTTATTTGGAACTTGTCTTTTTTGTATATATGTCATTCATTTCAACAGAAGGATGTCATGGTTTTTCCTAATAAGTTTGAGGTTGAGATGAAATGTTCAAGTTTTGTCTTTTTGGATCTCTCAAATTTGGAATCGGAAGTTGTCACTCGACAGATGCATGGATTATGTTTTTAATGTGATGTTAGATAGTTAAGGAATGTAGATTTAGTAAAGCATTTATGCATTTTGTTTTTTTCAATATAAGTTTTTCTGATCACAGATTCGTTTTTTGCTGTTATGTTCATCTTTTGCATCAAAATTCATAAATCACAGTGTGTAATTTTTTTGGAAAATATGTATTTTTTACAAGTGTTGTGGCATGCTATACTTATTACAATGTAACATGTTTTTGTTTTTGCTCTTGCTCCTCCATATCTTGATCATGAGTCTATATTTTATCTTTTTAGTACTATATGCGAACGGGGATGTGCAAATTTGGTGCCTCATGCAAGTATCATCACCCAAGACAAGGAGCCGGGCCATCAAGCACTGTTCCACTTAATGCGTCTGGATACCCTCTTCGTCCTGTGAGTTGTTTGTCCTTTCTTTGTAATGTTCAATTTGATCTACCTAAACTTGTCACCTCATTGTAATTTGATTCTGACAGGGTGAAAAAGAGTGTTCATACTACGTGAAAACAGGGCAGTGTAAATTTGGAGTCACCTGTAAATTTCACCATCCCCAGCCAACAGCCATCATGCAAGCACCGCTACCGCCTCAAGCACAACCACAAGAATCTGTATCTTCTATACCTTCTGCTCTATACCAAAGCATGCAACCTCCTGTTCCCGGAAACTGGCCAGTTGCAAGACCTTCTACTCTTCCAGGATCATATTTTCCGGGGACTTATGGTCCAATGCTACTTCCACCTGGAATGGTCCCTTATCCGGGTTGGAATCCTTATCAGGTATATACCGTGTTATCTTTTTCTGATTTGTAAGTTTGAAATTTATGAAATGACTAAATTATTATAACTTCAGGCACCTGTAAGTCCAGCAGCATCTCCTAGTACTGTTGGAGCTGGCCCGTATTATGCAATGCCTCCTCATTTATCTCCTCCAGGACCTTCATACGCTGGATCATACCTTTCTATGGCATCTTCCACTATAAAAGAACAGTCGTTTCCACAAAGGCCAGGTGAACCTGAATGTCAATACTACTTGAAGACAGGGGATTGTAAATTTGGCTCCTCGTGTAGATACCATCATCCACCTGAGTGGACTGCACCAAACACAAACTTTGTGCTTAGCCCAATGGGCCTTCCTCTCCGTCCAGTAAGTTCAATCTTTAAGGTTTAAGTTTATCTATTTGATTATGTTTAGATAATGTCATATTATTTGGTTCATGTTGATGTATTCTACATTTCAGGGTGCACCCTTGTGTACACATTATGCTCAAAAGGGCGTGTGTAAGTTTGGGCCGTCATGCAAATTTGATCACCCAATGGGGACGTTAAGTTACAGCCCATCTGCATCATCACTAGCGGACATGCCAGTTGCACCCTATCCTGTTGGATCTTCAATTGCCACATTAGCCCCATCATCCTCTTCATCTGAGTTGAGGCCAGAGCTTATATCTGCATCCAGCAAGGATGGTCTCTCCACCAGTATGCCTAGTGTTTCAGGTGGATCAAGTTTGTCCCAAAGCATGCCGCTTTCTGAATCATCTGGCGGAAGTAGTACCACTCATGGCGGCGATGCCCCCCATTCTGCATAGTCAGCGCCTCAGCGGTACCAATTCTCTAAATCACATTTTGTGAACCTAACATGCCATTTTTTCTTCGCCTTTTTTTTTTTTTTTTTTTTTTTTTTTTTTCTTCGTGGTGAGTCTTTTATCAGGACCCAAGTCTCAAGTCTCTCCTTTCACATATTTACATAGCCTCCATTTTCGCTTTTTAATAAGCCAAAAACACCTAGGAAAACCCACGTATAGTACCCTACCCCACCCACCCCTCCTATCCCCTCCTGCATTCTCCAAATTTAGCTTTTAAAATAATCAAAGGGGAAAGAGACCATTATCTGCTGGAAAATGACGTGTACATGTCTCTCTTTTTTTTGTGTCTATTTGTGCATGTATAGGAACAAAGGGGATCAAAGCTTGTTTTCCTTCTCGATGATGTGTTGTGGTTTCTCCTTATATAAATCTGAACAAAGACTGAAAGTATTCATCTTCTCCCCTCTTTTTGATTTGGGGAGTCTGTAACAGGGGAAATGGATATAGTTTAGAGAATCATATAGTGGTTCCGGCCTCCTTACAGTCAAAAAGATATAGTGTCTGTCTGATATGATGAGATGTAAGGATTATTCGAATAATTTTATCTGTCATATACGTCAAAACAATGAATATTTGAACCTGAGAATTTGTACAATTTTTCTACATCGCCTTTTGTTATGTCTGTTAGTGTGTCTTTTCTCTTTTACAAAAGTTTCTGCTTTGAATGTGGTGTGTTCCATGTGATGAATTATAAGCCATGACATGATTTGTGATATTTCATAGATGACAAGATAACTATGGCTGCCTTAACCAATAGGACAATGGTTTCTAGAACCGTTTGCCCAAACATCGGCATCACAAGATTCCTGGTAGGCCAAGCCACATTGGACACCACCACGCTTTGACATGATAACGAATTTTAATGAAATGGTCCTCTGCACTCTTAGCAAATCAGTTTATATGGCAACACTAGTGTCACTGCACCTCTTTACCGTGTTGTTATACATGGTTCTTATCACGACAATGCTAGACTAGTCCTGATAGTCATCAAGCCCTCATTGGTTGCCAAATATGGCTACAAGATGGATATGGTTAGTCCCATATGTAACTTTTGGTATGTTAGAATAACATAGTTTAATGTTGTAAAACCTATTTTATTGAGTTGACCAAGAAACTGTTTCTTTTGTCATTTTTAAACTCTTCTCTCAAGTTAAATTCGAAGATGATAGATCATGTTGATGTTATTGTGATTAGAAAAGGAAATGAGCCTTTTAATGCGGGACTTTTAATTTATTTTAATTTGAAATCTTATTCAAAATGTCATTAACCTCTTTCATCTTAAATTAAACTTGAGATGTTTTTTTTCTTTTTATCTTTGCTAAATAAAAAGCAAAATTGGTCAAATTAAATTCTTGACTTTGTTGAATTGTTGAAAAATAGGTAAGGAAATTATTGAATATTTAATGCAATATATGAAATGTTGAATTTTTTCAAAATATTGAATGAGTAATATACAAAATCAATTTTCGTGAAAAATATGTTTTATTAATTTTCAGAAAAAATATACAAAATCAATTTTTGGGTCTAACTGGGTTTCAAAAATATACAAACCGGTTTTATTTGACCCGTTTCTTCGATCGGAATCGGTTCAACCGGTGGAACCGGCCAGGTCAAACCGGGTTTCATCGCTACAACTATCTGCCCCAAATACTCAAACTTTTATTATTTTTCGTTTATAAATCATAAACTTTTTTTATCACTACAACTATCTGCCGCTATAAAATCTCGTTGCTATGCATGAGTACTCGTCTAGTAAATGTAATTTTTGATAGCACTTATATCTCCCATCCAACATTAAAATATCAGTTGTTGAAAGTTAATAAACTTTGAATACCTCTTAATGTGGGGCTTTTAATTCATTTAAATTTGAAATCTCATTCAAAATGTCATTAATGTCACCTATCATGATCGAATTAAACTTGAGATGATCATTTTCTTTCTATAAATGTAATTTTTGATAACACAGATATCTCCCATCTAACATCAAAATATGAGTTGTTGAAAGTTAATAAACTTTGAATGCCTATTCGTTTTATCTTGATTGTAATACTTTTTCATATTACATCTTTAAAATTTTAGAGGTAATTTGAGACTCATTGGTTAACCATTGGTTTAGGTAAATATCTAGTAAGGATGAGTCTAGTTGGGTCTCTCTAAATGCTATAGATAGTCTAATTGGGTATTTGATAGAAAGTGCAATTATATAATTACCTAAGGGGGTGGCAACCTTGCGGTTTGCTTGGTTCGGCAAGGGTTGCCGATCGGCAACTTGCATTGCCAGTCATGGGGCAAGCAAAATTTGGCATCTCCGTCATGGGGCAAGCAAAATTTGGCATCTCATACGGTAGTTTCTACCGAATCGGTGGGGATTGTTTCAAGAAAAAAGTTACCGTTTGACATTTAATATGTTGGAGCGTGTATGGCTTTGAAAAAAAAAAAAAAAAAAAAAAAAAAAAAATCCCTATAAATAACTACATACAACATATTGTTTCATCAAAAAAAAAACTCACAAATCAAATCAAAAAAACAATACACAATTTATTTAAACCATGTCAATGTCTTCTTCCTCGTCGGACGAGATCATTATTCCCCCGGATTCGTCCGAAGAATGGTTATCCGAAAGTACGTTTGAAACCTTTTTAGCCGCAATCGAAGGTCTTGAAGACACGGCTAGCTCTACCGACACCCGTGGTTATGTCCAACGTTTTCGTGAAAAAGCATTAGAAACTCTTTTGAATGATTATTTTGTTGAACAACCCAAGTTTAACGAAAGCGTTTTTCGTGATCGTTTTCGTATGAGTAAAAATTTGTTTTTAAAAATTGTTGATGATATTGAAGCCCAATTCGAATGGTTTCAACCGGGTCAAGACGCGATGGGCCAAAATAGTTTCACGCCATTACAAAAATGTATATCCGCCATTCGACAACTCGCAACGGGTGAACCTCCGGATAGATTTGATGACTATCTAAACATGGCACGAAGAACGTCAGGTTGTTATTTTAATTAAATTATTTCGTTATTAATTTTTTTAATATTTCGTTATTATTTTTTTTTGTCTAAATTGTTTTCGTTATTATTTTTTTTATAATAGTTTAGTTATTATTTTTTCATTATATATTTCGTTATTATTATTTTTTATTAAAAGTTGTCATTTTATTTTAGGAGAATGCCTTGATAAATTTTGCGATGCGATTATAAAGTTATATGGTCGAGAGTTCTTACGTAGGCCTACAAGCCATGACGTAGCATGCTTATTCAATGTACATGAAGAAAAACATCATATTCCGGGAATACATGGTAGCATTGATTGTACGCATTTTGTTTGGCGCAATTGTCCTAGACACTTAAGAGGCCAATATAAGAGAGGTGATCACCAATACCCGACTATTATGCTTGAAGCGACTGCTTCATATGATTTGTGGATTTGGCATTCGTTTTTTGGTCCTCCCGGTTCAAACAACGATATAAATGTTTTGAATCAGTCTCCATTGTATGTTAATGAAAGAAATGGAACGGCACCAAACAGTTCATTTTTATTGGGTGGAAGGCTTTACAAACGTGGATACTATCTTACCGATGGAATCTATCCTAAGTATTCAACATTTGTTAAAGCATATCCGTATCCAACTGACCCAATGGAAAAGAGATTCAAGAAACTACAAGAGTCTGCAAGAAAGGATATCGAACGAGCATTTGGTCGTCTAAAAGGAAAATGGATGATTCTCAGTCGACCTCTCCGAGCTATGTCGATTCAAAAGATTCGCCAACTGGTTTATACGTGCATTATATTGTGCAATATGATTTTGAAAAACGATGGTATGGCAATATCACCGGTTCATATAATGGATCCGCCGGTAACTCCAGTTTACGATGATACTGTGCTACATGAGTTACTCGACGAAGATATCCATAATCGTCTTCGATATGATCTTACGGAGCACGTAGCGGCTCAAGACTTATCATACCTCGATGACTAGTGATTTCCTATTTTTTGTTGAATTCATTTTTTTTTTTTTTGTTTAATAAGTGTTATGTAATATCGCTTTGAATTATTCATAAAATGTATTGTTTTTTGAATTAAAATAGTTGTTTTTTTATTAATTATTTAATTATGTTTTTTTAATTTAAGTTATATAATTAATACACATTTAATGCTTGCCATTAGGCAAGATTGCCACTAAAAAATGAAGATTAGGCAAGATTAGGCAAAAAATGAGTTGGAGGGTCATGATTGGTTGTTTGCTTTAAAATATGAGGCAACCTTAGGCAAGGTTGCCACCCCCTTAACAGGTTACGGGTCCAAGTGGGTCTAGCGTTGCGTGTGTTTTTTTTTTTTTTTTTTTTTTTTTTTTTTTTTTTCATCTTTTACTAAAATAAAAAATAAAAATCTTGTCGATCAGACCAAAACCCATCTATACCAAGACCCGACCCCATTTAGACCCATATTTCTAGAAGACCCGTCTAGACCCAAACCCGACCCGACCCGCATTTTTTTTGGGTATACCTGGGTTCCGACTTGACATTGTGAGCCGACTAATTCTAAAGCGACTAGCCTTTTGGATAGCCCGGAGTCGTCGCAGGTGAACCTCCGTGGCCAATGGGGGATTAATTTTTTCCCTAGGGTTCGAACCCAAGACCTTTTGACACTTTCGTCTTAAGAGGCTAAGCCCTTACCATTGGGTCACCCCATTGGTTCGACCCACCTATTTTGCCACTTCTACGAAATTTGAACCCATAGGTTATGAGAGTATCACATTTGTATTTGCGTCTAAAATAGGTTGTACATAGATGCCGATGAGTGAAAAAAAAAATTGCCGTTTTAAAAAAGGAAAATGATTTAGAGACCTAAGTTTTATGCCTAAATTCATGCCTAAACATATGTGGCATGATCTTGATGGTTTATAGAAAAGTGGGTCCCCTGGCTGCAACCATCAGGATGATGCCACGTAGACTTAGGCATGAATTTAGGCACATATTTTAGGCCTCCCAATCACTACTCTTTAAAAAATATGCATGTCCAACAAGTCACGGGGAGCAATAACTCAAAGGGTAAATTGGTCACTGAAGATTCATATACTCTTCAACTATTTATGCTATTTTCAGTATTTATTCAAAGAGGCTGTACTCCAACTTTGAAAGTTGTACTTATTTTACCTTTTGGAAGTCCAATTTTGAGGGTCATCCTAAATTTATTACTTAAACGAGACGTGAAGGTTAACTACTTTTAACTCGAAATACAATTAAGCCATCACCACTTTAACCCAAATGACAACCAAACAAACACTAGAAATGCCTATGACTAAACCATGTGAAAATGAGGTCATTATCCATTTTAACCACCAAAAGTCAATCATTATATACCATATATTGATAATTTCACACGAATTAAATCTCAACTAGCACCTAATTAAACCAATATAAGTCTAAGAATTATTATAAACCCTTTTTGATAAGGAGGCGATACGTACACCACCAAATTTATTTTTGTCTTACTTGATTTAGTTGTAAACACACTTTTTAAAACGTGTAAATCACCCCTGTTTTCGATTACCCCATCTTCTGGCTCTAAATCATAATGTTGTAGCTGAAAACATTTATAGAAAAAGTGAAACAAAGGGTTGGTTTCAATTACCTTGGGTTCATTCATTAACATTGGTCAATACATTATACAATTTTAGTCTAAAATAAACGACCAAAATGTTGAAGACAAAGTGTAAAAAGATCAGGGGTGAGTGAAGAAAGATTAAGGTGATTTTCACTACAGAACAAAGTAATTAATGTAGCAATCTTCAACGAAACACCAGCGACTTAGATACCAAAAACCTGTCCGGATGGTAGAAGACTGCCGCAATAAGAAGAACCCATCTTGTATCTAGTTCACCTGTTGACAATCGGAAATTTATGTAGCTTAGCCAAAATTCAAACTGATAAAAATGACTAGGGTACCAAAGAAAAATGTACCTTCTGCTTTTTATTTTTCTTGTTCTTCTTTTTCTTATGTTTGATCGGCTTCACTTTAATTTCTTCTTCTTCTTTGTTCTTCTTTTTCTTATGTTTGATTGGCTTCACTTTAATTTCTTCTTCTTCTTCTTCACTTGGACCCTGGCACATTCAAAACTATTTAAATATCGAACTTGACAATAAAAAAGAGTATCAATGGGCTGGATTATCAAAGCACCTCGGAATCCCCAAAAGAGTTCACATGCTGAATCCTCCTCTCCGAATTTTTAGCATTGCCTGCGGATAGTTTACAAGAATAACCAGTAAGTTAATGGATTTAAGTTTTACCCATACGCTAGACAGAAAATGTTGTTCTTTATATCTTGTGGTATTAAAGACGTTTTCCAGCAAGAGGTATCTTATACACAGATCTAATACAGTATCTAGAGTATATGTGTGAACCAAGAAATGATTTAACAGTGCTATGGACTCATTGACCTAGTCTCTAGGGCTGACTTGTATCCACTTATAATCAACCGCCGCAAGTCAAACTAAAAAGTATAAGATGTACTAATATTCTATAAGTTTTCGTCTGCATACTTAAATGTTCAGGGTGTCGCGTTCATAGTTTCATACAATGTACCCTTCATTAACAGATGTTCACCTGATATAAGTTCTATTTTAACTTAAACTTTCACAGAACTCCATTGTATCGGTCCATCCTAAGGTTCATTCCCACTAAACAGAGACAAGACTACGTTACTCAAACTACGTTGAGAAAAAAAATATATTTACTTTAAGGTTGATAGACAGATCATCAATTTTGCTAACAGAACGTTATGGTAAGCAAATCTGAAGTGGTATTCAGAGAACAAGGCGACAAAACGACCTTGCTTTCAGCACCTATCCTTTATCATTTAGAATTCAACGTAAGGCCAAATAAAGGTGAAAGGAAGATGAAGATCATTACTTGCTCTAACAGTCTCTTTGGCATTTTTCACAGCTAATTCGACAAGTTTGGGATTAATAGACGACAACCCGCTAGGTTCCTGCGACTTCCGTTCTAGAAACTTGGCTAATGCAGCAGCTTTGTTAGTCTTCATTGGTCCTCCTGGGTGTGCCAATCTGCAAATATACAGATGCTAAAAAAATCATCAAATCTGTCTATCAAAAGGCAACAACAGAATTTCGTTTTTAAAGGCGTTTAGCATTGCGTTTTTAAACTGTGTCTGTCTAACAAATTGTGTTTTCAAGTCACATATGACGAGTTTTTTAGTTATAATAAACTTATAAACATGACTATAACAGAGAATCTAATAGCGATTAGAGCCAAATAATCAGTGTGGGGATGCTTATAAAAACTACTTATCTGAAAATACCCGATAAGCAATTTGGAAAACGAATAAGAAACTCCCAGACTAATTATGCGAAACTGCTTATTCCACAGTCACATAATCAGATGGCGTTTGGAATTGCATTAATATTCTGCTTCTAGTTACATAAAAGTACTTTTTAAGCTATTAAAAATAAGCACTTGCGAAAATATTGTTTGTAGTTGTGTTTCGGATAGAGAGCAGCTTACTTTAACTAAAAATAAGCAGATAAGATAAAACTGGTTATGCTTAAGAATAAGCAATCCGTAAAATACGGTGCAACAATAATAGTAAGCAATTAATCCGTTTGTATATTTGTAGCATTTGTATACCAAGTTCAAAAACTCCCAAATAATGTGTATCTATTTAAATTCCAAATTGAAACAAAATTTGCATAAAATAAAAAAGAAAAAGAAAAGGTTGACCTAGATCGGGAAACAGATGGGGCGGAAGAAGGAAGAGGTGCAAATTTGCTGCCGCGGAGAGCCTTTCGTTCATCTTCTGTTAATCCCTCCATTATTATATTCCGGCAGCCCAACCAATCTGTGTCAATTTAATTAATTTTTACAAAATATTATTCAAAAGGGAGGAGGAGCAGGAGGAGGGTTGTTAGAAAGATTTTCGATATCTCAAATTGTCCCTCCCTCCAATTTTAGGCCTGTTTGGGACTGCTTGCCTGCTTCTTTCTTTTACCTTTTTTTTCAAAAAACTAGTTATATATGGTGCATAATTTGGGGTGTAAATGAGACGAGACAACTAGCGAATTATTTATGATCGACTCATAAACTAATCGAAATCGACTTAATTTAAACGAGTCGAGCTCATGTTCGAGCTACATGAATATATTTTCGAGTCTCGTGCTTGAGTTTTATACAAGGTTATAAATGCCGTGAGGCGTGGCGTATCGGCACGCCTCATGCTTTACGAGCCATGGCGAAGTCATGACGTTCTTTAAGGTGACAAAAAAATATTTATAGATTTATCATTTATGTTATAGTATCATATTTCATATACATTTATACTACTATATTAGACATTTAGCCTAATACTTATTATATACTAGTATTTGTCAGGCTCAAATACGAAATAGCCCAAATTCAAAATATTGGTTCAAAATAGTTAAAAAAAAAAAAAAAAAAAAAAAAAAAAAAAAAATCATCCAAAATGGCTCGCCATGCCTTACCAAAAGGCGCGCCTTTTTCCACGCCATGGTCCATTTTGTGGCGGCAAGGCCACGCCTCGCGCCTTGGCGACCCCTTGACGCGCCTTTTAAAACACTGGTTTTATATGACGAGCTCGAACTCGAAATATAAAGCTCGACCAAGCTCGAGTTTTAGTATTCTGGTTGAGCTCGAGTTTGACAATGCTCGGCTCATTTATACCCTACGTGCACGCATAGGGTTTTGGCATACATTAGTTATAACATAAGTTACAATATATCTAAATTTAAATTATTTGTGAATAAAATTTGTATGCTTTATAATTTTAATAATACATTTGGTTAACAATGTAAATTTTTATCTTTGCATGCTAAAATTTGTCTAGTGCATACACGAGTTTGTTAAATACTACCTTCGTCTTAAATTATAAGTTCAGTTTGACTTTTTATATCGAACTTTGACCTTAAATATTTTTGTTTATAATATATATCACTTGATGAAAATTACACAAAATGAAAATACATATAAAACACTATCCATTTATATATTTTGCATCAAATATTATATAATGCAATCAAAAATATTTGAGGTCAAAGTTTAATTAAAAAAGTCAAACTGTACTTATATTTTGAGACGGAAGAAGTAAGTTTTATAGATAACATTATGTAAAATCTTTTATATATATTTATAATATTCGTGTCAACGTGGGTTTTTACATAAATTCTTTATTATGTATTGATATTCATTAATATTTTGTACTGGGTTTTTTTGGCCGAATGATTTGATTTTGTTTAATTGTTTATGGAATTATTTGATTTTGTTTAATTGTTTATGGTGTGTTAAGGTTGATGTTGTTATAAGGGCCCGTTTGGTATATGGGAATTAGAGGGTATGGATTCAAAGAAATTACAAATCATTTGTTTGGTGTGTATTTTATTTAGTGGCAAAGGGTATAGAATGAAATATATCATTCCATGGTACACTAGTGTCTTTTGCATGAATCCAACCAATAAGATAATTGTATTGTACTTTACTAATTTTTTTAACCACATGTTTACTTATATCTTGTACTTTTTTATTTTTAAAATAATATATAATATCTCAATTTAAATATAAACAAATATATAATTTAAATACTTTTTTAGTTTCTCTCTCCTCCTTTTCTATCAAACAATACCAAATCTAAATCCGATTCTAAAACCACTCACAAACCAAACGGGCCCTGCCCGAATGTAATATTTTGAGACGGAAGGAGTAAGTTAACTATTGATATTATTATTTTTTTTTATATAAATGCATTTTAATGGCATGTAATGATCATTAAAAAATTATATTTTTCAAATATCTTTATTAGGCTTGAGCATCGGGTCAAACCTGACCCAACCGACAAAAACGACCCTGCCCGAAAACCAAAAAAGAAAAAAATCTCAAACCAAGAACCGAACCAAGAAATATATATCAAAACCGAACCGAATAAATCTGTTTGGGTCAGTTTTCGGGTTTTGAATTGAAAAGACCGACAAAAACTGAATCGAACCAAAATAAATATACAAAACCGAAACCGGACCGAAAAAGGTCGGTTAGGTTCGGTCTGGTTTCGGTCGGTTTGTCGGTTCGGGTCGGTATTTGGAAGGATTAGATTTTAAAGAGTAATTACATGCATCAATGTTATATATACAATATCATTTATTTATTTTTATTTTACTGTAACTCGTGCGGTCGTGTCTTCATTTTGATATTTATTTTATTTCTAATGATAATTTTAGCCGTATTTAATTTTTAAATTCGTGTACGTGCTGATTAAATTTATAAAAAAATAAAATAAATAACGAGTTAATGCAGTTATTTAGATAGTTTTAAAGGTTAAAAACGTGTCTCAAAATAAGAATTCGAATGTGTGTTTTGGAAATTGCATAAGCGATTAAAAAGTTCAAAAGAAAATTCGGAAAGAAGGATAACTACATGGAAATGGACTTACATGTGTACTTCAAATGAATACTAGAGTTGGAGAAAAAGTTCGGTAAATGTTGGTTGATATATATAGCCAGCCTTTAATCCTTTATAGTTTATATATTTTCAATAACATGTGTACTTCTACATATTTGCAGAGAATTTCCAATAACACTTTAAGTCTGCATGCTTCGATATTATTCCATCAAATCTTCTATAGTAACGCTGAATTCTCTTAAACAATTGACTTGTATGAAAAATGTACCTTCTCATGATAATCTTCATGACCGAGGCCATAACTTTATGAGTCGTCAGCCATGACAATATGATGGGTCGTAACTAAGCCATGACTCAAAAACTCAACCTTTTGAAAGATGTTGAAATCTTATAAACCTCGGGAGCTTTATGATGTGCTCATTAGTTACAACAAACATTATACCATAATAACAACAAGCGGGCTTTGAAGCCCCTTTGCTTTTATCCTTGGGTCGGAAAAGGACAACTGTAAAGCTACAGTTGCCTGTGAGGGAGTGTACAGGAACTCTATTATTTTAATCCATATATGGTTCTTTGAGTGCCCGTTGTTTCTACCTACAGTGTATACCTTTCTTCTAGCCACATATTTAGGTTGCTTTATGTTGAAGTAAAACCTTGTAAGTGGGTTCTACCTTTAAGCTTGCCGTCCGGCCTCAGATAATGCCCTGCACAAGAGTAGCACACGTTAGGCTCGCCTCGGGTTTTATCCCAAGACCAACCTCCGGTGTGAGGATGAGTATGTGTAAGGATGAAAGGTTTATAATAAATGCTAGTAAGAGTATAGTGTGTGTGTTAGTTGAATCATAAATGAAGTGAAGGGTATTTATACTACTCATCTTATTACCTACTCTGCCTTGGGAAGGAGCAAGGCCATACCTGGTTGTTGGATGTCAGAGCAAGTGGGAGACACGATCCCTGAAATCCTGGGATTGTGTTATGTCATCGGTTCCTACCCGTCGAGACTTTTCCTTCGGCCTGTGCTCTTCGGCTCGACCTATATGAGCCGAATGGTTTCCAGCCAATCGGCTACATACGTCAACATGTCCCCCCCCCCCCAGTATTGGAGTATCGGTTCCGACCGATGCTCCAATTCCGTTATGCGTGCGAGTGCCGTTGGTCCCTTGCCGTTTGTGGTGGAAATGCTACGCGTTTTTGTACGAAGTTTATTCACTGCGTCAAAATTACCCTTATGCCCCCCTTTGACAGCTGGTTACCACTTAGGTTTTGCGCAGACATCAAACGGTCCCAGCTTAGCCACGTGTCGAGGGTGGTACGCGATACGACGTTTCACACATCCCCATATCGACTATATATATCACTTCTTTACTCTTCATTTTTACTTTTTACTGTGTTTTTCTTCAAATCTCTTCGGTTGCTTCTTGTTATTTTGCAAGGCTATTCCGAGGTGCGTTTCCACCCTTCTTATTTTTGCTACTTCGTATTGTTTTTTACCATGGCCGTAAGTGAACCTGGGGAGATGAACGTTACGGTTGACCCACCTTTGTTACTGACATCCAAACCTCCCG
Organism: Artemisia argyi; assembly: GCA_030686995.1. NCBI lineage: Eukaryota > Viridiplantae > Streptophyta > Magnoliopsida > Asterales > Asteraceae > Artemisia > Artemisia argyi. The sequence continues at coordinate 172,902,566 of CM060696.1, read as the reverse complement.
GTAAGTTTGATATGCATATGCACCCATCTAGGCTTTCCCAGAGAGATCTAGACGATATGATAATAGAATTCGGAATCCCGCTAGACCTTCATCCCATACTTCCCCCCCCCCCCCCCCCCAGATCTCACCATGAACGAATTGCCGGGAGACAAAATAGGGGTGTACGTTCAACTCATGAGATTAGGAGGCGTTAGGATACCTTTCTCAGCTTTCCTTTTAAGCGTCATAGACCATTTTAACGTGCATCTGTCTCAGTTAGTTCCGCTGGGTGTAAATAGGGTGATGTTGTTTGAGGTTCGGTGTTATAGTTTAGCGGTTGTGCCCACAGTCTCCTTGTTCCGAGTGTTCTACCGATTATGTAAGCAGGGACACAGGTTCTCATTTGAACATCGGACGGGTAAACATGCCAAAACGTGCTTTATTGAGATTTTGACAAGTTTGAAACGGTGGAAAGATTTTTTCTTTTTGATTGACCGGAGGGCTATACCGAACGCTATGCCGTGGAGGCATAGGGATTCGCAGATAACGGATCGTTTCCCAACCGGTTATTCCCAGCGAGATGCCAACACACTGGCTCTTCGACCTATAGTACTTCGGAAACCACCGAACAGTCTTCTTTGGGTGTATGGGCTTACCAACACCTTCCGGATATCGGGTCATCATCTTGTTTTCAAGAATGCCGGAGGGGAGGGTAAGAAGGGGTGTTTATTATTACTATTATTTACTTCGGACTATCTGTACTTGTTTTGATTGTGTGTTTTTCCTTTGTAGTGATAACTATGTCTAAGTATCTTGAACTTCCGGAACTCGAAGGGTCTGCTGTGAGCAAAGGAGATCCGTTGGCGGAGAACCAACCCCGTCCGAACAAAACGGCCGAACCCCTCGCTCCCGATGTTGCAATTCCCGAGAAAACTTATGCACAGCTAATGGTTGAAACGGCCAATTCCGATGTGGTGGCCGCTCGAGAAGAGAAGGAAAGGAAGAAACAGCAGACCCATCCTGTGGGTAAGAAGAAGGCTGCAGCTGGGCCGAGCCAGCCTAAGAAGAGGAGAAAGCTACAGGTTGAGAAGGAAGTCGTTGTCTCCGAGGAGCATACAGTGGATGTAAATCCCATCAACCAAGCTGAGCCGTCGGAAAGGGCTGAGCGGGAGAATGACGGTGGTCAAGGCCCCAATGATCCGGTTGAGAATGCCGAAGAGGAGCATCATTCTTTGGAAAAATCCAACACTCCTCCTGCTCAAAATGACGAAGGGTTTCAGAATAATCCCCCTCCGACCCCGTCTGATGGTGAGAACCATCCTCCTTTTCCTAGTCCGGTTTTAAAATATACTTATCCTTACCTAACTGTTTATATCTTTTTGTACAGCCCATTCAGAGCATCAAGCTTCTAGAGCTCATGTGCAGACCGGAGAGAATCAACCGTTGTCTGAAGGTGCGTTTAGTTATCCTCTTTTTTTTTTTTTTTTTTTTTTTTTTTACTTAGTCGTTCGGCCTTATTATTTTCAGGTCACACTGATTTGACCGGAGGTTACTTCATCCCCGGTTGGACCCTCAGGGATGACGTTCGTATGAACTCATTCCGAGCGTGCCGTGAGATGATGTCACATCTTGCCACTCCTGCTGAAGAAGAAGCGCTGGCCAGTCTGAACAATAATCAGCTTGTCCGACAATCTTACACCAACTGTGGTTCCGGTGTGGTACTTCAAGCAGAGGTGTTGAAGAGATTCAGCCAATTGAATCGAGACCACCGAGAGCTAAAGGCTACTCATGGGGAGTGTGAGTCTATTGTTGATGGGCTGAAGGACGAAAGGGATGCCCATATTGAAAAATTTGAGACCTTGCTGAAAGAGTTCCGTGTGCTGGAGAAAGAACAGCAGGAGGAGAGGAGTGCAGCCTCCATCCGGGAAAAAGGGTTGGTTGATCAGCTGGAAGAAATTGAGAAGGAGAAAAATGAGGCAACAAGTTTGACTGGCGGAGAAATCCACGGAGGCCGAAAGGCCTGCGACAGAGAATAAAAGCTTAACTGCTCAGTTGGCCGTTGCCGAGGTTGTTCGCCAGAATACCGTTAAGGAGTTAATCCCTGCCGCCTTCCGAAGGCTTTTCCAGAGTGATGAGTATAAGAGAAGTCTTGGAAAGGTCTATAGCTTATCTTATTCCGGGGGATTCATAGACGGTGTTCGTACCGAAAGGAAACCGGAGGATGCAGAAAAGATCTTGCAAAAGATAAAAAGGCTTAATATGGAGGCTCCAAAACTATGGAAGCCGGAATATCATAAGCTTTTTTCAGCTGAATATCCGTATGTTCAGAAGCTTGCGGAATCCTTCCAACTTCCCCTTGGTGACCAAATTAACCTCCTACCGGCAGAGCCTGTCAAGAAGAAAACTCCTTCTCCAGCTGTTGCTCCCCCTCCACCAAAGGTTGACTAGAATTTTTATCCGGGGTGCCTGTACTCCTTTTTGTGTCCTTTTGGATTGTAATTACTTTTAACACATATTGGATTGTAATCGTGTTACCAAAGGACATTCTTGTTCCCATATATATGATCATTTTGTTTTTATGCGTTCTCTATATATCTTATATATTTTTTATGCGTATAAGTAGATGGACGGAGTGTTTTTGCACGATCCGTATAAGTAGATGGACGGAGTGTTTTTGCACGATCCGTATAAGTAGATGGACGGAGTGTTTTTGCACGATCCGTATAAGTAATTTGCACAATCTTTTAGGAAAATTCGCTTCCCGTAATGTGGGGAAGACGTAGGCTATCATTAATCGTCACAAACATTTTACATAAAACAGTTTCGTAAGTTGGTTGCATGCCAGGTCCGAGGAATTTCCTTGTCATCCATACTAGCAAGTTTGTACGAACCATTTTGGTATGCTTCCATTACCCTGTACGGCCCTTCCCAGTTCGGACCCAGTTTCCCCTGATTTTCAACCCGGCTAGCTTCGTTTTTTCGGTACACAAAATCCCCAACCTTAAAAGCCATCGATTTAACCCTTCGGTTATAGTATTGCTCGACCTTCGCTTTATATTTTGCTTCACGAATCGCTGCCATCTCACGCCTTTCTTGCAATAGATCCAAATTTAGCCGTTGTTGCTCTTCACTATCCTCCGGATTGTAAAGCATGGTTCGGTGTGTGGGCATTCCTATTTCCGCCGGTATCACTGCTTCGCTGCCGTACGTCAGGCTAAAAGGTGTTTCACCATTGCATGTTTTCATCATGGTTCGGAATGCCCATAGAACGTTCGGCAGTTCATCTGCCCATCCGGCCCTTTCCCTTCCAAGTCTAGTCTTTATGCCGTGCATCAAGCTCTTGTTTGCTCTTTCGACTAATCCGTTTGCCTGTGGATGTGCTACAGCGGTGTTTATTTGTTTTATTTTTAGCTTCTCGCACCATCCTTTAAAAGGATCATTAACAAAGTTTGTTCCATTATCTGTTACAATGATCCCTAGTAGACCGAATCGACAAATGATATTCTCCCAAACAAATTTCTTCACGTCTTTGCCGGTGGTTCTGACTAGCAGTTTGGCTTCTATCCATTTCGTGAAGTAGTCCACTGCTACAATCACATATTTCAACCTTCCGGGTGCTTCTGGAAAGGGACCTAACATATCCATCCCCCATTGATAGAAAGGCCATGGTGCCATTATGGATGTTAAATTGGTTTTGGGCAGCTTTGGTACCGGAGAGTGGATTTGGCAGGAGTCACATTTCTGAATCTCTTCTTTTGTATCTTTGTGCATCGTCGGCCAGTAATACCCCTGCCTTATTAACTTAGCCACTACCGACCTGGGTCCGGAGTGCATTCCACATATCCCCTCATGAACCTCCCGAATGATGTAGTTTGCTTGCAGAGGTCCTACACACCGTAGCATTGGGTTCAAGTAAGACTTCTTGAAAAGTACACCATTTTCCATTACGTATTGCGGAACTTTCATTCGTAAGGTCCTAGCTTCATTGGGATCCGCAGGCCAGACACCTTCGTCCAAACATCTGATGATGGGGGTCATCCAATTGTCTTCTTCTTCTTCTACTATTGCTCCCACCTGTTTCTCTTCGGTTGACGGTTTCCGCAGCACTTCAACCAGTATTTCTTTGGTAAGATGGTTGAAAGCTACCGATGCAAGTTTGCTTAACACATCGGCTTTGTGATTCTGGGTTCTTGGTATGTTGTAAATTTTAAACTTTTTGAAGCCCCCAATATACTCTTTTGCTTTCGCTAGATATTGCATCATACTCTCCTTAGTTGCTACAAAATTTCCGTTTATTTGGCTTGCCACTAACTTAGAGTCAACTCTCACTTCCAACTCCTCTGCCTTCATTTTCTTAGCGATTCTTAAGCCGGCTAAGAGTGCTTCGTATTCTGCTTCATTGTTAGTACTTGGGAAGTCGAGACGAAGTGCATACGTATGTTCGACTAAATCAGGCCCGATCAGCACCAATCCCGCTCCGGATCCTTTCTTGCTGGAGGCCCCATCTGTGTAAAGGATCCAGTTGCCCGGTTTCGAGACTTCTTGTACTTCCTCTCGAAATCCTTGCTCAGCACCCTCCGGCTCAACTGAGATTTCTGAAATAAAATCCGCGAGAACCTGTCCCTTGATTGCATTCCTCGGAATATAATCTATATCATAAGCTCCTAGCTCTACCGAATATTTGGCCATTCTTCCAGATGCCTCGGCTTTGTTAAGGATTTACTTTATGGGCTGATCTGTTATGACTTTTATTGGGTGGGCTTCAAAATACCTCCTCAGTCTACGAGACGCGTGTAGGAGAGAGAGGGCCAACTTCTGAACCGGAACATAATTCCTCTCGGCTTCTTGCAACGTTCGGCTTACATAATGAACAGGTAGTTGCCTATCTTCTTTCTCGGCCATCAAGACTGCACTAACGGCACCTTGAGCTGCGGCAAGGTATATGTACAAGGTTTCTCCCTTCCTGGGGGTAGATAATGTTGGTAAATCTAGTATTAGCTTTTTGAGTGACTTAAAAGAAGCCTCGGCCTCTTCCGTCCATTTGTATTCTTCTTTGTTCTCTTTGGTTATGTTTTTTAACGTGTCAAAGAATGGGAGTGATCTTTCAGCCGACCGAGAAAGAAATCTGTTTAGTGCGGCTAATTTCCCACTCAGAGATTGCATTTCTTTCAAAGTCTTTGGGGATTGCATTTGTGAAATTGCCTTCGTTTTCTTGGGGTTTGCTCTAATACCTTCGGAGGTTATCATGTATCCTAGGAATTTTCCTTCTTCTACACCAAATGAGCATTTCTTAGGGTTCAACTTCATGTTAATTCTCCTTAGGTTATCAAAGGTTTTGGCAATATCTGCCAACATCTCTTTTTCCCCTTTACTTTTAATCACCATGTCATCCACATAAGCTTCCAAATTTCTTCCTATCTGTGTCCGGAAGGCAGAATCAACCAGACGTTGGTAAGTTGCTCCGGCGTTCTTCAGACCAAACGGCATCTTTGTATAGCAATAAGTTCCTTGTTCCGTGTAGAACGCCGTCTTTTCTTCATCTTCTTCCGCCATTTGTACTTGATGGTATCCCTTATACGCGTCCAAGAAGCATTTGTACTTGTATCCTACCACCGACTCGATTTTCCAGTTAATCTCAGGGAGAGGGTAATAATCCGGCCTAACAATACCGGCTCTTAGCCACTCCTCCACTTCCTTCAATATCACTTGATTCTTTTCAGACGAGAGACTTCTTCTCTTTTGGGCGACCGGCGTGTCTGAAACATTCACGTTCAAGTGATGTTTAATCAACCTCCTAGGAACACCGGTCATATCGGAGGGTTGCCAAGCGAATACATCATTATTCCTTCTTAGAAACTCGACCAGATACCTTCGACACTCCTTGGAGAATCCAATACCTATAGCGACTAGTTGGTCCGGATACGCTGGGTTCACCAGCACCTCTTCCATTGAAATACTCTCCTTGTCTTTCTCCTCCGGTATCACTTTTCCTTGTGGGCTATCTTGTTGGCCTTCCTCAATCCTTCGGCATTGTAGAACAGCCGCGGATCTAGCCTTTACGGTGGCCACTCCTCGGGGAGTGGGAAACTTGATCATGGAGTGAATAGTAGATGGAACAGCCCTAAGCCCTTTCAACCCAGTCCTTCCTAGTATAACATTGTAAGGTGACGGGGATTGTACCACACAAAATTTCATCATGGTCTTTCGGAACAACCCATTGTCACCGAATTTTACCTCTAATTCTATCTTTCCCAACGGCCTGTTTGTTTCCCCAGAGAAACCAATTAACGAAGTACTGGTTTCTTCCAATCTCTCCTTAATGGCCGTATCTAAATTACGGAAACAATGCTCATACATTACGTTGACAGAAGACCCTTCGTCTACATATATTCTCCTTACTAGGTATCCTTCTATGTCTCCCTCTATGATAAGTGGTTCCTCTGACAAATCACTTGTCGACACAGGTGGGAATACTATCGGTACTTTCATCCACTCTTCGTCCCAGCCTCCGTACTTTCTTTTCTGGACGATAGGAGAGCTCCGAATCATGTTAATCACCTTGTTCTTTCCTTTGTCTTCTTTTTTAGGGAAATCCCTATTTCCTGCGGCATCCCTTTGCTTCCAGTCTCTGAGTAAGTGATCGAGTTTTCCTGACTTCAATGCCATCTCTAATTGCTTTTTGAGTTGATGACAATCGTTCGTGAGGTGGCCCCTCTCCCCATGGTATTCACAGAACCTATCCATGTTTTCTGCCCTCGGTCTCCCAATCATCGGCGGAGGTTGAGGCAGATTCAACTGACGTTCGGTAGTTAAGATTTCACGTGGAAGTTTTACCAACAAGCCTATGTTCGTACGCTCAACATTGCTCCGAAATGGTTCTGAACGTTGGTAATTACCTCGGCTATTTACTTCGTTCCGTCCGGAATTGGTTCGAGGAGCAATGTAAGGTTGGAATACATCTCTTCGTCTCTGGTCATTTCGACGATCTACCACGAACTTGTTTCCTGAGCCTCCTCTGGCCATGCGATCTCCCCTGGGAGCAAAGTAGTTCCCCTGGCCTATATCTATTCCCTCCCCTTTGGGCAGTTCTGTATCCCGGAAGGCTTTCTCAGACCTTATGAAGTCGTCCACTCTGGCGAACATCTCGGTCACCGTTCGTGGCACCCTATCTGAGAACTTCTTAGCAAGAGCTGGACATTTATGTGCACCCATGAAGGCCGAAATGCGCATGATCTCCAGAACCCCACTGATATAGCTTGCTTCATCTGTCCACCGTTCTTTGAAATCTGGTAAAGATTCATGTGCCCTCCGGACAATTTTAGTGATTTCTGTAGGGTCTTTAGTACACTTCTTCCTTAACGAAAAACGAGTTGAAAATTGTTCCCTTAAACTGTTCCAACTGTCTATACTACCCGGCTCCAGCCGTTCGAACCATCCTCCGGCGGCTCCATCCAGCGTTTGTTGGAACATGAGACACCAAGTTGGCATCGGCCATTGCCCTTGGTTGGCAGCTCCGGTGAACCTGGTAAGGTGGTCATTCGGATCCGTCGACCCATCATAAAACTTCATGTTCAACGGCATTACATAGTTTTCTCCTGCGAATTCTACTATTCGACGGGTGAACGGAGACCTTAGGACTTCCTTAAAAGGTTTTTTCAGATCCTCCTCGGCCTCTGTTGTTTTCTCTTTTCCTTTATCTTTGTCATTCTCATCTCCGAAATCCAGGCGTATGGGTTGGACCATCCTTCCACCCTTTGCATTATGCTCCTTAATAAGTTCCGTTAGGGATGCCATCTGACTGAGTATCATCGCTTGAAGGTTGGACGAATCGTTCTCTGAATCGTCCTGGTTGTTCGTGTTGTCGTTGTTATCCCCACTCCCTCCGACCTGGGGATCAGGTGTGTGAAAGGGGCGGAGAGGAGGTGGTCCCGACATTCGGATTCGATTGGTAGAATGAATAGCGGGTCCCACGGATGGCGCCAATTTGTTGAAGTAAAACCTTGTAAGTGGGTTCTACCTTTAAGCTTGCCGTCCGGCCTCAGATAATGCCCTGCACAAGAGTAGCACACGTTAGGCTCGCCTCGGGTTTTATCCCAAGACCAACCTCCGGTGTGAGGATGAGTATGTGTAAGGGTGAAAGGTTTATAATAAATGCTAGTAAGAGTATAGTGTGTGTGTTAGTTGAATCATAAATAAAGTGAAGGGTATTTATACTACTCATCTTATTACCTACTCTGCCTTGGGAAGGAGCAAGGCCATACCTGGTTGTTGGATGTCAGAGCAAGTGGGAGACACGATCCCTGAAATCCTGGGATTGTGTTATGTCATCGGTTCCTACTCGTCGAGACTTTTCCTTCGGCCTGTGCTCTTCGGCTCGACCTATATGAGCCGAATGGTTTCCATCCAATCGGCTACATACGTCAACACTTTACAAACTTTTAGATTAGGTGGCTCAATTATTGTTAGATCAAAAGAGGCGAACCAGGTTTCTTCACTGACCAAATTGCCTCGTTAGTGACTTAGTGGAATATTGGTTTGTCGCATAAAATGTATATGTTGTTAAAGTAATTTACGAATTAAAGACACAAAGTAAAATGTGATACGAATACATAAATCAAAATAACGAAATTGAAATAATTAAAAAGGGAGAAAACGTCTCATCTCACCACAAAAGGTGGGGGTAAAATACGATATAGGGACGTGGGATGGCTAGGAGAAGGTTGTGGCTCGTTTCTTTGTACACCAAAGATCAGGGCCGTCCCATGAATTTATAAAATCTTTGAGGGCCCTGGACGAAATTAAATAATGAGGCCTTTCGATAAGGAATGCTATTTATAAGATATAATATAATTAGTTAGCTAAACGTTCTAACATATTACTTATTTAAGATAGTTTCTCATCTATATACCTTTTTCTTTGTGAAAATATAATTATTAACGGGACAAATTTTGAGGCCCTTACAAATTTTGGGGCCCTGTGCGGTCGCTCACCTTGCACACCCTCAAAGCCGGCCCTGCCAAAGATATAGTAACGAGTGTTTGTTTGTCCCTTGCTTGGTTCGAATTCCTCCAACTCTTGCCCAAGTGATTCGACCAAAGAACTTGCAAAAGACTTAGAATATATTTGAAATGTGAATTATTTGAGGGAGTGTGTTAAGTCGATTTGCATGCATGCTTTTATAGTAGATTTTTGGAACGTGTACATGCAAGAACTCAAATGATGGCTCATTATTAGGGTAGTAAGAGGTTACTAGTGTGTAATAGTGAGTCAAAGGGAAGTTGGTAACATGCATCGTCCTTGTGTAGTATTCGATCAAAGAGAAGAAACAAAATGTAATTATGGTTTGCTCGTTTGGTACTTGGTGTTGGTTATTATATGTTTGAGTGTTCCCAGAACAGGGTTAAGATAATCAATGAGTACCGGATATTCACTTGAAATCGTGTTATCACTTTCGAATAGAAACTATTCGACCCTATGCCTGGGTTACACGAATATCTCTATGGGATAAGACCAAGTGATGTTCTTGTTTTAGGCATAAATCAAGAACAGAAAGGTGTTCAAGTATTTAAGCTTTGTGTTGTATATATCGTGTCCATGCAGAATGTTATGACCTCTATTTATAATAGAGAATACTCAAACCCTAGCCCATGGAATTATGTATAATTAACGGCCCATTAATTATAACATAATACTTTTCATAATAGTAGGAATCAGTGGTTATCAGTGGAAACAATAACACTATCAGTGGTAATGTTAACACATCAGTGGAAACAATAACACTAGCAGTGGTAATGTTAGCACATGAATGGAAACAATAACACTAGCAGTGGAAACTAGCAGCAGAATCCACTGTCAGTAGAATCACACTATCAACAGAAACAGATTCATGCTATCAGCAGAATCAATACATAACCACTATTGAGTCAGGGGATTCAGTGACCAAATGGGTGTACACTCCGTACTTCCAAACCCATTACCAGGTGTGAATTAATCCCTCAAGTGCACTAAATTTTCCAACAATCCTCCCCAAATTTAGTTCACTTCCTTTGCATGAAAAATAAACACAAAACAAAATATATGCATAAATGAAAATATCTTGAAGATTGAATTCTCATCTTAGTACATTACACGTTCAAATATTCGAGAATCAGGGTTCTAAGAATTGAACCCTTCAACACATTTGAATACCTGAAGATAAAATACACATACATTTTCAAACACTTAAATAAACCTGACACTATACAAGCCATGTGTCCATACCCAATTCATAAATGTTGTAAAAGCTAAAAATCCAAAGCTTCCAGAAGCGGCAAAACTTCAACATTTACATAGGTGGTTCCTCTTTATTCATGCTCCTGCTTAGCACTTTTTCAAAGAAATTAACCATTGAGAAGTAAAGACTTCATCCTTCTTATCCAGCAGGTTCTGAGCACAACCTTGGGATGACAATAAAACATGTGCTCCAGTCCACTAAATGTTCAGCTTTCCACATTGAACTCAGCTCCCAAGTTTCCTCAGGAGGGAGTTGGGTGTCTTAGCATTCAGTGACTAATTTGGACTTCAAACCCATCCCTTTAGCAGACTTTAAAACCAAGTCTCTAGCTAAACCCTTCGTCAAGTGATCAGCTAAGTTTTGTTGAGATCTAACAAACTCTATAGATACCACCCCATTCATGATAAGTTCACGAATTATGCTAAGTGTCTAGACTTCCCAAGTGTCTAGACTTCCCATTGTACATCTGGCCATAAGCCTTTGCCAATGTAGCAGCACTATCACAACGGATAGAAATAGGTGCTATAGGTTTAGGCCACAATGGAATCTCAAGAAGCAAGTTTTTCAACCATTCAGCTTCTTTTCCAGCAGCTGCTAAAGCCACAAATTCAGATTCCATGGTTGAACTGGTAATGCAAGTTTGTTTCTTAGATGCCCAAGAAATTGCACCTCCACCAAGTAGGAATACCCAGCCACTAGTAGACGAATTGTCTTCAGTGTTACTGATCCAACTTGCATCAGTGTATCCTTCTAATATAGAAGGATAACCAGTATATGAGAGACTATAATCCATAGTTTTCTTCAAATACTTAAAAACCCTCTGTATTGCTTGCCAGTGATGAGCACTAGGATTACTAGTATACCTGCTCAGTTTACCCACTTCAAAAGCAATATCAGGTCTTGTACAAGTCATTGCATACTGATGCGTGGGAATCGCACCTTGCTTTACCTCTCGAGGGATCTCGCGAGGCTTACAACCCCCACCAGGCAGTGTACCTGATCGTTGTAGTATAGTATAGTGACAAGTACCGGGGGATTGATCGTTCAGCTTAGGAATAGTGTCGCTAGGATTAGAAAACCTAGTTAATAGTTCTAAAGGTGAGAGATGATTATTTTTGTGTTTTTATATTTTTATGAAAGCAAGTAAAATCTCGGGTTTTGGAAGAGTGGGCGGAATTAGTTGCTATTCAACTAACCCAAAAACTATTATATAATTAATTAAACTAATGAAAATGAAATTACACTAATATTAAACTAAGGTTGTGAGCAGTGGTTGGAGAAATTGTGTTTACTTAGACTTCATTACTCCCTAGATATCTTTTACATGTCAATTACTTGTTACACTTGTATGGATGACGGATTGTATTCCTTAATACCATTCGTGGGGTGGCATACATAACTCCCCAACTCTATGAGCTCTTATCTCCTCCTACACCATGACCCAGCACAACTATAGGGATTGTAAACAGTGGCTCATGCATTAAATACAACCAATAACGACCTAGTACGCCTCGGTTCATGTTTCTTAAGACGTTCAAGCATGTTACCATTTGGAGATCTGCCAGTTTTCTTAAGCCTAACATATAATATCATTCATCCAAAACAAGAATAGACAAGTAATCAACACATAATCAACATCTAGGTTTCATTAGATCTAAGCAAACACAAAGTAAATCTAGCCTAGCATAGTAGAATTAAGATAAGAACAAAAGATAAACAACCAACACATAGACATATTGATTGAATTAAGAGTATACTTATCTCAATTACAATGCAAGGTCTCAAGGGTTTGGAACCCTTGAAAAACCTGTAAAAGAGGCACCAAAATCGTTTTTAGGGTTTCACCAAAACTTCTCCTCCCTTTTAATGAAAAAACTAGAAAACTATATATAGGAAAATCGTTCTGACGGCGTCAAGAGTAAAGTCTGACGCCGTCACCTCGCCGCCATATACTTCCTCGGACGCCCTAGATCCACTTGTGACGGCCTATGTGACGCCGTCACCACCTACGATATTTTATTCTTGGCCACTTTGACGCCGTCACCTATCCATCTGACGCCGTCACTAGCTACGATATTTAATTCTCCATGTCTGACGCCGTCACCTTGTATCTTCAGCATGGATTTTTTGGTACTTTGCCGTTTTCTTCACTTTATGCTCCAAAAACGTCCAAAATAGCCTCTTTTCCAGAATTCACTCTCCAAACACCTAAAATCACAAAAGGAACGATTTAGGGCAATATTTGATCAAATAAAGTCGAATTCGGGCTTAAATGACCCCCTAAAAACGGATCATTTTTCGCCTCATCATATACCCTTACACTTGAGATTTGCTTGTCCTCAAGCAAATGAGCTTTTATTCTACTCAAAAGACAAGTTAGGGGTCATTTAACACTAATATAAAAGTAATTACAACAAATAATCGTTCCACTAAAGACCAATAGACAAGCACGGAGGTCATACACAAGCACCTCACAAATAGTGTTTAGATACTCACATCTCTCGGGTGTAATAAAGTAATATAACATTATGGAAATGGAAGATATCTCTCACTACCTGTCATAGCAAAATAGATTACCATAGGCTTGGGAAAGGATCAAACCTCCACCACATGGCGTAAGCACCTAGGATAAACTATCAAAAAGGTCTTTTAAAGGGTTGTAACGTTAGGTATAGGGATATGAATTACACGGTTTTGTTGGATAAAGGAAGTTTTACTGGTGACGAGTTAACAATCTTGGTTAATTACATGTACAAGATGGCGTTGCTAAGCCAAGACTAGACTCAACTTAAGCTAACAAATGAAAAATAACAAAAACATAAAATGAACATAGAATGAAACGGGATGGTAGTCCGTATGTTTTTTTTCTCTTTTTTTCTTTTCTATTTTTTTTTCTTTTTCTTAATTTTTTCGATTTTTTTTTTTTTTTTTTTTTTTTTTTTTTTTTTTTTTGCATACACTTTCACCCTACCATCCAAAATAATACATCATAGGGGTATGAGCATTCCCCTTACACTTGAGTCTTTACATACTTTACATTTGACTAATCTAATAACTCGAATTAAGAAAATCAAAACACTTGGAGCACTTTTAAGATTAACGTACATATGGGGGTAATAATATGATGTTCTTCCCCATTACTCCATAAAATAAGTACTTACCCACGAGTCCCAATCGTCCCAAAACAATATGTACAAGGATATGACTCGACTTAGCAACCATGTAATCAATTAGAAAGTTAACTTAGGGTTTAACAAATAACAATAATGCACTAAAAATGAGCGCATACACGGAAGGCTAAGGCGATTTGGGTGTACATTTAAGTGGGGTGTAACAAATTCTTCCTTTAAGTAAGATGCTTAAAGTTAGAAACGAAAAGATAGGCTCGGAGGGGTGTACTAGGGGTATCGTGTACTAAAAATGAGTACAACGCTAAGGGTATGGGAAAAATTAGTTGACTTAACTAGCCAAGTAATATGACTTAAATGGTCAAGTAATTGTAATACGGGTTTAACACAAGGGTGATCCTAATGCCTCTTATCATGTAGTAAATCCTACCACACGAATGTAGTCTCACTAGCGGTCTCGGGATGCATCACTAACGCAAGTTCTAGAATCTAAATACTACCGGTACACTCATAAGCACCAATAATAAATGCTTTTCCTATCAAAACTAAAGGCGAACCTCACATTTTTGGGTGGAAAATTTTTCTGAATATACGGTTATGTGCTAGTCATACAATCTCCTATCCATGAGACGCTTGCTATGGCTAAAGTTTCACTCCTAAATGTTGTAAAAAAATTTAAATTTGGCGCTAAAATTACACTAACAAGTATTTCTCATAGTTTTATTACACATCTACTATCAAACAAAACAAACTCAAGCGAAAGTGCATATGTAAGGTATCATCTTTTTACCCTCCCCTTACACTTAGGATGAACATTGTCCCCAATGTTCAAGTAAAGAATGTAAAAGTTAAAAGTAAAGAGAATGAAATCAAATACTCCCCTGATTCGCTCGGTATGGATTATAGGTTGGCCAGGTTAAATCTTCTTCCAAGAAAACGAACAATCAAAGCTTCCCTTCCAGAATATAAATCATCTTCTTGTCTTAAATAACCTGTAAATCCTGACAAAAGTAGACAAGGCAACCTCGCGTAAAATCGGCGGCATCCTATATAAGTTACTAAATCCTAGAAAACAAAGTAAGATATAATGCTTGTGGAATGAAGTTTGCAGATTTCCTGGAGATTATAAAACTTAATGATTCACAAAAACCATAAGACTCCGTTAGAAAAACAAAACCGGTAAAATTTCCAGATTTTTAACTCCTGACGCCGTCAAGAGCAATAGCCTGACGCCGTCAGAATGGACCTGTAGAAATCTTTATGTTAAGTTTCCGGAAAATTTCTGGAAAAACTTTGTCCTACTTCCTGGAAAATCCTGCAAAACTCCATTATGACTCAATACAAGCATTTGACTCTAACAAATACGAATATACATGTTCATTAAATATTGTGGATAATCATGATCGGGTTGTTTCTTAAAAACATATTTGGGGTTTCCCCTTACACTTATCTTTTGCAAAAATACCTTTAGGTTGAAGTTAAGACTAGGCCAAACAACATAATAAAGTATTTCCACATTTTAATTTAAAAACATGATCAACCAACAATAAAAATAAAACATGCATACGGAAGCAAATAACAATCAAACAAATAAAATCACACAAAACATGGGTTGCCTCCCAAGAAGCGCTTTTCTTTATTTACGAGTCTTGTAGCTAGACTCAAAGTCGTGGGTTACTACGTGATTCGGGTGAGTTCCTCGTTGAGGATATCTTTGGGATCAAACTTGGGTTTCAACTTTCTATCGGTCTCCTTAGTGTGATATGACCTTTCAAACATTTCTCCATCCGGATCATACAAGGTCATTCTAATATGCCATGATCCGTCACCTTCTTTGGGTGGCTTGTCCCACCTCCACTCACACTTATCTCCCTCTCTTTTCCATTTATTCCTTTCTATGTTGACGGGCATTACGCTTAATAACTCAATCATCTTCCTAAAGACTAAGGGATCCTCAAAGGGGTCTAGCTCCTCATCTCTAGCAATGAGTTGTTCTACCGAATGTGTCTTCTCAACAAAATCCTTCTCTAGATAGAATGGGCATTGAGGTCCTATGAAATTCCTTTCTATCCAAGGCCCATATCTAGACGGTCTCCTATTCATCTCTACCCAATATGGTGTTGGTTCATCATTACAATCATAACTATGCTTCTTAACATCATATACCGACCAAGTATCGCCTTCTCCTACCGTTATCTTTGATTCCTTACAATCTATCATGGCACTAGCGGTTGCTAAGAATCCTCTTCCTACCAATAATGGGCATGTAGTGTCACTAACCATGTCTAGGACGTGAAAATCCGCTAATATAGTTAACTTTCCTACGTGAACAACTACATCCTTAATCATTCCAATTGGGTGTGCAATACTCCCATCCGCTAGACCTGTCAATACCTCCGTTTCCTCTAACTTTCCTAGCTTAAGAGTGGTGAATAAGGATAAGGGAATCAAGTTGAGGCTTGACCCTAAATCGGCTAATGTGTCGAAAGCTTCGGATCTTCCTATCTTACAAGGCAAAACAAATATACCCGGGTCATCAAGCTTTTTAGGTAACTTGTTTTGAACGAAAGCGGTCCCATTTTTGCCTAGCTTATACTTCTCATATTTTTCTAGGAGGGCGCTATAGTATGGAGCACGGGCTAAGACATCAATGACGGGGCGTTCAACGTGAAGTTCTTTGAATTCATCGTCAAGGTCTTGCGTAAGAGGTGTTTCAACAATGCTTTTGACCGGCTCTATAGTGGGAGTTTTAGTTGATTGGTCCTTATGGGGAACTTGGTTTTGCTTGAAACACGTGCTTGTTGATTTGACCGAATAATATTGTGGACACGAAGTGGGTGACGAAACGGATGATATGGAATTAACGGTTAGTTTCGGATTCTTGATTGTGTCACTTGGGAGTGCTCCCATTTCTCGGTCATTGAGAACTTTCAACAATGTGTCAATCCTAGTGGTCATCTCGCTTTGCTTTTGTTTGAAATCGGCTTCAAACTTGGATATGCGAGCTTCTTGAGATGCCATGAACTTTGACATCAATCCTTCAAGATTGTTGGTACTACCATAGTTGTTAGAAGGATTGTTGTTGAAGGTACGGTTGGAAGGTGGACCGTTTGATTGGTAACGATTAGGCGGATTGGAAGAATTGGGTTGATTTTGTTTCCACCTAAGGTTTGGGTGATTTTTCCAAGATGGGTTGTATGAATCACCGTATGTGTTTGGCTCGGGCTTGAAAGTGTACCACTTATCTCCCGCTTCGTCGGTACGCGTGGATGCGTAGTCCGCAAAAGCTGTTCCGGGGAGTTCCATACAATCACGAGTGTCATGGGGACCACTACATAATTCGCATGAAGAAGTGATTTTGTTCACTTGGCTTGAATGCTTCGGAGCTTCGTAAGATTTCATGAGAAACTTGACTTGGTCCTCAAGTTCCATGATCCTACGGTCGGGAGTGCTTGAATTGTTCGAAGGCAAAGATATTGCCTTGATCGTTTTGTTCAAATCACGGGGATCATTCCAACTTTCGTTGTCATAGAGAGCAAGATCTTCTATGAGTTCCCATGATTGTTCCGCACTAAGATCACGTAGCTTACCACCGGCCGATTGGTCAATGGTTCGCCTCGTGGGGATATCGATATGGTCATAGAAAATTTGGACTTGGAGCCAAAGATCTATGCCATGATGAGGGACTTTTTGGAGTAAGTCCTTGAAACGAGTCCATGCTTCATAAAGAGATTCATTTTGACGTTGTTGGAACATCAAGATGTCATTCCTAAGTTTAGTAGTTCTCCCCGGTGGGAAAAATTGAGCAAGGAAACGAGTGGTGAGATCATCCCATGTGGTGATGGATCCCGCGGGTAAACGCTCAAGCCATTGACTAGCTTGATCCCGTAGAGAGAATTGGAATAGGCGTAAACGGGTAGTCTCTCTAGTTTCAACACCTAGGTCTATGGAATCTACGATTTTGAGGAAATCCTTAAGGTGTTGGTTTGGATCTTCGGAACGAAGTCCATGGAATGCACATCCGCTTTGCACCAACCGGATGGTGTCGGTTCGCAAGGGGGTCACATTGGCTCCGGTGAGCTCAATGGTGTTTCGGTAGCCTTGGTGGCTAGGCCGGGAATACTCTCCTAAGGTTCGGGGCCTAAGGGGTTCTAATGGTGGGTTTTGTTGTGGTGGGATGATGGGTTCAAAGATGTTACCACCTTCCATGATGTCGGATGGTAAAGAGTTACGAACAAAGGCACGAAGAAATAAGATAGACTAAAGAAGACCTAAAAATAAAAATAAAAATCTTACTAGAAAGGAATCTAGCAAGTAGACCTAATAAAAAGAAATTCTAACCTAGACAATAACTATTCCCCGGGCAGCGGCGCCAAAAACTTGATGCGTGGGAATCGCACCTTGCTTTACCTCTCGAGGGATCTCGCGAGGCTTACAACCCCCACCAGGCAGTGTACCTGATCGTTGTAGTATAGTATAGTGACAAGTACCGGGGGATTGATCGTTCAGCTTAGGAATAGTGTCGCTAAGATTAGAAAACCTAATTAATAGTTCTAAAGGTGAGAGATGATTATTTTTGTGTTTTTATATTTTTATGAAAGCAAGTAAAATCTCGGGTTTTGGAAGAGTGGGCGGAATTAGTTGCTATTCAACTAACCCAAAAACTATTATATAATTAATTAAACTAATGAAAATGAAATTACACTAATATTAAACTAAGGTTGTGAGCAGTGGTTGGAGAAATTGTGTTTACTTAGACTTCATTACTCCCTAGATATCTTTTACATGTCAATTACTTGTTACACTTGTATGGATGACGGATTGTATTCCTTAATACCATTCGCGGGGTGGCATACATAACTCCCCAACTCTATGAGCTCTTATCTCCTCCTACACCATGACCCAGCACAACTATAGGGATTGTAAACAGTGGCTCATGCATTAAATACAACCAATAAAGACCTAGTACGCCTCGGTTCATGTTTCTTAAGACGTTCAAGCATGTTACCATTTGGAGATCTGCCAGTTTTCTTAAGCCTAACATATAATATCATTCATCCAAAACAAGAATAGACAAGTAATCAACACATAATCAACATCTAGGTTTCATTAGATCTAAGCAAACACAAAGTAAATCTAGCCTAGCATAGTAGAATTAAGATAAGAACAAAAGATAAACAACCAACACATAGACATATTGATTGAATTAAGAGTATACTTATCTCAATTACAATGCAAGGTCTCAAGGGTTTGGAACCCTTGAAAAACCTGTAAAAGAGGCACCAAAATCGTCTTTAGGGTTTCACCAAAACTTCTCCTCCCTTTTAATGAAAAAACTAGAAAACTATATATAGGAAAATCGTTCTGACGGCGTCAAGAGTAAAGTCTGACGCCGTCACCTCGCCGCCATATACTTCCTCGGACGCCCTAGATCCACTTGTGACGGCCTATGTGACGCCGTCACCACCTACGGTATTTTATTCTTGGCCACTTTGACGCCGTCACCTATCCATCAGACGCCGTCACTAGCTACGATATTTAATTCTCCATGTCTGACGCCGTCAAGAAGGAAGTCTTGACGCCGTCACCTTGTATCTTCAGCATGGATTTTTTGGTACTTTGCCGTTTTCTTCACTTTATGCTCCAAAAACGTCCAAAATAGCCTCTTTTCCAGAATTCACTCTCCAAACACCTAAAATCACAAAAGGAACGATTTAGGGCAATATTTGATCAAATAAAGTCGAATTCGGGCTTAAATGACCCCCTAAAAACGGATCATTTTTCGCCTCATCACATACATCAAGCAGCCAATCACCCTAGAATACTCAAGTTGAGATACAGCTTTGCCAGTATTAGGCATTAGCTTCTCACTTGTATCCATAGGAGTACTCACTGGAGTACACTCAACGTAATTAAATTTCTTCAACACCTTCTCAATGTAATGAGACCGAGATATAGAAATTGTGTTACTTTCATATTTAATCCTAATACCAAGGATAACATCAGTCTCCCCCATATCCTTCATGGAGAACTTTGATGACAAAAATGCCTTAGACAGATCAACCTGATTTTGGTCAGTGCCAAAAATCAACATGTCATCAACATATAGACAAATGATGACTCCTTTACCAGATTTATCAAATTTGCTATATACACATTTGTCAGCTTGATTAAGTAAATAACCACTAGACAAAACCACTTCATCAAACTTTTCATGCCATTGCTTAGTCCATAAAGAGACTTAATCAGTTTGCACACCTTGTTTTCATTGCCAGGCATGATGAAGCCCTGAGGTTGGTTCATGTAAACCTCCTCATCTAAATCACCATTCAAGAAAGCTGTCTTCACATCCATCTGATGAATAATCAGATTGTGAATTGATGCCAAAGCAATCAGCAAACTTATGGTACTGATACGAGCCACAGGAGCATAAGTATCAAAATAGTCTATCCCTGACTTTTGTTTAAAGCCTTGAATGACTAGTCTAGCCTTGAACTTTTCAACAGTTCCATCTACCTTCATTTTCCTTTTGAAAATCCATTTGCTACCTAAAGGTTTGCAACCACGTGGTAGATCAGTCAACACATAAGTGTTGTTGCCCATGATAGAGTCCATCTCATCATTAATTGTTTCTTTCCAGAAAGCAACATTCTGGGACTTCATTGCTTCTTCAAATGTTTTGGGATCATCCTCAACAATGAAGCAATAAGAGTATTGGTCAGAGACCTCACTCCTTGTACCTTCAATTAAATATAATTGAAACTCAGGTCCAAATGACTTTTGAGTCCTGACCCTATTACTCCTTCTGAGCTCAGGCTCAGGTTGTTGTTCCACAACCTCATCAGGGACCTGAGATGATAAATCATCAGGAACCTCTGATACACCAATGTCATCAGTTTCATTTGAAATCCTTTGACTTGGTCTAGGGACTGATGAGAATCTATTCTCATCAAAGAGTGCATCCCTTGATTCAATTATAGAGTTAATTGAAACAGATTCATTAGGTTCAATAACATAGAACCTATATGCCTTGGAATGCTCAGCATATCCAACAAAGATGCATTCAATGCCTCTTTCACCCAAAGTTTTCTGCTTTGGATCAGGGAGTCTTACAACAGCCCTACAACCCCAAACCCTGAGATAATTCAGGTTGGGTTTCTTTTTAGTCCAGAGTTCATAAGGGGTAACCTTGTTCTTTTTATTAGGAACCCTATTTAGTAAATAGCAAGCTGTTAACATAGCTTCACCCAAGAACCCTTGACTCAGCCCTGAATACTACAACATGGAATTAACCATCTCCTTCAGCACCCTGTTTGTTCTTTCAGAAATACCATTTTGCTGAGGAGTATAAGGGGCAGTCGTTTCATGGATTATACCAACAGACTGAAAATACAGAGTATCCATGTACTCACCTCCCCTATCAGTCCTGAATCTTTTGATTAGAGACCCTTTGTTGTAATTCAACTTCAGTTTTAAATACTTTAAATTTATCTAATGCTTCATCCTTAGTATGTAATAAATAAATATAACAAAACCTAGAAGCATCATCAATAAATGTCACAAACTATTTCTTGTTCCCCAAAGAGGGAGTAGCATGAAGATCACATAGGTCACTATGAATCAGCTTCAAAACTTTAGTTTCACGTTTTACACCTTTCAGTGTCCATATCAAAGGCTGGAATTAACCCATCCTTAGACATATCTTGCATTCGTTTAAATTGTACATGGCCAAGTCTTACATGCCATAGGGTTGAATCATTAAGTTTAGAGGTTGATATAAAAGCAGAATTAACATTATCATGAACAATATTAAGTTTGAACATTTGATTACACAAATAGCTAAAACCAATAAACACACCATGTTTAGATAAAACAAACTTATTAGATTCAATAACTTGTTTATAACCACAATTATTCAAAACACTACTAGAAACCAAGTTCTTTCTAATATCAGGAACATGTAAAATATTAAACAAAGAAACAATCTTTCCAGAACTAAACTTCAAATCAACACATCCTTTTCGATGCACCAGGGCAGTTGACTCGTTTCCCATATGAAGAATAGAACCATCATTCATTGACTCATAGGTCTTGAACCAGCTTCTATCTTTACACACATGAATTGTTGCACCAGAGTCAACCCACCAAGGCAACATCATCATCCTGCACAAAATAAATTTTAGATATATATATGTAACATAATAAATCTCAAAAGACTTATTAAGTATATTCTGACCTTTCAGAGAATTGGTGTTACCATTCCCTCCACTTGTGCCTGATCCATTGGTTTTATTACCAATCTTAACACCTTTACAATCTTTCCTGAAGTGTCCAGTTTTACCACACTTCCAACAAGTCACTTTGGGTTTCTTGTTAAGATCAGATTTGGTGTTATCTTGATGCTTACGCTTGCCCTTATTGTCATTGTACCTGGAGGAGTTGTTATGCTCCACCATATTGACAACTGATGGACCAGTAGCATTGCTACTCTTTGGCTTGTCAATTTCTTGTGTTTTGAGTGAATCCTCAATACGCAAGTGACTGCCCAACTCAACAAGAGTTAATTCCTCCTTCTTATGTTTCAGCATATGCTTAAACTCTTTCCAAAAAGGAGGTAATTTATCAATGATACAAGAAACTGAAATAGCCTCATCCATGTTCATCTTGTGTTGTGTGAATCGACCAAATATACTAAGAAGTTTATTGTATTGTTCCATGACAGGTCTAGAATCAACCATTTTGTAATTGTTAAAATTACTTACAATGAACTTCTTACTTGACGCATCCTCAGCCATATATTTGGCTTCCAAGGAATCCCATAGTTCTTGAGAAGTTTCAACATTGTGATAAAAATCAAATAGAGAATCAGACATACCATTGAGAATTAAACCCTTGCAGACATAGTCATCATTCTCCCATTTGCTTCTTGCCCTCATCTGTTCCATAGTTGCATCATCTCCAAAATCTTCTGGAATCTCAGTTGTCAGAACATAAACGACATTCATACTTGACAGCAAGAAGTGCATCTTCTTTTACCATCTTCTGAAATCAACACCCTCAAACTTTTCCACCTTGGAAAAGTTAGCAGCTATTTGTCTCATAGCAGCAGCCATTAATTATCACTAATAGTTTCTATTGATTGTTGGTTATTATATGTTTGAGTGTTCCCAGAACATGGTTAAGATAATCAATGAGTACCGGATATTCACTTGAAATCGCGTTATCACTTTCCAATAGAAACTATTCGACCCTATGCCTGTGTTACACGAATATCTCTATGGGATAAGACCAAGTGATGTTCTTGTTTTAGGCACAAATCAAGAACAGAAACGTATTCAAGTATTTAGGGTTTGTGTTGTATATATCGTATCCATGCAGAATGTTATGACCTCTATTTATAATAGAGAATACTCAAACCCTAGCCCATGGAATTATGTATAATTAACGGCCCATTAATTATAACATAATACTTTCTATAATAGTAGGAATCAGTGGTTATCAGTGGAAACAATAACACTATTAGTGGTAATGTTAACACATCAGTGGAAACAATAACACTAGCAGTGGTAATGTTAACACATCAGTGGAAACAATAACACTAGTAGTGGAAACTAGCAGCAGAATCCACTGTCAGTAGAATCACACTATCAACAGAAACAGATTCATGCTATCAGCAAAATCAATACATAACCACTATTGAGTCAGGGGATTCAGTGACCAAATGGGTGTACACTCCGTACCTCCAAACCCATTACCAGGTGTGAATTAATCCCTCAAGTGCACTAAATTTTCCAACACTTGGTATGTTAGGAAGGTCAATTCCTTTTAAAACGTGGTCAATGTATGTTTCCTAATTAATTTTTAGGTCCAAGGTGATGAATAGGAGAGTTGGTTCATGAATCGTCCTTGTGCAGGGGCGAAGCTTCATAGGGGCCGGGGGGGGCGCCCGACCACCCGAAATTTTTTTTGCGATGTAGGGGGTATATAGTTTTCGTGTAGAAAAATTTCGGTATATTCGGTTTCGACCCCCCAAAAATTTCGGTATACCTGAAATATAGCCTTAGGAAAAAAAAAATTTAGATCCCGACCCCCCACTTACAAAATCCAAGCTTCGCCACTGTCCTTGTGGAGCTCGACCAAAAGAAAAGAAAACGAAAAGGAAATCATGGTATGTTGTCTTGGCTCGTTTGTGAATTTATGAAAGTCAAACAATCTTAAAAACGTGCTAATTCTGAGTTTGTGAAACGTTTGGTGTGATGATAGAGTTGTACGAGACACATGGTTAGGCCAAAATGGTTTTTGAGTTATGTTGGAAATGTAAAAATCGAGCTGAGCTTTGATCATTTATATACTCGTAAACGTTCAAGTTATTGCAAATGGTTTGTCACGTTTGATTCTCAGCTGGAAGGTCTAGCAAGTGGTGAAAAAATATTAACACGTTGTTAAGAGAAATCGAAATTGAAATGGCCAAAGTAAACATACATGGGACAGCTATATCGAAAATCATATATGAACTTTGGGCTCAAATTGTTTTTGGGCTTAAGTTGTGTTTCAGGCCCAAAGTGAAATAAGGGTCCGTTGGGTTGCTGAGGGCATTGGGCCGTGGTCCGATGTCATTAGTGGTTGATTATGGTAATTTTCGTGAGCTCGGAAAATTATTTGAAAGCGTTTTGTTAATTGTCGAAATGTAACGTATAAATATTAAAAGTTTTATATTATTCGCGATACATAAACTATCAAGGTTTGTGTGTGAGCATCGTTCCTAGGTGTTTGGTGAATCACAAATATCGTTGTGATTGTAAATAGTATGACATGTATATATATAAAAAAATAAAAAAATAAAATAAAAAAATAAAAATTGTTCCTGGTAAAAACGGTTATAAAATATCGTAATGATTCGTAAATCATTAATTAGCATTTACTATTCATTGAAAATTTTACGAGAGACTACACCATTATCCACTTGGGCATGTAAACAACCCCCTCATCAGTCGTAAACTTTATAACACCGCAATAGGAATGGAGGTTAATGTCGAGTTTCATAATGCAAAAAACCATAGGGTAAACAACGTTACTGCGGTAAGCAAGTTCATCAAGAACGGATGGCAGCAAGATGATCTTATTTCCAGCCTCTAGATGGTTTTTATCGATTTGAGGAAGTGGATAACACATGTATGATTGGTTGTGATCGTTGTAGGTATCTGGATAGGTGTTTTGTTCGACTTCCATGTCCCACTCTGTGTCCGTGGAGAAGAAGGTGTGTTCGGCAATAGATTGAATCTCCTCCTCGAACCAATTTGTGTGCTGCCTCCATGTCCATGGTCGTGGATATGGTTCCATCATGTGTTTGATGCGCTTTTATGTCGCCAATGTAAGGGTTTCCGGCGAATAAGGTTGGATCAAGACAATCACTGTCGAACAAGTCCATGATAGATATAAAGCTAAATAAATCGACGTACGAATTGTGTATGGGTTTATGAAGAATGAATGTAAAAGTGTTTGTAACGATGGCATATGCGTTTATTTATAGGTTTTGGAAGGTAAGTCAGTCGCGGTAAATTAGCTAACGTAAGATTCAAGCCTTCAATATTTTATTTTAAATATTATAATCAAACCTAAAAAAATTTAAAGTCTTGATTTCTATATAATATAATTGGCAAATGTTTTTTAAAAAGTATTATACTTGCCACCATTTGTTTTTCTGTGTAGCTAACAAATTATTTTGTTTTTCAGTACATTTTACTCGTTTTTTTTTTTTTTTTTTTTTTTTTTTTTTTTTTTTTTTTTTTTTTTTTATGGGTACTGAAAACTTATGATGACCATTTTGCCCAATGAATTTGAGAAAATTGCATCCACCGTCCCTAGGGTAAATTATACAAATGGTACCTCTGATTTAGCGAAAGTTGCATCCACCGTCCCTAATTTCTTTCTATTCACTTCTTATGGTTTTGGCCCGTTACGTTTTTGCCTGTTTTCTTACGTTTTCGTCTGTTTTACTATGTTTTGGTCCATTTTTATACGTTTTCGTTCGCTTTTCTTATGTTTTCCTCCTTTTTAACGTCTTCATCCGTTTTTATACGTTTTCGACCGTTTCTTAGGCTTTCATACATTTTTATCTGTTATCATCCGTTTTTATACGTTTTCGTCTGATTTCTTAAGTTTTCATCCACTTTAATTCATCCATTTTTATACGTTTTCACATGTGACGTTGGTTCTTCAAAGGGTGGGGTATTGTTATAATCCCACATCGGCCAAGTACGAGATTAGTTGATGGTTTATAACGTTTAGGTGTCCCCTCCTCTTACAAGCTAGCTTTTTGAGTGAGTTCTATACTTGGACTTACGAACATCGATACGAGCCTAGTATGGGATAGGTTCGTATCAATTTAAGTGTGTACTTCAAATGAATGTTAGAGTTAGGAGAAAAAAATTCAGTAAATGTTGGTTGATATATATAGCCAGCCTTTAAGCCTTTATATAAGGCATTCACATTTTAACAGAATAGATATTCTACATATCTACAGAGAATTTCCAATAACACTTTAAGTCTGCATGCTTCGATATTATTCCATCAAATCTTCTGTAGTAACGCTGAAGAATTTTCTTAAACAATTGACATGTATGAAAAATGCGCCTTCTCATGATAATATTCATGACCGACGCCATAACTTGATGAGTCGTCAGTCATGACAATATGACGGGTGATCGTAACTAAACCATGACTCAAAAACTCAACCTTTTGAAAGATGTTGAAATCTTATAAACCACGGGAGCTTAATTATGTGCTCACATATCTTAGTAACAACATTGAAAATAAAGTTTTTATAATTAGAGTAGCCTTCTATTAGTTTGTTTTTGCTTTCTTTCTCAGTAATTTGCTTAATTAAAGGAGCGAGATGGTAAACTATCAGGATATGTTTTTTCTGTTATTCGCTCAAAAATTTTTAAGAGCACACGTTAATATATATTGCAATATCCGCATCCTATATAAATATCTTTCATTCGTCACAATGAGGAACATCAGTTTCTCAAGTATCACTTGTTCAAAACATATATAGTTTGTATTTTTCACAAAGCTTACAATTAATAATTAGTTTACCTGCTATATATATTGAGCTCAGCGCGCAGTTCAAATTACATAAAATGATAGTAGTATTACAATAAGCAACAACGCATATTATCGATCACACCAAAAGTTCACAACTCACAAACAAAACTATAAAGAAATTAGCACACTCACTACAACATTGACCGCTTTTCGACAAGGGCGTCCCCGCCAAAAGAGTGGTCGCACGTCCTCCTGATTGTTGTAGTGACTAAAAACTAGTTAAAAAAAGCTT
This sequence comes from Artemisia argyi, assembly GCA_030686995.1. Taxonomy (NCBI): domain Eukaryota; kingdom Viridiplantae; phylum Streptophyta; class Magnoliopsida; order Asterales; family Asteraceae; genus Artemisia; species Artemisia argyi. The sequence goes on along the minus strand of CM060696.1, from coordinate 172,875,847 downwards.
TCAAAAACAAGCTGTTTTCATTACACACTAGCTACAAGAAATGTGCTTGTACACACAACCAGCATACACGAATGAGGGATAGCGGCGATATATTTCTGAAGCCTCGATCACAAGACCGTCTTGGAAAATGGCGGTTCCTGTGTTGGTAAGCTTCATGATATACCAATGCATATATATATGCTTTATTAATCAATCTTTATATGTATAGATATAGATAGGCATGCATGCATAAATTAAAAATGCATGAAATACGATGATGTTGTACGGAGTAGTTATTTTGTTAAGGGCCCCAAATGGAATCGTCAGGTACCTCTTCCCAATCATTTGTATGATCGAAAAAGTACATCTGTGTATCGTGGTTGTTAAATTCCATCCATGTTTCGGTGGAATCAAGTGGTGCATCATTGATGGCTTGGATTTGGCTAGCCGAAAGCCCAATGTTGGTGGGCACCATATGAGCTGATCCCGAGCCCGAGCCTATTTCAGATGTGGAGGGATTGACGAGTAATGTAGCCTCGTGGGCTGCCAAACGTATGTCTTCAACACTAGAGCTAGCCGGGCGGGGTAGAGCATTTGCCAAATGTGGAAAATTAAGACGGGAAGTGTCTCCACGAAAATAATAAGAAATGGCATCATGCGCAATTGCTGACATTTCGGGTGTGTCAAAACTCCCTAGCCAAATGGATTTGCCCTTGGGTTCGCGTATTTCTGACACCCAATTGCCATATTTTCGCTTGCGAACCCCACGGTAAACCGAAGAAGTACCGCCTCTAGTTGACTGATTGTCACTCATTGTCAAAGAATTGCATTGAGGTTAATATGCAAATCAACCATCTATTTATACACTTGCTCATTCCTTGTTAAATGATAATAGTATTATAAATTTATTAACTATTACAAGGGTCACATAGGATATTAGGACATAATATAAGGGTTATACCATAACTTAATGGACTTTCCAAGCAGGTTCAAAGAATCTTTATCAGTGCTTGCATAAGACAATAATCTTCTTTATGGGCTTGGTTCTACCAATGAGGGATCTGCCACGTATTCATAATAAGAATGTATCACGTTTGGTATTTCTAGACTACCCTCAAATGATCATTATACTCAACTTTACACTTCAGCGTTATATCAGGTTTCTCTCTCCTTCACTCCTTCTTATTTTTCAAATGGTTATCACTCCTTCACCATTTATTAAATTTTCACTTTTATACAAATATACCCCACTAAATACCAATCACACTCACAAACCAAATAATTAATACTAATAAAAACATTTAAAGGAGGCCCACTTTTACACAATGCCCGAGTGATGAGGATGTCACCCTTCATATATGTTTTTGCTTGGTCTCAGGCAGCACACAAACACCCCCAATGGGGCCTCACAAGTGACTAAGGTAAAGAAAATACTCCCTCACGTTCTATTTGGAGCAGTCTTATTTACTACTCGTAAAATATTTTTCTAGAGTAAATTGCAAGAATCGCCCTTGTATTATGTTCAAATTTCAAGTACGGTACTTATCTTTTCGAAAGTACAAGCGTTTTGTGGGAAACTATCAGTACGGATATCGTCTCTGGCCTAAAGTGAAGTGACTAAAATGCTTCAAAGTCAAATGAGGCATTTGAGTAATTTAACTTTGTAGTAGGGACAGGGACCGAACTTGCACTTTCAAAAAGTTAAGAATTACCGATGTAATTTGTACATACTACAAGGATGATTTTTGTAAATTACTCTATTTTTCTAATGTAAATATGCACTGATTGTTACATAGCACTTGGAATGTGGATAACAGAGAGATCAGTTGGTGAAAGGCTATAACGCGGTTCCATAGATATTATATATAGTGCCAAATATCCACTTTCTTGTGTATTTATGTATATGCTTATAGTGATATATTGTTGGATGTATATATGTATAAGTGTAAACTTTCACACGTACATTGGTCTATTGTTTAGGAAGGAAATATACATTTTCACACAATCCTTTTGATACAAATGTTCCCTTGAATGCAACAAATAATAATGCAATCGATATCTATATTGTATTTCTGAATACGATTTTATCCTCCTGTAAACTTTTTTTATGAGAATTATGTGAGTCTAGAAAATCGATCTCTTATTACTATGGAGAATATATAATTATCGTACAAAAGGAGAGTATCATTAAATCTTAAAAAATATCTACAACCGACAAGAAGTGCATGAACCCTATTGGTGTGTGTATGATGGGAGTGTGCATCAACTTTTCGAGCTTTTGTAAAGAAAAAATTATGATTCAAAATCAGAAAAAAACTTAAAAAATGTAGAAGTATGTGACATGAAATTATTTTAATTTAAATGTCTTATGGAAAATTGAAGTGTAACAACATGTTAATTCAGTGTTGTTTCTATGAATTCCTTACTTATGGTTGTTCGTGCTCGTGCCTCAAAGATTACAGGTGCGTTTGATTACAAAAAATATAGCTAAGGTTTTGTTTGGTTAGCATAATGTTTTTGAAGAAAAAATTAATCAGTAGTAAAAAGATTGTAGCATGAGGAAATCAGAATTTTAATGAATCGTAATATGTAGGAATCTAAAACTGCACGTATTCGATTGATTGAAGACGTAGAAGAACTCAAAAAATGATAATAATAACAAATATCAAAATTTTTTATATAATAAAGGAATTACATTATTTCGGAGTTTTTTTGACAAAATAATCTTAGTTGGAAAAAAATTGGACCAATAGGAATGCTCGATTTTGACACATAGACGAAATCGAGCGATATGATTGGCTAATAAAAAGTCAAAATTGAATTAATTTTAATCAAACTTTAATAAATTTGGTGAAAAACACAGAAAAATATAGGTGTCAAATTTATGAAAATAAAAACTTAAAAAAAGATGAGGTAATTAATAAAACATTAGTAGTTGAATTTTAAATATATTATGTGAGTTAAGTGTAAAATTATAAATCTTCAAGTTTTTTTATAACTTTAGATAATAAACAAATAACCCCTTACACTTTATATCCCCTACACTTTATAATATGAACTTTGTTTACAATTACATGAATATTAATATTGGTTTGAGACTTTCATCCATTAAACTTACAAAATTTTATAAATGTATGAATTAGTTTTAATATACGTTAAATACTTTTAAAATAAATATTAGTTCAAACTTTCATCTATTAAAATATCTTTTTACCATGTACGTTAAATATAAATAAGAAGAACTCATGTTATCCTATTTAAAAGTTTAATCTATATGTACACGGGTTTGAATATTAAATACAGTTAAAATATTATTAATGGTAATATAAATATCAAATGGTAAGTACTAGTTGCTGTGATATAAAAATAAATATACGCGATTGTACTTATAACGACTCATGTAATTATTATTTAAAGTTTATATACGGATATCCGAAAAAATATTTTTAAAAAACTTCGTCAACGCTCATTATGTGCTACTAAACTCGCACATTTTATATAACATGATATCAATAATTAAAGTTAAACAACAACATCAACCTCAACATTAACATCTATGTCAGCTAAACAAATTTAAATCTTCCATCCAATAAATTTTTTACAAAATATTAATTGATATTAATAAATAATGAAAAACTCATGCATACTTATTAGTTGTACTTATATCATAATTTTTACGGGTAAATTCTTATATATCCATATAGTAAACAAGAATTTTAAAATAAATTTGATTTATGTGTAAACCCATATGATCAAAGAACCTTTGCTCCAATAACATTATAAGGAAACACGCTCAAGAATCTAATACAAGGTCGATGCCACGGTTATATTTACAATTTCTGCTAACTACTTTTCTTACTTTCGCATATGTTGATGCTCTAACTTTTTAAAATATACATAAGATTTTATGTTTTTAAACAATAATACTATATAATTAAATTTTTCTGAAAAAATTCCGTGCGTGCACGAGTATTATAACTAGTAATAATAACAGTAATTGATATATATAAAAATAATGTATATATTTTAAATATTTGTATTTATCTATATTAAAAATAATAAAATTTTAAATTAATAAAAATATATGACATAATTGATATATATATATATATATATATATATATATATATATATATATATATATATATATATATATATATATATATATATAATAGCTTATTATGTTAATTTAATAATAGCTTATTATTTTTATTTTATTTTATCATAACAATAATAATATATTAATTAAATAATATCTAAAAACAATAATCATGTTTTTGTAATTGCTACAACTAATTCTTTTTTAAAAAAAATAATAACACGGTATAACAAAATAGTAATTTCTATAATTATAATAATAACTAAAACATATTTGTTATATAATGATAATAATAATAATAATCTTAGAAATAATGACGATTTAAAAATTATGAGTTATGATGCCATTCAAAACTCTTTATCCAATGTGTAATATAATCTAATTCTGTCATTTGATATAATTGAACTCAATTCATGAATTGAATTACAATAACGGTGTAACCTAAACAACTTATGTAATATAATCTGAATTGTAGTTCACTCTTTTTGTCAACTTCATAGGATTGCAACAAAATTTAGATTTACGATTACAACAGTTTACATTACATTCTTGTTAACGAAACGCTACCTAAAGGAATAAAATGAACCAATTTTTTAACCTCTAAATGTGATATAATCTTAATTTTCTTTTGTCAAGCTTTTTGGCTTATCTCTTTTTTCCTCTAGTATTTTTAAATGGTATGCCTTATGTGAGAAATAAATTATAGTGGACAAAATGCTTAATTATTACTCCGTATTATAAAAGTATAAAACCATTGAGGGGTAAAAATCTAAAGACACTCATAGAAAATAAATTTATGTGTCGTTGATGAGACACGCATAATTCAAGTCATTTCAACTCAATTTTGATAAACGTCATCAATTTAAATAATTTTTAATTTTCTACTCAATTTTGATAAAAGTCATTTTCGTATTGCTAGACCTAGGAAGCTTTACTTTCTATTTTTTTTTTTTTTTTTTTTTTTTTTTTAATCGAGCTACCGTCAAAGAAGGAAAACAACTGTCAAGCAAATGAATTCCAATGGTCCAGGATTTTGTTGAATAGGTCAACCTTAATAAGAAAGAAATTAAGAAGCCCACTTTGACATCCTTTTTAACAACCAGACAAAATACAATCCTAGAAAGTCATGGTAACCGACATTGACCTGTGCAAAAAAAAACAAAAGACAATTATGCAATGTAAAGTACATTGATCTAGATTTTGCAAATCCAAAAACTCATGACATAAACAAGTCACAACTCACAAGGTATCAAAATCTCACATTCAATAAATATACAGCTTAAATCCAGGTCTAAACATAATTAAATTCACAACACAGCTTCTTCCTTCCAACCCAAAAATAAACCTCGGTCCGTTTCCAACCACCCGACTGCATGTGTTTTTGGCTGTAGGAGAGCTTATATTCGTTTGATCTAAATATAAGAATGTACAAGTCCACCATTGTCTGTATTTATGCATGATACATATACAGGCTGTTTGATGCAGCACAAGCGATAGAATTTTCATTTGGGTGCCACGCAAGGTGGAGCAACTTTGTTGTTAGATCAAAAGTGTTTCCATTAATGTCAGTTCTTGAGTTATCCGATCCTATGGAAACAGAAATATTGATCACACCTTAGCATAAAAAAGTTTTAAAAACTGAATATTTCAATAGTTGCCGGTTGAAATGATGTACATACCTGGATTGCTAACACCAGGGGAATTATTGCCCGGGGATCTTAAGTATCTTGGAGGGGTCTGGATTTGTCTCCTGAGCAAGTTAATAAGAAACATTTAGAAGTTTTGGATATTAGTACAGATAAATGCATCATTTACAATCGCGACTTGGTACCTTGTAGGATTCTTTGTTGCCTCTAAGGTTGTAGCTTCTGAGCTGCCCTCAGAACAACCAAAAACACGAAACATATTGCTGTATTACAAATTATAGTTAGTAAATACAATATAAAATGTGAAGTCCTGATCAAAAACAAAAAATAAATCCAAAATGCAAAGCTAAAAATAGACCTGTATGAACCAGTTGCTACTCGCTGTCCATCTCCACTTAGACAACACTCAAACTTGTCGAATATCGCATCATTTTCATACAGATCACACAGCTGAAAAAAAAAAAAAAAAAAAAAAAAAAAAAAAAAAAAAACAATGAGACCTTGATTCATGTAATAACTTCTTGTGTTATACGGGTTTTAATGTTTCATTTGACAACATAAAGTCGTTGAAAGGTTTACCTTGGGTCTCAAATGTTCATGCACCTGGAATGTTGCAACTGGGCCAGAATCCATATTTATGTCCCACAGCTGACAAATATGAATGAAAACCAACTATTAGAACTGAGACAATTACTTTATAAACATGTAACAGTATGTAGCTCCAATAGTTGTGTATAGTGTATACATACATAAAGAAAAATCTTCCTCAGGAAACCATTGTTATTCCAAAATATTTTGAGATGAAATGAACAAAAAAAATTTGCTAGATCAACAAAAAGCGCCAAATTTGATTACTTGATTGTCCACAATAAGGTTTTTTTATCGACATACACTGCACTACTCACAGAAACAAGTATTGTTTACAAGTAATTTATTAGTCATATACTAATGGCATCCGTAATCTTTATGTAAAAAAGCACACCTCGTGGATAAATAGAAATGCATACCTTAAGGGTCATGTAATCACGACTTAGTATGTATCTACCTCCCTTTGCAAATTTGATATCAGAAATTGAGGATATAATGTCTGTGAAAAAAGATTTTGAACCAGGAGCCTCATGTACTTCAAATCTGCAGCAGTAAATGTGTGTTTAGAAACAAGTGTAGAAAAAGTATTTTCTTCTTGCCATAAAGAAAATAACTTTATATGCAAAGATAGATTATGATCAGAATATATCGTATAGAAGAGCATCTAGTGCCTTACGTTTTAAGAAAAAAACAAACTATATCCTTAGTCAAGGACCAGCTAGATGTACAGGAACAAAAAAGAAACGTCCAACCCCCCGCAATCACCTAATATAACTTTATTTTTAGATTAACTAACTTTCTGGACCTACTTACTAGGCTTCTAATGCTGTTGCACAATTCTTGCACAAATGTAAAACGCGGCAACTTCTTTGCATTTGTGCATGAAAAAACATTTCTACACAAATTATGAAAAAACATTTGTGCCAAGAAATCATTATGTTTGCCACTTCTGTCCGAAATCGCTTATTTTGTAAGACGCTTTTTCTTTAGCATTTTCACAAGAATGAAGTATTTTGGCAACAAAATTTTGAAGAGCTACATTTGTGTCTAAAGCCATATGCATTCCACGTATGTACAAGTGTGTATTCAAAATGACAGGCACTTACAATTTGCTATGAGTGTCACATAAAGCTGATTGACGCAAATCTAGAAGCCTTATTGAGCCTTTCGAGCTACTATATGCCAGCATATTACAGTGTGAAGGATGAAATTCTGCTGAAGTTATCACCTCTGCACCAACAAATTTAAAGCAGGTAAATGCTTAAATGAACAAAATTTCATACAAGATAACTTTTATAAGAAAGAATTTTGCGGCTTTATGCAGACTAGTTTTTAATATAGAGAAACAATTATAGTTCGTATCCTACCAGTTAAATCCTCCATGTTTGGAGGCTTCACATCAACAATATTAAAACTCTGACTGCTAATTTCCAAGTTCCAAAGGTTTATACGTAGATCATCAGCAGATATAAATGTTTCACCGTCACTACAAAAGTTGAAGGATGGCAAACCATCAGTAAATAATAAAACTTGTGAAGCACATTTAGATTATCGATTTCTCAATCCATGACCTAAACTCCTAATGATAAACTATAGAAGCACACCTGTTATTCGAGATGGAATTAATATGATAGTCATGGGCATGCGCATATGTTCTTCGACATCTAGCTAAAAGGCTGGTTTCATAACTGGTTACCTGAACATGACATTTTGAAATTGAGATAAAAATAAAGTAAATAATAAACTATTGCACTTATAAATAACCAACCAGCATACAACTACCATAGGTAAACGTAGAGATGTAATTCCACCAGGCAGGATCGGACCATTGTTACTTTTGCAACTCACGGGATTCGCACAACATGCTTTAGATGATGTGGGCACACTTGAACTACTGATAAAACCATTGCTTGTAAATTTTTGAGGATCTACATTAAAGTTGCATACCTTCTTGATCTTTTTTTCTTGGACCTGGTCAAAATAGAAGGAAATTAGCATGCCACAGAGAGATGGTAAGAATGTTCTGGTAAAATGTATCATCAAACTTCATAAAATTTCTACCTTCCAGAACTTTATGGTTTTATCATTAGTGGATAGCAGAAACATGGCACCATTAGATGTGTGACACCACCTGATCTTGTTGATTTTCTCCTCGATTTCCAAACTCTTTAAATAGTCAAACTGTACTCACAAGCATGAATATAAATACACATGATCCATAGAAAAATGAACAAAGATTCTAAAGTTTCTAGTAAATAGTAATATGGAGAAAATGAGAACCTCTGGCTCATGACTCTGAAATTCGGTTCTGTAGCGAAATTCAGGATGCCGGCTGCTGGAACAATCCATTCCCTCTAGAACTCTACGATGAGCACCATCCTACATTATACATGTTTATGTTATAAGATACTGTCAGCGAGGCATTATATTACGTCAGGAAGAATAAATGACGAAGAAAACAGTCAAGCAGCATACATTTATTCTGTCAGTTCTTTCGAACAACACCACACGACCCCCACGATCTCCAGTCGCAAGATGATCCCCGGTTTTATCAAATTCTATAGCTGAAATAATATCAACTGCAATGAAAGCATTTTAAGTGTAATTAGTAAACTGCATTGTCAACTATTGAAGAAAGGACTTGAGATTTAAGGTATAATGACTGCATATAGTCATAAAGGTATAGGTTGCAGAAGGTCTAGAAGTTTCTTGCTTTGTTTGCCTTAGCATATCACAGATGATTACTAATGTCCTTCTATGATAGAACATGATCAGTACTCTCTAATTGTTATAATAATGAAATAATCAAAAATACACCTACTATACACAAACCTGCCGTGCGCAAAACAGACAGTCAAAATCAATAATTATTCTCCTATTACTTCCAATTCCAGTAAAAGAGAAGATATATACATATATAACTGGTCGTAAAGTGATTGCAAATGGTCCTAAAGTGACTGCAAATGTTACAATCACATAATAAAAATTATGGTTGAGATAAATTATGGCTATATAAGAGAGATACTAATGTGTAATTCTATAACTTTATCTGTAGGGTGTAAGAGCTAAAGTCCCATACCCAAAACAAGACCTAGCAACCATTGGTATACAATATAGATCTCAAGTTAAACACTAGGACAGACATTGGATTACAAGTTGAGCTCTTGAGCATCCAGGCCACCATCAAACATCATTGTTATGTCACTTGCTAGCTCACGTATGCCTTCTGAAGCAATGAGAGTGGTGTACCATGTACGTGACCTTATCTTCCCAAATTATCACAAACTGATTTATAAAGATGTCTACACACACCTATTGTTCCTTATAAGATCCAACATCATTTTTGCTTAGCAAATTTTCAAACTTTGACACCCAATCCCATTATTGTCACTAGAATCCTGTTGCTAGCCATTGTCAAAACACACGCGCGCCCACACACACACAAACATACAACATTTTCTAAATACATAAATTTCGATAGCATCACACTATAATGTCATTATACATTTATACTCCTGTTAGTAGCATTGTCAACAAACACACCCCAACAATTTCTAGGCCATGAATCCCATGATAGATTAGTGTGTCGCTACTCCATAGTCTTCAAATTGTAGGTACAGTTAACCACCGACCAAGCAACTTTTCATTTCTTTTGACTTATTACATAACATGAAGACCTTTTAAAGCAAAACAAAAGTCCTAATGGACCACCTAGTTATAGAGTCATTAAACTACAAGAGGAAAATTAAATTAAAAAATAAAGCCTTAGGCTTTAACCATCTATCATTAACTTGTTGGACTTACACCTACATCTGACACAGATTCTAGCTTGCGTATGCCTATACTTAACATGAGAGTGTAAGTTATAATTTAAAATCACCTTTTCACTTCTAATTCTATAATCACTGTAATTAAGTGGTCCACACAAGTGTAATCAATACTGGTTAAAATACTAGACCTATACGCAAATAGCAACATTTCTCGTCAACACTTATTACTCAATAACTCGAAAAAGTCAGTAATTTCATTTTTCTTTACTATCTGCGTTGCGTAAATAAATGTACATAAATTAGCTTCAACTTCATATCATCAATCAGTAAAAAAAATGCAAAATCACTACTACATCACATCCGCTGATACGAACATATAAGCAACCTATACACAAATAACAACATTTCTTGCCAATACTTGTTACTCGAAAACTCAAAAAGCCAGTAAATTCACTTTCTTACTTTCCGCATTAGGTAAAAAAACACATAAATTAAGTCTAAACTTAAAAAGCCCTAACCTTCAACTTGATAACATATACTTAAAAATGATCAATCTAATTCAAAATACAGCACATTTAACATATATCATCAATTTATATAAAATCTATTAATTCATAAATAAATTTTATAAAAAAAAAAGTAATAGAACCTTCTTGAACCTCTTCACCATCAGCACGTTCACCAAAAACCTGAGAAAATTTCCAATCTAATAATAATAATCCCCCCTCCTCCGTTTTCATTTCCACGTCACCCTCCACCTCCATTTCACAAACGCTCACTCTCGATTTTTAGATAAATTATCTCCAGATTAAATAGTCATAAGCATTTGATTTTGATTTAATTAAATTAATGGATCGAATATTAATGATGATGATGATGATGATGATGATGATGATGATGATTTTTGAGAATGAGTAGCTGTTTATGTGTGTGTGTGTGTGTGTAAAGGGAAAGAAAGAGTAAATAATAATTACGTAATAAATATTTTTTGTTATATTGGAATTGATTCCATCAAGTAAAAATATTAAAGATGTTTATTGTTTATTATTTCACCCCTAAATTTATAATTTTAAAATGGAATTGATTCGATCAAGTAAAAGATTAAAAAGATATTTATTACTCCTACTATTTCACCCGTTTATTTTATGCGAGTTAGGCAAATGGAATATATGACTTTCGGTTCCCACTAATCCTTGTTAAACACCAATGGCAATTCTTTTTTACTTTTCCTCATACATAATTTAGTTAGGCACTTAAGCTAAATGTTATGGTCACAAGCCTGATTATCTTTATATGAGTGTCATATCACCATTCAGTATACAATAAAATATTTAGTTACAATTCAAACCAGTAACTTTCTTCATTATCGCTCAATTCATGCCCATATATACATAAAATAAAACTGCACATACAAATTAATGTTATCATACACCATCGCTACTATGCGTGCGTAATCGTTTATTTGCTCTATAAGAGTGCAAGTTACCGTGCACAAAACAGAAGGAAGAAAAAAAGTCATCTTGTCGACGTATCCTAGTAATGATATCTTATGACATGTTATAGGTGTGTCACATGCGCTATAACATATGTATCCAGCCTTCTAAATACTATGAAATAAGTAGACAATAATGTGCTTAGTAATAAGTGTTCATTCATTGAGAAACAAGACAAGAAAAAGATTTTGAGAATATTTATTGTTGAAAAATAATGTAGCAATTCTAACGTTTTTGTTTTTTTGGGTGAAAAGTGAACTAATAACTATATATTGAACTTCCCAACGTAATACAACAATAAAGAGTTTGGTGTTGGACATTCCCAAACCAATTCAACAACTTCTGAAAACAAATACAGATACAGCAAAACAAACAACAGAGTTATTCGATAACTGCCATAGATGTTATATCTCTGATGACAAGTGACAGCCCATATCTTTGATGATACAGACAAACAACTTCCCAGCTTTCCATTCTATAGTGAACCAATTCACTAGCCTAACTCCATGACTAATACCAACCTAATATATCATCCTATAACATTCAACCCGCATCCACAATGTCCTAAGAGATAAAATCAAATGGCATTTTCATGTAAGTTATAGCGCCCTAACTCACCAAAAAGGGGATATACTCTATCTGATTACATTTCCTAACTCAATTCTCAATTCAAGCCATACTAACAGCAGCCTCCTCTCCTCACTAGCATAAACTTAAACTTTTTGGCACTAGTAGGAGCTTGAGCGGGTTGCTGGATCTTTTTTTTACATGCTCCTTCAACTAGCATTTCATTGAGTAGCTTATTTTTTTTACATGCTCCTTCAAGTTATGTCAGCCAAACAAAACTTATTTTTAATGGTAGCTTAAAAAAAAAAAAAAACCTCATGCTAAGATAAGCTCTGATAAGTTTGTGCGCCAAACATGCCCTAAGAATAAAAGCAAGCATCATCAGAAGAGGAACACATACCATTTAAATGGAAACGAACCTTACCTCCTTTAAGTAAGTTATTGCCATCTAACATTAAAATCTTTGATCAAAAATAAATAAATCAAATAAATCAAGTTTACATGAAAACAATAGCGTATTATAAGGATGAATATCAGTGCGGGCGCTCATGCAACAAAATTGAAAAATATTTATATCTTAGTGTCTTTAAAACGACGAAGATGGTGTCCAAACTTATCATGAGCAAATTTGAAAGAGAAAAAATATATTTCAGTGTATCCAAAACAACGAAAATAGTGTCCAAATTTAACACGAGCAAAGGGTATCACTTTTACGAATAATGACATATATGCTTAACTCATGACTAAAAACACATGTGATCAACTATGAAATGTAAGAATTCTCAAGTTTATTCTTGTTAGATGCAAACAATTTTAAAGTGACAATGCTAACTTTTAAGAAAAGAAAAAACTTTATCCAATTTGCGTATGTATGACAGTAAATTAAAACCTCTCTAAGCATCGAAGTTGTATTTTTGTTTCATCCAAAACTTGCATTCCTCAAATTGGTGATCAACTTAAGTTACATTCATGCATTTTTGCTATAAAGTTGACTCAAACTACTTCAAGTTAAGAGGCATTTGTTTGGAGGGTATTAGAATCAAAAAATGACATTCATAGTCATTCTAACTAAGTGTTTGGTTGGAGATTTATTGTCAAAGTATAATTCCAATAATGATAGATGCAAACCATTAGGGAGTGGTGACTTTTGTTAACCCATGGAGCCCACATATTTTATTATTTCCAAAATTGATGGAATTTTAGCATTTAAACGGACCTACTAAATGTTATATCGATACCTAAAATTTTATATCAAACAACAATAATGGAATCAATATTCCCAATCTCATACACCCCTCTAATCAAAGTCATACATTTACTGATTTCGAACAGGAACGTAATTTACGCACTCCATAAATTGATTGGCACACTCAAAAATATGTGTCGTGACATTATACCCTTAGAGTTGAGATCCATGAAGAACCCATACATGCCATAAAACCTATCAACCAATCATATCCACCTATTTATATTCTCCACCTTTTTTTTCAAAACAACATATCTTGCAAACGGTAAATTTTCAAGCTACAAAAAAATACCATCGCAACGAGAATTAAATGATCTTTCTATAGATATGCATTGTTATATACTTTCGACGATTTTTGTTTTTTTTTATTTCCGCCCAGAAAGAATCATATATGATTTGTAAAAATCATATATGATTCGTAAAAAATCATATATGATTCGATTCTTACGAATCATATATGATTCGTAAGAATCATATATGATTCGTAAGAATCATATATGATTTGTTAAAATCGAATCATATATTATTTTTCTGGGCGAAAAAAAAAAGGGTTCATCGAAAAAAAATTCGTCGAAAGTATATAACAATGCATGTCTATAGAAAGATAATTTAATTCTCGTCGCAATGGTATTTTTTTGTAGCTTGACGATTTACGGTTTGCGAAATATTTAAGTTTTAAAAAAAGAGTGGAAGTTTATTTTTTTATTTTGATAAAAAAAAAATGAGTGGCTAATATTGCTTGATGGGTTCTATGGTAAAAGTTGGATCTATAAAGAACTTTTGTCAATACCCTTATGCTTGTTTTGAAAGGTAAGTGATAATACTTGGGTAGTTGAGGGTATAAATGGCAATATACGTATTTTAGAGTGTGCAAATAAATTTATGGAGTGTGCAAATCACCTCCCTTTCGAATAACATACCAAACGCACCCTTATAAAACCAAAATGTTATCCTTAATTTAATCTTTTACTACTCCAGTAATAATCTAAAGCACTGCAGTTATATCTTCCGTCTAGTGTTGGTTCTTGAGTTTGTCGAGTACGTTTATATTTTACTAACAAGATCAAAATAATATATTTAACTAAAGGGACGTGGAAATAAGATTATCCCAAACATCGGCTATATAGGTAGCATGAGAGGCCCACGATCGCTAATGTCAAAGGGTTTGTTGGTGATTTAATGGACGGTTGTGTTTGTATTTTCGTGCTTTGGTATCTCCAATAATGTCGCTTTTTGTGTTTCGACTAGTTAGCTTTTCGGTTTATGACGGCTATTATGCCAAGTGGAATGTTTGCTTTTATTTGTTAGTGACTAAATATAAAGTGACTATATAGTTGGAATGAAATGAGAAGTGTACGAACATATCTTGGATGAAGAAATAACTAATGATACGAAATATGGTTTACATCTAAGTTGTCGTTAACGTTGTTATTATATTATATATACTAGCTTCAAGACCCGCCCGATAGGCGGGCTAGCTCTATCAGTTTATTTCAATTAATAGTATATTAATAAAATAAAACATCAAAATACCATACGAATACACATTCTATTTTTAAAAAATACATAATGTAAGGAACATATTTACATAATTATTGGTGTCTACTGAATCATCCTCGTATTCTTTAACATATCAACAAAAGATTTATTCTTATGTATTGATAATGGACTCAACAAAAGAATATTACATAGGCCTTTTTCATCAATTTTAAAAAGTAAAGCATCGAGATTAAAGGTTGTGGTGACAAAGGGTTAAGGGTGGCCCATACCTCCTTCCAACGATATCGATCACACAAACAAACGGGCTTCGCATAAAGATCAATGCCATGCATCGTAAGTACTCCTAAAACTATGATAGATTAAGTATGTGACCCATAGAACGATCAATGTCGTGTCCATCCTATGCTGAGAATTTCTGATACTACATATAAAGTAAAAAATGGTCAATATTGAAATGTTTGAAAAATGGTCAAACTTTTAGCACATTTGGAAAGTACTCAAGCATTTGGAAATTATTGAAGTGTTGAAATGTTTGCTATTAATACACATCAAAAACCGGGTTGACCCGTGATGCTTAAAACTCGGCGGCTTGACCCGGTTTAATTTGACCTGTTTTTTCGACCCAACCCGTCGGGATGACCCAGTTTTAATAGACCCATTTTTCGCCCGGGACGGTTCAACCGGTTGAACCACCTGGGTCGAACCGGGTTTCAAAACATTATGTTTAATCCCCAAATCTTCAAACTTTTATTATTGTGGACGTATAGTCTGGTCTGGGCCGGAATGGGCCAGGCCCAGCAGACAGCGGTCCACTCTACGCCTAAACCCTATTCCATGCCCTATAAATATATGGCTAGGATTCCCGAGGACACAACACAACAGGTTACTCTAAACCTAACTCTTATATGCTATATCGCATCACTCTTCATATTTTCTTCCAATCAGACCTGTATTCATTTCAAAACAATTCACATTAGAATTCATGAACTTATCATAAATTAGTTGTCATCTATCACTATAAGATTAAATCTTGCCTTCTTGTTTTTCAAATGATGGACCATCTTCTTAAAACGGTTCAAAATGCTCTAATACATGTATCCACACAAGAACATTAAGTTCAGAAATATACTCTTACATCACCATCACGAGTAAGTGACATTAACAGGAAATTAAACTAAAATACCATTTGTTGCCTGATATGAATATTATTTACGGATTTTCTCATTGCCTCCACTTCTTCCTCTAGCGCAGTCTATCTGAATCAAAAGTCAATCCATTGCATAATGAAACTTTTAGTTATGACCACTATCACAATGCATAAGTTGTTTATTCTTACATCCGGTAAGAAAGCTTTGAACTCCTCAGAACTCTAATATGTCACTCTTCATACTTTCTTCCAAACATACATGTATTCATTTAAAAACAATTCACATCAGAATTCATGAACTTATCATATATTAGTTATCATCTATCACTAAAAGATCAAATATATATAAACTTATATAATTGATAATCACATATTAATAATATTAAGATATGATGAAAAGCTTCCATACCAGAATAAACAAATTGAGCACCACGTGTAAGAAACTGAACTTTAAATGATGCATGCCATTTGAAGGTTCAAAATCAACTGTACGCAATATATTTCAATAAAAAAAACAACAATTATTATTTTAACGATCTCTAAAACCAAAACCATTCACAAAATTTATCTTTGGAAAGGAAAAAATAAATAAATAATTACTTGAAATTATGGTTCACTTGAACGTTGTAGTAAGCAAAGAGTTTGATTGTTCTATGGAGAAGAACCATGCACTCTTGAGGCACTAATGGCTTCCTTATGGTGTGCACTTAACTGTAAACAACATAAACAACATTACAACGCATATTAGGAGCTCCAATATACGAATTTGCTTAACATGCACAATAATACTCTTTATGTTTATAACACATATTAGGAGATCCAATACAAAAAGAAAAAAAAAAAAAGAAAAATAATATTTACATAAAAATCTTGTCAGTATAACTATTTAATCTTTTGCTTACCAGGTAGGAGTTCTTATTTAATCTATGCTTAATAGATACTCCTACTTTTTTTAAAATTTCTGGAACATCAGGTCCATAATATTTGCTGTCGAATTTGATTAACGAGTTGCAAACCACTTACACTTAATATTTATTTACCTCTTCATTTCACTTAAGCACATTTTATGATCACGTTGAATTAGTTAAGAAATAAAATTAGTATATACTTTCAAATATAGCAACGTAGTCAAACATCATTAATTATCATAGTAAATTAGAATCATTGACCAGCATTTTCGTCTTATGCAAACTCCCCATAAAATAACAGTAAAAATAAATACTTTGTAAAAACAACAAACAATATCAGTAAAGTTGTTTAAATGAATGCGCAACAAACCTGCAAACGAAGATGTAAAGGTCCTGCATGGATTGCTTCTCATAATATCACACATACTGACATACACACTTGTTTATCTAGGGATCTGTTGATACAAAAGTTGGGCGTACCTGATTGTTGGGCTTTGCTCTTATATCAATTCGTTTCTTAGCACTTTGTTACCTGCGTACTAAGAAAATAAACAACACCGTTAGGCTTATCGAGGGATTGTCTCCCCCGATTAGACTCCGGCGTGAGAGTAAGTAATCGAATTTAGGTTTTGGTTTAAGAGTTTAGGGATTCCGTGAATCGTACCTTGAATGAGAATCGTGTGATTCTATATATAGGGGCTAAGAAACCGTGTTTCTTGCTCCTTACTCTTCGCACGCATGGTGCTTATCCGAGGTAAGGATATCTATTCCTTGAATAGATGATCCTTATCGGATATCCGGTGAGTTAGATTGGGCCTTTGGGCTTCGTGAGCCCAAGCGTTGATACCACGGCCCATACCATTTGTCATGGTAGCCCATTCGTGATGGGCTTAGGTGTAAGTAATGTCTATCATTTGGGCTTGCGGCCCAAATATAGGCTATACGTCATCATGTCCCCCCAGTCTAGTATGCGCGGCACGTAGCCGCGGGTACTAGACTTAATGTAAGCAGCGGTAAGCGTGGCGGGATAACGAACAAATTGTTACCGCCTTTTTGGAGGTGCAATGCACCTAACAGGTTCAAAATAGTTACCTCGGTAATTGGGGGTGGTGTCCACGTATCACTTGGGATTCGGGAAAAAGTGTTGTACCTTTTGATCTTCTAGCCACACGTTTACTGTGAGTGGGATCCACGTGGGCGTGAATTAGGGTTTTTACCACCCTATATAAGAGTGCCGCCCCCCTTTATTTTCACCACACAGTAAAATACACACACAACCACTATTCATCTTCTTCATTTTGAGAGCGTTTTTGCTAAAAAAACCTTTGAACTTCTGTAGGTAACCTTTGTGTGCGTCCACTTAGTTTTAAGATGAACATGGTCGCTCAATTAGAGGAGTTTCGCTCTGCGTTGTCTGTTGAGGACGTGATGCGCTTTTCTTCCGACCATTTTGTGCCTTTGGATGTGCATCCAGAGGCGCCAGATGTCGATGCGTGTATAGCCGACTTCCCCGAAGGGAAGATAGGTTTATACACGAAATTTTTCGAGTATGCTAATTACCGCGTACCTATATCTATATTTCTGAGCGATTTGCTCAATCACTATCGCCTCCACATCTCTCAGCTGCACTGTATAGGTGCGGCGAAAGTGTCGAATTTTGAAATAAACTGCCGTTTGTTGGCGATAGAACCCACTGTGGACTTATTCCGCTCCTTTTACCACTCAACGTGGTCAAACGGTTGGGTCCCCTTTGCGAAGCGCCCGCGGGCGTTTCAATGTTATACGGAGAAGGTTGACGCCCTCAAGAATTGGAGAGAATTTTTCTTTTGGGTAGACGACGTGGTCTTTCCTTCCAATTTTGAGTTTTATACTCAGGCGTCTTTACCAAGGGATGGGCATCCCGCACCCGGTTCCTATAGTATTGCTGACGCGCAGACGTTAAATGCCAATCGATTGGCCATTAACCCCTATCCGGAGGAGTTTTTGGTGCATGTAGGATTGAGTCGCGCGTATTTTGGCGCAGCGGATGAGGTTCCCACTTTCCTGAGTGAGGATGGCCGGGGTGGGTGTTCATCCTTTGTAATTGTTTGTAAGTTTTTCATCCTTTTTCTTCGCGCATTTACCAACTAATCTTTCGTTGTTTTCTTGCTTCATTTTTATATGTGCAGAGATGGACTTATTCGCAGTGGTGAAGCTTGATAAGCCAAAGCAGGTGACCATAGGGGTGCGTCCTCTGAGAGAAGGGGAGCTGCCTTTGCTGGAAGCGACCGCGGGGCGTTTGACTGTTTTGCCCGCGACAGTCCCCGAGGACACGCCACCACTTGTGGTGACGCCCGTCCAGAGTATGGCGCCAGAGGTAGTGGTGGCGCCCACTGTGGTGCCTGAAGTGGAGGTGGCGCGCGAGGAGGCGCGCTCAGGGTCATCTGATAGTATTCGGATCCTGAAACCTGAAGAGGTGCTGAGGGAAGAGGTTGCGCAGAACTTAAAGCGCAAGGGAGGTGCTGGAACCAGTGGCACCAGCAAGAGGCGTCGACACGTCATCAAAGACGCAGAGTCGAACGCGGAAGAGACTTCGACCTCCGGCGCACGGTTGAAGGCTGATGCTTCTCCGTTTCTGTAAGTGTGCACTTCTTCTCTCTTTTTTTTTTTTTTTTTTTTTTGTGTAATTACTTGTTGTAATTTTTTGTTGACTGTCTTTGTTCCGTAGGGATGACGACGCGAAGGATGATGAAGTATCCTCTCCGCAGAATGAAAACAGGGGAGAGGATACCTTGGCAGCAGATGGTGGTGAGGCGCAGCAACTTCTTGATGAGTTGGCTGCGACTACTGCCCGTCAGGCTGAGCTGGTGGCGCAGCTGAAGGGAAAGCGCGTTGGGGAGAGTCGTGCTCTGGCCCAGAAGGAAGAGGAGTTGGAGGAGCTGCGCGCGCAATTGGCGGGCGTGCAGGCTGAGCTTGGGGAGTCAAGGGTGTATGGGGAGAAGATGGCTCAGGACAAGATGAGCATCTTGGCTGATCTGCTACATGCGAGGTCGTGTCTCGAGCAGATGAAGGCCAGGGCATCGTGGTCTGTGTCGTTCCTTGAGGAGAAAAGATCTGAGCATTATGCTAGGCTTCAAGAATTCAAGGAGAACATGGAGAAGACGCTTGTGGCGTATGAGGAGAAGCTGCGCGCCCTTAGCATTGAGTACGACGAGGAGCTGTATCCTCATCTCATGTCTGTGATTGCTGAGCGCAGGTATTCTTACACCCTTATCTTTTAGAATTGTTTTCTTTACTCCATTTTATCTTATCTTGTTACCACTTTGTGAATGCAGGTGGTTGATCAGCCATGGGCTTCGTCTGGCAGCTCTAAGTACTTTAGAGTCTGCGGAGGTGGTGGAGGCCTTTGGGAAGGTTGTCCACTGCGCGATGGCGCGTGGCCGTTCGCAGGCGATGGAGGAGCTCCGTGAGGCCAAGCTGTTGGAGAAGGACTTGGCGGAGATTCCTGGTTATAGCTCAACGGCGTACGATGAGCTGGTGGAGGCGATGGCGGGGCTGAAGGTTCTTGAGCTGCCGCATATAGGGAAATTGGAGCGCGACCAAGATGACCCTATAGCTGTGCTGATGGCCGGTTTAACTTTGCAGCGCCATCTTGAGAAGAATGCGGAAGAGGAGTTAGACTATTATCTAAAACCTGATGTATCGCAGCTTCAAGTCCCGGTTTTTGCGCGGCCCCGTGATATCCTCAAGCCTTTTGCTCTGGAGAAGGAAGTCCCCTTGAAGGAGGTGCTGGAGCAACATGCGCAGAGGGCTGCTGTGAAGAAGGGTATCAAGGGCAAGGCCGTGATGTGCGGTATTGGCGCTGCACACCTTCCTAGATCAGATGGCGTGGCTGTAAGTGTTCCAACCGTATCGATGCAGGATGCCATAATCTTGAGTAAGTTGAAGGAGGGGAGTTCCGCCGCTCCAGAAGAGAGCCATGATCACCGCCATAGCATATAGGTTGTTTGTGAGCTTATGTATTTTGTCCTTGTAATTTAATAAATATGGAATAAAATACATTTTGTTATAAGCTCGTAACTTAAATACACTTGCATTGTTTGCTAAGTTTGATTATTTTACTAAGTCTTTTAAGTGCGTGACTTAAATATACTTGCATTGTTTGCTAAGTTTTATTTTTGACTAAGTCTTTTAAGTGCGTAACTTAAGTATACTTGCATTGTTTGCTAAGTTTTATTTTTGACCAAGTGTCTTGGCTCGTTATATTGCTAAGCTCGTACAGTGTACTTGGTATATGCGAATCCGTCGTGGGGTGCGCATGTGAAACTTACTTTGACGTCTCAAGAGTAAGGCGCTTAGCAAGGATACGTGATCCAATGTTGATGGGTTTGCAACCCTCTTATTCAACGAGTAAATTAGTAGGTTAACTCATCCTCTATGCCTTCGTGGGTCTTTAAGTGGTGCATGCACGCCATGTAGGCAAAAAATATAAGATAGACAATATTGACATATATGCAATAAAGTAAAAGTGCGCTATGGAGTTAGCTAGAAACCATAACATTTTATTAATACTTGCAAGTTTATTGAAAAGATAGAAAATAAAATTCCTAAGAAATAAAAGAAAGACAAACACTTATTGGGCACCTCGTAGGGTGTTTGTGTGTTTGTGTGAGGGCCGTAGCCTAGAAGTAACATTTTTTGAGATTGCAGATGTTCCAAGTGCGCGCCAGGTCTTGACCTTCCATATCGCGCAACCTGTATGCGCCGTTGCCGAGCGCGTCTGTGACCTCGTAGGGTCCTTCCCATTTGGGTCCAAGTTTGCCTGTGTCTTCTGCGTGGCTTGCGTCATTGGCGCGATAAACAAAGTCCCCTGGTCGAAATGAAGTGTTCTTGACTTTTGCATCATAATACTTCTTCATTTTTGCCTTGGCCTTTGCTTCTCGTATGGCTGCGCGTTCGCGTCTCTCCTCCAGTATATCTAAGTCTATGCGCCGTTCCTCGTCATTTGTCATGACGTTGACTTCTGTTGTGCGTATAGTAGGCATTCCTATCTCAGCTGGTATGACGGCTTCTGTTCCATAGACTAAGGAAAATGGCGTGTCGCCAGTACTGGTTTTGATTGTTGTGCGATGCGCCCACAAGACATGCGAGAGTTCATCTACCCATCTTCCTTTATGTCTGTCAAGGCGCGCTTTTATGCCTTCGCCTAGACTGCGATTAGCGCGCTCAACCAGGCCATTGGTTTGTGGGTGTTTGACTGAAGCAAAGTGTTGTGTGATGTTTAATTGTGTGCACCAATCTTTGAATGGGTTATCACAGAATTGTTTTCCGTTGTCTGATACGATCTCGCCTGGTAGGCCGAAGCGACAGACAATATTGTCCCAGACAAAGCGTTTTACTTGGTTTCCCGTAATGTTTACCACAGCTTTTGCTTCAATCCACTTTGTAAAATAATCTATGGCTACGATGAGGAATTTTACTCCTCCCGCTGCGACGGGAAAAGGTCCTGCGATGTCGATACCCCATTTGTAAAATGGCCATGGTGAGGTAATTGGTGTTAGCTCGTGCTGTGGTCGGCGCGGAATAGGTCTATGTACTTGGCAGTTGCTGCACTTTCTTATTAGGTCGCGTGCGTCGCGGTGCATTGTTGGCCAATAGTATCCTGCCCTTAAAGCGCTTGCCACCACGGATCGCGGTCCTGAGTGCATACTACATGATCCAGCGTGAAGTTCGCGGAGTACATAGTCTGCTTGAAGGGGTCCAACACATCTGAGCCATGGTTGTAAGAAAGATCGCCGATAGAGTACGTTGTCGCGGAATTCGAATCGTTGCGCCGTGCGCCGTATTCTTCGAGCGTCTTTATTATCTTGGGGTAGGGTTCCCTTGCTGATAAATTCGATGATAGGTGTCATCCACGTAGGATCTTGTTCTTCTATCACCGTTGATATCTCCATATCAAGGATTGACTTGTTCTTTAAGGTTTCCACCAATACCTGTTTTGAAAGGTGTGCGAAGCTTGTAGATGCGATCTTGCTGAGTGCGTCCGCCTTTCTGTTTTCCCCTCTAGGTACTTGTTTTATTGTGAACCTATCGAAGTTTTTGATCAGAGACTTTGTCTTTTCCAGGTATTGGATCATATGGTCATCCTTGGCCTCGTATTCTCCTAACACGTGGTTAGCGACTAGCCGAGCATCTACGTTTGCCTCTATGTTGCGTACACCCATTTGAATTGCGATGCGTAGTCCGGCCAGTAGGGCTTCATATTCTGCCTCATTGTTTGTGGCTGTGAACTCGAAGCGTAGCGCATAGGTGAATTCCATACCTTCTGGGTTTGTAAGAATGAGTCCTGCGCCTGATCCATCTGCGCATGAGGATCCATCGGTGAACAGTGTCCATGGTTCCTGTAGATCCGTTTTTGCTGCAGATGTTGGGCTGTCGCCCTCTGGCTTCTCCACGATAAAATCAGCTAAAACTTGCCCTTTGATAGCAGTGCGCGGCCTGTATGAGATGTTGTACTCACTGAGCATTACACTCCATTTTTGTAAGCGTCCCGATGCATCTGGTTTAGAGATAACTTGTTTAATTGGCTGATCAGTGATTACCGCAATTGGATGCGCTTGGAAGTATCTGCGCAGTCTTTTGGCGGCGAACACTAAAGCCAAGACCAGTTTTTCCATGGCGCTGTAGTTAACCTCTGTTTTCTTTAAGGCTTTGCTTACGAAGTATATGGGTGTCTGGACGGAGTCTCTATCTGTCAATAGTAATGCGCTAACTGCTCCGTGGGTTGCTGATAAGTACATGATTAGTTCTTCCCCTTGTCGCGGTGCGACTAGTTTGGGAAGAGATGCCAGATGATGTTTGAGTTGTTGGAAAGCTTCCTCCGCTTCATTGGTCCAACGAAAATCTCCCTTTTTTGTACACTTCGTGAGTGTTTTAAAGAGAGGAAGGGACTTGTCCGCTGACTTAGATAAGAAGCGATTCAGCCCTGCCAGCTTTCCATTCAGTGATTGGACTTCTTTGAGTGTGCGCGGGGAGGGGAGATCAATAACAGCCTTTGTCTTCTCTGGGCATGGTTTGATTCCATCGGGTTCTATTAAGTATCCGAGGAACATGCCTTCAGTTGCGCCAAAGGTGCACTTTTTTGGATTCAGTTTCATGTTTATCCGCCCCAACGTTCGGAATGTTTCCTCGATGTCGCGCACTAACTCATCCTCTGTATGGCTTTTTATAACAAGGTCGTCCACGTAGACTTCCAAGTTGCGGCCTACTTGTTTTTCGAAAGCTGTGTCCACCAGCCGTTGGTATGTCGCGCCTGCGTTCTTTAAGCCAAAAGGCATTTTTGTGTAGCAGTATACCCCTTGACTGGTGTGGAAAGCTGTTTTTTCTTCATCCTCCACTGCCATTTGGATTTGGTGGTACCCTTTATATGCGTCTAGGAAGCACTTGAAGGGGTATCCACATAAGGATTCAACCTTCCAATCAATTTCTGGCAATGGATAGCAGTCTTGCGGGCATGCTTTATTGAGGTCCGTGAAGTCCACGCACATTCTCCAGCTACCATCGCTCTTCTTTACCATGACTGGGTTAGAGAGCCAGTCGTGGTAGTACACTTCGCGCATGATGCCCGCATCTACTAACTTGTGTACTTCTTCCAAAATAGCTTTTGCACGATCTGGAGCCTGACCGCGCTTCTTTTGTCGTATTGGAGGGTATCCTTGTCGGATTTGTAGTTTGTGTTCTGTGATAGAACGAGGCACTCCTGTCATATGCTTTGGTTCCCATGCAAAGATGTCTAGGTTCTTCTGCAAGAGTGCGCATACGGCTGCTTTACCTTTGTCAGATAAAGATCCTCCAATCGAAACTTGTTGTTCCGGATAGTCTGGATGAATAGCGACCTTTAAATTTGACGATTTTTCCGTGCGCTGTTCTGGAATAGTCTCTGCTTCAGTTGTCACTGCGATACATTCTCTTGGTGGTACCGTTGTGTTATAGAGAGTAACCACTCCTCCTTCAACTGGGAATTTAAGCATTCCGTGTGCTGTGGATGGTACTGCGCACATGGATGATATTCCTGGTCTTCCAATTATGCCATTGTATGGTGAGGGAGACTTGATTACCATAAAATTTATCCATGCCGCAGTTGAGTGTTGCTCATCTCCTACGACCACCAATAAGCGTAACTGCCCCATGGGCCAGATCTTTTCTCCTGTAAATCCTGTTAGTGACATTGTAGCTGGTATCAACTGACTTTGGATTTCAGGTCGCAGCCTTTTGAAGCAGTGATCATACATGATGTCTGCGGATGCTCCTCCATCAATATACATGCGGTGGATGTCGTGTCCTCCTGCATGTATTTCAATGGTCAGAGGTTCCACGACTGCGTTGTCCGCAGCGATTGTAGGGAAGGATATCTCCTTTTCTGGAGAGAATCTTTGGCTGACTTTTTGCTTTATTTTGCGCTGCCATGATTGTATCATGTATATAGTATCAGCCTTTTCCTTTGGGGGTTCTTTCTTGCCTCCATTTCTCTGTCTCTCTTTTCCTTCCTTAATGTTTTTTACGAGGTGGTCCATCCTTCCTTCTCTCACTAATTTTTCGATTAGTTGTTTCAGTTGGACGCACTCGTTAGTTGTATGGCCCTTTTGGCCGTGGTACTCGCAGTATCCACTACCTTGGCGTTTTTCTTCTGCCGTTTTAATTGGTGGTGGTCTTGGGAAGTTCGCACCTTCTGTTGCAAATATCTCCCTTGGAGTTTTAGTGAGAGGAGTATATTTGTCGTTGTCTCTTCCACTGCGGTAGTTCCTGCCGCGGTTATTGTTTTGATCATTGGATTGTCTCCGCGGCTGTTCTTGTTGCCTATAGTTTGAATATCCTTTTTTGCTATCCGCAGCAGCTGCTTCTCCTTGTATAAAGGATCTGGTGCGTTTTGTGAGTTCATCGAAAGACTGTGGAACTCTATCATTGAGCTTTCGGATGAGTTCTGGATTATTAATTCCATTCATGAACCCTGAAATTTTTAGTATTTCGGGACATGCTTTGACTTGTATGCACTCATCCTTGAAGCGCTCCATGAAGGCGCTGGTTGATTCTCCTTGGCGTTGCTTCACCCTTGCCAATTCCACAGGATTTTTAGCGCACTTCTTTCGCTGGGTGAAGTTGTGGCGGAATGCTTTTCGCAATTCCTCAAAGCCGCCTATACTCCTACGTGGGAGTTTGCTAAACCATGTGCGCGCGTTCCCTACTAATGTGGAATTAAACATGTGACACCACACAGGCTGTGGCCAATTTTCGATAGTTGCGGCTGACTCGAAAATTTTGAGGTGGTCGTCAGGGTCACCTGTTCCATCATATATCTTCACATTAGCGGGCATGCGTCTGCGCCTGTCGTCTGAGTAATCACTTATGCGACGTGTGAACGCATCAATTTTGTGGCGTCGCCATGGGAGAGACATATCCTCGTTCTCTTCCTCGCGACGTTTTCCTTTTGATTTCCAGTGCCCTGTTTCTTTATCCTCGTTGTTCGAGGAATCGCTGGAGGAAGAATAATCTCTCCTTCGGCGTTTGCGCCTGCTCCTTTCAGAAGAGGAGCCTGAGGGATCTCTGCTTGGGGATCTCCTCCTCCCCAATCTATCTTGTATTCGCCTACTTTCAGGTTTGGAAGATCCTTGGCTTGGCGAATGCTGAGGCCCTAATCGATCGTGTATTCCCCGACTGCCAAGTCTGGAATGGACATTGGTGCGCCTACCGCTGTCTCCAGAGTTTTGTGAGTCAGGTACCGCACCTAGCCTATCATGGACAGAGGTACGTTCTGTACGTCTTCCTCGCGGGTGGCGCGGTGGTGATGGTTCGCGCTCTGGACCAAGATTAAGTCGGGTTTGCGGATCCGCACCTGCTCTCCTTGCCGCTTCTTCTTGCATGAGGGCATTTAATGTTTCATAATTTTGGGATACAAAGTTTCCCAAAGTCAGATCCGGTGCGTCCTCAGTTGCAAGAATTTCTTCCTCAGTGTTAGGCGCCCTGTTCCGTTCAGGAGCGCCTGGCGGCACAGTGTTGTTCACTGCGGGTGTAGCCTGATGAGGAGTGGTGAAGAGGGTGCGTTGGAGTTCTTCAACGCTGGGGACCTCCAAAGTAATCCTGGGTAGTTCTACCGCTGGGGGAGGTTGGGTTGTCCCTGCCTCATGGTGACCAGGTGTGCTGGTTGTCCCAGCGACTTGTCTAGAGGTTGGATCTTGTTGATTCTTCCTCAGATGGTCACGTTTTTCTGGCTGCGGAGTCCGCTGGCTCGAATTCTTATGTTTCGTCATTCTAGTTCGTTGTAGGGTCCCACGGATGGCGCCACTTGTTGATACAAAAGTTGGGCGTACCTGATTGTTGGGCTTTGCTCTTATATCAATTCGTTTCTTAGCACTTTGTTGCCTGCGTACTAAGAAAATAAACAACACCGTTAGGCTTATCGAGGGATTGTCTCCCCCGATTAGACTCCGGCGTGAGAGTAAGTAATCGAATTTAGGTTTTGGTTTAAGAGTTTAGGGATTCCGTGAATCGTACCTTGAATGAGAATCGTGTGATTCTATATATAGGGGCTAAGAAACCGTGTTTCTTGCTCCTTACTCTTCGCACGCATGGTGCTTATCCGAGGTAAGGATATCTATTCCTTGAATAGATGATCCTTATCGGATATCCGGTGAGTTAGATTGGGCCTTTGGGCTTCGTGAGCCCAAGCGTTGATACCACGGCCCATACCATTTGTCATGGTAGCCCATTCGTGATGGGCTTAGGTGTAAGTAATGTCTATCATTTGGGCTTGCGGCCCAAATATAGGCTATACGTCATCAGGATCATCCATCACTTTCTTCTATGTTGAGTTAAACAATGATAATTAAGGTGTTTATACACTAAGACCTTGAAGGTCAACCTAATTAGTACATTTTGTAATAATCCTCAAACCAATACATAACACTTGCAATAAAGTTGATGCTAAACCATTAAGGGGTGTTTGGATGTGCTGAGAAATTGATTACTGCCAGTAACAATTAGTTTATTGAACTGATGTTTAGCGAAACTGAGTATGGTTCTCGAATTTTTGGGTCATAATGATCAGATTTTAAAACACTGTTGAGAAACATGCGCAAGAAAATTGAATTTTCAGGATAAACATATAAATTATCTATCAAATATCAAAGTTGATAAAATGTTTTTCTTGATTATGATTTTTGAAGTCACGATACTTTTAAAATGCACATCTAAACTCCCGTTATGTAAATGTGGCAATTTTGAACAATTTACTTCCAAATGGTGTGATTTATCTCTAAAGGACTAAATAGAGAAGTTTAGCTATAGGGAAAAGGGCAAAATAAGTTGACGTGTACAAAAATAAAAGTTTGAACATGAAGTATCTCTTTTCAACCCAAACAGACCCGTACAAAAAAATTGCCCATTTTTAAGAGATTGTATATACCTTTTTCTTGATGTGGTTGACTAACAACAACGTGCATCGTTGTAGCTCCACCAGGTACATCACACTATGTTTAGTTTTTTTACTTATTATTATGATAGATTTATATGTAACATATATGTAACAATTCGCAATTTCAGGTTAATTACTATTCTCGGAAAATTTTACTATTCACTTTTACTATTCATTTTTCCCGAAATTTTCTCGAAATCTGATTTTTGTTTCTTGGCCTCGAGTGATAAATCATTTCCATGGCAAATTAAAAATTTGACATTCATAAGCTCATTTTCGTGAAAGTTAATAAGGAATTACACGTTTTAGGGTAAAACGTCATTCAAAAATTCTACGCACAACGAAACTCGACCGCGTTAAGTGACCCCGCATCAAAAAAATGTTTGATACACTCATGATTTATTTGAGAATTAATCATGACTGTGAAAAACATGACCAAAATAAGCCTCGGCCGTGAAAAACTGGAATTTTCAGTTTTTAAGCGTTTTTACTCAGCCGTAACCTTAGCCTATACCTACACCGCGTTTCTAAGACGATTTGAGTTTTCAACTTATTAGAAAAAGTCAACATATTTTTCCCTCCTCCTTTGACCAAAAATCATTCCTTGATTTTATAAGTCATTCCTTGATTTTTAGGCTTACGGTTTGATGTCTAAAAGACATTTAATACCAACCGACACTAGACTGAGCCCAGTCTAGACATTATAAGTCATTTTAAATCATTTTTATCCTATTAGAAAAGTAACATTTTACTTTTCTCAATTTTACGCAATATTCGTACGTTTTACGTATTACGCGTTTTAGACCCGTGTTTCCAGTTTTTAGCAGGGTTTAAGCAACCCGATGGAACCTACCACTCATTTTATATTTTATTATGGAACATATGGACATGTTTAACAATACTTTCGAATTCCATAATTTTACGACACCCGGTTTTACGTTTCATGGCTTAACCATTTACGGTTAGCATTTTACGGAGCCAAAACTAACACCATATCTTGGATAATATCACCAAAAAGCCAAACCTTCCTCCTCAAGCTTTGTGAACTGCCCTAGGAGGGGGGATTCACCACCCATGTGGCTTCATCTCATGAATTTACCCATAGTTCATCACTTAATTACAACTTGGTCTCCAAGTGTTGACTAGTCAACATAGTAACCTCCTCATTTTTAGTATAAAAGAGACTCATTCTCTTCCTTTCTCTTGCAATACCAACGACCCTAAACCATCAAAATGCACCATTTTGATCATTGATCTTGCTCATTCAATCCATCACAAGTTCAAGTCATAGTTCCTAGTTGATCCTTAACACCTTTCAACCATAAAACTCCATAAAATCACCATAAAACACCACAAAAACTCATCAAATTTCCAAGTGTTCTTAGTGAAGATTTTTACTAAGGCTTGTTTTTGTGATAAGATTAGTGTTTATCAAGGGATTATAAGATAGGGTTTTTGATATGGAAGCTTGGCTATGGTTGGAAAATATTTGGAAGATTAAGTAGTAGTTCTTGGTCTTGATCTTGGTTCTAGTTAGTTTCTTCACAAGTTGTAAGCAAACCCTAACTTGTTTCTTGTTAAATAATCATGTTCATGTTATTTACATACTATTCATGCTATATTATGTCTTGTATGCATGTCCATGATGTATAAAAATGAACAAAACATGTTGTTGTAATTGATTGTTAAAACAAGTTACTAAAACAAGTAAAGTAGTGACTTTCTTGGTAAGACCTGATCAAAATGGTAAAAATATGATATTGAATCATTACATATTGTAGTAGAGGACCTAACAAGGAAAACATAGCAATTTGAACCACCTAAAACGAGTATACGAGTCAAAAGTTATGACGATTTGAAGTTACCAAAACTTTGCGGCAAAGCTGCCAAATACCTTCTGTTACAGAAACATTAAACACGAAAAAAGAGGCATTTCTGGTCCGATTCATCAAAAAGTTAAAACACGAAAGTTGTCCGGAATCACGTTTTCCTTCAGGAATAAAGAAGCTCGAGCCTTGAAAACACTTTCTGAGTGAGATATTTCTAAATTTCTTAACAGCTATTTACATATATATAAGTCACTATATTATGGTTATACTTTAAAAGGAACAAGAGGTCTTATGACCTATAATCAAGACCACCACCATGGCTAGAGCCAAGGTTGTGTCTCATGACCTTGGAACAAGGACCAAAGGTCATGGCTAGGCCATGACGAAATGACCATACCAACTTACATAGGCGTAAACATGAAACAAGGAATTGGCGATATATTGAACAAGCAATTTGGATCTACTTCACTTAAAAAGGAAACCATGAGATATTACCAAGAGAAAATGGTCATTCAAGACTTATGAAACTTACCCTAATAACAATCTTCATGTAATACTAAACTTTCCTAAATTTACTCAAATATCGGACATGTAACTTTTCGAATCAAAACTTATATCTATATATGTATTCAACTACTACAATAGTAGGGAGCCTCATGTGAGGAGTTCATTATGTAAGCCGTCGAGTTGAGTTGTGGATTTACGAATTAAAGTGTCCTGGCTCCTCGAACGCTTACTAACATGACTTCTGAATTATGTCGGCCCGAACGGTAGTAAACGATATATAAAACATACATGTTTCATGAATCTTTTCTTTCAAAGACTTACAATATACATCATACCACATCATGGACTAGATGCAAGATATATATATTGGCATGTTTATGTTTCCTTGGACATTATTCCAAACCTAAGTTACAACAATTATTCTAGGTTGCTCGTAGAAGTTCTTACGACATATCCATCATTCTCATTATACATCATCCAACTCAAGGTGAGTTCATAGCCCCACTTTCCATTACTTAATTGTTTTACAAACCCTTGGGGGGAATACATGCTATTATTTTTCTACTTGAACACAATGCTTTCTACTGTATGCTATTCGACTATGTTTTATTATCACTAAGTAACATCCTTGCCAAACCAAGATCCCTTATTATGAACCATTTAATCACTTGCGAGAATTACTTGCAAGTGAGCGCGAATATTGTGAATAGGCCTATGGGATTGACGAATCCCATTTGTTTTGACTAAGTTCAAACAAATGCATTAATATTTGAGACATTAGGTATGACGGCAAAGTACCTACCGGGATAAATCTGCCAATCGATATTGGTACACGTTAACGTTTTGGTTTCATAAGCTTAGTGTATAATACATTTTATGGGCGTATAATAACGTAGCCTACCTGTTTTGTTTTCCAAACATTGGTGTGAGTCTACAGCTCACACTACGATTATTGTGTTCAAACGATTTACCTACAAACACTACGATTATTGTGTTCAAACGATTTACCTACAAACACTACGATTATTGTGTTCAAACGATTTAACTACAAACACTACGATTATTGTGTTCAAACGATTTAACTACCAACACATTGTGTTCAAACAATTTAACAAACTCTATGAATATCACTCAACCTTTGTGTTGACCTCTCAAGCATGTATTTCAGGTTCATGACGATCAAGGATGGCACGGAAGGACA
Source organism: Artemisia argyi (assembly GCA_030686995.1). Classification (NCBI taxonomy): domain Eukaryota; kingdom Viridiplantae; phylum Streptophyta; class Magnoliopsida; order Asterales; family Asteraceae; genus Artemisia; species Artemisia argyi. The sequence goes on along the minus strand of CM060696.1, from coordinate 172,843,921 downwards.
CGGATACTCAAGAGGGCTATAAATTTTATTATCATTCAAAAACTCATTTATTATACATTGTAAACATGGAACCATTTGGGACCTCATTTTGTAATCTCTGATATTTATATAATTTGAATGATAAATCTTTTAAAACGACTCAATTGGAGTTCGTTTTCTATTATTGTGACTATTGTGCCGTCGAGTAACACCCAGTTCGAATTCCGCTGCAACCATGAATTGGGGGTGTTACAATATATTTTTAAGCACTACAATACTAATAATTATTTCATGCATATATATCACATCAAAGCAACCAAAAATCATGAAATGGAATATAATAAAGTCACTGCGCATTAATTTTTACCTCTCTTTTATATATATTGTACTAGCCTATAAACCCGTGATAAATCACGAGCGGCTTATAAAAAGTTTTAAAAAATATATAACCTTAAAAGTAAAAAATGAAGAAAACCAATTAATATTAACTCTCAAACAGTATTGTTCATTTTCATAGTAAAAAGACAAATAGAGATTATTTATTTGGAAACTGCCGCATATCATCACTCCTCTTCCTTTTCCTTCTTTGGAGTAAGCAACTTTTTTTTGTTATAAGAGAAGACAGGATCATTCTCGACATCAATCACGTATCGCAATTTTTATTTTCCGGGGGGGGGGGGGGGCTCGTGGTTGTACTCTTTTCATCTTCACGTGATGCGATATTATCCCCGATAACAGATAAGACATATTGTTATTAAATAAACATATTTAGTTAGTACCAATCTATAAACAAATGATTTGACGTGGAATAGCGTTGATCATGTATGATATACGTACAGTGGCTTGTTTGCTTCCTGAAGGAGGGGACATGAATGAGCTCAAAGGTTGTAACATCAATTCAAGAGCAGTAGCTTAATAGTTGGATTTTATTTCCTGTTTATACAAAAGTTTGTTGGTAAATAAAATATTGGACGCTTCATGAATAAAGCCATGTAAAAAACGTTACCTGATCATCATATTTGTTCTTATTCAGCTCCTTTAGTATATCATTATCATTAGTCAACTGGTGCTTCTTGTTGTCAATGTTGAATTCTTTGATATCAACTTTGAAAGCATAAGTATTTTCAAGGAGTTTGTTAAAGTCCTTGGGAGAATCAGAGGTTGTGAAATAAATATATCAACCAAAATATATATAACTTAGAAAAAAAGAAATTCAACACTTTGGTTTTTATGTCATACCTTCCTCACTTCAACAGTTCAGTTGCACTCTTGTCAAGTATCGGGTGAGCTTGTCAGTCAAACAAAGTGAGTGAAACTAATCTAGTTGAGTCCATCATTCACAATGGAATTCTGTACCTTCCATGAAATGTTAAACGTATAAAGAAGGTTGTTAATATGTATGTGCAATTTAACTATAGTTAACTTATATTCAACGTCAGTATCTTGACCACACTCATTGTTGGTACACTTGAATGCATACCTCTTTTTAACAACCGCGACATACTCATCTTTTTCAGGCACTCTTTTGTTTGGCAGAATGGTTACATTTTACACATGCAAGATACTACCAATCAGTTTCACGCTCAACCTTCTTAAACAGTTGCTACGACAACACATGACATAACCTGGAAGCACATACAATAAATGATTTATACCCACTGATAAATAAAACAAAGTCAGACAATTAGAGGTTTGAAAAAAATACATCTTATACCTTTCTTATGTCATTAAGAGTCACTTTTTGCAAGTTGTTTAGAAAATCATACTTGCCCCAAGATTCCAACAATGTAACGTCTATGCTATCTGACATCAACTACTCATACATGAAAAAAAAATATTGCAAGTCTCCTTATTTGCACATCTAAGGCATTTCACTAATAGAAATTGAAACATGTAGAATCACTGTCAAGTTAAGAAATATAGTTCGTAATAGCCTTCAACTAAAAATGGAACAAACATGAACATTTTTTAAGGAACAATCATGAAACAAAGATCATTAAGCTATGAACTAAATCTAAAACACGCAATATCTATGTTTAAGTAAAAATCATATCTCTAAGTGCAACATGTTTAGTACACTTCTTGAAATGGATATAAACAAAAAGATTTCTTATATACTATAACATACTTGGATAAGAACTAATGATAAAAGAAGTCATACCATTGTGCGAGGATCATGAACCTACAAAAATAGATGAGAACATGTTGTTGTAGACAAGTGAGATTAAAATCTTTAGTGCTAAAATCTTTACAACAACATTAGTGGAGCACACAGGACATGTGCATGGTTTTCATATGTTTAGTAAAACTATGAAAGGGTAAAGTTATTAAAAGCTATATGTCGAAGATTTCGTTTAGGGGTAGCCAATTGGTCAAAACATGCTTTGGGTTAGAATATGTGTTTTCGGTTACTTGCCCCTCATTTGATCTGTTTCACTTTTAATTTTTGACCACTTGCCCACAAAACCCAATGAAACATTAATTAGTCAAAATTGCAATTGTAAAATAAAAATATTTTATATAAATTACTTGGAACAAATGGTACTCACCTGTACAACATTTTTCACATGTATCAAATTCTACTAATGATTGCAAAAGAGAATAACATAGATACACCACAACCTACAAAATGCATTTTACCTTGTATCAATAACATGAAAGTGCATTGGTGTGAAAAATAAAAAAAAAAAATTAACATGCTCTACACCAATTTAAGAGAGCCTAAATGTGAACAAAAGTTTGTCGAAACCTTGATTTCTTTGGTTCTACCTATACACATATAAATCATTGAAACATGTTATTCTGTTTGCAAAGTATTTAAACATCAAGTAAACAATTAAATCCAAGTAACAACCTCCGATATCAAAGTTTCATTAACATAAGTGATTATTCATATATGTTAACTAAAACTCTTTTAAGACATTTCATCAAACACTTTTCATACACTTCTTAAATAACTTGACATCCCATAGAAGAATTCAAATTATCATTGTCAACATCATATTCATTACAAATAAAACATATGAATCTAGACCCTAAAACAATAAAAAAAAAAAAAAAATTGTTTCCAATGGATTTTTAAACACACTTAATTTCCATAAGCGTATAATCATTACCTTGATACATGTGAACCTCAATTCGTATAATACCAAAAAAACCTCAATTCGTTTATCAATTTAAAGGCCAATCAATTCGTTTGTCAATTAAACCCCCAAAAAACGTCAATCAATTCGCTTGTGAATTATAACCTCAATCAATTGTAAAATCTGAATAATGAATAATAAAGACAAAAATAAATATTTAATTATACCTTGTAGCGATTAGAGATTAGGAAATAAAGATTGAATTATAGATGGTAAGCAGTTGCTTGATTTTCGGTTGCCATTGAAGGCGGGTCTGGGAAAGTTAAAAGACTGAATAAATGTTGGAAGTGAAACAGAAATACAGAATGTAGAGAAATAAATGTAATATATGACCTGGCATTTGTGATGTGGCTTTTAGTGCCAGCATGGCTTTAATGAGGTGGACAAACTTTCAAAAAAAGCTTCTTTTATTATATATATAGATTGGCAAATTATGAAGGTGCATAAATTTACCAAATGACTTGTAAAGCCCTGCATAGAAATCAAAACTTTATAGCATAAATCCATAGACAGATGAGTAAACAAATCATAATTGCAGCTTTACCTTTAAAAATGTGTTCTTTTGTGGTATAATCTCAGTGACGGTTTCGAAGACGAAGTTATCAGCCGGAGGTGATTTAAGAATAAGATGTCGTGAGTCCACTTGAAAATTACCCACCTGAGATAAACATGAACTTTAGTATCGGCACGTGAAATCGGAATAAGTGTTTAAATACATACCATAAGGTCATTGCCATTGATTGCAACTAAAATGAGTTTAATCAGTCCCATCCAAGACCAAAGGAGCAGCATCACTGGTCCAAAATACATGCGTCATACAAAAAATCAAGAAACAAACTAATTAATACTCATTTGTCAGCATCATAAAATACATATTCTAAGGACGTAACATGTGTTTTGCTTTAGCCAAGTGCAAACCGTATCAAGGTAGTAGTCAGGTAATATTATCAAACACTTGGCGGGCATAAAAGCTACATGCTCTAAATAAATAAATAAATAAATAAATAAATAAATAAATAAAAAACAACTTTCTGTCAATGTAACATAACAGTAAATCAATGGAACTCATGTTTCACCAAAAAACATGTAGTGTTATGTCAGACAATTCATTGTTCCACTTTGTATCAAGTTTCATCTGATGATAAAAGGTATTTAGATTGTTACATCAAACTGCATATATTCTTAAATAAGCCAAAACCAATTTTTTTAAGTCAATATAAATTTAAAATAATATATATATATATATATATATATATATATATATATATATATATATATATATATATATATATATATATATATATATATAAAACGCCCTAAATCACACATAAAAAATAATCAACTTACGATTAAAATCAAGAAATCAACAACATACACAAATCAATCACATAAACCAATTATAAAGTTCAAACCTTTATCAAACAAAACCCACAAATCCATCAAATAAAAAATTACTAGTAAAAAAATACTATCTCTGTCAAATACATACCAATTCGATGAGGACGTTCGGAACTCCAAACACGAAATCGTTTTCTGTATCATGTAGTATAAAATCGTTTATTTGTGATGCCCTATATTTGAAATTATCAAAAAAAAAAAAAAAAAAAAAAAAAAAAAAAAAAAAAAAAAAAAAAAAGGTAATAGAAAAAATATTGAATGAGAATGATACCTGGATGAATGTAAACACGATTTGATCAATGGTTTGTTGCTTTAATTTTTATGGATCTAATATTGATTGATGATATTTGATGTTCAAAATTTTTTTGATTATCGTTGCTTTAATTAGGTTCCTTAATTATCTCCCAAATCCGGTTTGAAAACTTTCTAATACTAGTAGATAATATATATGTAGCGTTTTTTTATGATTTTGGGAGGATTTTTTGCCTCTAAAAATAGCAATCAAACTTGTGTTTTATATAGGGTGGGATATATACTAAAAGGCAGAAACGTTTACTGTAGCAGCACTGTAGCTGCTACAGTAACTTTTTTTTTCATTTTTTTTTTTTTTTTTTTTTAGTACTAACGGTCCTTAGCTATTTAACGGCTGTTAAATAACGACCGTTATCTTTAACATTTAAAAAAAAATTTGTACGCATTTTGTCCTTCATCTCAGCGGTTCATTGCAAATTTATTCCTCATATAATTTACATAAATGGTCCTTCATGTTATAAATCAATTGCAAATTCAGTCCTGTTTGTACAGTACTAACATCCGTTAGTTATTTAACGGCTGTTAACTAACGACCGTTACTTTAACATTCAAAAAAAATTACGCACTTTGTCCTTCATCTCAACGGTTTATTGCAAATTTAATCCTCACATAATTTACCTAAATGGTCCTTCATGTTATACATCAATTGCAAAGTCAGTCATAGGTAACTAACTTCACGTTAAGTAGCTAACGGCAACAAAAGAATTTCGCAGCAACGCGCGGGTTGCAAAACTAGTTCTTTCTAAAAGGATAAATTAGTTGCACTATTATATGCACGGGTTACGTTGTTCGCTTTGATAAGTTGAATTAATGTATAAGCGTATAAATATTTTCAGACAAAAAAACATAGAGTTGCGATCCCCTAAAAAGATGATCAAAATTAAAAAGTCTAAAAAGGTTTCTAGCCACTAAGCTAGTGTCATGTGTCCCCCACCCACTCCCTCCATTTTTTCTTTAATATTTTCAGTTAGAGGGCATTTTGGTCATTTGACCCATTTTTTTAATTCCACCTTAAATTTCAAATGCAAATAACTTTCAAACGAAAAACTTTTAGAAAAAACCGATTTCACCATAATTTTTAAAATTTAATCCTCTTTAATTTGGTATAATTTTTTTTTTTTAATTTTTTCTAAACTTTATTTTTGACATATTCATTGGGTCATGATTTTCTTGAAAATTTTAGCATTTTCGGCTCTAATTTTGTCTAGTTTAAAGGCCGAATTTTGCAAAACTTAAAACACGAAAGTTGTAGCTTCTTGGCCATTTTTTACCCAGAAATTTGAATCACTCAAATCTAATATGATATGAGTGAGATATCGTATGTTAAAGATGACGTTTTACTCATATTTGTTGCACACAACGTGTTTGATGAAATGTTTAGTTTAGATTTTTAATCTTAAAATCGAGTTAAATGCACTAATTTTTGTACAACAATGCACCTTTAGTTATTTTATTAATGTAAGATTCAAAAAGTTGTTTTTTCTTGTTTTTTTTTTTTGTTGTTTTTTTTAACTGATGAATCTTATTAACTGATTTTTAAAAAAGACATTTTTATATCAGTTACTTTGGTTGAACTATATTAACTGATGAACTTATTAACTGATGAACCTTATTAACTGATTTTTGAAAAAAAACATTTCGCGCGTTAAAGAGCCTTATTAACTGATGAACCTTATTAACTGATGAACTTATTAAATCAGTTAATAAGGTTCATCAGCCTTATTAACTGGTTGAACTATATTAACTGATGAACTTATTAACTGATAACCTTATTAACTGATGAACTTATTAAATCAGTTAATAAGGTTCATCAATTAAAGAGCCTTATTAACTGATGAACTTATTAAATCAGTTAATAAGGTTCATCAGTTAATAAGGTTCAACAGCGTTATTAACTGGTTGAACTATATTAACTGATGAACTTATTAACTGATAAACCTTATTAACTGATGAACTTATTAAATCAGTTAATAAGGTTCATCAGTTAAAAAAAAAAAAAAAAAAAAAAAAAAAAAACAGAACTTTTTGAATCTTACATTAATAAAATGACTAAAGGTGCATTGTTGTACAAAAATTAGTGAATTTAACTCGATTTTAAAACTAAAAATCTAAGCTAAACATTTCATCAAATATGTTGTGTGCAACAAATATGAGTAAAACGTCATCTTTAACATACGATATCTCACTCATATCATATTGGATTTGAGTGATTCAAATTTCTGGGTAAAGAATGGCCAAGAAGCTACGACTTTCATGTTTTAAATTTTTCACGATTCGGCATTTATGATGATACAAAATAAGGTCGAAAATGCCCAAAAAATCAAGAAAATTAACACCCATTTCGTATGTAAAAAAAAAGTTTCGAAATTTTTCACAAAATTTATACCAAATTAAAGAGGATTAAATTTTAAAAATTATGGTGAAATCGGTTTTTTCTATAAGTTTATCGCTTAAGAGATATGTGCGTTTGAAATTTGAGGTGGAAAAAGAAAAAACAATTAATTTTACTATTTTAGCCCTATCCAGATTTTTTAAATAAAATAAATGGGGGACACGGGGCAGCACCAAATTTATTTTTAGGCTTTGCAATATTTAGGTACTTTGCAAGGGATCCAGCATAAAAAAAACATATACTTCGTAGTTCTTTTCTTTTAGAGAGTTAGACTTTTCAAACTACTGTATACGACCTACTATTAGACATGTAAATGAATAAAGGTTTTTCTATTCAGGTTATTTAAGAGGACGAGTTTTTAACTCATATGTATACGACATAATCATGGTATCCATGTGACCGTTTCTAACATTTTCTTGACTGCTCTCAAATGTATATCTAGTCTTGGCTTAGGATAAGGTCAATTGCTTCACCACTTAATCATCTGATAATGATTGCACAACAATATAACATGCTGTTCGAGTGAGATATAAACCCATGATTTATTAATTAATTGGCCAGTTATGTACCAACCATTTAAAAGTACAATTTAGCTTCTTTTTTTTTAACGGCAAAAACACTATATATATACCGAGGAGTGATAGAACCACACAAAATGGTCGACAAAGCAATTCCACAAAATGATGTGTCAGTGCTTGATTGGCACAATAAAAAAGAAGATTGAGAAACAGCCAATCAAACACTGCCACATCATTTTGTGGAATTGTTTTGTGGACCATGTTGTGTGGTTCTATCACCCCATAGACCTAGAAGAAACTGGAAAAGAGATAACAGACACCAACCCCAACCAAAAGGAAACAAACTACAACATATCCGAGACACTAAACTCGGACCATTTCTCCCAGCCGATTTGAGGAAGATTCGCTCTATTCGAAACCCACATGAACGAGTCCTCCTTAACAGCTTCCACCAATCTTCTAACCGGAATGAATTTCCCGTCAAAAACCATCCTATTTCTTGCCAACCAAATATTCCAAACAGTGGCCATTGCAACCGTATAAACGATCCTCTTCCACCTCTTTGACCCAGGGGTGTCGATAAGGAGTTGAATCAGATCATTCAGAGACTCGCAATTTGTCGGCCAAGGAACACGCATCCAAACCAAAACGTTCCACCAAATAGATCGAGCGAACAAACACTCAACAAACAAGTGATCCGTAGACTCCGAACAATACCCGCATCTATTACATATGATGTCAATCGAATGGATTCCTCTGCTTTGTAATCCGATCTTTGACGCCACCCTGTCCATCTTCGCTCTCCACAGCAGTAAATTACACTTCATAGGAGCCCACGAATTCCACTTGAAATTCGGCCCAATATCCTGACCCATCTCTGCTGCAAGAATATCCAAGCTCAGATTCTTTAGCTTCTATCTTTTAAAATCTATAGCATGATTTTTAATTGGCTAATTATGTACCAACCATTCAAAAGTATATTTTACTGTAGCTTCTATCTTTTAAAATCTATTCCATGATTTTTTGTTACGATCTGTTCTCGAGTTTTATTTTGTAAGAATAGAAATGATAGGTAAAGAAGAGTAAAGAAAAGAAGTGGAAAGAAAAAAAGGTGCAATTATATTTCATGTTCTCGAGTTGAAAGAAGATAACGGAAATAGAAGGAAAATAAACTAAGGTGTCGTTTGTTTTTTCAGAGGTTTTATGTCTTCATCTGCAAACCATGTCTGCAGAAGAGGTACATTTGAAGTCTTCATCTACAAGTTGTACTTTTGAAGTACTTCTCTAGCTAGTTTTTTTTTTTTTTTTTTTTTTTTTTTTTTTTTTTTTGACGTCCCTTTTTTTAAATAAACATACCAAAAAGCTGCTCTAGCCCTTATGTTATTATCAAATCACAGTAAAAACATTTTTATTTTATAAAACCACAACTAATTTCCAATCATAAGATTGAGGTCAAAGCCATATACAAAGATCCATGATTTTTCTCAAAACAAACCATCTAACCGTATATACCTCTAACATTATAACAGTACCCAAGATCCAATTTTTTGCATAACCACAACCTTAAATAATGAAATGGGTACTTGAATAACATGGATTAAAGGTCAAAATCTTATGGGCCGTTTAGTTGGCGAAAAATTTCCTATTTTTTCAAGAAATTTTTCATATGAAAAGAGAAAAATTAAAAATCCGTTTAGTTACACTTTTTTCCAACAATTTTCAAAAAATGTGAAATTCTCATTTTCTAAATTTTAACTAAAGATTTGAAAAGCTCATTCTACTCTTCTCACTTTTTTCACTCTCTAAGAATTTAGAAATGGAAAAAAAGGAAAATTTTTCAACAACTAAACGGCCCCTTAATTTTTAACAAACAAAAGAATGAAAACATCCTAAACAAAACATGGTGGCGGCGGCTAAGATGGTGGCGGTCGGCGCCTGAAATGGTTGTGACGGCTGGGGGATGGTGGCTGCTGGGATGGTAGGGGACACGGCGACTGAGATGGTGGATGGTGGGTGAGAAGAGAAAGAGATATATGGTTAGTAGGGTTTGTATTTATGAAAAGGAAAAAAGAGGTTTTATATGTCTGAAACTTATAAAAAGTAAAGAAGTGCTTTTGTTGAAAAACAAACGACACCAGTCGTGTTCTCGAGTTGGGAGGAAAAGAAAGAAAAAATTGTAGTTATGTTTTTTTAAACATAGAGATACATCTATAACAAAGATATATAAAAATAATGATAATAATGAAGGTTCTGTAACTTATTTTATAACAAATAGTTTAGAAGTAAATTTGTTTCCTTTCAAATCCGCCTATATTTGGGCGGAAAATTTTAGATGAAAAAATCTCTTAATTTTCCTATTAAATCTTTCCCATTTCTTTTCTTTTCTGTTCGATAAAAACTCGAGAACACAATAATTTTACTATTTCCTTTCATTTTCTTTCCTTTCCTTTCAAAAACAAATTCGAGAACTCGGCGTTAGTGTCAAACACATAGTTTGACACATGTGTTCCTTTATCTATGAAAAGTGAATTCCATAAATCTAAACTAGTATAATTTAAATATAGTTTTTATTATAAATAGTGAGTGGTTCACAACATAAAACTTTTGAAGATGTTGGTTTAAAGGGGAAGAGAATATTGTATGCACTATAAAATGCTCAGGCGTGTCGTTTAGGTTGTGCTGGCTTCTTTGTTTATATGTTGAGCTTAAATTTTTTTTAATGTTCATTCTAAATGCTTCTTCAAACCAATATTTGAGTTTTTCTAATAGTGAAGTTAGTATAATATTGTTGCTGGTTGTATCGCAATCATGAGAAATTGATAACTTCATTTGTTTAATGAAGAATATGAAGTCCATATAAAGTGAGGGCCCAATATGTGCCATGTGTTTTGGTAAGCAAATATGGGCTTTCCTTTTTTTTTTTTTTTACCCTTTTTGGGTTAATCTTTATTCGTTTACGTGAGACCTATAACATGTTCTTTTAAGTTGTTCGCGTCGCACCCACGACTCACAATTTGCCATAAAGTCATAAAACTACATACATCTAAATTGCGGCGAAAAAAAAAAAAAAACATATGAGACTTGAAGGGAATTCCATTTTTTCTCTTTTGGTAATCATGATTTTTGACACTAATCTATAAAGTTTGAATACATCGGCACAGAAAATCAAATCGGGTAAAACCTTTTCTTTTTAAGAGGTTAGTATGACCATTTTAATTTTGTTTGCATATAACATAAATTAAACTTGAAACATTTAACATTTTATTGATATAATCACAAGCCTTTTACAAGTAGAGTACACATAAGTGGTTTTCATCTTTTCTTTTAGTTTATTAAGCTACTAAAAGTTTATGCAGATGTACTTGAATTTAATCTAAAATACTTGCATATAAATATAAACATTTTTATACTATATAAAACATGAATAAACCTTTTTAAAACTTAAAAATGAGTAATATGTTATATCAAAAATATTGTTAATTAAAAATGATAACGACATTTATCTCTAAGTTAATAATTTAAATATTTTTTAATTTTCAAACTTTTATATTTTTTTCCTTTTTAACCATTAAACTTTTTTTCTCGCAATTACTACAAATTGAACCTGCAAGGGTCACACATAAACAAGTTTCAAGTATAATTATTTGTCGATATACACAATCACTTTGTATTAATATTCATATAGTAAGTGTATAAGTATGGATGTAGGGTTGAGCATCTGGCCGGATCCTGACCCGACCCGACTCATCCCGACTAATCACTATCCCGAAAGTCACCTAAATCGTAAACCGAATACCGACCTAAAAGTAGTCGGTTTTTTGGGCCCATCCCGACCCGTCCCGTCCCGAAAGTGGTCGGTTTTTGCTTGTATTTTGTCGGTTTTTGGTCCGTCCCGACCCGTCCCATCCCGAAAATGCTAAAATTCCATCCCGACTCCTGACCCGAGAAGCTATTATTCGGTTTTTAGACTATCAGTTTATGTCGGGATCGGGTCGGTTGTCGGGATTCAGGCGGTTTTGCTCACCTCTATATGGATGTGTTTGAAAATTTTAGCAAAAGCTAACATTAACAAGAACAGTAATAAAACAATTGTGTTTTTATTTCGAAACTTTTTAAAACATCGTCTTCTACAAAACCCAAAGGGTAAATTGCAAAAATGGTCCTTCACGTTCCACGAAATTGCAAAAATTGGACCGAGACAAAAAGTAGCGCAAAAAAGACACCAACGTTCCACATTTTCGCAAAATCGCCACCGAGAGGCCTTTTCCGTTAGTTTTCCCGTTAAGTGCCACGTCCATGAGGGTAGTATCGTCATTTCACGGTTCCCGCCTAAACCAATATTAGACCTACCGAACAAGCACATTAATCCCCTGATCCAAACACTCCCTTGCCCAAAGTCAAGCGCATTTTTTGCCCTAAAGTTTCCAATTACGATTTTTGAACCAAAAAAAAGTTAAGGAGATGGCTAATTTATTTGGGAAAAACCGCGAACGATCTTCCCCGATCCCTAATCTTCATCAACTTTACGGTATGTTTTGGGCATTGTTAATTGTATCGATTTTTTTTATCTACAGTGATATGTGATTGTAATGAACAATACGAATAGGATGTGGATTATACATTAAGTTGATTTTTCATGTTGTTAGTGTGTGTATGTGTGTTGATGTTTATTGTTTGCATACAGAATCAAAGCCGACCTACTTCACTCTGAAAGTAACCCACGGTGGAAAATTTACGCCACCACCAGGAAGGATGTATGTTGATCCAATTATTGCGTGGTATGATTGTGTGGATTATGACTTGTTTAGCTTTTACGCCTTTGAAGAGTTGGTAGATGACATAGGTGTCAAAGGTGGGGTTGCAGGCTATTATTATAGGATACCAGGCGAGACTTTGGATGTTGGGTTGTACCCGTTGAAGTCTGATGAGGATGTGATGAAAATGATGGATTTGATTCCAACGCATAGATAGATTCAGGTGTATGTTGAGTTGAAACGCCGAAGACCCAAAAGAGGCCGAAAATGTAAAATAACGGATGAAGTACGGGTGGAGCCTTCAAATGATCCTACCATCGATGCAGAACAAGCTGAGACTTCAATTGATGGTACCAATGTTCAATCACCTGTGCCTATGATTGCTGGTCGAGAACAACAAGCTGAAGATGAAACCCAAATAATTGATGAAGTGTTGGATGGCACAGACACTCCTTCTGCGCAACTACATGTAAGCCGAGTTGTTGGTGACACAGACACTCATGCTGCGCAACCACCTGTAAGTGGCGTTGATGGCCCAGAACAAGTTGAGCAACAATCTCAACTTACATATGACGACTTGTACCAGTTTGCCAGTCCTGGAGATAATGTTGGTGTGGGAGACGACTTGATTACAGACATGGTTGCAGAACTTGACCAGAATGAGGATGTGGTTTTAGAGCTCAACAAAAACTATGTTGATTTAGAAGAAGTAGTGGAAAGGGATGATGTTGAAAGGGATGATGTGGGCACCTCAACACAGCAGGTAAATGAGGAAGAACATGTTGTACATGTGTCTGAGTTTGAAGATGAAGAGGATGATGTGAGAGCCCCTATTGAGCCACAAGTGGAAATGACGGACTTTAAGTTTGATTTTGATCCCCACTTTGAGAATGTATCAAAGTTAGTTGATGAGTGTATGGCAGATTATACGGATCATGATAGTGGCTATAACTTTGATGATGATTTTCATAGTGATGAAGAAGCCAATAATAACAAATTTGTCAACCTACGCAAGATAAGGTTAAAAGAAATAAGGAAGGAGTATGAGGGTAGGTCGAATGTCAAGAAGGGAGTGTTTTTTGTAACAGAAACATTTAAACAACCCAAGGATATCAAAGATAAGCTCAGAATCTATGCGTTGGAGTCCCGAAGAGATATTAGGATTGAAAAGTGTGACCAAGAAAGGATTCGAGCGATGTGTAGAGAGACTGTTGTGGGTTATGGCAGAAAGGATACAGGAAGTAGTCAACCATCAGCTTCTTCTTCGCAGTCAAAGGGCAAATTTGCAAGTTCCAAAACCTACAAAAAAAATAACAAGGCCATGTGCGAATGGTCCCTACATGTGTCAAAAGTGGGTGATGAAAGGAGTTGGAGTGTGAAAACATTAAACGATGAACATAAATGCCTACAAACAAGAAAAATTAAATTGTTGACTGCACGATTCCTTTCATCCGAGGTTGCTAAAATTCTTGTTAGGGACCGCACAGCCCCGACAGCTGCAATAGCAATGGAAATATGTAACACCCCCATTTTTAAGTTTGTCGCAGCGGAAAAGTAATTTGGGTGTTACGGTGAGGATCGAAGTTTTAACCACATAAAACGGTTTAAATGAAACGTTTTGAAAGTTATTTGTCATTCAAATAATAATTTTGATAAAAGATGAACCATTTGATTTAAAATCTTTTGAAAAGATATAAAAGCTTGTAAAACTGACAAATTTGATTTTTACACTATTTTAATTTATCAGAGTAATAAATGCCCACTCCGTGTCTTGTCCTGCTCCGTTAAATTACCTGAGATACACATGCTTAAAAGTGTCAACACAAAGGTTGGTGAGTTCATAGAGTTTTAGGAAAAACCCTTTATTTTGTTAGATTTCAGGAATATTTGGTATTAATAAAATACAAACAGTAACGAAACAAGTATCGAATATATTCACAAATAAATCATATAAATATTCAATCACATTCAATAAAGAATCAATAATCTTAACATGAGTTGGAAACTCATGATACTAAATCAATCAGATATACAATTCACGTATGGTCAAACCTATACAGCTGTATATAAATATATGTTGAATACATATATCTTTCCTTTATAGATATTGCACCAAGCCTCATGACACGCAAGACGTTAACAAAGGGGGTGTTCTATCAAATCAATGACAGATTTTGCCCTCTATTCATAGGTGATTTGCCAATTCCTATTTGTCTCAAATATAGTGTATCACGACTAATACGACTAACCACATGCATAATGGCATTCCGTCGAGTATTAGTGGGATCGGAGGTCAATCCAAAACAGGTTTCGAATCTGTTCACTATATTCGCGCTCAAATTAAAGTGATTAATGGCTCATGATTGAGGGACTATATGGCGATAAGCTAACTTAGGCAATATCAAGGACCTATGGGCTCATTTAGCATAACATCATGAAATCAAGTATCGTATCACAGTAATCAATTTGAAAACAGTATCGTTTGAGTATCAGTAATTCAGTTTGAAAATATCATCGTTTGAGTATCAGAAATTCAGTTTGAAAATATCATCGTTTGAGTATCAGAAATTCAGTTTGAAAATATCCTCGTTTGAGTATCAGAAATTCAGTTTGAAAATATCATCGTTTGAGTATCAGAAATTCAGTTTGAATATTTCGCCAGTAACACATTTATATCACATATCACAATAATCGAATTGGAAACATTTTCATATGAATATCAATATTTCAGTCAAGTAATTCATCAGCAAAATATATATATCACATACCATAATAATCGCATTGGAAACATTAACATATTATAATTCACAAATTATATTATTTTAATATCAATTAGGAAATTGATTTGAATCATGTATTTTATTTTATTTCATATACTTATCAAGTTATCAAAGTATATAGAAACAATTATTTGAAATGGGGCTATGACTCACCTGGATTGATTTGGAAATGATGAAAAGTAAAGTAGAACGAGATTTATGGGAACGATTATGAAAACGTCTTTGATACGGAACCTGATAAATAAATTTATCAGAGAATATAACCAAATACTATTTGGTAAATACGAACGAATAACGAATAATATTTATTCGTTATGACGAATAGATGATGTGAAGTGAAATTATTATGCCATGCATGATATGAAAAAAATACTTTATTAAAATATCCATCGTAGTTTTACCTTTTTAATCGTAAGTAAAAATATTAACTTTTGAAATATCGTTATATATATTATTAACGTAAAAATAAATAATATATAAATATACAATGTAATAAAATGCATATGACGTGATGGTTGTCGAAAAAAATAGAAAATAAAATGAGAATGTCAAATAGATTATGTGTAGTCCTTGTCCTTTTTCCAATTTTACACTTCTTATACTAACGGCGTTAGCGTCACTTCGTTAGTCATTTTTATATATATTTTACAATTATAGTCCACTACATGTTTAATATTACAATCTAAGCTTGTAACAATTCTATATTATCAATTTTTATCCTTTCTTTCTGTTTCTATATTTTTAGTCCTTTCTTTTCACAGTTTTCACTTTTAGTCCCTATGGGTGTCGTCGCGTTACATTTTTAGTCCAAATTTGCAAAAATGATTATAAAAATTTTATGAAAATTTCCGTGGCTTCTTTTATTAATTTCAAGCTTATTTCAACTGCTTATTTTATAAAAAGCTTATTTATTTAGCTTATGGGCCTTAATTCAAACTAAACAAAAGCCCATTTAAAAATTTAGAGGCGAGGGCATGAAAATTACTTTGGGCTTGAACTTGGGATTCCTTTATGATTCTAAAAATATATTTTATGGGCCCAGTGGGCTGTTAAAACGTTAAGTCTTATTGGGCCTTAGTTAAGCCCAATCGACAAAACATTAGTTTTTATATAAGTTTTAATTTGAAAAATCCGGTTTGTGTCGATTTACTTTGGCTCGAGTAGGGTGTCAAAACGTGAATATTTTTACAAGTCGTGTATATGAAACTAATAGCTTTCTAGGTGGTCTATTAGTATGTAAAAAAATATTGGGTGCTTGTTACGTAAAATTGAAAGTTATACGTAGGTTTTGTGGCATGTTTGAATCGATTTCATTATTTTGAAAACTTGAAATATTTTCTAAGTATTTTGGAAATTTATACGTGTGAAACATGGTTCGAAAATGAATAAATTTATGCATGTAACATGAGAATAAACGTGAAGTGTACGTGCTACATGACTCCTAGGCCTACCAAGATAGAGGCTAGTCACGTTTCGTGTTCTATCAATAAATATGTACGTGTATATATATACCAAAATGACATACGATGAAACGAATATAAATATGATGCATGGAATGAAAATAACGAGTAATATGAATTGAGAAAGGATGTAAACGACTTACTACACCTCTAGGGTGGTAGAGAGTCGAGAGAAACGGATTGAAAGAGTAGTATAGTACACGTTCGAATAGAAACTTGAAAAGTATGGATCGTATAACTTAAAGTTACAACCTTCTTGCTTCCAAATGCTTTTGTATGGTTCTCTTGATGTTTTTAAGTTATCTTAGAATGGAGAAAGTTTAGAAAACGATTTGGTGATGAAGGAGGAGAATAAAAGGGACGATCGGATGTATATATATATATATATTAAGAGTTTGAGTCGTATGGCTCAAATAATTGCGAGGAGACCATATCAACTATGCAATGTCAGGAATAGAGATTTCTAGGATGTAGGTTTTGAATAAACAATGAGATGAATATGCTTAGAAAATATTAAAATCGTCCTTGTGAGTTTGAGGTATGTCGACATCCCTTTCTTAACACAAACGAGTGTTCATTTGTGTTTTAGGGAGTCATAGTCAATCATACTTATTATTTATACATGAAAACATGTTACAAATAATATTAGAAACTCATAGGAACAAACGGGAACAAAAACGGATAAGAAATGAATTTTGTATGTATCGTTTGGGTAGATTAATGTCTAAACGAAATGCCTCGTAAAAACGTATCAAATCTTAACGTATGAACGTGAAATTTGACACACTAATAGTTGGCTAGGAGGTTTATTAGATGAGACAATAAAATACGTACGTTGTGTGTATAGATTAGAAATAAACGGGGCGTTTTGAGAGCTTGTTACTAGTCGAGTATAAGATTTATTAGAATTATTAGTATTTGGATTTGGGCCTTATGCGTTTGGGCTGATGAATAGTGAAATAGAAGTTGGGCCGAGTTTAATTAAGGGTCCGGTTGATTAGTTAGAGATTAGGAAACTTATTTAGTGTTTAGTGTATTGATTAGGAATTTAATTAACGTGTCGGGAATTGGTTCCGTTATTTCATGGATTATATTATGTTGTGACGACAACAATTAATATAATAAGAAAATTTTAAATTTTCCCGAAATAATGGGGATTAGAATGATAACGATGATTAAGGGTTTATTAAGACGAGAAATTTTTACGGGGTTTTACAGTACCCACGTGTCATTCTGAATTTCGTCCCGAAATTCAAATTTAATGTGATTACTTGAGTAAAGAATTTTTTTGAACAGAGGTTGTCGAGAGATTTTTATTCCTAAAATACGTGACTCAGTTAGATTTACCTGTACTAGACAAGACAAAATAACTGATGTATTTAAGAGATGTGAATATTGAGAAAAATGATCGCGAATAGTAGAATAACGGCTAGTGAACAGTAATTACTAACGGTTATGTCTACCAAAATAAAATAAAGTAAAAATATTTCCAAACCCTCATAAATACCACTGGTATACTTGGGTTTTTCACACACACATACAAAACACTCAATGCCTTGCAGACTTCCACATACACCTGAATAATTTCGATTGTTCATCAAGGCAGAAACTGAGAATAGCGATGTGGATCGCCAAAATGCGATTGTGGAGGCCATAAATCAGTATGAGATGGCAAAATATTTTAATCAAGAACTTAGAGAATGCTATGTGAGATGCACAGATAAATCGGCGGAGAGGAGGCAAGTGATTGATAAATTTTTGGAGGTGGAGTGCCGCAAGAACGTTGCTGTTATTGATTCGTTGAGGGCTTGTGTCGGTCAGACTCAGGCCCAGATCTCTAACAAAATTCGTTGGAGTTTTGAAGAAAAATTTGGTGTTGTTAGGGTTGAACAACAACAACAACAACAACAACAACAACAACAACAACAACAACAACAACAACCACAAAATCCACCACCATCACAACAACCCCATTATGGTGCATCGAGTTCATCCGCACCAAGAGTTGTTGAACAACAACAACAATTGCCTCATCTGGATCAATTCCGGTTTAGCTTTGAGGAAAATGTGGATGTTGGTAATGGTGATTGGACTTCTGACATGGAGCGGGGGCTGAGCAGGTGGGAGGCTCAGATAGAGGAAGAGAGGTTGGCGATTCTTGATCCTTAAGATGATGGTTGTGACTCCAACAACTCTCAGATTTGGGATTATCCAGCCTACTTTTGAAGTTTAGGTTTATGTTTGTTAGGTGTTTTTAATTCAATATTGTTTGTAATGTTAAGTATATTTTAATAATATGATGTTTGAATATTTGCGTTGTGAACACAATTTGGAAGAAAACTTATTAGATGTCACTTTTAGGTATTTATCATGAATTATAAAAATCTGTGCGGGTAACCTACCCGTTAAACAAAGAGCTTTGTTGTTACAGATTTTTACAAAGAAAATTTTGGATAAGGACGTAGAGTAAAATTACCGGATTTTCAGCCTTTGGGAATGATGAAAGTCATTTTGTCTTTGTGTAGTGAATAGGGAATGTCTGTGGGTAGGATAGTAGTCTACGGCTATCGCCTTACATATCCCACCTTTTCTTCTTCACCACTCATTATTTCTTTCATCCAAAGGTTTTAAAATGTCATACACCCATACCGTTCCCATAATTTCGTATGTTGTTGAAGACATTTTCTTGGATTACATCCCAAAGGAAAATTTGGAGTTTTTGGATTTTGATTATAACACTTTTGGTGCAAATTTTTGGTTTTGGTTATTAGTGTGGATAAATTATGAGGTAGGAGATATTGATATTTTTCATTGGCTTGGCAAGTCAACCAATTGGTTATTCCTGCCTTACCTAATGGTATTTGTGACAATAGCATTACGAATGCTAATTGTATCGTTGTGTATTAATATATGGAGTTTTTTTTTTTTTTTTTTTTTTTTTTTTTTTTTTTTTTAATGAGATTTTAGTGGTTCTTGGTTTCATATGCTTGTTATTTCAGATATAATTAAACCTATTTATCCATATTTCGTTATTTACATAGAGAAACGTCCCAAACTATGTAACTAAGGAAATATAGACTCATGGTTTAATGATGTAAACTTTCTCGATTTGAATAAAAGGGCGTCCCAATCCATTCAAATTAAGACATTGTAAATCATATTAAGATTCTGACTTAACATCCATACTAATCGACAAGGTAATTTATGCGGTATTAGTATTTTGAATATTTGTTTTGACATATTCACGGGCGTTCCTGAAGACATGCTACAATAGTAACCGAGAATAATATTTTATGAGTATTTTGTATGTTAAAGATATAACAATACAGATGAAATAACCATTGTATACGAGTAACTATTAAGCATGTAAGATAATCTCAATAAATAAAGTATGGAGCACGGCAGTCTGCAGACACGGAGGGTATAAAATATTATGGTGTAAATTCATTATTTCAAAAATGTAGTTATAGTTTTAATGTTTGTAGAAAACTAGAAGGGGGGGGGGGGGGGGTTGAATAGTTTTACGTCTTTTTTTTTTTCGTTTTAATAAAAGTTTACTTTCAAGTAATTAATGGTAGTTTGTAAAAACCCTTTGAAGCTAAAGTATAGATACAAATTAATTCACATATGCCACATAAATACTTCTTATTTAAAATGTTAAATAGAAATTATAATTCCATATATCTCACTCAAATATAAGTTTGTATTTATATATGTATATGTGTTTTAATGATTGTATATACTTTAATTTACTAATGTATAATTTATGTTTTGAATGGAACCTAGTTTGATCTTTATGTGAAATCAATATAAGCACAACATACAAGCAATTGTAACTATGAATGATATGCAAGTAAGTTATAAATCAAAGAGTGAGAGATGGAAAGATCAAACCGAGAGACAAAGGATTTATAGTGGTTCGGCTACAAGGACACCTTCCTTGCCCTACTCCACTCCCCGAGTCACCTACTCGAGAGTTTTCTTCACTAGATCAAAAACCTCCTTTATGGCGGAGAAAACCTTACACACCAATTAGCACAGCACAATCACAACTTCAACACAACTTCTTCACGCCAATCTTCTTCACACCTTACTTCTACACACCAATATTCTACACTTCAATTTTCTTCACAACTTTCTACTTTGCTCCTAGCTTCTTCACAACTTATTACTTCCTAACTCTTTTTCTTCATGCCACTTGTTTCTTCACACCTTCTCTACTAAGTCCTATCCACTACTCCAAAATATAAACTACTTCACAACTTCTAGGCTTCAAGGTCTTTTCAACTTCAAAGCTTCAACTTCTTTGTCTTCACAACTATCTCCACTTCAATATGCTATTGTGACTTATATCTTCTAACACAAATCCTATCCACCTCTACTTCTTCACTACTAATACTACTTCACACCTTCAATAGATCTAGATCCAATATCTAAATCTATCTAACCAATGTATACACAACGTTCACAAAGAAATAAATGATATACAAGATGAACTAAACAAACAACTTAGATAGCAAGATGATACTAAGTTATAATACTCCTAGTAGAAGTATTCTTCTCTTTGCACTTGAGTGTTGAGGCTTGAATCACTTTGAAACAAAGATCAAAGGATTTTTAGAAGATGTAGAGGGATGTTTAGATCAGAAAGTTTTTGTGCAAAAAGGTAAGGAAAAAATCCAGGTTTAAGGTGGTATTTATAGGCAACAGATTCTGACAGAGGAGCGTGGCCGGTCCCCTTAAATCATGGCCGGCCCCCTTAAAATTAAGGGGACCGCCCTTTATAATTAAGGGGGCCGCCCAGCTGAAACGGTCAGATTCTTTGTCTTTTAGTGGAGAAAGTTTATTTGGTGAAAAACTAACTGATTTTGGTTAAAAATTTGAATTCATATATTTAGTATGAATAAAACATTTTTCTTTATTACCAAAAATGTTTTTCAAAAATATATAATATGTTTATATAATTAAGTAAACTTTGTAATACTTAATTAAACTTTCCTTTGATCTTATAATGCTTTAATCACTATGTTTATTCATACCTTAAGTGATTAGATGGTGAAAGTGATTATTAACTACTAAATACTTGTTTACGTCATTATCTTTGATTTAATGTGTTTTCGTTTTGTGATCATCAAAACATAGAGATATCGAAAGATATGAATAACGTTTTTAGTCGTTTATTTATATCAACAATGTTTGAAAACATTTAATTCTCTATAACTGTAGCTCTGATACCAATCTGTAATACCCCCATTTTTAAGTTTGTCGCAGCGGAAAAGTAATTTGGGTGTTACGGTGAGGATCGAAGTTTTAACCACATAAAACGGTTTAAATGAAACGTTTTGAAAGTTATTTGTCATTCAAATAATAATTTTGATAAAAGATGAACCATTTGATTTAAAATCTTTTGAAAAGATATAAAAGCTTGTAAAACTGACAAATTTGATTTTTACACTATTTTAATTTATCAGAGTAATAAATGCCCACTTCGTGTCTTGTCCTGCTCCGTTAAATTACCTGAGATACACATGCTTAAAAGTGTCAACACAAAGGTTGGTGAGTTCATAGAGTTTTAGGAAAAACCCTTTATTTTGTTAGATTTCAGGAATATTTGGTATTAATAAAATACAAACAGTAACGAAACAAGTATCGAATATATTCACAAATAAATCATATAAATATTCAATCACATTCAATAAAGAATCAATAATCTTAACATGAGTTGGAAACTCATGATACTAAATCAATCAGATATACAATTCACGTATGGTCAAACCTATACAGCTGTATATAAATATATGTTGAATACATATATCTTTCCTTTATAGATATTGCACCAAGCCTCATGACACGCAAGACGTTAACAAAGAGGGTGTTCTATCAAATCAATGACAGATTTTGCCCTCTATTCATAGGTGATTTGCCAATTCCTATTTGTCTCAAATATAGTGTATCACGACTAATACGACTAACCACATGCATAATGGCATTCCGTCGAGTATTAGTGGGATCGGAGGTCAATCCAAAACAGGTTTCGAATCTGTTCACTATATTCGCGCTCAAATTAAAGTGATTAATGGCTCATGATTGAGGGACTATATGGCGATAAGCTAACTTAGGCAATATCAAGGACCTATGGGCTCATTTAGCATAACATCATGAAATCAAGTATCGTATCACAGTAATCAATTTGAAAACAGTATCGTTTGAGTATCAGTAATTCAGTTTGAAAATATCATCGTTTGAGTAACAGAAATTCAGTTTGAAAATGTCATCGTTTGAGTATCAGAAATTCAGTTTGAAAATATCCTCGTTTGAGTATCCGAAATTCAGTTTGAAAATATCATCGTTTGAGTATCAGAAATTCAGTTTGAATATTTCGCCAGTAACACATTTATATCACATATCACAATAATCGAATTGGAAACATTTTCATATTAATATCAATATTTCAGTCAAGTAATTTATCAGCAAAATATATATATCACATACCATAATAATCGCATTGGAAACATTAACATATTATAATTCACAAATTATATTATTTTAATATCAATTAGGAAATTGATTTGAATAATGTATTTTATTTTATTTCATATACTTATCAAGTTATCAAAGTATATATAAGCATGTATCTCCCCCAATGAGTTAAAAACAATTATTTGAAATGGGGCTATGACTCACCTGGATTGATTTGGAAATGATGAAAAGTAAAGTAGAACGAGATCTATGGGAACGATTATAGAAACGTCTTTGATACAGAACCTGATAAATAAATTTATCAGAGAATATAACCAAATACTATTTGGTAAATACGAACGAATAACGAATAATATTTATTCGTTATGACGAATAGATGATGTGAAGTGAAATTATTATGCCATGCATGATATGAAAAAAATACTTTATTAAAATATCCATCGTAGTTTTACCTTTTTAATCGTAAGTAAAAATATTAACTTTTGAAATATCGTTATATATATTATTAACGTAAAAATAAATAATATATAAATATACAATGTAATAAAATGCATATGACGTGATGGTTGTCGAAAAAAATAGAAAATAAAATGAGAATGTCAAATAGATTATGTGTAGTCCTTGTCCTTTTTCCAATTTTACACTTTTTATACTAACGGCGTTAGCGTCACACCGTTAGTCCTTTTTATATATATTTTACAATTATAGTCCACTACATGTCTAATATTACAATCTAAGCTTGTAACAATTCTATATTATCAATTTTTATCCTTTCTTTCTGTTTCTATATTTTTAGTCCTTTCTTTTCACAGTTTTCACTTTTAGTCCCTATAGGTGTCGTCGCGTTACATTTTTAGTCCAAATTTGCAAAAATGATTATAAAAATTTTATGAAAATTTCCGTGGCTTCTTTTATTAATTTCAAGCTTATTTCAACTGCTTATTTTATAAAAAGCTTATTTATTTAGCTTATGGGCCTTAATTCGAACTAAACAAAAGCCCATTTAAAAATTTAGAGGCGAGGGCATGAAAATTACTTTGGGCTTGAACTTGGGCTTCCTTTATGATTCTAAAAATATATTTTATGGGCCCAGTGGGCTGTTAAAACGTTAAGTCTTATTGGGCCTTAGTTAAGCCCAATCGACAAAACATTAGTTTTTATATAAGTTTTAATTTGAAAAATCCGGTTTGTGTCGATTTACTTTGGCTCGAGTAGGGTGTCAAAACGTGAATATTTTTACAAGTCGTGTATATGAAACTAATAGCTTTCTAGGTGGTCTATTAGTATGTAAAAAAATTTTGAGTGCTTGTTACGTAAAATTGAAAGTTATACGTAGGTTTTGTGGCATGTTTGAATCGATTTCATTATTTTGAAAACTTGAAATATTTTCTAAGTATTTTGGAAATTTATACGTGTGAAACATGGTTCGAAAATGAATAAATTTATGCATGTAACATGAGAATAAACGTGAAGTGTACGTGCTACATGACTCCTAGGCCTACCAAGATAGAGGCTAGTCACGTTTCATGTTCTATCTATAAATATGTACGTGTATATATATACCAAAATGACATACGATGAAACGAATATAAATATGATGCATGGAATGAAAATAACGAGTAATATGAATTGAGAAAGGATGTAAACGACTTACTACACCTCTAGGGTGGTAGAGAGTCGAGAGAAACGGATTGAAAGAGTAGTATAGTACACGTTCGAATAGAAACTTGAAAAGTATGGATCGTATAACTTAAAGTTACAACCTTCTTGCTTCCAAATGCTTTCGTATGGTTCTCTTAATGTTTTTAAGTTATCTTATAATGGAGAAAGTTTAGAAAACGATTTGGTGATGAAGGAGGAGAATAAAAGGGACGATCGGATGTATATATATATATATATATATATATATATATATATATATATATATATATATATATATATATATATATATATATATATATATATATATTAAGAGTTTGAGTCGTATGGCTCAAATAATTGTGAGGAGACCATATCAACTATGCAATGTCAGGAATAGAGATTTCTAGGATGTAGGTTTTGAATAAACAATGAGATGAATATGCTTAGAAAATATTAAAATCGTCCTTGTGAGTTTGAGGTATGTCGACATACCCTTTCTTAACACAAACGAGTGTTCATTTGTGTTTTAGGGAGTCATAGTCAATCATACTTATTATTTATACATGAAAACATGTTACAAATAATATTAGAAACTCATAGGAACAAACGGGAACAAAAACGGATAAGAAATGAATTTTGTATGTATCGTTTGGGTAGATTAATGTCTAAACGAAATGCCTCGTAAAAACGTATCAAATCTTAACGTATGAACGTGAAATTTGACACACTAATAGTTGGCTAGGAGGTTTATTAGATGAGACAATAAAATACGTACGTTGTGTGTATAGATTGGAAATAAACGGGGCTTTTTGAGAGCTTGTTACTAGTCGAGTATAAGATTTATTAGAATTATTAGTATTTGGATTTGGGCCTTATGCGTTTGGGCTGATGAATAGTGAAATAGAAGTTGGGCCGAGTTTAATTAAGGGTCCGGTTGATTAGTTAGAGATTAGGAAACTTATTTAGTGTTTAGTGTATTGATTAGGAATTTAATTAACGTGTCGGGAATTGGTTCCGTTATTTCATGGATTATATTATGTTGTGATGACAACAATTAATATAATAAGAAATTTTTAAATTTTCCTGAAATAATGGGGATTAGAATGATAATGATGATTAAGATTAAGGGTTTATTAAGACGAGAAATTTTTACGGGGTTTTACAAAATAAATGAAAAATTGCAGCTTGATGTCCCTACCACAAAGATATCAAGAGCAAGGGAGTTTGCTCAGAAACAAATTGACGTCAACCATGAAGAACAGTATGCCAATCTTAGGGATTACGCTTTGGAATTGAAGAATAGAAACCCTGATACAACTGTGAAGATTCAAGTTGAAGCAAACCCTGATTCAAGTGTTTCTTCAAGGGTTTTCAGACGGATCTATGTTTGTATTGGTGCATTGAAAAAAGGTTACAAAGCAGGCAGAAGGGACATACTACGGCTGGATGGGGCGTCTATCAAAGAACATCACACTGGTCAAGTCTTAACTGCTGTTGGTGTCGATAACAATAATGGCCTCTATCCAGTTGCTTAACGCAGTGGTTGAACCTGAGTCCAAGAGTTCATGGTTACGGTTCCTTAGCAATCTTGGAGATGACCTTGATTTGCAACCAAATTCAAACTTCACCTTTATATCCGACAGACAAAAGGTATAAACATTGTGTAAATTCAATTAGTTGATTTCCAACCCAATTCAATCCTCATTCACATATTATGTTTTGTACCAATCTACAGGGAATATTACCAGCCATTGCAGAACTGTTTCCTGCTGCTGAACACCGCTTCTGTGTGCGACACATATATGACAACATGAAGCAGTTATTTAAGGGGGGAGAGTATCAAGGAGCTTGTTTGGAGGTGTGCTAGAGCATCAACAATCCCTGAGTTTATTAGAGGAATGGAAGAGCTAAAATCAATTGACTCTAAAGCTTATGACTGGTTAAGGAAGATACCAGCATCATCATGGTCAAGGTCACATTTCTCAGGTACACTATACACATATTATGACTTTCATCTGTACTATTAATAATATTGAAAATGATTTTGATATTATGACTGTCATCTGTAATATTAATAAGGTTGAATGATGTTGATATTATGACTGTCATATGTAATATTAATATGATTAAAAGTGATGTTGATATTGATATATTGGTTACAGGGAGATCTAAATGTGACATCCTTCTTAACAACTTATGTGAATCGTTCAATAGCAAGTTGGTGGGCGGCAGAGATCAACCAATCATTGGTTGTTTGGAGTACATCAGGCAGTATCTTGTGAAGAGAAGTGTTAGTATGCAGCATGTAATAGACAGATGTGAAGGTCTCTTAACCCCAACAACAACTAAAATTTTAGAAACCATCAAGGAGGAAGCAAATGAGTATAAGGTTTTATGGAGTGGGGGGAGGTTGGGGTGACCAATGTGTTGTGAATATGCCGAAAATGGAATGCACATGTAGGAGATGGGAACTCACTGGTATTCCATGTAAGCATGCTGTTGCGGCTATCAACGACATGACTAAACACAACAAGGAATCAACTGACAACATGGTTGTGATCCCAGAGGATTATGTGCACCAATGTTATTGGTTAACCACATGGAGGGGAATGTATCAACACAAGATTGAAGGAATTGCTGGTCGACACTTTTGGCCCAAATGCCCTATCCCTAGTGAACTAAAGCCACCTCACTACCATGTTCCAATTGGGAGACCACGGAAGAAGAGAAGAGTGTCAAGGGATGAGATTGCTGAACATGTTATGAAAAAATCAATGGTGAAGAATGGGAAGCTGTCAAAAAGGGGCAAGTATGTGAAATATGGTGCATGTGGTGGGCAGGGTCACAATAAGAGAGCTTGTACGGGAAGAAGAGTCAACCAAGGGAGAGGTACTAGAAGGGAAGGAGTACCAAATGAGGTACTAGAAAGATCTACTCAGCCAGTGGGATCTTCTGCAACAGAGGTGGGAGCAGGGCCAAGCCAGCCAGTTGGAACACAAGCAAGTGAGGTAGCAGGAGGGCCAAGTCATCAAGTTGGAACACAAGCAAGTCATGTATCACAATCTACTGGGAATGGTGGAGGTCAAAGGAAGAATAGGATCAAGAGAAAAGCCAAAATCGCCAAGTGAGTCAACACAATTGTGA
The DNA here is from genome assembly GCA_030686995.1 of Artemisia argyi. Lineage (NCBI taxonomy): Eukaryota > Viridiplantae > Streptophyta > Magnoliopsida > Asterales > Asteraceae > Artemisia > Artemisia argyi. The sequence continues at coordinate 172,815,920 of CM060696.1, read as the reverse complement.
TGGTGCAATAACCTTGGGTTGGTTATTCGTTCATGTGTTTTAACACAATAAGTGTATGGCTTGTGTAACTGAGTTTCTGTCTTCTAGACAATAATTTGTACGTGATTTGTTTTTTAGATTTGATTAATTAGGAATGGTATTTGTTTTCATTTTGGTTTACCATCATTATTTGCTGCATAATGCTGTGCACAATTTGTGGTTTGCCATCATCATATACTTATTTGTTGTATAATGTTGTGCACAATTTGTGGTTTGCCATCATTATATACTTACGTATATTGAATGATCCAACATGCCCACTACATAAGTATACCGAATGACCCAAACTTGTTTTGACTTTTGTAAGTCAAAGTTGATAAGGAACCAGAAACCAAGTTTACTGCATATTGATTCTGTAATATTGACTACATTTGTCTTCTTATAATAACAGCAACCAAAACAACCATGATCCCACTTTAGTGCAAAAATCAAACACTTTTTATTAACATGAAGGTCAATACAAACCAGGGATGACCTTAAACCTTGTGATGATACAACCCAGAAAGATGTCAACACACCTACATACCAACGACCAACCTAAAGCAACTTAATAGCAATGAGAAAAAAGAGCCAACTAAAAATAAGAAACTTGTTGAGCTTCTTAATCCGCTGATCCTTCTCCCTCATCAACCTCAACTGCTCCTCCAACTCTTCTTCAAGCTCATTCCTCGCCCTCAACAGGCCATGAATCACAGCAACTGCTCGGCAACACATTGGAGGATCCGTCCATCCAATAAACCCACATGAAGGACAACAGTAGAATCGTCGTCCTGGGTTCCTGTTTGTCCAACTTGTTTTGATTGTTGCTTGTTTTCCACAGTCACAAATCAAGACCATATTTTTTGCCGGATTTCGGTAAGTGTGAAACTTTAATGTGCTGCAAGCCTGCAACGTTCATATTTAACTGGGACTGGATAGTATACCGTTTGTAAAAAAGGCAAACAATCGCTTGCAAATTTAGTCTCTCAAGCTACAGTGTCACTAGCTTAGTACCCGGGGAAGAGTGAAATGACGATACTACCCTCAACTACGTGGCACTTAACGGGAAAACTAACGGAAAAGGTCTCTCGGTGGCGATTTTGCGAAAATGTGGAATGTTGATGTCTTTTTTGCGCTTTTTGTCTCGGTCCCATTTTTGCAATTTTGTGAAACGTGAAGGACTATTTTTGCAATTTACCCAAACCCAAAACATTACATGTGGCTAGTCACAACTATACATCACTTTCAAAAAAATGTTACAATAAAAATCATTAAATACTTCTAGTACTAGTATTTTCAAAAAAAGAAAGTTTTTGTAAAAAAAAAATTCAAATTCCACCCGTTAGGGGGAAAAATCAAAAACCCCCCAAAAAAACCCCAATTCCTTCCTCTTCACTCCTCCCCAAAAAATTAGGGTTTTAACAATCACCCCTTATATCCACAATCACTCACTTATATAATTTCACTATTTAACCCTCCAATCAACAACACAAACATGAAGCCAGACCCCCAAAACTCACAGCTAATCGAAACCCTAGAACCAATGCTAAACGAATCAATTTACCATTTTTTAACCGAGTTCCAAAACGGTAGAACTGATTTTACTGAACTCAGTTCAATTTTTTTCAGGTTAATCCAAACCATGACTCACCCCCCTCTCGAATTCACCTGGTTTTACTCCGCTCTCGCTTTTCACTCCGCGAAACCCTCCGTTCCGCTAACCGAATCAACTAACTTATTATTAACTATAAAAGACTTATTTAACTCGTTACTTACGTTCCGGTCGGATAACGGCTGCTTAAACCAAGTTTCACTAGTTGCGCCTGTTTTATATCAGTTAGGTAGTTTAAGTTTAAAAGACGAGATGGTTAGGTTTAAGAGTGATGTACTAAGTTTAGTTGACGCGTTAGTTAGTTATATAGTTATGTGTTGTGAGAATGGGGATGGGAATGGGGTGGAGGGTGGGGGTGGGTGTGGGTGGGTAAGTGTAGTGCCGGTATGGATAGCGGATCGGGTGAGTGAGAGGTGTGGGCGAGTTGATGGTTTGGAGGTGTTTTTTCCGTTTACGAGTGGGGAAGTTAGGAAGCGGGTTGTTGATGGGATGGAGTGTCTGGCTGGGGTGGTTATGGTTGAGGCGTTTTTGTTTCGGCTGTGTTTGGTGTTTGGTGAGGGACGGGCGGAGGTGGAGGTGTGTAAGGATGTTAAGAGCTGTGCCGTTCAGATTATTAAAGGGTTTAAGAAGAATCCTGCGTTTTTAGGTTAGTATTTACGACTTTGTTTTTTATATTATTTTGTGTATAACGTGTTTTGTATTTCGTATTTTGTTTTTTGTTAGTTGCTACAAATAGGTTGCGTAATGATTCAAATCCGCATGATTAGCATTGCTTAGTACTTTACATAATAAATCTAAGCAAACCCCTTCAAGTGATGAGCTTTGGCATGGGTCCCTGAACTGCATTTATACTTGTTTTTAATGCTACAGCATGAGTCGGTAATGGCCATAAGATGGGCATTACTTCAGTCTACATGTGGCTGTGGCACTTCTTAATTCTCTGTATCTGTGTGAAGATGTCATGTGTATGCCTACAGACTACAGTAATAGCATATGCCTAATCATCTAAGTACCTAAGTGGTGTAGCTCTATTAAATTTCGGAAGTTGTTGATGAATTAATAGGCTGTTAAAGAACCATATTAGTTTTGAGCAAGGACATGTTTGATTAAAGGTTCCATGCCTGGCCTTCTATTATAGGCCGACGTCCTTTACATTTATTCCAGATGATTAAAAAGGCCTACTACCTCAGTTGGAAACACATTGTACCTCACTCAAACTGGAATCATTACCTGTATATAAGTTATTTAACACCGCTAGCTAATCATGGTGTTACATGTCTACCTACATGTTTTGTCGTTTAGCTTACCATATTCTCTATGTTATTTCGGGAATGTGGTCTATGGAGAATAGGGTGTTAAAATGTTGATTTCACAGCTGGTAAAATTTCTGATCATTTCCTTTTAACTCTCAGTTATGCTTTTCAAACTGCTGTTGGAACCAAGTTTGCCTGTTGCAGAGCTATTGGTCAGTTTTTCTATACCATCAACTTATTTAGTCATACTATATGTCTATACCGGGCGCCCGTATAAGTGATACACATCTACAGGCACAGACTACAATCCACATAGCAGGAATGGTAGGATATGCTTACTAATGTATTCCTGACATTCTCGTACAGACTACAACGGATGAAGTCCTCCTCAGGCGATTGCTTTTCGATGTTGCATTGGATTTGGGCTTGTGTCTGAGTTTTGATACTTCGCCTCGGCTCTCGGATGTCAAGTACAAAGAGATTGTCATTTTATGGCTGTTTGTCTCAAGCTCGGCATTGCAGTTTGCAAGGTAAGTCATAATCAGGAGTCGTACACACTCATAACACTTTTAGCAAATAGTTAGATGTATACAGGATTGTTCTTATGGCATATATTAATGTTGTGGATAAAATTTTCACTACATAGATTTTAAATAGAGTATCCCTTAACAGTGGACTCTTGTGGATCAATACAATATGGACCATGGTAATTTGGATATGTATAATACAACCTTTTATTATCATATATTACTATTATTTGAATAATTTTAAAACTGCCAAATGTTTGAATATTGATGAATTATTTAATGTACGGTTCATTGATACATACTTGTAGCATGTTGTGACACTGACAAAGTGATGTATCTTCTACATAACTTTGGGCTGCGTAGCTTGTAGCCTGACTTGTAAATTTTTTTGGTTGCAGTGACAATAATGACCATGCTCGAGTCAATTATTATCTCAATACCTTTTCCTCGTCTCAGCTCCCACGTGAGATTATTGCATGGGTCACTGGTGTGACAAGTATAACACCAACTGCCCCTGATATCTCCTCTCCGAAAGACATTATTGGTACATTGCTTCAATTATTAACTTGTGCATTTAACGGTTTAACCCCATACACTAGCTTCTTTAATATCTGCCTATTTGTATGATGTATTTTAATGATTTAATGGTTATTAAAACTCATAAGTGTTTGTGAGTCAGCCCAAATTTTGATCCAAACTGCTTTGGTCCATTCTCTAACTTGCATGCCCATCCGTTTTGCCATAACCTCAACTTAGGTAAAGTCAGTTATAGGACGAACACTCACTTTCTTAACTAGCTGTCGTGTAATTCATTTATGCAGGATGGCTGTTGGTCTTGGAAAAGCAAGGACTTAAATTATGTGATCACAGCATCTCAGAATTACATGAGAAGTTTTTCAAGTACAAGTCCATGGGCTTCGACAGCAGAGTCAAAGATGGCGAAGCTATGGTTGAGGATGCACCCGTGAGGATCAACAGGATAAGAAAACGTGAGAGTGCAGGGTTTGGAGAGGTAGAAAAGCAGATTAAGGCTATGAAATGCTGCCATGGGGGTGATGATGGTTTTTATGGTAAAAATGAAGTTGCAAACTCAGTTCCTGATCAAGAGATGGTAGATATGGTCTGGTGAGGCACCGTGTCGGTGGTTGTACAATGTGCTAATATTGTTAACTTGCTGCAAAGTTTCATGGTTTAAAGTAGGGGTGCCGCGGAGTCCAATCACTATAGAGGGATGATAGAATCCAGTTATGCCAATCAATTTGGTTTAGTTTGTAGTTTGACTTTTCTAAGTGTTGAAACAAAGCACCCCATCTGAATCGGAATGTTGTTATTAGGAGTAGTTTCTAACTAATGGTAAAACTGATTAATCACATAACCATAGGCTGTGCATAGTGGTTGTTTAACCACACATTAACCATAAATTACATTATTACAACGTGTGAACCACCATTATAGCCGTCTTCAACCACACGTCGAATTATCCATTTGGAGATGGTTTGGTGGTCGGCTTCACGGAACCAAATTTTGGTGATTTTGCGTGTGTATATTTGTGTGCTAGGTTTGGTGTTAACTATTATCGATTTACAGAGGTTGGGTGGTGGAAGTGAAATTGGATGTGCCAGTGAATTTGGTGATGGGCTCACATCTTCTTGAGTCAAGCTTGCATCAGTTCGTAGTTTCAGTTGTGTTGCTGGGCCCGGTATTTGCATGTATCATTTTCTATTCTAATGCTTCTATCTTTTTGGTGTCATCAAAAGGTGTCATAGTAGTCAAGTATTCACCATATCGTGAATTTTAGGACAATGATTGAACTAGTTAACTACACGTTACACGAGGATGGGAATTCTTGGGACACGTTGAAGAGGATAGATTCGGTTAACTTTTACGACAACAAAACAAAATTTTGCAAATCTATACGAAGAATAAAAATATTTATCATTACCTAATGAAATTTTGACAGGAGTTGATCTTGCGTGCTAATTGGGAAGCCCTTTTCTGTGAAACCCTCTTTTTTCTTGACATAACTGCCACTACATATAATAAAAGTTACTGGTACTCGAAGTAATTTTGTTCTACAAATCACCGCTTTTACCTTTCACACATGTTTACCAAAACTCAACGAGTGTTGCATCAGTAGAATTGTAATCTTGTAATGTGTGCAAATCAGTTCTCATATGTTCATCTGTGCTTATAAGAATTATGCGTTTATCATAACGACATTTAACTACACAATCATTTATACTACTTATAATGAAAGAATTACTCTCTCTCCAAAAAATTTAGGTGTAGAAAAATGATTCATGGTTTACAACACTTTAATGCAAACAATTTTCATAATTACAACAACCAAAGCATCGTGTACAACAAAAACAAGCATGAATCGAAATTAAGATCACTTTTCTTAGAATTCTACATTAATAACATTAAAAACACCCCTACACATAATATTACAATCATTTAAACACAATGTACAACCCTCATTCTACATTAATAGCATTAAAAACACCCCTACATCCAATATTACAATCATTTAAACACAATGTACAACCCTCATCCTACATTAATAACATTAAAAACACCGCTACACCAAATATTACAATCATTTAAACACAATGTATAACCCTCCATCTTAACTTAGACACGAACCTGTGACCAAGACTCGAATCAATAAAACTCGACTCGGTACACAAAGCTGTGAGCTCAAGCTCACGCCATCCCTTATTTTCGCGACTCAATAACAACGAAAACAACAAAAAGAAAGAAAATGATACCAAACAATTATTTAGCTTCATATTTATTAGTTTTAATCTTTATTTAATAAAAAACTATTGAAAATTGATGTACTTATCCCCACCGTCACTAGAACGACAAAAAGGGTGGTGGGTTTTCCTACCTTCCACCGCCGGTATCAATAAAACGAGAGAGATGGTTTTGGTGATGAACTCGAGCTGTAGTGGTGTTAATCGTGGGTTTGGGAGGTGTTTCTTGGCGCGTGATGTACGTCGAAATGATTGGGAGGTTGTAAGGAGTGTGGTAGTGGTGGCGGTGAGTTTAAGTGGCTGGCGGTGGTGTTTGTTTGGCCGGAAAAACGACCGAAGAAGAAGAAGAAGAAGAAGAAATAGGGTGTGGCTGGTTTGAGAGAAAATGGGTGTCAAACCCTAAGTGATGGTATAACGAGGTTTATATATGAAAGTGTTTTGGACCTTGTGTAAACCCTATTGCACCCTTAGGGACTAAGATTGTAAATATATGCTAGGGTGGGAAGTGTAGTTTAACAAATCTTTTAGTATTTCGTTCTCGAGGCAAATTTAGGTGTCAGAATGACTTACCGTGACATTTTTATTAATTCCACTAAAAATTTTTATCTCAGGGTACCCGCAACTGCAACGCGCGGGTTCCTGCTAGTTTAATTACAAATAGTAAGCTAATTTTTTCGGAGCAACAAATACAATTTATATAATGTTCAGTCGTGAAAAAAAAAAAAAAAAAAAAAAAAAAAAAAAAAATGAAGAGCTTTCTTAGTGTTAATATAGGGGTGTTCGGGGATATAACGCATGCATATCCTTATCGAGTTATCGATAACTTTGTACGTTCGTGTTCTTCCTTGTTCCATTTGTCCAACGCAGGTTCCGCGTTCGGTGTTGCAACTCGTGATCGACGTGTGTTTCGGTTTTGTCCAACCTTTACAATAAACATATACCTTGGCTCGTGTCATTTCAATCAATATCTTTATAGTATATGAATAAATGTTCATTTTCTAGTAAACTTAATCTAGATTTAGTCACTCGATCTCAAAAATACTTATATATATAAGTCATAAATACACGATGTCAGTCAGTATGTCACATTTGGAGTAGATTGGGGAAAGTTCATTGTGTCGGTACCTAACTCTGGTTAAAAACAAACCATAGCATGTGGTTAGATATTGAATTCAGATGAAGTGAGAGCCATTGGGCCATACCTTAACTCGTGATGTGTTCATAAATGCGAAACAGAATGAAAGAGCGTCGGTAGTAATACTACACATAACTTTATTTACATATTCCACACCACTCTTTTAAGCTTTTCACTTTTCCTCACCATGGTTCCATTTTGCTAACTACTTTTTTTTTGTCAATGATATTGGATTTTTCGACATATAATGAACTAATGTGACCTATTTATACAAAAGAGAAAAGAAATTGAGATTGAAAGTATTTGGAATGAATGCGGTACGGTATTGTTCTTGTTTTTAATGTTTTTGTTTGTTATCGACGAAAGGTTACTCGTGTGATATTATTTTTCTGAGTAGAAAACAAAGCTTAATCATTTGGAAACATGATGATGGGACTTCTCGTAGAGTTTTGTTGTTCAATTATTTCCCAACGAGAAACACAATCAAAATCCTGAAAGATGTTCAATTACTATGTTTTCATGTGTAGACTCTTCGTACTCACTTAAGTAATATTATGTAAATAAAACGGAATTCGTGTTATTTAAAGTTATTCCTCTTCATCTAGCTTTATATAATCAAGGTAGACTTAATCTTATACCGCACTTCTCATTTATACAAATTTACACTTAATTAGAATATCCTACTTATAAAACATATTAAAGTTTTATCTTAACTCCTTATTTACCTAACAAATTACCAATCACAATGAACAAGTGAATAACTTAAGATCATGCCAAATTTATTAAAGAACATCAACAAGGACAAAATGTAAAGTTATAAAACCCACAGGGGCCAAAACAAGCATTTATAAATAGGTGGCACATATTACTCATAGTCACACAGCTAGCTCCTATATATAGATACACACACTATTTACAAATCACTGACTCAGATATTGAGAAAGTCAGCCAAAAACTTGGATTCGTAAATAGTATTATAAAAAACTCCAAAAATGGCGGATGATTCAACCGACTTTTTCTCCATTGACATTCATACCACTTCTCCTTTTTCACCTTCAAAGGTATGTAATTATATACATGCAATTCCTATATTTGTGTATATGTTGATTAGTTATCTTTCTTTACGTGTATTCAGTGGCGGAACCAGAAAGTTAGGGGATGGGGGCAAAAAACATATTACCATGACAAAAGTCGTTGTGCACACAAAGACGAAGATAAAGATATAAGGTTTTTACATTGAGGCTTAAGTGTGGGGGCAATTTGCGGTGGAGGGCACTTTAGTGAAAAGTTTAATAATAAAAAATTTTATATACATCCGCCCTGCTGCGTAGTCAGATAGTATGCACGTGCATATTATTTGAACATTAGTGTAAAAGGAGAAAAAAATAAAAATTTTTGGATCCACAACGCGTGTAGTATTACGAAACTTTAGTAGATTGATTATTAAGGTTTAGTTTGTTTTTTTATCTAGTATATAGTTGAGTGATCATTTATACACTAGTGCATGTGATCTTCATTGATTGATTCAACATTGGAATTGGAAACCACATTTTCACTAAATCTCATGTTCAATCCGAATGATCTCGATAAAATGAGCTATATATAGGATCATATTCATGGATCTATATTGCGAAATGCAAATAAGAGCAATAGAGCATCTCCATTGAACATATTGTCCAAGAAGCATATATATGTGTAGTTCATGTTCATGTACATAAACGTTCATTGGAGCATCAAGTTTATAAAGATGAAATTAGATACTCGTAAAAGTTTATTTCACATCACATTTAGCTAGTGAGACAGATTCAAGTCTTGTCAAGAACGTGTGTACGTCGGTATAATAATTACCCTTAAATAAATAACGTGCTTAATAATTCTTATAAACTACTCCATATACAATAAGTACATATGCATTTAAGTTAACTTTAATTTACTCCGTATGTGTTAATGTTACTTAGTTAGTACAAACTATAAAAATTCAGAATTTGGTGTCTTTGTCTGTTTTTTTTTACTATAGCATTACTAGAATTCCGTTTACTTATAATAGATCAATACTTAATAAGATAATAAGTTTTTCTAGATATATAGCTGTCTATTATGCTGAAATTTGTATTTTGTAACTAACGACCAGCTGTACTAAAATATTGTTGTTTGTTCTTTGGTTGTCTGTGTGTGGTTAACTCATGCCTAAAATATATCTACTGGAAAGTGTAGTCAATTTGCAAGTGTAGAAGCTTTTATGTCACTTTAAAGTTAAACATATGTGCTCTGTTGGTTAATTTATTCTGTAAAGGTAAGTAACTTTTAAGTTTCAGGTAGGTGATGTCTATTCAAGCAATAAGTTAGTGATATCTTATTTTATTTGTAAATTTATTGGTTAGTCATTTGCTTTGCCTTTCTAAACTTGGCTAAATTTTGTTAGTGTTTGGATATTTAATTCATTTTTTTCCCATAAGTAACTCACACTAGAAAACGTTAGAAAGTGTAATTTTAACTTTGAAAAATAGTAAAAGCATGCGCAATGGGGCAGTGGAAGCTTGGCGTCGCAAGTGGCTGGTCACCACTGCGCGTTTTGATGATGCCGGGTGTGGTGATGTTTGGTTCATTTTTTTCTTTTTTATTCTAGAAAGTGATAAGTGATTGGGAGTGAGTAGTTAGCGACTTTTTTTTAAGAATACGCTGCACTTATAAAAGTTTCAAAAACAAACACTGGGCATGTGAGTTGTTATCTGTATGTTATTACTCTTAACTCTTAAACATCACATTGCTGTCTGAGAACATTAATTGAATAAGTACTGCCGGTTAGTAACTACTCGTACAAAACTAGTACGACGAGATATGGTGGCTACTTGCTATGCACCATTTTTGACCAAGACAGTGAATAAATATACATGCTGCAATCAAATTCTGTACGTCTTTATCAATGAAAATAGCTGTATGATGTCTTTATGCGAATTAATGCCTTCAGCAATGTATTCAGGAACACCTTATCAAAACTGCCAGTGGATTTATTTCTGTTGCTATCTTTGGGGACCCTGACAAGCCGGCTTTGATTACATATCCTGATATTGCTTTAAATTGTAAGTGAATTAGTTACTACTCTACTTCAAATGCTATGAGATATGTATTTATGCTTTTGATTCAAACTCTCAAATCAATGTATGTGATTCCTTAATTTCACTTGCTTTTGGATTAGAAGTTTGTGAGATGCTTAGGAAAATCATGAACAAACCGCATTTGCTTAATAATGGGTTGATTTCGGTGGCACATGTATATAATATGTAGACAATAAAAGTGAAGCATTTAAACGGGTCAAATGAGTTGGGTTGGTAGAGCCATTTGAAAGTCGCTCCAAACTCTTTAAATATCTTAAATCAAAGTTTTTAAAAATTTAAAAAACTCTATTAAAATACTGGTTTTGTTATAATATGATCCATAGTAATACTCATTTTGACCTGTTACCTAATGATAATGTAACCTTGCATTTGGGCTTAGATCGATTCCTTAAATCACACTATCATCTTGTACATTTATATGATAAATTTTAGGAAAATACTCTTGAGCTGCTTTGCTTTGAAACGTTATTATTGAATTATCGTGTAAATTGGCTTTGTAGGGACTTTGATAATATAACTAACGATAAAATTATGTGCCTGTTTGTGCAGATATGTCATGTTTCCAAGGTCTGTTCTTGTGCCCAGAAGCATTCTCTCTACTGCTTCATAATTTCTGCATATATCATATCAATCCTCCTGGCCATGAGGTCAGTAATAAGTAACTTGACCTTTTTTTTAAGACTAAACTACCCTGCATCCCTTCTCATTGAGCAACATGTCAAAACTCAAAACCTACATTTTATGAAGCAGCAATTGAAAATGGCGTCACTTTAATGCGACAATATCATACCATCCAAGTTTGATAATATGTTAGAGGAGTTACATATTGAGACTTTTTATGCCATATAATTTTTTTGAGTTTATTGCGTTGCATCCTTTCTTATGTGATACCTCCTTCAAGAGTATTTGCAGTTTGGAGCTGCTCCATTATCATATGATGATCCCGAGTTATCTGCTGATGACTTAGCCGATCAGGTTGCTGATGTTCTCGACTATTTTGGGTAAGTTTAACATTATAATTGCTTAATTTCTTCCGATTTCAGGCATTTCCAAAGCATTCGAGTAAAGCCTAATCTCCTCTTTGTAAACTCATTTAGTGTACCTGTGAATTGCTCTTTCAGGCTTGGTCCAGTAATGTGCTTAGGGGTAACAGCTGGTGCTTATGTACTCACCTTATTTGCTGTAAGCGGCTTCTAATACACCTCACACAATATTCGTTGGCATAACATTAGCTCTAGATTATGATGTTTTTATCATATCTTTTGGTGAACAGATAAAATATACACAACGAGTAATCAGTCTCATACTTGTTTCTCCACTATGCAAAACACCTTCTTGGTCAGAATGGTTGTCCAATAAAGTTAGTTTTCTTGATAACCTTTTGGTTTTAATACCACAAAGCCAATGAATCCGTATAGATCTTGCTAACTTGTGGCCTTCTTGTTTTCAGGTAATGTCAAACGTGTTATATTACTATGGAATGTGTGGTCTAGTAAAGGAGTTATTGTTGATACGGTATTTCAGCAAGGTACAAATCTTCTCATTGACGGTACTGAAAATTTGTTATCGACAACTGCATGGTTGAAACTGAATTTGTATGTTAAATGACAGGAAGTTCGTGGAGGTACTATAGTTCCAGACTCAGATATGGTTCAGTCATGTAGAAGAGTGAGTGCTCACTGTACTATTTTTCTACTGCAATGGGAAATTATAGAGGTGGCAAAATGGGCTGGTCTAACGGATGGACTATAGAGGTTAACTCGGCAAGTTGGGCTAGAGGTTGAAACGGGTTGGCCAGAAACACTTTCTGATAATAAAAAGAAATATACATTTTGATAAATAAATGGTGCGCTAAACATATTTATAAAACCATATTGTTATAGCTTATATTGCTCGTTTGACATGAGATAGAAAAGTAATCAGTCTGTTAATAAGTTAAAAACTGTCACTTTAATCAGTTAGTATATACACATCCTGAACCAACTTTTCTGCAGTTGCTTGATGAGATGGAGAGTCTTAATGTGCTGCGATATCTTGAAGCTGTTAATGGGTAAACTTATTTTCCATATCAAAGGCATTATCTTTTTCAATACCCAGCCTGAAACAGAATAATAACTTTAACTTGTGTTGTTTTGTTTAGACGGCCAGATATCACAGACGGGCTGAAAAGACTGCAGTGTCGTACACTGATCTTCGTGGGCGAGAATTCCCCCTTCCATTCGGAGTCTCTTCACATGACTTCAAAACTCGATAGAAGATTCAGTGCATTGATAGAGGTATGCTTAAGGCTATCAACACTTCACATTTAATCTTCTAATAGGATAGTTTTAGATGTCAAACCTAGCATGATCCGAAAAGACTAGTTATGAAAGAAATATTGATAGAAACACCTGATATCTGATCATAATTTAAGTGAATAGAATGTAAAGTGGACAATAACTTTAATAGTAACATACAAAGGTGGAACTTATGCACCGATGGATAACGGGTCAAAATGAGTTCATGTTTAATTGGGTCATTTTGTGAACGGGTACTTCAAGGTGTTGGCAACGGGTAGTTCAAGGTGTTGGCCAAGTTCATCAGTTAAAATTTCATATTTATAAGTCAATGTATCTAATTTTTAAAAGAGTTCAAAATCTGTTTATTTAAATCACTGTCTGAATTTTTTTTTTTTTTGGGGGGGGGGGGGGGGGGGGGGGGGGGGGGGGTTAAAGAATCACTGTCTGAATGGTTAAGATTTACTACGTCATATAGTGCATGCTAACTCACCATTACACTTTTTCATATCTAGGTTGGAAGATGCGGGTCGATGATAACAGAGGAGCAACCCGATGCAATGTTAATGTCATTGGAATACTTCTTGATGGGATATGGAATTTACAGACCATGCGAGTTGAATATCAGTCCTAGAAGCCCGTTGAGCCCAACTGTGATCTCACCCGAGCTTTTTAAACCTGAAAGCATGGGTTTGAAGTTAAAGCCAATAAAAACTCGAATTCATTTGTAATGAAGGAGTAAAAAAAGTAAGTATTAGAAGTTACCACTTGATAACGTTGGTGAACAAAATTAATGGAGGTATGTAGATATGCGGAAATTTGAATTCAAATTTTCGAATACATAAGTGAGAGTGTTCCCAGTCTGTTTGAAAATATGCAAATGCCTCACCGAGTTGGTATGGCGCGCCTATTTGAGAAGTATTGTGTAGATGTTGTGTTTGAGAATAAATCATATCGAAGATGTGTGTGTTTTTAGTTTTAACAATGCATGGGAGATGGATCATATGCTTTAATAGAAGTTTTTTTTTTTTTTTTTTTTTTTTTTTTTTTTTTTTTTTTTGCAGTCTTTTGAATCAAGAAGGATGTATGTAAAACATAGAAACCAACTTTTGATCAAATAATGTTAGTAACCGATTTTGTTTAATGAAAATAAACTTAGCAACCAACTCTCAGCGAAGCCCGTGATCAATTTCAAACTTGTTTATGAAATATGGAAGCCAAGTTTCGATCCGTATTTTTTTTTGTTTTACTACTTTTAACTTGTCGAACTTTATATTTAATGATTCATAATTTTTGTTTCGCAGTTTTATAATAAAAACAAAATTATAAAAATAAAATAAGAATAAAAAGTTAGAAGGTATTACAATTATTTTAGAGAGTGCACCGATAACCAATCACATACTAAAATCTCTATTATGACAAAATGAATATTAGAAATGGCAGTGGGTAACTCTTAAAGAGTTAAGTGAGCCACTCTGAGAGTAGTACCGGTTGGGTGACCTACCGGGAAGTCCTCAAGTGGGGCAGGACCACATGCTCTGTTGATACCATCCCCCCACCGCAAATGCTCAGATTGACTGGTCAGCGAGGGGTCTTTTGAGAAAATAGCCAGGGTTCATAGCCCACCTCCTGATAAGTACAGTCACTGGGACAGGTGCTCATTGCCTGGGGCCGGGTCCTTGGGGGAGGGTCCGGTTGGCATCCTTAGGATGCATGGGACCAGGGTGATCCCACCGATCTTCACCTTTTGAGAAATGGCACAAAGAGCATCGAATCATAACGATGATAAACAGTTACCTTAAAATGGAACCATAATGATGATAAAAAAAAAATAAAAAATAAAATAGAGTTAATTACATAAATTGTGGGTTATATCGGTACCGGCACCGTTTCCGGAGTACCGTATTTTTTCCCGACTAAAATATGAAGTCCCGATCCCGGAACCGTGGGTTATATCGGTACCGGTACCGGCTTCGGGTAACCGGTACCGTACCGAACAAGTACCGTTTAGGATAATAGAGAATCTCAAATTTGACCCTTTTAGTCATTTGAACTCGCTTTAAAGTTCATTATCTGTCTGTGAAGGAAAATGTTAGTACCCTATTTTTTTAAGGTGTAAATTGAATCTGCCATAGATAACAGAAGCTAAAATTGCGTGGAGTTTGTACCCGTATTAGTACTTGGTAACTGAAATTGGATCATACCAAACATAAGTGGGTTGATTCATTTGCAAAAATAACAAATAAGTTTTCGTATGTATACACATGCTTTTTTCTTGACGCTCATCATAGGAAATTAGCATAAGATAATATTTTCAACGTTAATGGATGTAGGAGTGCTTATATAATGATTTTATTAAAAAAAGAAATAGCATCTTTCTATCCGGTACTAAAATCGGGATTTCCCGTTTTGGTACCGCACCGATTATTAGTGGCACCGAATATTTTTTGAGCGAATTTCATGGTACCGGTACCGTACCGGGTAATGAGAACCGGTACCGGTACGAGTCGGTACCGGTACGGTTCCAGTACCGTACCGTTTTTCCGGTACCCATGCTCATCCCTAGTTACACCTTTCATTCCTAATTCTCAAAAATTACATTGGTCACTCATGGGGTTGTCCATTTGCATTGACTGGTCCTTTGACCAAACGGGAGTCTGTTTTGGTTGTTAAGTCCATAAGCACTAAACGGGCGTTAGTGACTAACAAACAACGATTTATGTAATTAACTATTATTTTTTAAAAACTACTTAATACACTTTATTTATTTTATTATTATTTATTATCTTTTTGTTTTTTTGAAAGGCTTTTTTTCCTTCTTTTTTAATTTTTTTGGTTTTCTTACTTGTTTTCAGTTTCGGTTTCTTTTTATTTATTTTTGAGTTTCGGTTTTTTTCTATTTTTATTTTATTTATTTTCACTTTTTCTTTATTTATTTGTTTTTCAGTTTCCTTTTACTTATTTATTTTTTGGTTTCTTTTTATTTATTTGTTTATCGATTTTGGTTTCGGTTTCTTTGTTACTTATTTGTTTTTTTCGGTTCCAGATTATTTTTATTTTTATTTATTTATTTTCGCTTTCTTTTTATTTATTTGTTTTTCGGTTTCGATTTCCTTTTACTTATTTGTTTTTATTTATTTATTTATTTTTCGGTTTTGGTTCCTTTTTACTAATTTGTTTTTCGGTTCCGGTTTATTTTTATTTATTTATTTTCGCTTCCTTTCATTTATTTGTTTTTCGGTTTCTTTTTACTTTTATTCATTTATTTATTTTTGGTTTCCTTTTATTTTTATTTGTTTTTCCGCACAAAACATTTGTCAAAATGTGTGTGACCTAGGTGTCCCCTTGACACAGTGGATTTGTTAAAGCATTGAAATAAAATGATAAGCAGTTGGAGATTTGGTATGTGATCACAATTATGTTTCATGTGATCATATTCTGGTGAATTTTTATAATGGATTTATAGTCAATAAAATTGGATCAAATATTTTAGTTTGCCTTTGGCCATTTACACCATGTGGACATAAATATATGTTGTATATGAAATATAGTTACAAAAGTAATTTAGAAGGGGTTTTATATACAATGCCCACTAAACAGTATTTAAAAATCATTTATCAACGTATTACTTCCATATTTAAGTTAGTTATTCATTATTCTTTTCTTAATTGGTTCATTTTAACTTATACACAAATCATTTGTCACAACTCACCATTTCAGGTCATTTCAGGTCATTTCGGGAACTTTGGAAAAACACTATTCATAAATCACTATTCATCAAAACACTATTCATCGTTTTACTATTCATCATTTTCGATGTCATTTTGATATTCTGAGAAACATTTGGGGAATTTACTATTCACTAAACACTATTCATTTCCGGAAAAGTTTTCACTATTCACTTGCATTACTCATTTCATCGTAAATTTAGTTTACAGGTATTCAAATTCGCGTAACCGGATTGGTTTAGGTGCGAATTCATTTCATTAGTGTTGAGAACACTGCATACGGACTGGAGATAGTCTGCATATCATCATAACAGCATTTTCATGTTATACCACTCTCAGGATTTTCAAATTTATATATTTGATACATTTAACGTTTTTACGTATAAGTATTTATAGTAAACGTTAACACCCGGTTTATACACGACGAATATATTTAAATATTCCCACAATGGTCCCGACATATTTTTATATCCATTTTAACATCATACAACTTATAACATTCAGTTACCCAGTATTTTGGAAATTATTTTATTTATAACGTACGCGTATAAATATAACGACGGTTTTCGTTAAAACTAAACAATAATCACCCGATCACTCAGTAAATGTACCCAACATATTTTTAATATGTTTTTAACATTATTATAACATTATTTCATCCCGGTTAACTTTGTGGACGTTTATTTCTATTAAACCCGGTACCCGCTTTTAACGAATAACACGTAATAACACTTAACGCTACACCAAATTCCTAATTAAATACCAAGTACCCTACCCCCCCCCCCCCTTCTACCCTTGAAAAACCGGCCCAAGACCACCCCTTTTAACCCTATGCATTAACTCATTAGTATTAAACTAATAAACACTTAAAACCTAACTTTACCAAATTACATGAATCATAAACTACACTTTTTAGCTAAGATCAAAATTCATCTCATCTTCTCCATCCTCTCTTGCAAACCCACGACCCAACATAGTTACCAAGATCAAGTGATCATTTTTCAAAAGCTATAACACTAAACTTGTTCCTTTTACTTGCCTAATCAAGAATCAAGCAACAAAAACACAAGAACATCAAGCATAATCATCATCTAATCACCTCATTTTATCAAGTAAGTTATCCACTTTATTTTTACATGAAACATCTTATATTTACTTGTATTTCATGATTTCCATGCTAAAAACCATGTACAACTAGCTATACCACCATTTATTTTGTCTAAAATGAAACATACAAACCCTAACTTTTTATTTATGAATCCCCTTGCTATAATAACTTGGTTAGGAGTCCATGGCACCCTAAGAAGGTGTATGGTAGGATTAGATTAGCTATGTGGTGATTACAAGAGGCTTGGTGATGGTAGAAATTAGTTATAAACCTTGAAAACTTGATTTGGAACCTATTTTAGACATGCTGTCCCATTTTGTGAAAATCTGGAAAATCAGTAAACACCAAGTGAACTTTGGCAAAATTTTTAGAAAATACTTTCAAAAACGAATCCGTAGGCGAAAGAACGGATTAAAAAGAGTTTATAACGAAGAAGTTATGATTTTTGTAAGATTGTAGACGAAAAGTATTTTTCTGAAAATGTTTGCTGTTGGACGTTTTTCATTGGACAAAAAGAGACTTTAGACGTAACCCGGAGGAGCCGAGCTTTCCAAAATATATTACTACCTACTAAGACGTAACCGTGGACATAAAGAACAAGTAAAACGGACAAGTAACGACAAAGATATACACATTTGAATATCGGCTAAAACCATTTTTATTTGACAGCTTTTAATAAAAGTGGCACAAAAACTACGAAGTACTTTTATAAGCTAGACATAATATTAAGTACCAAGCTTTATAACTAATGTAGTATTAGTTATTACAAGAATGTTTTCATCATTTCAAGGCGATATTACAAGGATTACAACCCGAGGATTTCAACGCTAACATGGAAACATACGATATATATATATAAGTATATATATATTACAACTAGCTTATTATATTTTCTAATAGCAATATTTTTCCAAATTCTTGGATTATATATTTTGATAACACAAGTGTTTTCCCAAAAACTAGAGTGGTATAGAAACATGAGCATGGACATTCATAACATCATTTGGTGATCTAAATGAGATCATTCATCATTCATTTTAGGTTGCGGCAGATAACCGTGCATTGTTGTCCTTAACATTCCGTTGCATTGTACTATTACTTCGAGGTGAGTCATAGCCCCTACTCTTTTAATTGTTCTATCAACTCTTTGGGGGAGATACATGCTACTACTTGCTTACTTGTACAAATTCACATAACATTATACTTGATTACATTATACTTGATTCCATTATTCTTGATTACATACATACATGATTGATACATGCACACATACTTACTATTATACTTTGGGAAATGGCACCCAGCAATCATACATACATACAGACTTCCAATGGCCCTAGATTAAGTTGCTGGGCACAACCATGGATACATACATACAGACTTCCAATGGCCCTAGATTAAGTTGCTGGGCACAACCATGGATACATACATACAGACTTCCAATGGCCCCAGATTAAGTTGCTGGACACAACCATTGAGACATACATACAAACATGAGGTCTTCGGATATGAAGTGTAGACTCACTACTAATTGCTTAACTGTTGTTATGAACTTATACATATCTTAATCATATTATATTGTAGCAGTGGGTTGTAAACACACAGGTTACAAGTCTCTTATGGCGGGACTTGCAACTGAGTGGATTTACGATGCCTTTGCTGTGTGAACATTCTTTATAGGCTTTTCATCTGTACTAAGACAAACTCTATGAACTCACCAACCTTTGTGTTGACACTTTTAAGCATGTTTATCTCAGGTTAGGAAGGCGATAGCAGGTATGTGGAGCTGAGAGTCTTAGGGCATGCTTTTGGAGACTTTCACTTTTATCGTTTACCATTCGATACACTTTAAAAACTTATGTATCATTCTACATTGGGATCTTTGTTTTGTAAACTATGACTTTTATCTATTCGAATGGTAACTTTTCAAAAACGTCTCATTTAGAGGGCGTTTTCTATATCTTGTACTTTGTGCCCTGAAGTAGCATCCCTATGACACAGTCTTCCGCTGCGGTATTTTGGGGGTGTTACAGATTGGTATCAGAGCCTTAGTTATAGAGAACTAGTGTAACACCCCCAAAATACCGCAGCGGAAGACTGTGTCATTGGGATGCTACTTCAGGGCACAAAGTACAAGATATAGAAAACGAACTCTAAATGAGACGTTTTTGAAAAGTTACCATTCGTATTGATAAAAGTCATGATTTACAAAACAAAGATCCCAAAGTAGAATAATACATAAGTTTTTAAAGTGTATCGAATGGTAAACGATAAAAGTGAAAGTCTCCAAAAGCATGCCCTAAGACTCTCAGCTCCATACACCTGCTATCGCCTTTCTAACCTGAGATAAACATGCTTAAAAGTGTCAACACAAAGGTTGGTGAGTTCATAGAGTTTGTCTTAATGCAGTTGAAAAAGCTTATAAAGAATGTTCACACAGCAAAGGCATCGTAAATCCACTCAGTTGCAAGTCCCGTCATAAGAGACTTGTAACCTGTGTGTTCACAACCCACTGCTACAATATATAGTATAAGTAAGATATGTATAAGTTCATAACAACAGTTTAGCAACTAGTAGTGAGTCTACACTTCATCTCCGAAGACCTCACCTAAGTATGTATACTTCCATGGTTGTGCCCAGAACCTTAATCTGGGGCCATAAGAAGTATATATGTCTCCATGGTTGTGCCCAGAACTAAATCTGGGGCCATTGGAAGTATGTATGTATGTATCCATCACAGTTTAGTATAACACAGTTAAGTATAACACAATCACGTATGTATGATATCAAGTATAAGTGATCAAGTATAATGTTTCCAAGTATAATTGTTTCCCAAGTATAAATGTTATGTGAATCTGTACAAGTAAGCAAGTAGTAGCATGTATCTCCCCCAAAGTGTTGATAAAACAATTAAAAGAGTAGGGGCTATGACTCACCTCGAAGTAATGATACTTGAAATGAAATGAAGTGAACAACAATGTTCGGTTAACTGCCGCAACCTAGTATGAATGATGAACGATCTAGTTTAGATCATGAAATGATGTTATGAATGTCCATGCTCATGTTTCTATACCACTCTAGTCTTTGTAAAAACACTTGTGTTGTCAAAAATATATAACCCAAGAATTTGGAAAATATTGCTATTAGAAAATATAAATAGCTAGTTGTAATATATATATACTTATATATATATATATATCGTAAGTTTCCATGTTAGCGTTGAAATACTCGAGTTGAAATCCTTGAAATGATGAAAACATACTCGTAATAACTAATACTACATTAGTTATAAAGCTCGGTACTTAAAATTATGTCTAGCTCAAAAATGTACTTCGTAGTTTTTGTGCCAAATTTAATAAAAGCTGTCAAATATAAAGTGGTTTTAGCCGATATTCAAACGTGAATATCTTTGTCGTTACTTGTCCGTTTTACTTGTTCTTTATATCCACGGTTACGTCTTAGTATGTAGTAATATATTTTGGAAAGCTCGGCTCCTCCGGGTTACGTCTAAAGTCTCTTTTTGTACCATGAAAAACGTCCAACAGCAACTATTTTCAGAAAAATACTTTTCGTCAACAATCTTGCAAAAATCATAACTTCTTCGTTATAAGCTCTTTTTAATCCGTTCTTTCGCCTACGGATTCGTTTTTGAAAGTATTTTCTAAAAATTTTGCCAAAGTTTCCTTGGTGTTTACTGATTTTCCAGATTTTTACAAAACGGGACAGCATGTCTAAAATAGGTTCCAAATCAAGTTTTCAAGGTTTAAAACTAATTTCTACCATCACCAAACCTCTTGTAATCACCACATGGCTAATCTAATCCTACCATACACCTTCTTAGGGTGCCATGGACTCCTAACCAAGTTATTAGAGCAAGGGGATTCATAACTAAAAAGTTAGGGTTTGTATGTTTCTTTTTAGCCAAAATAAAGAGTGGTATAGCTAGTTGTACATGGTTTTTAGCATGATACTTATGAAATACATGTAAAAATAAGATGATCCATGAAAAAATATAGTTGATAACTTACTTGACAAAATGAGATGATTATTGGATGATTATGCTTGATGTTCTTGTGTTTTTGTTGCTTGATTCTTGATTAGGCATGTAAAAGGAACAAGTTTGTAGCTTTAACTTATCAAAAATAATGGTTTGATCTTTGTATGTGTGTTGGGTCGTGGGTTTTGAAAGAAGAAATGGGGAAGATGAGCAAATTTTAATCTTTCTAATAAAGCATGGATTATGATTTTAGTAATTTGGTAAAGTATGGTTTTAATAGGTTTATTAGTTAAATACTTAGGAGTTAATGCTAGGGGTTAAAGGGTGTGTCTTGGGGCCGGTTTTCAAAGGGTAGGAGGGGGGGGGGGGGGGTTAGGGTACTTGTGATTTAATTAGAAAACCTAGCATGAATTTGCACTAGTTTGTGTTTTTAGTTACGATCGGGTACCGGTTTTATTAGAAATAAATGTTCACAAAGTTTACCGGGATGAAATAAAGTTATAATAATGTTAAAAACATATTAAAAATATGTTGGGTACATTTACTGAGTGATCGGGTGATTATTGTTTAGTTTTCACGAAAACCGTCGTTATATTCGTACGCGTACGTTATTAATAAAATAAATTTCCAAAATACTGGGTAACTGAATGTTATAAGTTTTATGATGTTAAAATGGATATAAAAATATGTCGGGACCATCGTGGGAATATTTAGATATATTCGTCGTGTATAAACCGGGTGTTAACGTTTACTATAATTACTTATACGTAAAAACGTTAAATGTATCAAATGTATAAATTTGAAAATCCTGAGAGTGGTATAACATGAAAATGCTGTTATGATGATATGCAGACTGTCTCTAGTCCGTATGCAGTGTACTTAACACTAATGAAATGAATTCGCACCTAAACCAATCCGGTTACGCGAATTTGAATACCCGTAAACTAAATTTACGATAAAATGAGTAATGCAAGTGAATGATAAAAACTTTTCCGGAAATGAATAGTGTTTAGTGAATAGTAAATTTCCCAAAAAGTTTCTCAGAATATCAAATTGACCTCGAAAATGATGAATAGTAAAACGATGAATAGTGTTTTAATGAATAGTGATTTATGAATAGTGTTTTTCCAAAGTTCGGGAAATGACCTGAAATGATGAGTTGTGACAGTCTTCCCCTCTAAAAGGAACTTCGTCCCGAAGTTCAGTTAATGTTAATCAGTTAAATGTGTCAAAGCTTATGTATGTGGGTTTCTATCCAACTAGGTACGTTCTCGTGGTCAGACTTGATGAGGCAAACCTTCCCAATCCCGAGCATAGTCCTCAAAAGACCTCCTTTAGGTTAATCATTTAGGTAACCGATTTTCACTTAAGCCCACAACCCAATCAAACAAGAACAGTCATGAGATTAAGCTAAATCGGTTTGAGTGATGACTTTAACTTTTAGCTCGATTTTCGCAACCCAATCAAACAAGAACAGTCACTAGAACCAAGCTAAAAATCAAGGTCTGGATTCAACATCCTTGAAAAAGATCTTTTGAAAGATTTGCTCGACTTTGGAATTGCTTACACTAATCAAATTTCTAATGTTAGTATGACTAAGGTTAATGCTGCTAGGTCTCAGATTAGTCAATGTTGTGTATAGGTCCTATATTAAGACTTAAGTGCTACAAAAATACGCTAGTTGTTCAAGAGAATGTACCCGTTGTGCTACCGCCGACATGTTGGGTGATAGGATTTCCTAAGAAGTAAGCTCTGCCAATTGCGGGTGGAATCTCATTGGCCTCATCTCGTGGCCCTTCAATTGCTGCTGCTAAGTTTGGACGATTGCCCCCTTGGTTAAGATTCCTTTTCAACTTAGGACAGTTGTTCCGAAAGTGATCCGGGCTGTTACACTCATAGCATGTCTTTTGGTTCACTGGTTCTCTACACTGGTTTGCATAATGACCAGACTGTCTGCAATTAGCACACATACGGCAGGGCACAGTCTTTTGGTGATGAAAGTTACATTTCGTACATTTAGGATGCTGGCCTAAATACTCTCTCTGACCCGAATTAGTCGCCGCAAAGGTCCTTGCCCTTTTGTTGTCAGTCTGCTTGTTCGACTCGCTTGTTCCCTTCCTTTTATCACTGTCCCTCAAGCTTCCATTTCTAACCATCTCATCTGTCAGAGTCCCTGCTCTCAATATTGCACTCTGAATTGTTGAAGGCTCAGTTGTTTTTACAATCCCACGTATTTCTGGAACAAGGCCATATATGTACCTCTCGATCCTCTTGGACTCAGGGGTAACTAGGTGTGGAACTAGTCTGGCTAATTCATGGAATCGATCTGTATAGGCTGCATGACCAGCCCCTATCATAGAGAGATGATAGAGTTCATCCTCCAGCTTTTGCATCTCATTGTCCGGGCAGTATTCCTCCTTCAGTAATGCCTTAAAATCATCCCATGACATACCTACAGCTGCCGCTCTACCCCTAGCTTGAATCTGCGTATTCCACCATGTCAATGCCTTTCCTGATAGTAAGCACATGGAATACTTCACCATTTGATGTGCTGCACAGTTACTAATGTCAATCACCGACTCCATCTTTTCAACCCATCGAGTATACACCAACGCGCCTCCTACACCATCGAAATCAATTGGCTTACATGACGTAAATTCCTTATACGTGCATCCGGTCCTAATGATGTTGTTGCCATTACCATTCTGGCCTATACCATTGGTGTTGTTAATTCCGCTTTCGTGGTTTGCCAAGTTATTCATATGATCGCCAACTTGAGTGACAATAGTGGGGAGAAAGTTTTCAAGTTGTCGAGCGATGATGGCTTCAAAATCAGTATTTCCACCGTCGTTATTATCATTGTTTTCAACTCCGTGACCACCTCCTCTACCTCCACGTCCACCAGTTCTTCCACCATCGTTACTTGGGTTACTAGTGTCATGAGCAGCTCCTCTACCTCCTCTACCTCCACGTCCACCAGTCCTTCCACCCCTTGGTGTTGCGCCTCCTCGAGCAGAGCTACGAGTCACTCTCTTTGGTGCCATGATTTCCTGAGAGGAAGGACATTTAGTGAACGTCAGAGATGAGGGAAAACCGTTGATTATCCAAAGTCTACACTTAACATCCTCGTATATAATACCGTGCTACCAGTTGTTTCCTAAGTTGTGCCAACACTGATCTACATCTGCATAGTCATATGTCCACGTGTGTCGTGAAGCACTTATAATTATGTTGGCCACCACAATTATAAATGTTCCCTTTCACAAGTGTACATATCACCAGGCACACATATCTCAGTGGTAGACGTTGCTTAAATGGGCATCTAGGGAACGTCACGCTTAGTACAAAGGAACACAGGATTCTCCCTTAAGTGTTAAAGTCACCGGAAAGTCTAGTTTCTAACGGTTTCTACAAAGTATCTAATAGCGTAGGTCTAAAAATTACCAACAAGCGTATGTGTATGTAAAGTGCAAGGCGATAGGGAGGAGAGTCTACATGTATGTAGTTATAGTCTAGACTCTAAAACAACCTAGTTCTCTATAACCAAGGCTCTGGTACCAATCTGTAACACCCCCAAAATACCGCAGCGGAAGACTGTGTCATTGGGATGCTACTTCAGGGCACAAAGTACAAGATATAGAAAACGAACTCTAAATGAGACGTTTTTGAAAAGTTACCATTCGTATTGATAAAAGTCATGATTTACAAAACAAAGATCCCAAAGTAGAATAATACATAAGTTTTTAAAGTGTATCGAATGGTAAACGATAAAAGTGAAAGTCTCCAAAAGCATGCCCTAAGACTCTCAGCTCCATACACCTGCTATCGCCTTTCTAACCTGAGATAAACATGCTTAAAAGTGTCAACACAAAGGTTGGTGAGTTCATAGAGTTTGTCTTAATGCAGTTGAAAAAGCTTATAAAGAATGTTCACACAGCAAAGGCATCGTAAATCCACTCAGTTGCAAGTCCCGTCATAAGAGACTTGTAACCTGTGTGTTCACAACCCACTGCTACAATATATAGTATAAGTAAGATATGTATAAGTTCATAACAACAGTTTAGCAACTAGTAGTGAGTCTACACTTCATCTCCGAAGACCTCACCTAAGTATGTATACTTCCATGGTTGTGCCCAGAACCTTAATCTGGGGCCATAAGAAGTATATATGTCTCCATGGTTGTGCCCAGAACTAAATCTGGGGCCATTGGAAGTATGTATGTATGTATCCATCACAGTTTAGTATAACACAGTTAAGTATAACACAATCACGTATGTATGATATCAAGTATAAGTGATCAAGTATAATGTTTCCAAGTATAATTGTTTCCCAAGTATAAATGTTATGTGAATCTGTACAAGTAAGCAAGTAGTAGCATGTATCTCCCCCAAAGTGTTGATAAAACAATTAAAAGAGTAGGGGCTATGACTCACCTCGAAGTAATGATACTTGAAATGAAATGAAGTGAACAACAATGTTCGGTTAACTGCCGCAACCTAGTATGAATGATGAACGATCTAGTTTAGATCATGAAATGATGTTATGAATGTCCATGCTCATGTTTCTATACCACTCTAGTCTTTGTAAAAACACTTGTGTTGTCAAAAATATATAACCCAAGAATTTGGAAAATATTGCTATTAGAAAATATAAATAGCTAGTTGTAATATATATATACTTATATATATATATATATCGTAAGTTTCCATGTTAGCGTTGAAATACTCGAGTTGAAATCCTTGAAATGATGAAAACATACTCGTAATAACTAATACTACATTAGTTATAAAGCTCGGTACTTAAAATTATGTCTAGCTCAAAAATGTACTTCGTAGTTTTTGTGCCAAATTTAATAAAAGCTGTCAAATATAAAGTGGTTTTAGCCGATATTCAAACGTGAATATCTTTGTCGTTACTTGTCCGTTTTACTTGTTCTTTATATCCACGGTTACGTCTTAGTATGTAGTAATATATTTTGGAAAGCTCGGCTCCTCCGGGTTACGTCTAAAGTCTCTTTTTGTACCATGAAAAACGTCCAACAGCAACTATTTTCAGAAAAATACTTTTCGTCAACAATCTTGCAAAAATCATAACTTCTTCGTTATAAGCTCTTTTTAATCCGTTCTTTCGCCTACGGATTCGTTTTTGAAAGTATTTTCTAAAAATTTTGCCAAAGTTTCCTTGGTGTTTACTGATTTTCCAGATTTTTACAAAACGGGACAGCATGTCTAAAATAGGTTCCAAATCAAGTTTTCAAGGTTTAAAACTAATTTCTACCATCACTAAACCTCTTGTAATCACCACATGGCTAATCTAATCCTACCATACACCTTCTTAGGGTGCCATGGACTCCTAACCAAGTTATTAGAGCAAGGGGATTCATAACTAAAAAGTTAGGGTTTGTATGTTTCTTTTTAGCCAAAATAAAGAGTGGTATAGCTAGTTGTACATGGTTTTTAGCATGATACTTATGAAATACATGTAAAAATAAGATGATCCATGAAAAAATATAGTTGATAACTTACTTGACAAAATGAGATGATTATTGGATGATTATGCTTGATGTTCTTGTGTTTTTGTTGCTTGATTCTTGATTAGGCATGTAAAAGGAACAAGTTTGTAGCTTTAACTTATCAAAAATAATGGTTTGATCTTTGTATGTGTGTTGGGTCGTGGGTTTTGAAAGAAGAAATGGGGAAGATGAGCAAATTTTAATCTTTCTAATAAAGCATGGATTATGATTTTAGTAATTTGGTAAAGTATGGTTTTAATAGGTTTATTAGTTAAATACTTAGGAGTTAATGCTAGGGGTTAAAGGGTGTGTCTTGGGGCCGGTTTTCAAAGGGTAGGAGGGGGGGGGGGGTTAGGGTACTTGTGATTTAATTAGAAAACCTAGCATGAATTTGCACTAGTTTGTGTTTTTAGTTACGATCGGGTACCGGTTTTATTAGAAATAAATGTTCACAAAGTTTACCGGGATGAAATAAAGTTATAATAATGTTAAAAACATATTAAAAATATGTTGGGTACATTTACTGAGTGATCGGGTGATTATTGTTTAGTTTTCACGAAAACCGTCGTTATATTCGTACGCGTACGTTATTAATAAAATAAATTTCCAAAATACTGGGTAACTGAATGTTATAAGTTTTATGATGTTAAAATGGATATAAAAATATGTCGGGACCATCGTTGGAATATTTAGATATATTCGTCGTGTATAAACCGGGTGTTAACGTTTACTATAATTACTTATACGTAAAAACGTTAAATGTATCAAATGTATAAATTTGAAAATCCTGAGAGTGGTATAACATGAAAATGCTGTTATGATGATATGCAGACTGTCTCTAGTCCGTATGCAGTGTACTTAACACTAATGAAATGAATTCGCACCTAAACCAATCCGGTTACGCGAATTTGAATACCCGTAAACTAAATTTACGATAAAATGAGTAATGCAAGTGAATGATAAAAACTTTTCCGGAAATGAATAGTGTTTAGTGAATAGTAAATTTCCCAAAAAGTTTCTCAGAATATCAAATTGACCTCGAAAATGATGAATAGTAAAACGATGAATAGTGTTTTAATGAATAGTGATTTATGAATAGTGTTTTTCCAAAGTTCGGGAAATGACCTGAAATGATGAGTTGTGACAACTAGGTTGTTTTTGAGTCTAGACTATAACTACATACATGTAGACTCTCCTCCCTATCGCCTTGCACTTTACATACACTTACGCTTGCTGGTAATTTATTTATTTTTAGACCCACGCTATTAGATACTTTGTAGAAACCGTTAGAAACTAGACTTCCCAGTGACTTTAACACTTAAGGGAGAATCCTTTGTTCCTTTGTACTAAGCGTGACATTCCCTAGATGCCCATTTAAGCAACGTCTACCACTGAGATATGTGTGCCTGGTGATATGTATACTTGTGAAAGGAAACATTTATAATTGTGGTGGCCAACATAATTATAAGTGCTTCGCGACACACGTGGACATATGACTATGCAGATGTAGATCGGTGTTGGCACAACTTAGGAAACAACTGGTAGCACAGTATTATATATGAGGAGGTAGAGGAGCTGCTAATGACACTAGTAACCCAAGTAACGATGGTGGAAGAACTGGTGGACGTGGAGGTAGAGGAGATGGTCACGGAGTTGAAAACAATGATAATAACGACGGTGGAAATACTGATTTTGAAACCATCATCGCTCGACAACTTGAAAACTTTCTCCCCACTATTGTCACTCAAGTTGGCGATCATATGAATAACTTGGTAAACCACGAAAGCGGAATTAACAACACCAATGGTATAGGCCAGAATGGTAATGGCAACAACATCATTAGGACTGGATGTACGTATAAGGAATTTATGTCATGTAAGCCAATTGATTTCGATGGTGTAGGAGGCGCGTTGGTGTATACTCGATGGGTTGAAAAGATGGAGACGGTGATTGACATTAGTAACTGTGCAGCACATCAAATGGTGAAGTATTCCATGTGCTTACTATCAGGAAAGGCATTGACATGGTGGAATACGCAGATTCAAGCTAGGGGTAGAGCGGCAGCTGTAGGTATGACATGGGACGATTTTAAGGCATTATTGAAAGAGGAATACTGCCCGGATAACGAGATGCAGAAGCTGGAGAATGAACTCTATATCATCACTCTATGATAGGGGCTGGACATGCAGCCTACACAGATCGATTCCATGAATTAGCCAGACTAGTTCCACACCTAGTTACCCCTGAGTCCAAGAGGATCGAGAGGTACATATATGGTCTTGTCCCAGAAATTCGTGGGACTGTGAAAACAACTGAGCCTTCTACAATTCAGAGTGCAATATTGAGAGCAGGGACTCTGACAGATGAAATGGTTAGAAATGGAAGCTTGAGGAACAGTGATAAAAGGAAGGGAACAAGCGAGTCAAACAAGCAAATGGGCACAATAGCTGACAACAAAAGGGCAAGGACCTTTGCGGCAACTAATCCTGGTCAGAAAGAGTATTTAGGCCCGCATCCTAAATGTACGAAAGGTAACTTTCATCATCAAAAGATTACGCCCTGCCGTGTGTGTGCATTTTGCAGACAGTCTAGTCATTTTACAAACTAGTGTAGAGAACTAGCAAATGTGGGCAATATGACGAACAACCAAAGGACATGCTATGAATGTAACAGCCCGGATCACTTTCGGAACAACTGTCCTAAGTTGAAAAGAAATCTTAACCAAGGAGGCAATCGTCCAAACTTAGCAGCAGCAATTGAAGGGCCACGAGATGAGGCCAATGAGATTCCACCCGCAATTGGCAGAGCTTACTTTTTAGGAAATCCTATCACCCAACATGTCCGCGGTAGCATAACGGGTACATTCTCTTGAACAACTATCGTA
Organism: Artemisia argyi; assembly: GCA_030686995.1. Classification (NCBI taxonomy): domain Eukaryota; kingdom Viridiplantae; phylum Streptophyta; class Magnoliopsida; order Asterales; family Asteraceae; genus Artemisia; species Artemisia argyi. The sequence goes on along the minus strand of CM060696.1, from coordinate 172,785,995 downwards.
TTTTAGTAGCACTTAAGTCTTAATATAGGACCTATACACAACACTGACTAATCTGAGACCTAGCAGCATTAACCTTAGTCATACTAACATTAGTAATTTGATTAGTGTAAGCAATTCCAAAGTCGAGCCAATCTTTCAAAAGATTTTTTTTAGGATGTTGAATCCAGACCTTGATTTTTAGCTTGGTTCTAGTGACTGTTCTTGTTTGATTGGGTTGCGAAAATCAAGCTAAAAGTTAAAGTCATCACTCAAACCGATTTAGCCTAATCTCATGACTGTTCTTGTTTGATTGGGTTGTGGGATTAAGTGAAAATCGGTTACCTAAAGGATTAACCTAAAGGAGGTCTTTTGAGGATTAAGCTCGGGATTAGGAAGGTTTGCCTCATCAAGTCTGACCACGAGAACATACCTAGTTGGATAGAAACCCACATACATAAGCTTTGACACATTTAACTGATTAACATTAACTGAACTTCGGGACGAAGTTCTTTTTAGAGGGGAAGACTGTCACAACTCACCATTTCAGGTCATTTCAGGTCATTTCGGGAACTTTGGAAAAACACTATTCATAAATCACTATTCATCAAAACACTATTCATCATTTTCGAGGTCATTTTGATATTCTGAGAAACATTTGGAAAATTTACTATTCACTAAACACTATTCATTCCGGAAAAGTTTTCACTATTCACTTGCATTACTCATTTCATCGTAAATTTAGTTTACGGGTATTCAAATTCGCGTAACCGGATTGGTTTAGGTGCGAATTCATTTCATTAGTGTTGAGAACACTGCATACGGACTGGAGATAGTCTGCATATCATCATAACAGCATTTTCATGTTATACCACTCTCAGGATTTTCAAATTTATATATTTGATACATTTAACGTTTTTACGTATAAGTATTTATAGTAAACGTTAACACCCGGTTTATACACGACGAATATATTTAAATATTCCCACAATGGTCCCGACATATTTTTATATCCATTTTAACATCATACAACTTATAACATTCAGTTACCCAGTATTTTGGAAATTATTTTATTTATAACGTACGCGTATGAATATAACGACGGTTTTCGTTAAAACTAAACAATAATCACCCGATCACTCAGTAAATGTACCCAACATATTTTTAATATGTTTTTAACATTATTATAACATTATTTCATCCCGGTTAACTTTGTGGACGTTTATTTCTATTAAACCCGGTACCCGATTTTAACGAATAACACGTAATAACACTTAACGCTACACCAAATTCCTAATTAAATACCAAGTACCCTACCCCCCCCCCCCCTTCTACCCTTGAAAAACCGGCCCAAGACCACCCCTTTTAACCCTATGCATTAACTCATTAGTATTAAACTAATAAACACTTAAAACCTAACTTTACCAAATTACATGAATCATAAACTACACTTTTTAGCTAAGATCAAAATTCATCTCATCTTCTCCATCCTCTCTTGCAAACCCACGACCCAACATAGTTACCAAGATCAAGTGATCATTTTTCAAAAGCTATAACACTAAACTTGTTCCTTTTACTTGCCTAATCAAGAATCAAGCAACAAAAACACAAGAACATCAAGCATAATCATCATCTAATCACCTCATTTTATCAAGTAAGTTATCCACTTTATTTTTACATGAAACATCTTATATTTACTTGTATTTCATGATTTCCATGCTAAAAACCATGTACAACTAGCTATACCACCATTTATTTTGTCTAAAATGAAACATACAAACCCTAACTTTTTATTTATGAATCCCCTTGCTATAATAACTTGGTTAGGAGTCCATGGCACCCTAAGAAGGTGTATGGTAGGATTAGATTAGCTATGTGGTGATTACAAGAGGTTTGGTGATGGTAGAAATTAGTTATAAACCTTGAAAACTTGATTTGGAACCTATTTTAGACATGCTGTCCCATTTTGTGAAAATCTGGAAAATCAGTAAACACCAAGTGAACTTTGGCAAAATTTTTAGAAAATACTTTCAAAAACGAATCCGTAGGCGAAAGAACGGATTAAAAAGAGTTTATAACGAAGAAGTTATGATTTTTGTAAGATTGTAGACGAAAAGTATTTTTCTGAAAATGTTTGCTGTTGGACGTTTTTCATTGGACAAAAAGAGACTTTAGACGTAACCCGGAGGAACCGAGCTTTCCAAAATATATTACTACCTACTAAGACGTAACCGTGGACATAAAGAACAAGTAAAACGGACAAGTAACGACAAAGATATACACATTTGAATATCGGCTAAAACCATTTTTATTTGATAGCTTTTAATAAAAGTGGCACAAAAACTACGAAGTACTTTTATAAGCTAGACATAATATTAAGTACCAAGCTTTATAACTAATGTAGTATTAGTTATTACAAGAATGTTTTCATCATTTCAAGGCGATATTACAAGGATTACAACCCGAGGATTTCAACGCTAACATGGAAACATACGATATATATATATATAAGTATATATATATTACAACTAGCTTATTATATTTTCTAATAGCAATATTTTTCCAAATTCTTGGATTATATATTTTGATAACACAAGTGTTTTCCCAAAAACTAGAGTGGTATAGAAACATGAGCATGGACATTCATAACATCATTTGGTGATCTAAATGAGATCATTCATCATTCATTTTAGGTTGCGGCAGATAACCGTGCATTGTTGTCCTTAACATTCCGTTGCATTGTACTATTACTTCGAGGTGAGTCATAGCCCCTACTCTTTTAATTGTTCTATCGACTCTTTGGGGGAGATACATGCTACTACTTGCTTACTTGTACAAATTCACATAACATTATACTTGATTACATTATACTTGATTCCATTATTCTTGATTACATACATACATGATTGATACATGCACACATACTTACTATTATACTTTGGGAAATGGCACCCAGCAATCATACATACATACAGACTTCCAATGGCCCTAGATTAAGTTGCTGGGCACAACCATGGATACATACATACAGACTTCCAATGGCCCTAGATTAAGTTGCTGGGCACAACCATGGATACATACATACAGACTTCCAATGGCCCCAGATTAAGTTGCTGGACACAACCATTGAGACATACATACAAACATGAGGTCTTCGGATATGAAGTGTAGACTCACTACTAATTGCTTAACTGTTGTTATGAACTTATACATATCTTAATCATATTATATTGTAGCAGTGGGTTGTAAACACACAGGTTACAAGTCTCTTATGGCGGGACTTGCAACTGAGTGGATTTACGATGCCTTTGCTGTGTGAACATTCTTTATAGGCTTTTCATCTGTACTAAGACAAACTCTATGAACTCACCAACCTTTGTGTTGACACTTTTAAGCATGTTTATCTCAGGTTAGGAAGGCGATAGCAGGTATGTGGAGCTGAGAGTCTTAGGGCATGCTTTTGGAGACTTTCACTTTTATCGTTTACCATTCGATACACTTTAAAAACTTATGTATCATTCTACATTGGGATCTTTGTTTTGTAAACTATGACTTTTATCTATTCGAATGGTAACTTTTCAAAAACGTCTCATTTAGAGGGCGTTTTCTATATCTTGTACTTTGTGCCCTGAAGTAGCATCCCTATGACACAGTCTTCCGCTGCGGTATTTTGGGGGTGTTACATCATTCGTCTTGAATCATAAATGCAATCATTACTTTTATTTCAAGGGATAACTAGTTTTAAATTTATACAACTTTTCACTTTTTACTGAATTGTGTTTCAAATTATTAATTGTACTAAGTTAGTGTCTAAACTTACTAATTTTTGCTATGTTGTGTACTAAATCCACATGGCAAAAATTTTAGCTGAGTTGACAAGGTTGACCACGTTGACCCCATTATATTATTAAAAAAAGTTGTTATTTTACCCGATTTCCCTTTTTTTTTACCACACCCCACCGCCAATAACAAATCATCAATAAAATCCCATATCCGGATCTACAAAACATATCAAAAAAAAAAAAAAAATGCTCCAACAAAATCATAACTCATAACACCATTACATCACACTCACCGCACCCACTCTATCTTTCATCTAAACATATTCACTTATCTCCGAAATCCTTACAAAAAATGGCACAAACAGGAACACAAACCCTCACTCGACACTCTATCCATTTTCTTGTTATTTTTAGTGAGTTCGTTGGTTTTCTGGCAGAGTCGTTATTTATTTATTTTTTCCAGTGAGTTGTTTGATTATAGTAACATTCTTGATTAAGACAATTGTAATAATTCAAGAGTTGGGTAATCAATGGATCAGTCAATGCAAAATGTAAAACTACAAGGACGACCAATGAAATTTTAGATAGTTAGGGACGAAAAATGCGTTGCATGTCAACCACAGGGACAATTTATGTGATTAACTCTAAAAAATAAGTACTATATTCTCGTGCTCCTCCAAAACATCCTCCTACTTATCTTTTTACCGCCATATGTCTGTCATCTATAAGTAGGTGGCAAAATAAATCTTTTAAACTAGTCAATGCATAAGTGACGCATAACATGTATGCAGATAAATAGAAAGACGTTTATAAAGATATAACGTTTCTCTAAAAAAAATAAAATAAAATAAAATAAAATAAAAAAATAAGAGTTAACATGATTTGAGCCGATTTAGTAGCCCTTTCAACTTGATCACCATGTAACCCGTTAATTTCAGAATAATGAAATCTTTCTCATTACTACAGTCTACAAATGCAAAAATATAAACTGAGAAAACACATACAACAATATTTATAGGGGATAATGAGTTTTAAATGTATCTAACTTGACATGATTTACTGAGTTGTGTATCAAACTATTAATCTTACTAAGTTAGGGTCTAAATTTACTAATCTTTGCTATGTTGTGTACTAACGGGATAATTAAGGTCTTTTGTTAGAATTAATTACATAAATCGTCCTTCTGGTTAGGACCAAATTGCAATGTTAGTGCTTATTGTTTACATAAAACATGCTTGTAGTTAGCCCCAAACGTCCTTGTGCCATGTGGCGGCAGGTCAACGGCCAGTTAACGGCGGTCAACGGTCTGGGTCGGGTCGGTAACCAGTTCGGGTCGGGTGCCACGTGGCATTACTAATATTCCAACCACTTTGATCTGACCGAGACTCGAACTCGGGTCTGTGGTGTGGGAGTGAAGGCTGCTAGCCAACTGAGCTAGCATAGCCTTCAAGTATTATATGCGAAATTTATTATATAAGGCCCTTTGTGAACTGGTCCATTTTACTAACACTAATGGGTTAAATTAGCGGAGTTTTGGACCCGTTAAAAAATGTATGAAAATACCTTCGGACTCGTTTTTTCGTGCTCTTTCCAATGGTGTGCTTTGGGAATATTTTTGACCTCGTATGAACTTCGTAAATCGCGATTACGTCGTCGAAACTCATCCGAAAATTACTGTTTTTGCTTTGTTTTCAAACCCTTGTACCGGCAAGACATAATAGCGCATTCCAAACATATTTGCAATATAATTTAGCATATTTCATGGTTTTTAGTCCATTTTATTGTGTTATTGAGTATAAAAATGATGTGTGTTATTTCATGGTTATTAGTTTTTTTTTAACGACGAAACTTTTATTTTAAAAGCCAAGCAAGGAGCTAGGCGTAAGAAAAGTTACAAAACAAAAAACAACCAAATAGGCCATGGAAACAGGTCGAAACACTCAAGCACCAAGCACCAAGCAGCAAACTCTAAACATCGAACTCCAAAACATAACTTATGAAATAAAGACCTTGGGTTGCAACACTAATCGGACCATGAAGAATTGAAGCTTGATGAGCGGACAGAGATCCAATGAAACGACCAAACTTTCACCATGTGAAGAAGGTTCGAAAGCCACCTGTTATGAGAAAAATTAATCATGGTTATTAGTCTTTTTTATTGTGTTATCGAGTATAAAAATAATGTGTGTTATTTTGCCATGAAATATGCTAAATTATATTGCAGATATGTTTGTTATGTGTATTTTGTCTTGCATGTACAAGGGTTTGAAAACAAAGCAAAAACAGTGAATTTCGAATGAGTTTCCATGACATTTTCGCATTTTTTGAGGTTCAAACGAAGTCGAAAAAATTTCCCGAGCACTCCATTGGAAAGAGCATGGAAAAACGAGTCCGACGGTATTTTTCTCACTTTTTGAACCAGCCCATGACCCCTTTAAAATGATAGGTCAAAACCATTTTGACCCTTTTTTATTAATATAAACAGACTGCTTTGAATATGGGCTTAAATGAATTAATGGTGCGTAAATTTGATGAAGGTATGCACCAGCTCAGTTGGCATGCATGCCTTCACCCCAACCGAGAGGTGCCGAGTTCGAGCCCAGCCTTGGGCGTTTTTTGGTTATTAATAGCCATGCCACGTGGCGACCCGATCCGTCATCCAATCTGACTTGACCGGTTATCCGACTCGACCCGACCCAATGCCACGTGGCACCACTCATGTTACGACACGTGGTACTATAATTTGGGGCTAACCACAAGGATGTTTTATGAAAATATTAAGAACTAACATTGCAATTTTACCAAAAGGATGATTTATGTAAATAACTCTAACATAAAATCTTAATAAACTCGTGAGTACACAACATAGCAAAGATTAATAAGTTTAGATCTTAATTTAGTAAGATTAATAGTTTGTTACACTGATACACAACTTAACTAATCGTGACAAAGATTAGTAAGTTTTGAAATTTGAGTCTTTCTATATGTTGTTGACTATGGTAGTGGCAATTGTTAACTAGAAATTCAAATTTGCTAGAAAGAAAAGTTATCGAGTAATTATGAAACTATAGTACGAGTAATTAACTAAACTAAAAAGGTCTAAAGACCAATTATAAAAAGTGGCACGGGGGACCTACTTGGTTGATGGTTGTTTGGGGAGCATTCAATATTTTAGGCTATAACTGGTACTTGGACTAGGAGAATAGGAGGTACTTTTTATTTCTATTTTTCTACTCATATGAGCTTTTTTCAATATAAAAATACTCCTATATAAGTAGTACAGTATTATCTAAGTTTATCGACAACTAACTTGACGTTACACTAGGGGTGCTATCCGGGTCGGGTTGGTCGGGTTCGGGTCAAACGGGTCGGGTCTAAGTCGGGTCGAGGGTAAAAATAATATACCCGAACCCGACCCTATTTGAACTCGGGTTAGTCGGGTTCGGGTCAAATCGGGTCGGGTCAAGTCGGGTCGGGTCAAGTCGGGTTCGGGTTTGTCCAATTTACAAAATCACATAATTTTATTTCTTTTTATTATTATTTTTTTTTTTGCGAATGACAATTATGAAAAATAAAATTCACTTTGTAGTTTGTACCTTTAACATGAAAAACTATGTATCCACGTTGCATATGAAAAGGGGCATGTCATACCTTCAAAGTTCAAACACTATAAATTCTCACACCCATCACCTTTTTCTCGAGGAACTAATTTCTACGTTCAAACACTATGTCGAGGCAAAAAAAAATTATATAGAAAATGGGTCAAGTTTACTACATGGATCACTTAATTTAACTTGGGCCTATCAATTGAACAAAAAAAAAAAAAAAAAAAAAAAACTCGGGTTAGTCGGGTTGACCCGAACCCGAATAGGCAAGTTTTTGAAACCCGATACCCCGAGTTCGTAATCGGGTTAGTCGGGTTGACCCGATTGACCCGACTAAGATTTTGGACCCGAGTAACCCGACCCGAGTATCCTTATTCGGGTTCGGGTCCGAGTCGGGTCCGGGTCGGGTCGGGATTTATGACCCCCCCTAGTTACACATAGCAAAAGTCATGATACCAAAATGCTAGAAACTGAACCTATGAAATTATTTTATCAGATTATTAGTATTCACTATAAAGTTCGATGTTTCAATTGTTTTGATAGGATGTCAGTAAATCATGATGCTACTGCCTCGTGTGTGTAGTTAATGCATACAATCTAACTCCATCTCTGCTTCTGTTATCAATTTATACGGAGTACTGTTTTCTTTTCAACACAGCATAAAGAAACATAGTTTTGTAAGGCAAAATAAAAAATCCAAATAGGTAAGAGTGTCAAGTTTTGAATCCGTGATCTATATCACAAAAGCTCTCACTTTTACGGCCTCGTAGTGATGTTTGGGCTCTAGAAATAGGCTTCAAAGACTGCCCCGAAAGTTGGCGAGGGGTGGGATTCAAATTTTCATAAACGAAGATTCTCAAATACCTAACAACAACAACGATACATAATCCTGCCAGAGTGGGAAGAATCTCAAACACCTGCAACCGCATATTTAGAAAATTCTATTAGGAACGAGCTAAAGATATTTTAAGGACGCCGTTTCTCTACTATTGAATTTCTTTAAAGATCACATGTATAGTTTTCGAATTTCGACATATCATATCATATATATTTTCTCCTTGATGCGTAGTTGGTGGACGTCCGTATCAAGCATCATGCGTGATCAAGTCCCCTATACGCGTGAAAAATTATTACACTCGGTCTTTAAGTTAGCCTAGTGGACAAAGATACATGCATGATGCATGTTCGAATATATTAATATTACACGTACTGGAATTAAAACCCTTTAAAGAGACGCACTGACCAAACCATGTAAAAAGAAGATAATATGATAGTCTCGACAAGTAATAAAAAGTGTGTAGGAGTAGTGAAACACAAACCGTACACAGTGGTGTGTAAAAAAGTAAAGCAAAAACAAAAGCATTTATAATGCATAGATCTTGTTAGATTTCATCTACATATTAACAAACTCCATTTTAGCTTACATCATCATACATTCATACCCCTTAACCAAAACCAATACTAGTACACTACTGAGTAAGTACTAGAAAACAAACAAACCACACAAACCCTACTCACTGCAAACTAAACAGTAGCCATTGTAAAGGTATGGTCATCCATCTTTACTCTTCACACAACCAAAAGTAACATATTTTCTTACTTTATATATTCACATTCTCAAAAAAATGGTTATAAAAGCAACACTCTTTTTCTGTTTCTTGGTTTTTGATCAAATGGGATCATACCATTCATCATTATTCTACTAATACTAATCCTATTTCATTTTCAAATGGGAATCAAGATTTCAAATGTCATGATTGCTAAGATTTTAGGTATTTTAGAGAGAGAGAGAAATAAAGAGTAGGGGAAATGGGGGGCCCTTTTATTTCAGGTTAAAGCCTGCCAACAAAAATGAGTGGCACTGCACCATTTAGGGAAGACTTCCCTCCTCTCTCTCATTATTCTTATTTCTCATTTATTGCATCTTTTGTATCCAAGTGATAAACATTTTACAAGAAGAGAAAAAAGATTATAAACATTTTGCAAGAAAAACATTATTAGGCCGAATGCAATGGTCACCAATATTTTCATGTCGAATAATCAAACACCTGTAATAATGACTACCACCAAACAACCTTTTTAATTCCATTAATTGTCTTAGGTTTTTGTGTCTCACAAGTTGATGGTCACCACCATAGATTCAACCTCAATAACTCACCACCGCACGTCACGATGATAGTAGTGATTTAAGTGTGACTCGTGGTGGGAAAAGGGGTATAGTTTATCCTTTTCGCATTACTTTTTAGCATATTAAGGTGTGTTTGGCATGGCGGAATGAGAATGAAAGAATGAATTTTCATTCTATTAATGATGTTTGTTTAAAGAGTAAAGTATAAAAAAGGTACAAAATCTTTTTGGTGGTACAATTCGTGGTATAGACGACAACATAAAAAAACGGACGAAACGTAAAAAAACAGACGACAACATAAAAAAAACGGACGAAAATGTAAAAAACAGGCGACAACATAATAAAATGGGCGAAAACGTAAAAAAAATAGACGACAACATAAAAAAATGTACGAAAACGTAAAAAAACAGACGAGAATGTAAAGAAAATTGACGAAAACGTAAAAAAAAATGGACGAAAACTTAAAAAACAGATGACAACATAAAAAAATGAACGAAAATGTAAAAAAACAGGCGACAACATAAGAAAACGGGCGAAAACGTAAAAAAACATATGACAGCATAAAAAACTGATGAAAACGTAAAAAACAGACGAAAATGTAAAAAAACAGACGAAAACATAAAAAAACAGACGAAAACGTAAAAATACGGACAGAAACGTAAAAATACAGACGAAAATGTAAAAAATGGACGAAAACGTAAAAAAAGGGCGAAAACGTGAAATAAACAGACGAAAACGTAAAAAAACGGAAGAAAACGTAAAATAAACGGGTGAAAACTTAAAAAAACAGATGAAAATTTAAAAACCGGACGAAAACGTAAAATAAACAGGCAAAAACGTAAAAAAATGGATAGAAACGTAAAAAAAGGGATGAAAACGTAAAAAAAAACGGACGAAAATGGGCGAAAACATAAAAAAAGGACGAAAACGTAAAAAAACGGAAGAAAGCATTAAAAAGGGACTAAAAGCGAAAAATTGCACCTTTCGTCCTTGCACCGTTCGTCCTTATAGTGCAAAATGTCTATTATACCCTCATAAGCAATCAAGTTAACGAGCGTTAGTCCACCCCGTTAGAGGGACGGACTACTGGAGCATAGCGTTTCTGTGTGAAGGATGAACGGTGCAATTTTTTTTGGTAAAAAGACTACAGGCTGCGGTCAACGCAAACAACAAGGACGAACGGTGTAGTTTACTCTATTCATAGATAATTATTTAAGATAATACTGTAAGTAAGAGGATATAACATTTCCTCGATATTATTTGTTCACTTAACATTTTTTAATCAACGTTCGTCTTGAGTATATTGAATAGCCACCTTAAAACTGCTTATTCAAAACGCAATAAGCACTTATAATATGGAAATTGCAAATCTGTAGTTTGTGTTTTGAGACCATTTCTAGTATCCATTATTATTTCCATAATTTCATTTCATGTAGGATTCTACCACTCTCTCCTCCCCCTATTCTTTTGGCTTTATGAAACAGAAAGCAGCCTTTCTTTATATGCTTTTTAATGGGTTACTCACTCATAGCACAAACCCACAAGGGACCTTCATTTTCATGGCCATTTTGTCTTGTACACTTTAGAAAAACCTGTGGGCATTCCTGTGTTTGCGTGTGTGATTCAACATGGAATAGTATTGATGATCAATGATCATGATTCTTTACTCAACTTTCTGTTTCTTGGGTTCTGTTAAATCATTGAAATAAATATCTTTTTTCCTCTCCATGCAAACTTTGCTACTGTATTATTCTTTATTATTTTTTACCTTTTTCTTGTTGTTTTTTTTATTGGTTTTTTGAACGAAAGTTTTTTTATTGGTTTAAAAGCTAATATCCTAAACTACAACCATAGGCCACATGTCTCTTTATATAACACTGTTTTTCATAATAACTTCTCACATACTAGTACTTCACTTCTTTTGTATTTTTGAAGGGAAATTTGATATGAGTTTTTCTTGTACACCAACTGCTTTGTTTGAGGGAAGCTAGCTAGTTTAGTTAGTTGCTAGATTGCACTTTGCAGGGGTCAAGTGTCAACACATCAAACATCATCAAGGGATATCCCATTCACATCCCATCTTTTCTTGACTTTCAATCTTTTTTTATAAGAAAATCAATAAAAAATATATATATATTTTTTTAATCTTTTGGTAGAAGAGGGTAGGCTACTGTATCTTCTTCATCTTCAAATATTTGCAAGGTTAGTTTACTTGCATTATGTTTCTATCTTCTTGATTTTAACTTTTAGTCTAACCTACCATTGTCAAAATGCATAATTGATGTTTAGTTTTATTGCATATGATATAACCTCAAGCAAAACTCACTCTTGCTTTAGTTTTCTTTTTGTGTTGATAATACATGACTGCATAAATATTTAGTGAATTCTTGCATTACTAAGGTTTGATTGTTAGTATTCCATGATATTTAGATGTAGCTTTTGGAGATTTGTAACCAGCAGTTTTATGTTAGACCCACCAGTCCTAGCAAAAAGTTTATATAAAATTTGTGCTTCAAGTTTTGTAGCAATTCAAAACATAATCTGCATTGTAATTGGCCTAGCACATCATCATCAAGATAGAAAAGTAGGCGGATGTGATTAATTGTGGGTAGTAGATGTGGTTAAATTCACTGAAAGAAATCTTTGATATTAAAGATGAAAAAATTTGGCATTTATTATGGTAATAACTACTAGTAAATAATTTGCTCAAAAAAACTACTAGTAAATGAGATAGGCCAATATGTTAAATAGTATTTTGGAATTATTTCCACAGGGATTTGATAGTGAGTGTTGAGCTTTGAGAAGTCACTTCTTGCCAGTTAAAAAACTTACATATTCCAACTAGGAAACTGGAATGTGTCATGTTGTTTATCTTTTTGGTGCACCATTTTTGTTTCTTCCTTTGTTTGCTACTGTTTTAATACAGTTAAATCTTCGGTGTTTAACGACTTTTCGACATACATTATTGAGACTGAATGGTTGGTTATAAAATGATCTTAAACTTGTGCATTTCTTTGATCTCTTAGATAAACACTTGTTGGGATTTGAATCGATTTCGTTCCAATTTTGATCATGGAGAACAATGGATTCAATATGCCAATGGGTATGGTTAATGAGAATTTCATTATGCAAGATGCAAACTTTCAGTCACCAGCCATGGTTCCATATACACAAAAAACATTTCTTGATCAAAACCACCAACTCAACCACCATATGATGTCTGGATTTCCCATGACTTCGATATTCCCAAATGAACCCACAAATGGCTCAGAACATCTAGGAAGTAATTTCCCTTCAATTGGTCATATGGATGTTCCTATTTCAGCTTCTGCTCTAGCATCACTTTTTGCTTCAAGACACAGTCAACATGAAACCTTAAACTGCCTTCCTTTTAGTCAAAATCTTGAATTTCCAAAAACCTTAGTCCCAAACAATTATATCCCTGATGCAATACCATCATCGTTTAACGTCTCCGAGAATTATGGATATGATGGAACACTAAATGATATGAGTAGGAAATGGGAATTCAACAAGTTTTTTACACCTACAACCGAGCGAATGGCACTTGATGCACTTCCAAATGGTTGTGCAAGTTCAGACGGCAATGAGTTATCTCTAAGTCTTGCTACTTGTTCTAACATGAGCACTCTTCCTTTGCATGGAAGACAATTAGGAAGTGTAGAACAAGCAAGTTCTTGTAGTAGTAAAAGTGCCTCTTTAGGGTTTGATTCTAGCCCTTACAGGCCGGTTCAGGTCTTGCAATGTTCATCTGGATCAAATGGGTATCTTCGCATGATGCAAGAAATCCTTACGGAGGTCGCAAGCTATTCGCTTGGAAATCTTGACCACGTTAGCTTTAAGCAAATTTGTTCAGATAAATTTTCGGATGGAAGTAGCAGTTATGAAGATCGGTTGAATCCGACTCTAAAATCAATGAGTGTTGAAGCAAAGAAGAAGCATTTGCTGGCCTTGCTAGAAATGGTATGTGTCCAAGAATCGACATTTTCTCAACATTAGCCAACCATAAAAAAATTGTTAAAATATCAACCTTCCATGACCAAGAATCAAAATTTTTGCTACTATATACTAAAAAGAGCAAAATTGGAAAATTTATATTTGACCAAATCACCAAAATCAATATTTTCTTGATTTTAGTCGGCTAAAAAATTTTTACTTTTGTACGACCCAGGTGGATGAGCGGTATAACCAGTGCCTAGATGAGATCCATACAGTGATATCAGCTTTCCATGCTGTAACAGAATTGAATCCTCAAATTCATGCTTGTTTTGCTCTTCATACAATAACTTTTTTTTACAAGAATTTAAGGGAGAGAATAAGTAATCACATACTTTCATTGGGAGCGGATTATAACACAATGGATCCTGGGGAAGAAACGCTCTCGTCTTTTGTACCAAAACAATGGGCACTTCAGCAACTAAGAAGAAAAGAGCATCAGCATCAACTATGGAGGCCCCAAAGAGGGTTGCCTGAAAAATCTGTTTCTGTTTTACGTGCTTGGATGTTTCAGAACTTTCTTCACCCGTAAGGCATTTGTTCCTATTTTAATTTGTTTGAGATCAAGTACTATGATTTCGGAAGTGTTTTAATTTGAGTCTTGAATTTGCTTGCAGGTATCCGAAGGATGCAGAGAAACAATTGTTGGCAGTTAAAAGTGGATTGACAAGGAGCCAGGTAATGTAAATGTTTATTAGAGGTGTCAAAAGCATTTTGACCGAAAAGCATCTTCTTTCTTTTTTTTTTTAAAAAAAAAAAAAAAAAAAAATTACTGTGGGGAATATGATCACAAACTATGGTCAAATGTTAATATAACGTTCTGAATAAACAATTTAGCAGGTTTTAGGCTGTGTATAAAATACACTTTCACCCTTGTTTTTCTTTTTAATTAGTTTTACAGCCTAAATAAACCAATATGCTCTCATATGCAAGTAAATGGGCCAAGACTCCCACCATTATTATATTTCACACACTGGTTCCGGGGCAAGAGTGGTGTCGCGCTACTCGACTAAGTCCTGACCAATTAGTGTTGTCACGGTGCTAAAATTGTCCAAGTTACGGCTGCTGACTGGTAATATTTATGAACAGGTATCAAATTGGTTTATAAATGCGCGAGTTCGGTTATGGAAGCCGATGATTGAGGAAATGTACTTAGAGATGAGCAGGAGGACCCTAGATGAAGAAACAGCAGTTAACCACAGAATCCAGCAATATCACAACTGAATATCATCATCACTCCATTATTCATTATTCTGTTTCTTCTTCATATGGCAAAACAACGCCATTTTCCGAACTTGAATCTAAGTGTATATTAATTATTACAATAATAATGGTTTATATTGTATCTATTACAACTACAAGTATCAAATTTGTCTTGGTAACACGTTCAGGTTGATTAACAACTTAAATCGATTCCTGCTAAAACTGGGTCATATACTTTCCAACATATTACTGAATTTTGTTAACTACTAATTTGAAAGCAATTTCATTAGAGTTGTAACCAATGTGCTTTATGCCTTTATACAATAAAGAAAAACCTAAATGATCCAATCCATTGACATGTCAACCTCCAAGGCTCCAATACCATCCTAGCCAAAGCAACAAACTAGCCAAAGTAACATGGTGCTGTTTTTTGGTAGCGGGACCTTGGAACTATAAACAAGTACCATCATTTCAACGGATGTAGTGTTTATTCTTTTACTAGTTACTGAGTTAAATTGAAACCTCTACTTTAACTAGTATAATTAGTGAAAAACATCTAAATTGCTTTTACATAGTTACACAAATGTTTGTTGGAATTTGACTCTCATTATGCATTTACGGCATAAGTAAGCATCTTGTAATCTTTAATATTACTTTATCGTAAAAAAAGCATAAACATTTTTAGTTATTTACAGAAATGTCTGTGGGCACCAATAACAAGTTATTCATCAAGTCTCCAAAAGTCGCGGGTACTATTGTACTAACTATTGACAAAGTATGTACTGTTTGTTCTCCATGATTAGAAGATTGGGACTGTGGTCTTATCATTTGACTTATAGCATAACTAGGGTTGTGTTAGGGAAACGGGGTCTGCCCCACCCTCCTTAACACTAGACCACTGTTATTGCACTGTTCATGCAGGTTTTTGTCCTTTGACCCTTTTTTATTTTTATTTTTTTTTGTTTGTTTTTTTTATTAGTCCCATAGATATATATATATATTTTTTTTGTCCTTTGTCCATGTTTTTTTTTTTTTTGTCTAAAGTGCTAGTATTGCACACAAACAGTATTGCACACATGCAGTATTGCACACAAGCAGATTGCAGGCTCAGATTAACAATCATCATCGCCGATTTAGAACACAAGCAGATTGCTAACAGGCTCAGATTCATCATCGCCGATTTAAAAAATATATATATAAACAAGTACACCCTACCATATTTAGAGAGGGTTAATCTAACCAAATATTAGGCTCGGATATGAAGGCTGCAAAGTGATAAAAATATCACTTTGCCATGCCGTTCGGTTTTTTAGAAAATCATTCGTCATCGCCTTTTTTGAAAAAAATATTTTGTCCAACTGCAGCTTGCACACTAGCAGCTTGCACAAGCAGATTGCACCCAAGTGCACAGATTTGCCACCAAGTGCACAGATTGCACACAAGCAGATTGCACCCAAATGTGCACAAATTGCACCCAAACCAAGTGAACCAAAAGTGAAACACAAAGTCTCACATTCTACACAACAGTAAGATTCTCAATTCACTGCAGAGACTGCACTCATGTTACTCACAACAGTAGAAAGTAAAGATTCCTGCAAATACTCACGGGAAAGTAAAGAGCACTGCAATAATTCACAAGAAAGGCTCCATTATATACAAGGCTCACAAAGAAGCAAGTCTCACCACAATCAATATCACAAACAAGTGAAAGCAAGTCTCACCACAATCAATATCACAAACAAGTGAAATGGGTGGAGTTATAGCAACGGGGGTATTTGGTTAGATTAACCCATACTATTTAAATATTCTAACAAACCATTTCTTAGCAGATTGCACACAAGTGAAACACAAGCAGCAGCAAATGAAAGCCGCAAGTGAAACACAACAAAGATCTTAGGCTGCCAAAATGTCAAATTCACCATTTAACACACAAGAGGTAACATTAGGCTCAGATTATATATTGGTGCATCATAAGCAAGTTTTATCATATTTGGCTGCAACTTCAAAGGTTTCAAAAAAAAAAAAAAAATTTGCATGTCCATTCGGTAATGCCACGCCAAAATCAAAACTTTTTTTTTTTTTTTTTTTTTTAAATCATCATTGCCATATCTCAGTTTTTTTTTAAACAAACTGCTTATCAAGTTTCAAAAGCAAACTGATTAAACCAAGTTTCAAATCAAACTGCTTATAAGCAGTTTGATAAGCAGTTTCATCAGAAACTGCTTATCAAGCATATTAGAGAGGTTTAATCTAACCAAATAGCCCCCGTCAATATAACCCACCCCATAGGAGGGTCAGAGCACAACATAATCACATATCACATACCTGTGGACTGTGGGGTAGGCCAGAGCAGGTATTCATACCACTCATTGGTGACAGATCAAGGTGTTAACCAACCAAAAGCCACAGGTATTCATCACCACAGATCACCCAAACCAACTGAACCAAAAGTGAAACACAAGTCTCACATTCATCACCATAGAGCACAACATAATCACATATCACATACCTGTGGGCTGTGGGGTAGGCCAGAGCAGGTATTCATACCACTCATTGGTGGCAGATCAAGGTGTTAACCTACCCACAGCCACAGAACCACCAACATCTCAAATAATCACATAAACATCACATAATCACCCACCACAGAACCACCAACACTTAATCACCTACCAAAGAACCACCATCACAGAATCACCCACCACAGAACCACCATCACAGAATCACCCACCAAAGAACCAAAACACCCAAACCCTAGTTTTTATAAATTAGGCCTTTTTAATTTTTATTATAGATCTGTGTAAATAAACATCACACAAGTAAAATAATCACATAAACATCACAGAATCACCCACCAAATAACCAAAACACCCAAACCCTAGTTTTTAAAAATTAGGCGTTTTTAATTTTTATTACAGATCTGAGTAATTAAACATCACACAAGTAAAATAATCACCCACCAAATAACCAAAACACCCAAACCCTAGTTTTTAAAAATTAGGCCTTTTTAATTTTTATTACAGATCTGAGTAATTAAACATCACACAAGTATAATAATCACATAAACATCACAGAATCAACCACCAAATAACCAAAACACCCAAACCCTAGTTTTTAAAAATTATGTTTTTTTAATTATTATTACAGATCTGAGTAATTAAACATCACACAAGTATAATAATAATATAAACATCACAGAATCACCCACCAAATAACCAAAACACCCAAACCCTAGTTTTTAAAAATTAGGCGTTTTTAATTATTATTACAGATCTGAGTAATTAAACATCACACAAGTATAATAATAACATAAACATCACAGAATCACCCACCAAATAACCAAAACACCCAAACCCTAGTTTTTAAAAATTAGGCGTTTTTAATTATTATTACAGATCTGAGTAATTAAACATCACACAAGTATAATAATAACATAAACATCACATAATCACCCACCAAATAACCAAAACACCCAAACCCTAGTTTTTAAAAATTAGGCGTTTTTAATTTTTATTACAGATCTGAGTAATTAAACATCACACAAGTATAATAATCACATAAACATCACATAATCACCCACCAATTTTATACGAAACCCTAAGCCCCAATAACCCCCATTCCACTGATGAACCCTAATTAAATATCAAAAAATCATGCACATACCATCACATTCCACTGATGAACCATCACATACCACACCACCAATCTAAACACAAGAGTAATTTTAGATCTAGAATCGTTTCTAGATCTAAAATAGAGAGAGAAAAAGAGAGACAGATGTGAGATATATATATATATATATATATATATATATATATATATATATATATATATATATATATATATATATACATATATATGTATATATATATATATATATAGAGAGAGAGAGAGAGCGAGAGAGAGAGTTAACGTGTGTGTGTGTGTGGTGTGTGTGTGGGTGGGTGATATACGCGTACGCGTATTAAAATTTTGTTTTAATATTATTATTATTATTATTATTATTATTATTATTATTATTATTATTATTATTATTATTATTTGTAAAAGTTGTGTTTTGTAAAAAAAAAGTATTTTGTAAAAAAAATGTAAATGTTGTAAAAAATTGTAATTATTATAAAAACTGTTATAAAAAATGTAATTATTGTAGTTATTATAAAAATTGTTATACAAAATTGTTATAAAAAAATGTAAATGTTGTAAAAAATTGTAATTATTATAAAAAAAAAAGTGTTTTGTAAATGTTATAAAAAATGTAAATGTTGTAAAAATTGTAATTATTATAAAAAAATGTAAATGTTATAAAAATGTTACGTATTTTCAGGTTTTCGATTCTCATGAGCAAGTAACTGAGTGGGTGCAAAATATAGCTCGGGAGCTCGGTTTTGTAATTGTAAAAAATAGAACCAAATCAGAAGATGGTCTGATGAACGAAATCAATTATAGGTGTACAAAGGGTGGGAATTATATCGTACGAGGTAGTGGAAAACGGAAAACGAAAACATATAAAACCAATTGTCCATTCAGATTACTGGCGAAATATCATCGAACAAAAAATTATTGGGTTTTGAGGGTGAAGGATGATGCGCATAATCATGATATGCTAGATGTAAAACCTCGCGAAAATTCACAAAATTAACTTCGGTTAATTTAATAAAAAATCCTTGTCATTTTTGTAATTACCATTTTTACGGGGAAATTTAAAATTTTCTTTGTATATTAAAATGGTCACGATTACAATATTGTCAAATTCGTCAAACGACAAAACAAGTTATCGACAAAATTAACAAAATAATTATTTAACTAAACCTAATTAATAAAAACTAATTACTAAAAATTAACTAAAAACTAATCGGGCCCTTAATCCCCTAAGCCCAACCGGCCCACACCCAAAACCCAAAAACTTAATCTTAATAATAATACTACTCGACTAAACCTATTCCAAATCGTCTCGTTCATTTCTAATTTTTGCACACGACCTATGTATATTTTTGCCCATCCTCGTTAAACTCCTAGCTGACTATTAGTATGTCGAATCTCACGTTCACACGTTGAGTTTTGATACGTTTTTACGAGGCAAAGTGTTTGACTATTGATCGACCCAAACGATTTATGATTTATTCATTTCTTACCCGTTTTAATCCCCGTTTGATTCTAAATGATCCTAATAATGTTTCTAAGATGAATTTATGCTCAAATGTTCAATATGATCAAGTATATACGAGTGGTAAACGATTTTGTAAATCGTTTGTATATATATACCCATGTCGACATCCATATCATTCACCACAAACATTTCCCTTCTTTTGTGCTCTCACAAACAATATAAAATGCATATAGAAGCTAGTTTACTGACATGCCATCGTCCTTGTGTTTCTTGAGTGAGTTTACAAACCACACGATTCGTTTCAAGGTAATACATATATACGACATGCATGCACTAGTTTCATATCATTTCCATACTCTTTCACAAACTCATTCCTTCCTAAAAACTACCCTTACAAACCTCTAGTCGAAGGTTATATTTAGTTAGAACTCAAGAAAGGAAATCGGGTTTAATATATATATATAACGTTTGGGGTTATATATTGGAAACGTGATATTCTTGTGTTATATCCTAACACTCTCAACCTTTGATCACCTCTAAGGTGTTTGTAAGTCTCCACAACTCATTTCTAATCTATTTCCTACGTTAAATATATGTCATGCATTATATATATATATTGTTTCATCGTCTTTCATTTTAGTATACATATACACGTATATATTTATTATTAGAACACGAAACGTGACTAGCCTCTATCTTGGTAGGCCTAGGAGTCACGTAGCACACTTGTTTCACCTTTACTTTCATGTTACATGCATATAACGAGACCAATTTAAACCATATCACACGTATAAAATTTCATTAAAACACTTAGAAAATATTTCATAATTATCAAAATAAGTAATCGATCCAAACATGCCACAAAACCTACGTATATCTTTTTATTTCACTTAACAAACGTACCATATTTATATACGTACTAATAGACCACCTAGAAAACTATTAGTTTCATTTATATAACTTGTGAAAATAGTCACGTTTGGACACCCTACTCGAGCCAAAGTAAATCGACACCAACCGGATTTTTCAACATTAAAACTTATATAAAACTTTTAAAGTTGTCGAGTGGGCTAAAACAAGGCCCAACAAGACTTTGAGTTTTAACAGCCCACTGGGCCTATAAAATATATTTTTAGAATCATAAAGGAAGCCCAAGTTCAAGCCCAAAAGAATTTCTATGCCCTCGCCTCTAAATTTTTAAATGGGCCTTAGTTTGGTTCGAATCAAGGCCCATAAGCTAATAAAATAAGCTTTTTATGAAATAAGCAGTTAAAATAAGCTAGGAATTAATAAAAGAAGCCACGTAAATTTTTATAAAATTTTTATAATCACTTTTGCAAAAACAGGACTAAAAATGTAACGCGACGACACGTATAGGGACTAAATGTGAAAACTAAGGACTAAAAATATAGAAACAGAAAGAAAGGATAAAAATTGATAAAATAATATTTTTACAAGTTTAGATGGTAATAGTGGACATGTAGTGGACTAAAATTGTAAATATATATAAAAAGGACTAACGGTGTGACGCTAACGCCGTTAGTATAAAAGTTGTAAAATTGGAAAAAGGACAAGGACTACACATTATTTATTTGACATTCTTATTTTATTTTCTATTTTACGGCAACCCTCACGTCATATGCATTTTTATTTCATTATATATATATATATATATATATATATATATATATATATATATATATATATATATATATATATATATATATATATATATATATATTATTTATTTTTATGTCAAGTATAATTATAACGATACTTAAAAGGTTAATATTTTCACTTACAATTTAAAAAGGTAAAACTACGATGGATATTTTATATAAAGTATTTTCATATCATGCATGACATAATAATCTCACTTCACATCATCTATTCGTCATAACGAATAATGTTTATTCGTTATTCGTTCGTATTTACCAAATAGTATTTGGTTATATTCTCTGATAAATATATTTATCAGGTTTCGTGTTAAAGACGTTCCCATAAACCTCATTCTATCTTTACTTTTCATCCTTTCCAAATCAATCCAGGTGAGTCATAGCCCCATTTCAAATAATTGTTTTTAACTCCTTGGGGGAGATACATGCTTACATATACTTTGATAACTTGATAAGTATATGAAATAAAATAAAATACATAATTCAAATCAATTTCCTAATTGATATTAAAAATAATATAATTTGTGATTTATAATATATTGATATTCCCAATGTGATTATTGTGGTATGTGAAAAATCTATATTGATGAATTATTTGACTGAAATATTGATATTCATGTGAAAGTTGTTCCCAATTCGATTATTGTGATATGTGATATAAATGTGTTACTGGCGATATATATTCAAATTGAATTTCTGATACTCAAGCGATACTATTTTCAAACTGGATTTCTGATACTCAAGCGATACTATTTTCAAATTGAATTTTTGATACTCAAATGATGATATTTTCAAACTGAATTTCTGATACTCAAGCGATACTATTTTCAAACTGAATTTCTGATACTCAATCGATACTATTTTCAAACTGAATTTCTGATACTCAAACGATACTGTTTTCAAATTGGTTACTGTGATACGATACTTGATTTCATGACGTGTGCTAAATGAGCCCATAGGTCCTTGATATTGCCTAAGTTAGCTGATCGCCATAAAGCCCCTCTATCATGAGCCATTAATCACCGTAACGTGAGCGCGAATATAGTGGACAGATTCGAAACCTGTTTGGATTGACCTCCGATCCCATTAATGCTTGACGGAATGCCATTATGCATGTGGTTAGTCGCATTAGTCGTGATACACTATATTCGAGATTCAGTAGGAATTGGCAAATCACCTACGAATCGAGGGCAAAATCTGTCATTGATTTGATAGAACACCCCTTCTGTTAACGTCTTGCGTGTCATGAGGCTTGGTGCAATATCTATAAAGGAATAGTATATATATGTATTCAACATATATATTTAGATACAGCTGTATAGGTTTGACCATATGTGAATTGTTTATCTGATTGATTTAGTATCATTAGTTTCCAGCTCATGTCAGGATTATTGATTCTTTATCTAATGTGATTGAATAATTATATGAATTATTTGTGATTATATTCGATACTTGTTTCATTACTGTTTGTATTTTATTAATACCAAATATTCCTGAAATCAAATATAATAAAGGGTTTTTCCTAAAACTCTATGAACTCACCAACCTTTGTGTTGACACTTTTAAGCATGTGTATCTCAGGTAATTTAACGGAGCAGGACAAGACACGGAGTGGGCATTTATTACTCTGATAAATTAAAATGGTGTAAAAATCAAATTTGTCATTTTTACAAGTCTTTATATCTTTTCATAAGATTTTAAACCAAATGATTCATCTTTTATCAAAATTATTATTAGAATGACAAATAACTTTCAAAATGTTTCTTTTAAACCGTTTTATGTGGTTAAAACTTCGATCCTCACCGTAACACCCAAATTACTTTTCCGCTGCGATAAACTTTAAAAATGGGGGTGTTACACTAGAGTCGTTGCATGGTGTGCCATATGCAATGCGATTAAATGATGATGAGTTGGGTTTGGTCAAAGAATTGACAGATTATAACGTACAACCACTTAATATACTTTCGACAATACAGGGTCGTAATCCGGATAACGTGTTAGCGTTAAAACTATATATAATGCACAAAATAAGTTCCGGAGAGACATACTAGGAGATAGAACTCCAATTCAAGTCCTTTACTCGCATTTGATGGATTCAGGGTATACATGGTACCCGAGGGTAAATGAGCATACCAACAAGCTTGAGGAGCTATTTTTTGTGCACCCCACGTCGTATGCTCTATGGTGTACATTCCCTCAAATAATGCTGATGGACTCCAAGTACAATACCACCGTGTTTAAATTACCGTTGTTGGAAATTGTTGGAGTAACTTCAACAAATAAAACATTTTCAATGGTGTATAGCTTTATATCCAGTGAAAAGGGGCATAATTTTAAATGGGTAATGCAACGTGTGAAGCAAGTGATAGACGAAAGATATTACCCACGTGTTATCGTCACTGACAGAGATTTAGCGTTGGTTGGGGCAATAAGAGAAGAATTTCCTAACGCTCACAGATTACTCTGTCGATGGCATATAGAGCAAAATCTGCTTAAGTTTTGCAGAAATAAATTCGACGATGGAAAAGAGTATGAGTCCGTTAAACACCGATGGGATTGGATGATTAAAGCTCCGACATTCGAATCCTTCAGGGACCATTATCAACGCCTACAACGGCGATTGGTGAACCATCCAGGTATAAAAAAAATTATTAATTCATTGTTTTTAATTATTTAATAAATAAGTACCCGAATGACCTTTTAGTATGCTCTATTTCTTTTTCAGATATCGCTGCGTATATGGATAACTGGCTGTGAGATTACTCACCCATGTTTGTCTCGTATATTACCGACCGATATCGCTCCTACGGCCAGACAACAACGTGCAGAGTTGAGGCTCACCACGCATTGTTGAAATTATATTTGGACGGCACACAGTCAAAATTAGACAGGTTGTTGAGGTCGATCGATAAGATTCTCATTACGCAAGAAAATGCGATAAAAGAGACTTTCAATAGAAGCATGAACGAGAAACTAAATACGTGTAATACACCACTATTTCAAGAATTGTGGTATAAAGTTTCCAAACATGCTTTCGACAAGATGGAAAAAGAACTCAACCTTAAGATCACCGCATCAGACTGTAGCCATAAGTTGTGGTCAAATTTCGGTCTACCATGCTTTCACGAGATGCAATACTTTAGAGATCATGGTAAGTATATTAAATTTACAACTATCAAGTTGTTTTCCACATTAATATCAGTAATTTATACAAGTCGCTTTAATTGAATTCAGGATGCTCCATTCCACTGGATCAAATTGATATTTTTTGGAGAACCCTATCTGTTCCGTGGCCTTCTATCATTAGGCCCTCGTCTGAAGATGGCTCTTCCAGCGAACCTGGTGATGATGATGATACTTCGTTTAACGATGGCGTGCGACAATTCAAGAATATTTTTAGCAAGTCAATGTCGTTTGTCAAGAAAAATATGTTAACGAAGTTGAGAGAAATATTCCAGCCTGAATCTGTTGACACACGTGAACCAGCTATTCAAAAAAATACCCGTGGACGTCCGAGCGCAAAGGACAAAAAGGGCAAGGCTACACAAGTCCCGGACTTGAATGAAGTCCCTGACTTGAATGAAGTCCCTGACTTTGATGAAGTACCAATCGTAGATCACCGAAGAAGTACAAATTCAAGATCTACAAAAGTGCCGAACATGCGGAAAGAACCTGCAAGACATAGCTCTTACACGGGTGATACTCTACGCCACAGATTTTATGCTGGAGATAGTGTGAGCAATGCGTTTATTAAGCATATTCCACCTATTTTCCGTCCACTCGTAATAAGCATACATAATGTTGAGGGTGATGGAAATTGTGGGTTTCGGTGCGTTGCCCACAGTCTTGTTCAAAACGAAAATAGGTGGGACGAAGTCAGAGGTATGTTGTTGCAAGAGTTAGATTATCATAGGCAAACTTACATAGCTATGTGGGAGCAACAAGACTTTGACCGACTTTGGTATACAATAGACTGATTCAATGGACCTGCACCTAACGATCGTTGGATGGTGATGCCACTCACGGGGCTGGTTATCGCTTCAAGCATTCACCGACCTGTTGTATTTATATCCGATCAAGGTTGGAACACATGTTTTCCGCTTTTTACCTGGCCAAACTCATCACAAGGAACCGACCCCATTGTGATTGCCCGTGTGGGTGCTCACTACATTTTACTGACGCTCGACAGAGATTTTCGACTACCCTATATCCACCCACAATGGAGGCATTTCAGAGAGCCAGTTGCAGCCGAATGGGCAACTTTGTATCAACATCGACTAATGGTTCATTGATTTATGTTGTAAATAATAGAGACACCGACAAAACCATTGTAAATGATTACTGATTTATGTTGTAAATAATAGAGATACCGACAAAACATAGTGAATCAAATGTAAAAGTTATTTGTATTTGTAAATAATAGAGACACCGACAAAACCATTGTAAATGATTACTATATTTGTAAAAATGCATTCTTTGTAATTTTTGTACTTGTAAAACAATGTAAATAATTATTGATTTTATGTTGTAAATAACTGTTTGTATTATGTAGTAGATGATTAAATATTTATTTAAATTAGTAAATAACATTATTGATTCATTATGCAAATTCTTTTGTCAGGTGGGCCAAAAAAATCCTTTCTAGTGTCGATGTGATAGAGGATTTATTATAGATCGGACATCCTGGCAAAACGGTAGTTGTGGGCGACTGTTTTATGCATGTCCTCTTTCAGTGGTAAATAATCATACGTTTGCTTAGTTATGCAAATAATTTGTTTGTTAAAAATACATTTCTTATTATTTTCTTAACATGTAACAGCCAGGTACAAAAGACTATGGGTGTCGATACTTCGCGTGGAAAGATGAATATGAAGCAGAGCACTTTAATCAACCCTCTTCTTCAACGCATTGCTCAAACTGCGTTGCTACAAAAAATGAGAACAAGTTGTTGAAGGCAAGAATAAAGGCGCTGGAAATGAAGTTAGAAATGGCAAGGAAACCTGAGGATCACGCTTGTCAGTCAAGTGCCCGGCTCCATGATCTTTTAAATGAGATGAATAATCTTCATATGTCGTAGATGTTGTTGTTTTTAAATAATATGTATAACGTTATCGTTTAATTTAATAATAACAGTTGTTGTTGCAGTTATTTAATGTGGTAATATTTAACGTGCTATTATACAAAACATTATACATATACAAAACATTATTATACATACATAATCCTTTTTACATATATAATCATTTTTATTTAAAAAAAAAAAAAAAAAAAAAAAAAAATGCAGCCACTAAACGACAAAATAGCAAAAAGTCAAAAAAAAAATATATAAAACAAGTACACCCTAGGTTAATCTAACCGATAGCCCCGTTGTTATAACTCGTCCCCATAACTATCCAGATAGATGTGTCTATTCTACATGATTACAAGATTGGGACCGTGGTCTTATCAACTGAGCATAACTATTCACATAGACGTGTCTATTCCATGGGCTAATGATTTGCACACTCCCAATTTTGATTTGCACACTCAAAGCTGTGCTTTACACAGTTGTATATTTATCACATGCTGCTTTTAAAGGTTGTACATTTGAGTGTGCGGATAAAAAATATGAGTGTGCCAATCAATACTCTATTCCATGTCACCGAGGACCACATAATGAAGGATCATACTTCATATTTTCAGGAACCTGTTCAATGTATGATCACTATCTACATTTTCACTACCAGCCAAGGCAGCCATTAACATCCAACTCTATATTACAGTACATCATTTACTATGTATCTACATAAACCTCTACATGGACATACAACTACGTAAATATTTATACAACTATGAGTACAAAGACTTGTAAAAAAAACCATGCATATTTCCAAGTTTAGCTACAAAGGAACCTGCCGAGACACTTACTTGTAACTTGTAACCAAATGTTTCATATGGAGCCACCCATGGTAATTAAAGATTTGTTTGAAAGGTTTATAATCGAGTCAGCAATCACTCTGGCACTTGATTTCATATAACCACCTGAAACAAAGACCAAGAAAGGCGTCTTTCACCACCTTTTCCAACTTCTAACAATGGAAAAAGTACATTACATGAAGAGAGATGAAGTTTTGAAAACCTGATGTCAGCATTACGAGGGGGATGTTCTTGTCACGAGCAAACCTAAATACCTTCTCATCTCTAATGGCTACCCCATCAGGACTAATCTGTTAAAACAAGACAGCGGACTTACTAGTGGATATTATTTGATTTTAGTGATATAGTGTCACACTTTACTGCTTTCAAGCACATTCTTCAATGGTTTTTTCACTTTACATAGAAAAATGCATGTACAAAAATAGAACGATTTACAATAGCTAAAAAAAACTTGAATTACCCTCAGTCTTCCTAACGGATCTCCATCTAAAATATCTGTTCCAGCATTGTAGATAACCATTTCAGGATCAAATGCCTTCTCTGCAACCTAACATTGGATTATGACGATTAATGACGATGATTGTTACAAAAAAACATATTGCAGTCATGTCAGTCAATGCTTAAACAAATGATACCTGAAGTGCTTCGTCCAGTTTAGCCAAGTACTCCTCTGTGGTGGTTCCACTCTATTGACAACATATAACCTTAAAAAGTTATGAACCACAAAATAGAAATATATTTGAGCATCTAATAAAGCAATGAGTGAAATTACTCACAGGAACTTCAACTCTCTGATCAATATATCTCCTGGCCTCAAAATCCTATGTAAGATAATATGGTCTAAGTAAAATTCCTTAATAGACGGAAAGTATATTATGGAAGTTATGTAGTATGACTCGGAAAAAGGAAGCTCACAAGCGGATATATATTAGGATTGTACATATCCAGAATATAGATTCTTCCTACACGTAACCAGATTTAGTTAGTTGACTGGTTTAACCATGTAAGGAAGCATATGGCAAGGATAGATAGGAAGCATACTGTCATCTGAGAAATCTCTTTCATGACCGTTTCCTTGATGAGCATCAAGATCAATTATCATCACTCTGCATATAGTTTAAAACTGTTAATAACATACCAAGTGAGTTTCATCTGCCACTGTGATGAAACGACTCTAATGATTTTGTAAATACCTTGAAATATTTAGACGGATAAAAGCATAGTGAATGCACAGAGATATATCAGCATAAGCACAAAAACCTCCTCCTTGATCTGCGCAACAGTGGTGGAAGCCACCACCGACGTTGATGGCAGAACCTCGTTCTTTAGCAAGTTTAGCTGCCAGAATAGTCCCTCCAACCTAATCAAATTGTTATCAGTAACCTAGATATGAAAAGAACAAAAAAAAAAAAAAAAAAACCGAAATCCCATATTGTACCTGCATACGGAACGGGTAAAGAACTTTCTTCTGAACGAGACAATTGGGAAATACTCCAACAGGAGCGACCTAATTCCATAGACATGAATACAAATCAAATTATTGTAAAAACACATGTAAAGATACAAATGAAAACATCTATGACAAACGCGTACACAACTAACACTTAATAATTTGAGCTACCCACCTCTGTTATTTTGGCGACATTTAAACTGATTTTGAGGCTATTCAAGTATGATTCTGAATGAACCTGCCACACACAACAATCACAACAAGCTATTAATGATACTATAGAAGTATTGAAGAACGCATCTCATTCCAAATATCATGTCTACGAAAATAACAAGGTAAGCTACATAGAGTGAGAAACCGTGATCACCTAAAATACATCCAATTCAGCTATTATTCTGTATGACAGATAAGATAAATAAAAAGTTAGCTCAAAATACCACTAGAAGATCATCTTTGGTTGCTTCTAGAGGCTCAACTATACGTTCTCTGTCCAAAATGCCATTTTCAACGAGAAACTGGCAGATACGGCCCCATTTAGAAGAGTCAAACGGATGCCTGCACAAATTATCCAGCACAATCAGAAAAGACAAATTTCCCTAAACAAAGCTAAAGAAAGACGCAAACGTATCCTATACCACACCAACGTGCACAAACAACTATATCATTAGAATTACGTAATACCAAATCAACTACACAATTCAATTATCTTCAACGTGCTTATCTTCTTAACTCACATTTTTTTGGCAAAAATTGTTGTATATAACTAGTATACAACTAGTATTACGTAATCATTACTTATCTTCAACGTGCTTATAGGGATGGCAACGGGCGAGAAAAAACCCATAACCCACGGGTACCTGCACCGTGATGGGTGGGTAACCACGTCAAATTTTACCCATGGGTGGGTTGTGGGTGAAAAAATGAACCTACCAGCGGGTGGTGAGTAATATATACCCACCATGGGTAAACCCCTCACACCCATTTTAAAATACCCACGGATATATCTTTCAAAATACCCGTGAACCCATTTTTTTTTATTAAACTTACATTTACTATATTACTTAAATATTTGTTGTATAACTAGTATTATGTAATCATACTTATCTTCGACGTGCTTTATGCTTATCTATACTACATATAAAGTAAAAATGGTCAATATTGAAATGTTTGAAAGAAGCCCCTGTGAATTTTCTGACCGACCCGTTGGAAGGAAGGTCCACCCTGCGCCCGGCGGATGTCCTCGTATTCGGATGGGCAGGTGGTAAACATGCTTGTGTGGACCTCACCGGGGTGTCCCCGTTGGTGGGGTTTCGGGGCACGGGGTTTGTGGCTGGTCAAGCAGTTTTGAAGGCGGAGTCTAAAAAGGTGACTAAACATGAAACAGCTTGTTTGGAGAATCAACACGTGTTTGTGCCATTTGCTTTTGATACTTTTGGATCCCTTGCCCCCGTGGCAACCCGATTCCTGGATCGGGTGCAAAAGGTTATCCACAGCAATTCTCCGTCCTCCAAGAATCAAGGTTTTATTTTTAGTAGAGTAGATTTTGCTATTCAAAAAGGGGTTGCGACGCAATTTGTTGCCCGTTTACCTGTTATGCGCCTTTAAATGGTGAAGTTAATTGAAATATATTTAAGAGGAAAAAAAAAAAAAAAAAAATTGGAAAGTAGTCAAGCATTTGGAAATTATTGAAGTGTTGAAATGTTTGCTATTAATACACATCAAAAACCGGGTTGACCCGGGATGCTTAAAACTCGGCGGCTTGACCCGGTTTAATTTGACCTGTTTTTTCGACCCAACCCGTTGGGATGACCCAGTTTTAATAGACCCATTTTTCGCCCGGGACGGTTCAACCGGTTGAACCACCTGGGTCGAAGCGGGTTTCAAAACATTATGTTTAATCCCCAAATCTTCAAATTTTTATTATTGTGGACGTATAGTCTGGACTGGGCCGGAATGGGCCAGGCCCGGCAGACAGCGGCCCACTCTACGCCTAAACCCAATTCCATGCCCTATAAATATATGGCTGGGATTCCCTTCTTGAGGACACAACACAACAGGTTACTCTAAACCTAACTCTTATATGCTATATCGCATCAATACTAACTTTACCGTCGGAGGTGGATCCCGGGGCTACGGCCTCGGGTCCACTCTTGACGGGTTCTCTTTGTTGACAGGTCTACTCAGGGCTCGAGAAGACGAAGAATGGCCCAGGGAGTCGTTGGATCCAGCCCGCGCCAGATTATGTATCAACAAGATGGCGCCATCCGTGGGACCTGACTACGACAAGTTTTGTGCTCTCACATCACCGGAAAGCAATCATCGAGTTCAAAAGCCGGTACATTTAAAACTTTGTATTTTTTTTATTTTTTATTTTTGGGTTGCACTTTAAAACCCGGCCAATGCGGTATTCATGCGTTAAGATATGTTATCTTTTAAATATTCATAAGATTTTATGTAAATGTTTTAATTTGGTAAACACGATTTTATCTATAGTCGCACTAAGTCTGCATGATCGGACCTACTTTATCTTTTCGCCGCGAATTAATTCGCGCAAATAATGTTTTTTCGGTTGGTATGCTTGTTTGCACGTTTGAACAACGCAGTCACGATGAATCTACCCGCGTTAGGCCGTGAGTTCGGACATCTTCGCATATTAGCTACGAACAGGCGCCACGATGCTAGTCAATCGCCATGAGCGCACTGGACAAAAGCCGTGGTCATGTTATGTTCATCTGCGATCATCCTAACACGTTCGGGTCTATGAGGTCACGATACATTCATCTGCGTCCTTGCGTGCGATTGAAACTATTAGTCGCGGTCACGGTCACGGTGCGATTGAAACAACAATTCATTATTTATGTAGTTTGTAAAACCTCACGATAGGTGTAATTCGCACTACTACTTCTCTTATGTGTTAATTTCACATGTTATGTGCTATATATTGCTTCACGCTAATCTTTTACTTCATTAGGTTTTATATGTTGCGATTCGCGGCATATACTTTTAATATTTGCATTAAGTGTTTTTCAATAACTAAGTTTAATGCTCCTACAAGAGTAGCACCATCAAACTTGGGGGCTATCGGGGTATATAATACCATTGTTTCTGTACGCGTTACTCAGGGGAGACGTCCTCTGTCGATTGTAAAGACGGATGTAATGTTCGCACCTCCTTGTCGCGCACAGCGCGCACCTTTGCCACAGAAGCATGTCTTCTGTCGCACCATGCTGCATCGCTACTGGTACAAAAGGTACGCCCTTACCCAGGATGCACGATGCAGCATACGAGATCCACCTTCACCATTGTGAGACTCTCACAATCGCAATGTTAGTGTTACCCCAACTATAGAACTATGTGTTCTTCTTACGGGGTCTTTACTGTCACACGGTGGCGGGAAACCTAGCATATGCGCATCCTTCCCTGTCATGTAAGAACGGGTGTTACTCAGGTCACCGCGGACGCGCCTACAAGGTCGCGGATTCGGATATAGTCTAATGGGCTAAACAGGACTGCGCCATAGGCCCAGTGCGCACTGTCGCATTTGGGCTGAGCAGTATAGTCCGTCCCATGTGCACACCTGAGTTGCGCACACATGGGCCATGCCGTCATGGTTGATTGGGCCTACGTGGCCATGAACAGAACTTAAGTCTAGCATAACATAGCCATGCACTATGTCACACTAGACTTGGGGGGCTTGTGGACGTATAGTCTGGACTGGGCCAGGAATGGGCCAGGCCCGGCAGACAGCGGCACACTCTACGCCTAAACCCTATTCCATGCCATATATATGGCTGGGATTCCCTTCTTGAGGACACAACACAACAGGTTACTCTAAACCTAACTATTGTATGCTATATCGCATCAATACTAACTTGACCGTCGGAGGTGGATCCCGGGGCTACGGCCTCGGGTCCACTCTTGACGGGTTCTCTTTGTTGACAGGTCTACTCAGGGCTCGAGAAGACGAAGAACGGCCCAGGGAGAGTCGTTGGATCCAGCCCGCGCCAGATTATGTATCAACAATTATTATTTTTCGTTTATAACCCATAAACTTTTTTTATCATTAAAACTATGTGGCACTATAAAATTCGGGTACTCGTCTAGTATTATAAGAGTGTTGATAAAAAGTAATAAATGAACTTACAGTTTTTCAATGCCTAGAAATGAAATGTCATAAGACGTCGAGTAGATTATCGGATCCTGACAAATAATAATAAAAAAAAGAGTAAAATATTATTATATGATATAGTAAGTAGTTGAAATTAAGGTGTAGATAAGGTACCTTAGTGATGGGCACATCAAAGTAGAGCTTGCTGGATAGAATTCTTTTCCGGCGAACTTCATCGGGTGATGACGTGGACATTGTTAGTGATGGCGTGAGGCGGCGGAGTAGTTGAGAGGCGGTTGTTATGAGTTGGTTTGAAGATATGTGAACAGTACACTGAACCAAAACGGCGGTTTAAAATCTATAAAATCTGACAAGGGTCGGTATCCAATTTTATTACTATTTCGTGTTGTCATATCAATACACGAATATTCTTTCCTTTTTGGCCACAAATTTACTTCCGACTCTTCTGCTATTTAAAAAATTATGTCTAAAATAAATGCTAAACGCTCCTAAATGTTACTTCAAGAAGTGTTATTTACTGATTGTCAAACGAGCATTAAAATCATAACGCTGAGCACTCACTGCTCTTAAACGTTGTGCCAAACACACACTGCAAAGTATGGTCGGTGTTACGCTGCTAGGTGTAGTTGTGTTAAAGTTGCATTATTAACATGTCAATTTTATAACATTTCTATAACACACAACAATAAGAAAAACACTCTCTCTAATATAAATCTAGTTATAGGCTTCTACGACCTACAAGTTTTATATATTTTACACTAAAAAAACCAATAACATTGGTTAAGAAGATGGCCCTGCCGACGCTAATGCTATAATGCGGAGGCCCGCCGGCCCGGTGTAGTTACAACACACATGACGCCAAAATAGCCCTACAAGTCTACAACGTGTTATCGGCCATTACACATTGGTCTATCATAACTAAGTATAGCTCCATCACATTAACTTTTATTCTATCACCTTTTTATATAACACATACACACACACACAAACGCACAAACACACACACTTACAAAAGCAGCATCATTCATAACACCCAAATTGTAAGATGTTGGGGCCACCATTTCTAGTTAGTATTTGACATGCATAGAAAATTAACAGATAGCACACTGCCATGTGAGAGGGCTGCAACGCCTCTATGGTACAACCTCTGGTATGCATATGGCGTCATGCATCTATGATTCTGTTATAACACTTGGCAGTGAGCTCTTCTATATGTCATCAAGTGTAAATACTAAATAGATTATGCACACATCTCATCTTCTTGTTAGGCACTACCTTAAGCACAATGTTTAAACTCAAACTTTTCACGAAATGTCTTCTGATATGAGTGCAATGTTTATGGTTGATATCCAAATGTAAGTGCATCACATTATATTTAACCAATAAAATGAAAATACTGCAGATACAAGTTAATATGGTACTACCAAACCCAACAAAATTCGAACTTCTGGGAAGTACGAAACTAAAACTACATAAGAAAACATATTTTGGACAATCCCAAATGTATTATTAGCGTGTCAACACACAAACACGAAAAACAGCCACAAGCATTTTGGGAAAGTCAGACCGCGACAAACTTTTATTCTGTCAGAACAAAAATGCAGCTGATCAGGCTCCATACTTTGGTGCCTTCCAAAGTTTAAACGCAACTTCATGTAGAAATCTGTCTGCTGGTATTGTCAGGTTTCCACCATTCTGCATCAGCATATGAAAGATCGATGACAGCTTATT
Organism: Artemisia argyi; assembly: GCA_030686995.1. NCBI lineage: Eukaryota > Viridiplantae > Streptophyta > Magnoliopsida > Asterales > Asteraceae > Artemisia > Artemisia argyi. The sequence continues at coordinate 172,751,281 of CM060696.1, read as the reverse complement.
TTGCATAAGCATCACATAAAGGCTAATTGAAAGTCACCCAAAGTCTAACTTTTAAAACATACGATTACCTAAATTGTTTTATTTTGACACTTCCGATTATTATGGTAATATACTTGTTTTTGTAAGCATAACCAACGGATCATATTTACAAAATAGTACTAATAGACAAGAAGTGTTTGCTGGTTGCCCCAAACCGGCCCAACCCGTTTCAACCCGGACCTGTTTTTACCCATTACCCGCCCTGCCCATGTTGCTACCTCTAGGAATTTGTAAATAACGTATTTGATATAAGTTTTGTACCTCCATAAAGTCTTGAAAAGAGAATGTTTCCACCATATCTTTGCGCGTAACAGCATCTTGCCATTGAGTAAACAACATTGGGCAATAGTTTCTTTAAAATTGAAAGTCAAGTTAGCATAATCATGCAACAAAAAAACTGAAAAGTACAAACAAAATTTCTGTAACATATTGCCATTACCTTACATTAGCCCTCGGATTGCTACCTTTCATTGTGTAACTTTGACGAGGATACAGTGAAGAAAGGCCCGACTGGATGACTCCATTTTTGTTTGAAATGCTAAATTTGGACTCATCATCTTTTGAGGTATCCCCAAAGCTAAATACAACAGACAAATGAAGACGAGAACCTATCTGGGATCTAGGTTTTGCTTTAGATATTATCTCACCAACCAACGAGTTGATATAATCCGTGTATTTACTAGTTGAATCTTCTTCATGAGATCCAACGTGTAAAAATACTAAATCAAACTGACTTGTATCTAAAACTTTATCTTCTTGGAATCCAAGCAGATTCAGCAACTTCGTGGCAACAAGATTCGCGGGTGTATCAACAAGTGAAGAGCTGCTGTTAACCAACTCATTTGACTGCAACACGGAAAGGCCAAGTTTGCTTCCACATGCTTTCAAACTTGTGTTCTCGGTCACTAAACCTGCTTTAACTCCCATAAACCTGAACTGATCAAAACCCATGATTTACATTTTGTAAAACTAAACAGTCAACGTATGAAGATCAAGTATTGAGTTTGTATATAAGTGCTATCTAATATTACCTCTCTGATATAGGCGGTGTTTTACACTTGTCCTGAGACTCTACAATCTGTAAAACGTATAAAAACAACAATAGTTAAAACACGTCTCCTATTACCTAATCAAACCACATTTTAGCTTTCGACAACAGAATTTCTAACCAGAGTGTTGTAATCTTCATATGCATCCACTAAATTCAGAAACTCTCCAATTGTTCGCCCATCTACATTTTCTGCTAAATAATATGCCATAGTAAATACAGGGGCGGATCCACACCATGGCTACCTGTGGCACGTGCCACAATGGGCAGACCATGGAAGTGGAGAATTTTTATGTAATTTTTACGTGTCAGCTGATATTTGCATTTGTGCTACATATGCATATATTCCTTAAAGGCTCAAACCTAATAATAAAACAAGTCCTGAAGTCCATTTAGTTTAGAAAAAAGCCCAAGTAGTTATTGACTAGTTATAGTCTTTTTTGAGAAACTACACATTTGATGATTGATCATTTCTTTGTGGGCAAGAAAACCAAAGCACCGAAGATTAAGGTATGAGGATTATAGACGAAGTGATGAGCTAGCAAGAATTAATGATCTTTTTGTGAACTTTTATGTAAGTCGTGTAAATATGGTACTTTTTATTCATATAAGTTAAAACATGAGGTAATTTTTTTTTTTTTTTTTTTTTTTTTTTTTTTTGTGCCACACATGTTTAAATTTCCTAGATCCGCCACTGAGTAAATAACCAAAAAAACATGTACTCCGTAACTTCCAATAGAAGCAAGCAAAACAGATACACTCGTGAACGAACGTGCATACACAAAGTTATCATATAATAAGCACATTTGTAATATTTCACAAATCAACAAAGCATTAGTTACCTTTAATCTTATCTAGGTTGACATCTGGGGCAATGAAGTATTCCGACTTTGGCTAACAAGATATTTAGAGTTTAGACTAAAGTTGTACTAGTAAATTTCGAGTTTTACACATAATGATTAAAGGTTAGAATCTTTTCTTCATTAGTAACAAATTTGTAGTCACATGTAGTAATATAATCCCATAATAAGTAATCAGAGGCGGAGACAGGAGGGGGGCAGAGTGGGCACGTCACGTGCGCTCCTAACGAACCGATTTGTAGTGTAGTTTCTAAAAATTATCAAAATAACTTTCTGGCTCCGCCCCCGAATAAGTTATTAATATATCATTTCATAAACATAATCCAAAAACCCAAAACCCTTAATGACCCCTTAATCAGTGATATCAAACATAACCAATATGTTAAAAAAGATTAACTTAATCTAAAAAATGATGATAACAGATTGCATGTACCAGTAGGATGAGGAGGATTAATAAAATGAGGGAGGGATAAGAAGCCACATAAAGATTGAGCAGCTAATGAATGGAGATTTGTATGACTAGATTGGTTTACAAATCGAGCTAAGCCATCGCCGTATAAGACTAATCCTCTGCTGGGTTTATCAGCCATTGATTCTGATGATGATGATGATGATGGGACTTATTAAAAAGCTGGGAAATTAATTTTATTTGCACACAGAATTTGATTCTTCTTTAATTTGCTCTTTTTGTAAATCTCTCTACTCTTTAGTTTTGAAAACCGGTCTTTAATCGACCCGGGTCACTGGGTCAACCCGGTTTTACAAGAAAAAAACTTTTATTTTCAACAACAACAATAATAATAATAATAATCATTTATATGACAAAAGAAAAATGTTTATGGCAATTTATTATCTTTTATATGATAAAACAAAACCCCTATTGGGAATTTTCCATTTAAAAAAATGGATTCATACTTTATTTAGTAATAATTTTATTTAAAAAAAGATTATTTTCTTATTAGGTAACATTTTATATTTATCCATAATACAAGTAAAAGATAAATACAAAAAATATAGATAAGATGCAATTAATAATAGGATTAAAATTTTTAAATAATTATCTTTAATAATAAAAAACTATAATTAATCATCATAAATCAAACAAAACAAAGCTTAAATTATTTGTTTTTTAATAAATAAAAATATATTATTCAAATTTTTTTTTTAAAAAAAAAACCCGCGTGTGCGCGGGCATTATAACTAGTTTTATTAACAATAAGAGAGCTTAATTATAAAATTGAGTCCTTTTATGGGCTAATAAAAGATAAAATTGAACTAGTCTTATCAAACTTTTGATAAATTCGATGGATAAATTGAAGGTGAAAAATAAAATAAAAAATGTGCATGATCTTGTTAGCTCTTTTTCTCAATTTCATACTTAAGTATAAATATTAGTCGTACTTATTAATTTAATTGTAATACCGTTTGCTACCAACACCACGTGCGTATTGCGTAATCTACTTTTGGTTGAAGCTTTGACATGCATTTGTTGAAAATTTTAAAAGGTGTAACACATCGTGCAACTTCAATAAGGGAAGGCTCTTTATTTTGGGAAGATATTCTGATTGATGTATTCGGCATTGAAATATCAATACCTGAGACTTTACGCATTGAAAATGTCTAAACAAATAAGTGTCGTTGAAAAAATTAAGCACACTTCATTGGTTTGATCTTATCGGCGTGCTCCAAGAGAAGGGATTGAGGAAGAGCAGCAGTGTCTTCTTCATTCTCGCATTGGCGACTCAATTTTACCAAACATTCCTAATCATTGGGTTTGGTCGTTAGAAGCTTCGGGAGAGTTTTCGGTTGAATCAGTTCGTAGCCTTATTGATGATTCGTTATTGCCAAAGGAGGATGTCTCTACTAGATGGGTTAAAGTCATGCCCATCAAGATTAATGTGGTCGTTTGGAGAGTCCGATTGGATAAGTTGCCTACCAAGTTAAATCTTTCCCTTAGAGGCTTGGATATTTCTTCTATTGTATGTCCTCTTTGCAGCGCTTTAGTGGAATCCGCTTCCGATCTCTTCTTTGCGTGTCCTATGACTCGTCAATTATGGAGGAATGTCATGCGTTGGTGGGAGCTTGAGAACATTGATTTAGCCTCTATGATGATTGGCTCCTTTGGTTAATAGCTCTCGTTTTTCTAAGCAGTTGAAAGATATTTTGGTTGGTGTTTGCTATGTGAAGTGGTGGTTAATTTGGCATTTTAGGAACCAATTGGTGATGGTCATCAGCGCAAGAAGCTTCTTTTCAATGATTTGTAATTTATCTTATAATTAGTGTTCTAATCATTGTAATTTTGAAGTTAACCGGGTTGCTTGGATGAAAAATCCTAGTACCTTTAGCTTGTAATTTCTTCTAACGTCTTGCTAATCTTTTAATAAATCTGCCGTTAAAGATAAAACAAAACACTTATTCAACTACGCTATGGTTATCCGATAAATCTTTGACAGAATGACTTTCATGTCTGTTGTCTTTTTTACTATAGTTTTCTGCAACTATGGTTAAAAATAGGGCTGAGCAAACGACCCGAACAGACCGAACCAACCAAAGGACCGACCGAGACCCGACCGGACCGATCACATTCGGTCCGGTCCTCGGTCTTGACTTTTTTTTCTAATTCAGTCCTCGGTCCGGTCCAGTCCGGACCACAAACCGATTATTTGGCCTTGTTGGACCGGACTGACCGACGGACCGAGAACAAACCGACCACATTCTGTCCGGTCCTCTGTCTTGGATTTTTGGCTAATTCGGTCCTCGGTCCGGTTCGGGACCAATGCTCACCCCTAGTTAAAAAGGCAAATAGTCAACAATTACAAATGTTACAAAAACTATTCAACGAAAAAATTACTTTTTTGGAAAACAGCAGAATTAAATGTGTGAATGTAATGGTTTTCAAATCATTGGTATAAAAATGTGACAAAATGTACAAATTACAGGCTGTTTAGAGGCCAAAAGAATGAAAGAAAGATAGAACTTTTGCAGAGACCACCATGTTTATACAATTTTGGATGCTGCAATTGCCCCCTTTATGACCTCTCCAACCAAAACCCATTTTTTTTCTTTTCTTTCTTTGTTAACAATTTTATAGACAAATATTATTACATGAACTAACTTAGCAGTGAAATTAACCACTCGATCTGGCTTGGCTGTGCTCCGTCCCCCGTCTTTTGGAGTGAATCAACACTTCCCAACCCACCACTCTTTTTTTGCTTTTCTTTTTTCTTTTTTCATTTTTCTCTTTAATTCTGTGCTACAACAATCTCATGCTTTCTCCAGGAACGAGCTCTATCCCCTATAGATATAGATACATACAACGGTTTCCCAATGCTTTTCTATTATTGATTTATACGAGTTTCTACTCTTTCCACCGAGAGGCGTCCAAGACTCTTTAGTCGGGCGATGATCTCTTTGAATGATGGCCTGGCCAGTGGATCTCTGCACAAAAACAATGTCAATAAAGTATAATGTCAGCACATCATATACCTAAAAGTTGATTTCGTTAAATTGATGTTGATACGAGTAAAACAGTATCTCACAGTATGACAATGGAAAACTGTCTACTTCCAAGTCTTCCAATTGTCACTGGTAAGGTAATATCAACATTAAAAAGCTACTGCTACTTAATTGCCTCAAGTGTCTTGCAGTTTTTTGTCAATACTATTAGTTTGTGTTGATGAATATTTCCACCTGGTGTCCAACTTTTGGGGCTCGTTTGGTAGGACGAAATGCAATAACATTGGGATGGAATGGATAACGTAATGGAATAAATTATGTAATGGAATGACTCATTACTATTATAAATCATGTTTGGTTGGTACAACAGAATGTAATGTAATCAAGAGAAAAAGACTAAAATACCCTATTTATGATAAAACTTTTTCAGTATAATGAGTTTAAAAAATAGGCTTTTATGTAATTTTGATTCCATTACAAGATGGAATGAAAAAAAAGGAGGGGGTCCCTAATGAATCAAAATGATGACATTTGCATAGTGTTTGGTACATCGTAATAAGAGTAGGAATGGAAAAGAACATTACGACGGAATGAGAAAATTATGTTTGTTTTTAATTACGGAATGCAATGACTCATTACATGTAATCACTCATTACATCAAAAATCATCATTTTCATTCCATAGAGGCTCCCTCATTTTTTTTCATTACGTCCGTAATGTAATCAAAATTACATAAAAGCCCATCATTAACTAACCATATTAAATACACTTCTTATTAACTATAACCATTTTTGTCTTTTTCTTATCGATTGCATTCCGTCCTATAATACCAACCAAACATTATTAATAAGGGTAATGAATTATTACATTACATCATTTATTCCATTACGTCGCTTATTCCATTCATTTAACATTTCATTACGTCCAACCAAACAAACCCTTGATGTAATGAGTCACTCCATGTAATTAGTCATTGCATTCCATAATAGTAAACAAACATGTTTTCTTCATTACACCGTAATGATCTTTTCCATTCTCCCTTTCATTACAACATACCAACCACTACGTTGGTTCCTTAACATTACCAACTTCTGAGCATCTACAATGCAAAAACCAACAATAGCTTTTTACTATTCTAAAATGCTTTTTGAGAGGGGTTTTTAGCATTGCATTCAAAGCTTTTTACAAAAGCTTGGTAAACTCAAAGTCATTCTTCAAAGTCTTTGTTATTAATTGTGGTATGCATTTAGATGCTCAAGACACAACTTGGTATATTTGGTGCTTCTCATATTGACCACCAAGTATCTACTATGTTTCCCATTCAAGGAAAATCAAGATTGACCGAGTTCCAGCATAATTACTTGTATTGGGGTACTAAGACCAACTATTCCTAATTTCCTACCTGGAACTGTGGAAAATTATAGTCAGCTATACTGCATAATTTATTCGGTTAATAGAACTAACTCAACAGAGGTCCAAATTGAACTTCATACTTATAAAAGAAACGACCTAGCTTGATCTTTTATATGATACATCTATCTGTAGTCGTTTTTAGATTAAAGTAGTGACAAATAGTTAATGAAAAGACGGAGCATGAAGGATTATCATAAGAGCATTGACTTACGGGTGCCAACAATCAGTGATGATTCTTGCAACAGAAGGATCAACAGTTTCTGGAATGTCAAGGTGTCTGTATTGAAAGCCAACAGCACCAACAACTTGCATTGAATTCATCTCTGTCCAAGGTACCCGCAAAGTTGCTAGTTCCCATAATATTACACCAAAGCTAAATACATCACACCTGCAAAATCAACCCCGTCTGTTTCTTTAGCTAGATATTCAAAAGTGTATACATTTGAATATATAATAATTCAAATTCGAATATATGACCACTTACTTCTCATTGGATGGTTCATTCCTCAATACCTCTGGTGCCATCCATTCAGGCTGCAATACAACAGGAACCATCAATATTTCATGTGATAACCAACACACACGCACATACGCATAGTAAATAAAAGGACATCCATAGTAAAGAACATACAGTTCCAGCAGTAGATTTTGAAGACAGAAAAGTATGGTGTTTCATACGTGACATCCCAAAATCACACACCTGCATACATTAGCAATAGTAATTAGTCAATTGTCAAAGAACTGAGCTTTTCTCGGATCGAAAAGGAAGCATACAAACCTTAACAACCCAATTTTTATCAACAAGAAGATTTGGAGTCTTCAAATCCCGATGTACAATAACTGGATTGCTAGTGTGCAGATAATTCATTCCTTTGGCCTGAATCATATCATATAGTTATATATGGTAAAAGCACGAAAATATAAGTGGAACTATTTGAGATTTTTACCACATCAAGAGCCATACGCATTCGCCTCTTTTCATCAAGTTGGACATTTGAACGATGAAGCAGCTTATATAAGCTTCCCCTGGATAACATGAAATAATAACGACAATATGAGAGCATCGCTTTTATAATCATCATTAACATTTTACTAACACACATTAACTATTCACATAAGACTAATTAATGGGAAAAAAATGTTTGCAAGTCAAACCAGCCAGGCCATTGAGACAAGTACAATAAAGACCTGCTTCAAGAAGAACCAGTTTTGACCAATTACCACACACAATGAATTGGTGAGCTGAGATAGAGCATAAAAGACCTGGTAGTCTAATTCCACCGACCCTATTTCTTCCAAATATTGCATGTTCTCCATTTGCTTCCTATTCATTGTGTGTGATCACCCAGATCCCTTTTATCCTAGTCTCCTAGATATCAAATACGTCCAATTTTGCTCCACAAAAGAAAGATATTTAATTCATGCAAACACTAAACATAGAAATCAGAAACTCTACCTTGGTAGAAATTCCGTCAGTATGGAAAGGTTTGGCGGACGAGTAACTGCTCCCATGAAAAGAACAACATTCGGATGTCTCAACCTCAACATGATCTCAATCTACAAAACCAGCAAATTCTTGCTTTAAAACTAAATACTAATGCCATTATAACTGCAATAAATGACACAAGCTAGAAATTCACTAACTTCGCTTTTAAACTGAGTTAGTGCATCGCCTGAGATATCCTGGTTCATAAACTTCTTCACAGCCACTTCCTGTGAGCATATATCATTATATCAAAAATCGGAAGTAACAGGCTAATTCCAGCAGTCATAAGTAAATCTTATACCATCTAAAATAGAAACCAATTGAAGATTATTCTTCAAGGCCAATGATGCAGATACTTGAAACAAAATATTCACGTTTTTATTTCAAGAGCAAAGATGTACAGGATCGACTTACTTAAGTGGAGACTAATAGAGCAACGATGAATAATGTAATCAACTAAAAAGAAAAATATCTTATAGTAACATCTTGTTATAAAACACTATTGTGGTTTAAACTCATAACGAAGCTTGCAAGAAAGTATTAATGTAAATAAGATAGCAACTGATAGGAAAGCAACTTACGGTTCCGTTCCATTCTGAACGATAAACTTCGCCATAAGAACCTGAAAGAAAGAAACAATGTAACATTGTTAAGTAAAATATGAATCGATTCACCGTGTCACCCTATCAAGCTTGGACTCACAATACATAAAATCGAAAAGAAGGAAAAAGAGCATGCAATTCTGTAATTGATGCATAAAAAACTGAAAAGAAACTTTTTACCATTATTCAAGTAAACAATGTTTAACTATCATCTTGAAACACAGCAATGACAAAAATAACACAGAATTCCAAAACATAATAAGACTTTAACAATTTTTTTTTTTAGTTCTTGGTATGGTTTAATTAGCAAATAGATAGAAATACTGGCATTGTACAAGAAATCAACAGATCAACATTAAGCACCAATATAAAATACAAGTGTATCTTACTATCTTACCTATACCAATGCGTTCTCCAATCTGAAGATCCTCCCAACGAATTTCCCACTCAACTGCAGTAAGGCTAATCCCCTTCTTGTGATTGGTATAAGAAGATGTCAGGTGGTATGTAGATGATGTCTCCGTCAAATTCATATTTAGCTTTTTAGTTTTTTCATCATCTTTATGAACCCCTTCTCCCTCTTGTCTTGTAAATGGATTCACTGAAGAGAAACAAAGACTCGTGAGTATGCTTCACATCTGCAGTACATGATTATATAAGTGATCTGATAAAAAAAAAACTTACCAACTGAGTTATCAGCCAGGAAATCCTCATTATGGCTTTCACTTGTATATTCAGAAGGTAAACTGAATTTGATATTATTTGTTTCGGACATTAATTCTTGATGAACACCGCACTCCTCATTTTTAGGCATGATTAACATGTCGGCATCTAACAAATGAAGTGTTTCACGTACTTGTGATTCTCCCTCGCCTTGGTTATTTCCACTAAAAAGTGAATCAGAAGTTGTTCCACCACTAGTTAAAAGAACCGCATGAAGCTTTTGAGCGAATTCTGGGTTTTTTGCAGCATTTATGACACAATTAGATACATCTTTTATTTGTAATTGTTGCGCTGGGGAAGTTCTTCCACCGACACCTCTTCCACCGACACCTGATGGACCTTCGTTTGACCTGCTGAGAGACGGAAGAAGCTGGCCAAAATCATACTCAAACCTCTCAGTTTGATTCTTTTTTAAAACTTTTCCAGCCTGCACTTTTGATTTTGTACCCATAGATGAATCTACTTCAGAACCAGAAGTCCCAACAACATTGTTAGGTTGAGGTGTAACTGACACTGAATCTGTCGCTACTTCAATTAATGAAGATGGATATCCAAAATTCCTCATATCTAAGCCAAAACTGGGGAGATTAAAGCTTTGCACTTCCGCAGGGATCAAGGTGCCTGGGGCACCCATTAAATCAATAATGTATTCACTGCAGCAATGAAACCATATCCTATATTAATTGCATTTTTAAACATATGGAACAATGGACGTACGTGCTATGATTTGTAATATATCAATACTGTGGTTCAACCTTAAACTCTGATTCAAGAAATGAGTGTTACTAAACGACATCCAGATTTAAGCTTTTGAAATCCACAAAGCAAATACAGGCACTAGAGAAGCTTAAAACTGCTACAAATAAGATTAGATTGTACAGTATAAAATAGACCGTAGAGTTCTATACCTACCTAATAAAGTAAAAGGGAAAGACAACTGAAAGTAAGTGTCAAATCATCTCAATCCTAGCCCATATATTACTATTCCGCAGTGATATGTGATTATTAAACAGTAATCAATACATATACTGTATCAAAGAAATTACTAAGGGATAACAGCAACCAGATGTAACTCTTACACTAGTCACTATACTGCCATAACAGACTATCCATGCAATATTTCGAGATCCCATGCTACATGTCTTTCTCACAAATCAACCTATGGCTCAATTTGATGATTGATTACAGGAGAGGTGGGCCAGTTTGATCATTACTTACAATTTATTGTTGGTGAATGCATGTTCATAATAATGCTAACCTCGGTGGTTAAGTAAACATAAGGAAGTTAGAGATAAAGACATCAAACATGACAATTTTTGTAGGGGGTACTAGTTATAATGCCCGCGCACGCGCGGGTTTTTTTAAATTTTTTGAATCATATATTTTTATTTATTAAAAAACAAATAATTTAATCTTTGTTTTGTTTGATTTATGATGTTTAATTATAGTTTTTTATTATTAAAGATAATTATTTAAAAAATTTAATCCTATTATTAATTGCATCTTATCTATATTTTTTGTATTTATCTTCTATTTGTGTTATGGATAAATATAAAATGTTACCTAATAAGAAAATAATCTTTTTTTAAAAAAAAATTATTACTAAATAAGGTATGAATGCATTTTTTTGAAATGGAAACTTCCCAATAGGGGTTTTGTTTTATTATATAAAAAAAGATAAGCGGTTCTACTCCGGTAAGCTTTTACAAATATGAGCAGTATTTACATGTTAATGTGGAGAGTCCACATTAAGATATTGAGACACTACTACAATCGTACCATAAGGATATGACATGCCATAATCCTCACTTCTAAATGTCCAAACAACATACAAATATAGAACAGACCAAAAATATTGAAAAACAAGACCACAAGACAGCCCGTGTGCCAAATATATGTGTCACATACATACATATTCAAAAAAAACGTGCACATATATGCAAGTCATATACACCCACATGCATATGAGTTAGTGCAACAGAAAACATGATTAACTTACCTTCCATTATCAATCTTGATCAAGTTTACAGCTCCGTCATCAGTACCAGTATAGTAGCTCCCTTTGACCAGGCTACACGGAAGGTTGATCTTATCAGCAAGTACCTAGCAGCAAATGCATAATTGACAATGTGCTCAAAGAGAAAGATAAGTAAAGGCATTACAAATTTTTACGCTAAATTTACGCCCAGGCTTGAATTTTGAAGATCATATTAAAATTGTTTTACCATTTTATCAACAAATTGCTAAAAGAAGTGACCCGCTATAGTCCAAGTACATGAAATGAAGTCGCATTGGTAATACAATGTTTGTAATGAAATATTGACTTCAAAATAACAAAGCTGCTAACAGCAGCCCCTGTACCAGTGAAACTAGACAGCCTAGTCTCCTTAAATTAAAGCATGATCATAATACAAATGAGGAGCTCTGGAGTAACATATAGCCATAACCAACTATTCTGCACTAAACAAGTATAAAGCCATTACCAACTATTCTTTACTAAACAAGTAACATAAAGCATTAACAACACTGCCAACTATTCTGCACTAAACAAGCGACTAAGTAGGATTCATACGCATTGACATTTACATACAATCTCTAAAATCTGTCATCCTATAAGAGACCTAAAATAATAAGTAGCGACAACTTTCAATTGCACGAGGATGCCACTAAACTCAGTTGATATTAGAGGCAAAGACCGGTAGTGAATTTTCCAAGAACAGACAGCTCATTCACTTTAATTATAAAACCAAATAAACACATGAATAGACATTAAGGAAAAGAGGTGAATTCTAAAACAAAGAAAATAAGGTAACATAAGCTTAAGGAGGGATAAAATATTCAAGAAACATAAAACTTAATCGAAAGGAGGCAGAGAGTGGAAACCTTAAAGAGCAAGGCCCTGTGGCGGGAAAGTCCAACGTCAAGACAACCAAGAGGAAGAATGATAGTGTTCATTAAGTTGCGCAACTCAGAACTTCTGAGAGTCCACCGTCTTAACATATCGTCTGCATCACTCACAGGACCACCCATTTGAGCGACTACAATTTTAGCAATCCTTTGGATTAATGTACTCATGAGCTCCCTCGTCCCAGCAGCCTGGCATTCCAATGATATAGTAGACACTCTTTCCTCAAGGTATCGCAAGTCCTTATCAGCCATTCTGTTGACTAAAATTACTTCATAGTCAACATTGTCTGAAACACGTATAGCCTGAAGATCCGCTAACAACGGCATCTTCCCTTGTGTGACTGAATTTGAAGTGAGCCCATATACATCATAAAAACCATCCATCACTTTCTCATCATAATTTACAACATTATTGCTCTGCACATACCAAACTCCTAAATCAATTACAATCTACAAGCTAGTCTTTAAAAAGCATGTTGCCATCAGATGCATAAAGGTAAACCCTACACGGGATGAAAAGCATTAAGAAATGATGAAATTGGCACCCATACACGAAGTCACATGCCAGTAATAATTTCAATGGAGGTGCTTCTATTCTATGCATCCAAGTATGTTATATATTCTTCTTAATCATGCATACTGTTTGGTTTTATCATAAAGAAAAAGATGGATTAAGAAGTTCTATAGAGTCAGGCAGTTCACTAAATATATGTCGCTCAGTTCCTTTTGTTAAAGTTGTCATAAAGGCTTAAGGCAGCTATAATGTAATAGTAATGTGTATGATGCTAATATATTAAAATTTTTGTTAGTTACCACATAAAGCTACTAAAAATCCAACTGCCTGTAAACCAACGATGATGGCTACCATACTTCCAACATCCCTTACACTAACAGCAACAATAGTTTACAGCTAGAGAGTGTTTAACTTGCTTATTTTTAAGCAGATAAGCAGTTAGGATAATCCAAACTACTTCTGCTTATATTCGGTAAAATAAGCAATTTCCAATAAGCAACTTGGGACCCTTCTTATTTCAAAGTGCTTACTTGTGTTTAAACAAGAATTACCTTTATATCTACCCTAAAAACCCCTGAAACAGATTCACATCCCACAAACATTATGCTCCCTATTCCTAAAGAAACTAATTAAAGATAAACGTGAAAGAAGCAAATCCAAATCTAAACTATCTATTTTCAGCTGCTGAAAAAATAAGTACTCCTAAATGACTCTAAGGCCTTCGCCTAATGGAATGTGGGTGTGCCCATCAACCAAGAGGTTGATAGGTGGAATAAGTGTGTGAAAAGAATGCCGTTCTAAAAAAGCCCTCTTAGATGTTGCTTATGTTACAAAACCCTTGTTTTTTTTGGTGCAAAAGGTGAATTATATTATATACTTCAAATTTGTACAAAGTATCATAACAATAAACTGTTTTGGACATACCCAAAAACAGAACAACATTCAAACACCTACACTATTTGATATCTGACAAACTAGTCCTATATCTGTCAATACTAAGCTGTAATACAAGAGAAGACTCCAGTCAGAACATAGCCTTCATTCACCTTTATATGAGCACCATAACCATCTAGCTACATTTCCAATACACCTTCCACCTAAATCATTCAACCTGCCACCACAATGACTTAGGCAGAAAAGTGATTGGCATCACTAGGCACCCATAACCCCTCCAAGTCAAGGGCTCTACCAAATGTGCTACATTTCCATCTCATGAATGGCTTCACACATTTGGGAACACACACCTTGAGGGAGGACCACCCATTACCTCCTTAGCAGTGTATAGATAGGACCAAGTAGGTTCATCTTTCACTCCTCACTATTCCTATCTTCATACACTGCCCACCAAAGCTACTTACCCTTCACACATTGGAAACCTACTTCATGTTTTCAGTAAACTATTATTCTAGAAAGCTAATCAATGGCAATTTCCAATTACCTAACAAAGGCCTATCAAAAACTGCAATTGAGGCTTAATCTTGGTTTTAAATTGCGTGATGCGATCCGTTGCGCTCGAGGTCCAAAAGACCGATGCGTGATGCGCGATGCGGTTGCGAGCGCATCACGGACGTGCGGCGATAAGTAATAAATAAAAAATATATAATATTTCTACTTAAATTACTCTACAAATAAATGATTAAATATTGAATAAGTGACGTGCATAATGATATTACTTAATGTTATAACACCAAATATGTCAACTTAATGGTTTGACCAGAAACAAAAAGTCATCGTAAACTATAAAAGTCAAAATTAAAACTGTTGCGAAGTGATGCGTCCATTGCATCCGATGCGAGCAACACACTGTTGCGATGTGATGCGTTCGCATCAGGCCGCATCCTGGAACAACCTCGCATCAGGTTTCACGTTGCGTTTTTTCAAACGCATCACTCTGATGCGTGATGCGAGCGCAACGATGCGCGCAATTTTAAACCAAGGGCTTAATAGAGGACCAGCTTATGAAAACCAAGATACAAGGCCATCAATTGTAGTAGCTTTTAGCATAGAAATCAAGATCTGTAAAGGAAGATCTGATTCTATATGGTAAAACCATCAATTTTTGCAGGCACACATGAAATCATCCGGCATAGACCATGGGAATTGCTAGTAAAAGCATCAACATCCCAATACAAAACCCTTGTTAGATAAAGCCTTATCCAAAAGGTTTAAATCGGCGGGGAAACCCTAACCCTCCCCAAGGACCTAGCACCTGTTCGAGTGACCATTAGCCATGAGCTCGGATTGAACCCTAAGACCTATTTCTCCAATGCTCCAATGGTCCTTGTTATATAAAACCTTAATATCATTTGAACATCAATATTGTTTTAAACTTGTTTCATTTGACAAATAACGCTATTCATAGTTCCGTTATCTATACTACAATATAATGCATTTGGGACTATTCTATAATTAGAAACGCTTAGAATTCAGAATTTTTTCTTGGTTATTATGGAAAGATTTGAAAATTAATTTGTTAGGAAGCGGTTGGTTGTTGAATCTAAAAATTATTTGGCTTAACCATCTCTAATACCTCTACTTATAAAGCATGAAGACAACTAAAATAACGCAAAATATAATCACACAGTACCCGCTGCCCGTTCTAGTCATCCATTAAGTTGCGCACCTATCATTTAACTACCAATCAAATCTAGCATATGCATCTACAATTATAAACATAACAACGCTATTAAATAAATCAACATAACTAAACAAATAACAATCAAAAATAAAAAAAAAACCCTAACATTACCCAATATCTAAGCGACAAAAACTCAACAAACGACTCAGAAGGCGAACACCCCAAGCTCCGCTGCTTGGCAGCCCGAATCTGCTCGGATTCAGCATCGGGTTGACCCGACCCGACCGATCCAGCAGCAGAAGACACACTAATCGCCAACGCCAGCTGCATCTGAAACTCCTCCTCGAAGAAGCTCGTGTCGTCAGCGGTGGAATCAGCAGCATCGGTGATGACGTCAGCAGGGGGTGGAGTGTGAAGGATCGGAGAGGAGGTGGTTGGGGTGTCGGTGGCGGTGGTGGTGGGGGTTAATCGGTTGTTGGTTTGATCGTTGCTGCCGATGTGGAGCTTGCGTAATAAGTGTTTCATTTTCGTCATCTTTTGATTTGCATCAAAACACACACAGTGAAGGTGTAATTTACACACACACACTTGTTTGTTTGTTTTTTTTTTGTGTTTCTCTCTCTACCGGCTGGGAAGGGAAATGGTTTTGGTAGGAGAATTGATTGGCACACTCTTATTTCTTATTTGCACACTCAAATGTACAATATGATGAAGCAGCATATGAGAAATGTACAACTGCTTATTGCACAGTTTGGAGTGTGCAAATAAGAAATGAGAGTGTGCAAATCACTAGCTTTTTGGTAGTGGTGGTGCTTCTTTTTTTTCTTTTTTTATTTATTTATTTTATTATTATTATTATTATTATTATTATTATTATTATTTTGTATTTTACTTAGCTTGACCTATTTGGGAAAAAAAGATCAAGTATTCTTTTTGGGACAATTCTTCAAATCGGCGGTCCCTCCTCAAGTGTGCGGGCTTTTTATACCCAGGTTAGTTGGATTCTTTGAATGGACCGAGTGACTTTCGAAGTTAATATTAAGGCTAAGGTGACATATGGTACTAAAAAAAATTGCGTCTAATCATTTGTCTCATAGATGTGTAAGGCCTAAGTAGGAGTACCTTTTGTGCGACTTATCACCAGCGAATTTTTAAAGTTTGAGCGACCTTCTATTTTGTCTTTCTCTGCCAAAATAGTCAAACTTCAAATAATATTATTTTTCTTTTTTTGCCCCTTCCCAATATTGAGCAACCTAGCGAGTAACTTTGAGCGAATTTATCAACCTTTCACCTTTTTGTACTTGTCCATTTTCTTTTTCAGTACTTTTACAAAAAGTTTTATTTTTAAAATACTTTTTAAACTTTTTTTAATTCAAATTGTCGAGCGAATTAATAAAATATTTGAGCGACTTAAAATTATTTAAGCAACTTTTTTCATTTTCCCAACAAAGGGTGCCCTTTGTTTTTCTCACTTTTTATCACAAAAACACACAAAATACCGCTATACTCTCACAAACCAAGACCCATCTTCTCCAATTGTAATCTTGAAACCTTAGAAGAATCTTAATAATGTTTCATATTAGGGTATGTATATTCTTCTTCTTTTTTTTTTTTTCTTTTTTTTACCATTCTACTATAAATTTTGTAAATTATATTTGTATTTGTACATTGAAAATGCTTTATATCGTCATATATTGTTACATATGATATGTGTATATATTTGTTTTGTCTAGTGTTGTTTTTTTATGTTAGCTTAGCTTAGCTTTAAATTACATAGTTTAGTTGTAACCATATCTTGTTTTATCGGATCCATTAGATTACTCAAACTTTGGGTCTTTAAGATACATTGGTTCTGGTTGTAATTATTATTTTAAATGTATTACATGTGGTAGTTACTAGGGTTTTGGTTAACAGCAGGAGTGGTGTTTTTGTTTTTGTTTTTGTTTTTGTAGGAATATCAAAGCCATCATTAGAAGTAAATTGAATTACTTTTTTTTAATAAAATCTAAATTGGATAAAAAAAATGTAGGAAGTTGTTTCGGGCTACTTGTTTTGGTAAATGGTTGGACCTTTCTTATTTTGACCACGAACCACATATGATAGATTATATCTTACAAAAACAATGTTGTCCGAGTGATGCTCATTATGATATGCCCATTTTATATTATGTTGAAGAACGTCCTCTACATTTCGGCCGACCAGAATTTTGTCTTATCACTGGTTTTCGTTTTGGAAATGTAAGTTTTAGCTCATATAAGTCGGGACACCTCAATTTTAGGAATAGGGTTTTCCCAAACCATGTAGGTAAAAAAGTCATAAATTTAGATATTCTTGGTCTAATTGAAGATGAACGGGTATTTGGTATTATATACGACGAAGATGCAGTACGTCTTTGTCTATTGTTGGCATTGGAGGTTATATTTATGGGCAGATTATTAGTTCAATAAGTTGATGATACACTCTTCCGATTGATTGAAAACCTTGATGACTGGGATGCTTTTCCATGGGGGGAAGCATATTTGGAGACATTTGTATGATCAAATATTGGACGTGGCTAATAAACACAAGTATAAATTCCTTCAAGGTATTAACAAAAACCGCAAGTTTGCTCCAACATATATACTTTCAGGCTTTGTTTGGGCTTTCAAGGTTAGTATTTTTTTTATTATTATCAATATAGACAGGGTATGTTACTTATGTCATGTTTTTTTCACTGAATTTGAAGCATTTGCTAATATTTTATAGATATTGATACTGGAATCATTTAAAAGAAACATTTTTTGGTGGAATAAAGTACTAGAAATGATACCAAGAGGAGTGTCGTGGTCAAAGAATGCAACATTTAATACACAAGATTGTAAGTATCTATTCGGAAAGGTAAAACTCTTCATCAAATTTGTCGTATTAATGATTGCTGTTATTATAAATTAAAATTTGTTTTCTAAATTGTTTTTTTATTATTATTATTTTTTTTTTGTAAGGAATCGAATGTTGTTCAAGATCTTAGGCCGACATTAGCTGAGAGGAAATGTGATTGGTATATACAATTTATGGATTTTTTCCATCATTACCGACCTAGAACTCTCCCATTCAAAACCACACATCTCGCTGATGAGTATTTCAAGAAGTTGGCCGCAGCACGCAAACATGGCAAGATAGAACGGAAACATTTACCTATTATACGCAAAAATGAAAGCAGTTTAATAGAAATCAGCATAATTCAGGATGGTGTTATTACAGAGTTGAATGCTCGTTTGTTCAAACTCGAGGGAATTACTCAGGTTCTTGCTCGAGAAAGAAATGGGGTAATATATCCTATTGTGACTTGTTTAATTACATTGACATGCCCTTTTTCTAATTTAATTTGTTTTATAACCACTATTGTTCATTCGCAGTAGAGATTGGTGTTTGATGATGATTTTTGGAATCTGAGCTCAGAGTTTTGTGATGAGCTTAATCATGATTTTCTTGAGTTGTTCCATTTTGTCACACCCCCAATTTACCTGACTTGCAGCGGAATGGAATACCTGGGGGTGTCTGTCATAGCACCACAGTTACAGTTACATTGAACGACCTAAAGTGTCGTTTGGAAAATACTGCATTTGATCATTGAAATAATTCAGAGTTTACAAAATGAGGTCCCCAAATGTGTTGCATGTTCATGAAAAACAAGTCATACTAGATCAAACGTTTACATAAGTGCATGAAATAATGATGAGACGCGTCGACTCCGCGACTCCATGAAGATCCAAATGCATGTCACATGAGCTACCTTAATAACCTGAAATACATTGCTAAAACGTCAACACGAATGTTGGTGAATTCCATAGGTTTGTAAAATGTACTGATGTACGGCCACCACAAGTAAAAGTGCAAGATAAAAATCTCATGAAAATTGTACAATAGCCTTAAGCTCATGACACCGAAGCTATGACTGATGAAATTCTATGCCCCTCCCGAATGTTCTGCCGAAACATTCAAATGTAAAAGACATGACATGCATCCGCTTACTGTTGGTATCCACTACCACGGATGGAGGCGTCACCCTCGATAGATCTATCCACTCACTCTCGCTTAACGGTAAATTAACGGTTCATGATGTTACAGGGGACTTGTCACATGGCAAGGTAACTTAAGCTATGTACATGTTTGAATACTTGGGCTCGTACTAAAATGGTGCAATGTATTCCCCCCGTGGGATTTGAAAACAATCAAAAATGTTGAATTGAAAACGGGGCTATGAAAACTCACCTCAACTGATGAAACTGTGATGAAATGAAATGAACACCAATGAACAATTTGCTGCTGCAACCCAATATGATGGTACCATGAACATGTAATGAGCTGAAAAACAAGGCGCGCACACTAGCCGCAACCTAATATGAATGATGAACGATCTACTTTAGATCATGAAATGATGTTATGAATGTCCATGCACATGTTTCCTATACCACTCTTCTCTTTGAAAAACACTTGTGTTATCAAAATATATAATCCAAGAATTTGGAAAAATATTGCTATTAGAAAATATAATAAGCTAGTTGCAATATATATATACTTATATATATCGTATGTTTCCATGTTAGCGTTGAAATACTCGGGTTGTAATCCTTGAAATGATGAAAACATACTCGTAGTAACTAATACTACATTAGTTATAAAGCTCGGTACTTAATATTATGTCTAGCTTAAAAATGTACTTCGTAGTTTTTGCGCCAAATTTAATAAAAGCTGTCAAATATAAAAGGGTTTTAGCCGATATTCAAACGAGTATATCTTTGTCGTTACTTGTCCGTTTTACTTGTTCTTTATATCCACGGTTACGTCTTGGTATGTAGTAATATATTTTGGAAAGCTCGGCTCCTCCGGGTTACGTCTAAAGTCTCTTTTTGTCCAATGAAAAACGTCCAACAGCAAACATTTTCTGAAAAATACTTTTCGTCTACAATCTTGCAAAAATCATAACTCCTTCGTTATAGACTCTTTTTAATCCGTTCTTTCGCCTACGGATTCGTTTTTGAAAGTATTTTCTAAAAATTTTGCCAAAGTTTCCTTGGTGTTTACTGATTTTCCAGATTTTTACAAAACGGGACAGCATGTCTAAAATAGGTTCCAAATCAAGTTTTCAAGGTTAAAAACTAATTTCTACCATCACCAAAACTCTTGTAATCACCACATGGCTAATCTAATCCTACCATACACCTTCTTAAGGTGCCATGGACTCCTAACCAAGTTATTAGAGCAAGGGGATTCATAACTAAAAAGTTAGGGTTTGTATGTTTCTTTTTAGCCAAAATAAAGTGTGGTATAGCTACTTGTACATGGTTTTTAGCATGATACTTATGAAATACATGTAGAAATAAGATGATCCATGAAAAAATATAGTTGATTACTTACTTGACAAAATGAGATGATTATAGGATGATTATGCTTGATGTTCTTGTGTTTTTGTTGCTTGATTCTTGATTAGGCATGTAAAATGAACAAGTTTAGTGTTTTACTTTATGGAAAATGATCACTTGATCATGGAGATCAATTATGGGTCGTGGGTTTTGCAAGGGAATGGAAGAGATGAGATGAAAATTGATCTTAGTTAAAAGTTGGATTATGATTCTTGGTTTTTAGTAAAGTTATGTTATAAGAGGTTTATTAGTATAAAATGGGAAATCAATGCACATGGTTAAAAGGGTGTCTCATGGCCGGTTTTGGGTGTGAAAAGGAGTAGCCAAAACGGTTTTGATCACTTGAGAAATGTTGTGTATTATTAGTTGTGGTTTAGTGCAAGTATTAGTCATAATCGGGTACCGGTTTTAATAGAAATAATTGTTCACGAAGTTAACCGGGATGAAATAAAGTCATAATAATGTTAAAAACATATTAAAAATATGTTGGGTACATTTACTGAGTGATCGGGTGATTATTGTTTAGTTTTCACGAAAACCGTCGTTATATTCATACGCGTACGTTATAAATAAAATAAATTTCCAAAATACTGGGTAACTGAATGTTATAACTTTTATGATGTTAAAATGGATATAAAAATATGTCGGGACCATTGTGGGAATATTTAGATATATTCGTCGTGTATAAACCGGGTGTTAACGTTTTACTATAAATACTTATACGTAAAAACGTTAAATATACTGAATATAGTAATTTGAAAATCCTAAGAGTGGTATAACATGTAAATGACCTACTGATGATATGCAGACTATCTCCAGTCCGTATGAAATGTCATTACTGATAATGCATGAATTCGCATCTGAACCAATACGGTTACGCGAATTTGAATACCCGTAAACTAAATTTACGATGAAATGTGTAATGCACGTGAATGATGAAATCTTTTCCCGCAATGAATAGTGTTCCATGAATAGTAAAATTTCTGAATGCTTCTCGGAATGTCAAACTGACACAAAAAATGATGAATAGTAAACTGATGAATAGTGTTTTGATGAATAGTGTTTGATGAATAGTGTTTTTCCAAAGTTCGGGAAATGACCTGAAATGGTGAGTTGTGACACATTTAAGTCAGGATACCAGTGGCTCACAGCGTGTAGATGTGGATGACGAGGACGATATTGCAAAAGTGAATTACAGATTGAATGTATATGTAAACTCTTTCCGTACAATAAGATATTATAATAGTTTTAAACTAAGTTAACATTGACAGGAATTTATTATTCAATAAAAATTAAGATTGCGACGTGAAGAATTAGAAAAGGTGCTGCTAAAAGAGCAGAAGTTGAGGGAAGAGGAGAAGAGGTTGATGATGGAAGAGGATAAGATGCTACGGATCGAAGAGGAAAAGATGTTGCTGGATGAAAGGGAATGAAATAAAAGGGCATAAGTGCTTAAGAATTATAGTCATTGGAAAAATGCTATAGCTCGCATAGCCCCTACAAAGAGGAGTGAAAGTTCTGGTGAAGCTAATGCGTATTATTGGACTAAAGCATACGCGGAAAAGGCAGAAAAGAAAGCACAATCCTTTGGCTTACTGAATCCGGATAAGACGGAACAACTTAAGAATGTTAAGCCATGGGTTGAGGTATAAAATCTACTTATTTGATTGTATAAAAGATATCTTATTTTTCATTCATGATCATAATCGTAATTGTGTCATATACTAGGATCTGAAATGCTGGAACATGCTGCTGATGCGTGGGATTGCGCCTACGCAAAAGGTTTTACCTCTCAAGGGATCTCGAGAAGCTTGCAATCCCCACCAGGCAGTGTACCTGACCGATGTAGTATAGCGTAGTGGCAAGTACCGGGGGATTGATCGTTCTCTTGGGGAATAGTGTCGTTAGGATCAAAACTTAATTAAACTAGGTCTAGAGGTA
Source organism: Artemisia argyi (assembly GCA_030686995.1). NCBI lineage: Eukaryota > Viridiplantae > Streptophyta > Magnoliopsida > Asterales > Asteraceae > Artemisia > Artemisia argyi. Next base: position 172,728,312 of record CM060696.1, on the reverse strand, counting down.
AGGGATGATTCTTTTTGTATTTTTATATTTTATGAAAAGCAAGTAAAAATCTTGGGTATTGGAAGAGTGGGCGGAATTAGTTGCTAGTCAACTAACCCAATTAACTACAAATGCAATAAAAATAAAATAACAAGAAAGTAAATATTGAGAAAAACAATAATGAGATAAACGTGTTTACTTAGATTTCACTACTCCCTAGCTATCTTTCATTAATTGAATAGTTTGTTACAATTGCGTGGATGACGGGTTATATTCCTTAATACCATTCGTGGGGCCGTGTACGATCTTCCCCAACTCTATAAGTTTCTACCTTTTCCTATGTCGAGCCGACAACTAGCTCCTAACATGGCATCCTTAGTAGTCACTCATGCATTAAATACAACCATTAAAATCGTAGTACACATCCGATTCATGTTTCTTAAGACGTTCAACCAAGTTACCAAATGGAGATTAGCCAGTTTTATTAAGCCTAACGTCGAAATCATTCATCCACAACAATTAATAACAAACAATCAACCAACAATCAATAATTAGGTTTCATTACATCTAAGAAAACACAAACAAACCTAGCCTAGCATGTTAAAGTAAAGACAAGCGTAAGACAGACTCAAACAACACATAGACATATTGAATGATTATTGGAAGACTTATCTTTATTCAAAAATGAATGAAAGAAGGGCTTGAAACCCTTACAATAAGGTGAAAATTCGACCTAGGGTTTGTGGTAAAAGTTCCTCCAAAAGTTCTCTCCCTATTGAATGAAAATTAGAAAACTATATATAGAGATTACACGTCTGACGGCGTCACGTTGTAACTCTGACGCCGTTAACTAGCCGCCAATACTCTCATCGGATTGCCTAGATCCAGATCTAATGTCGTCACTTGTAAATCATCTCTTGGCCATCACGTGTAAAATTGCTCTTGACGGCCTTGGCCTCCCAAAGCGTGACGCCGTCACGTGTTAAGTCCTAAAAACATTTTGGCGCGTCTCGTGTAAACTTTTTATCCACCTCTTTGCCAACACATGACGCCGTCACATGCAAAGCATTACGCCGTCAGGTACTACTTCCAGCTTGATTTTGGAGACTTTGCCGTTTTCTTCACTTTTCGCTCCAAAAACGTCCAAAATGCTTTCTTTTCTAGATTTCTTCTTCAAAGTACCTAAAATGACAAAAGGAACGATTTGAGGCAATATTTGATATGTAGAACCGTAGAGGGGGGGGGGTGAATACGGTTTCTTAGGCTTTTCAGACGTTTAAAAACTTTAAGCCTCAAAGAAACCAAGTGGTTGTGTAATCAATCGAAACAACCACAAACACAAACAAAGTATATAAAACAAGCAAAGAAAGACACCACGATATATAATGGTTCGGGATGGGGGGTTTATACCATCCGTACGTCCAGTTGCGAATCCGCGACTCCGATACTATTCACTAGTATAATCCTTTCGGTGGACTACAAACCGTTACAATTCACTCCACCGATATTCACCAATATCGATGCTCACAAAGAAGGAGTTACTCACCAACGGTATTCCGCCCTCGGAAACCACCTAAAAGAATCTCACGATTCGACTTTACCTAAGGATCACAAAGATCACTACCAAGACTTCCACCCGGAAGTATCAAACCCCAACTAGATCCCCAATGATCTAGGCTTGGTCACCAAGACACAAGACTTCCCTTACAAACAATTGAATGAATGAATATATGTTTGTTCAACCAAGTTCTAACCTAACCTAGAGACTCGATTGTAATAGAAAGGGTATAAGAAAGAAGACTCTCGACACAATCACAAGGGTGGATTAGGTTCTTGTGATTCTTCCCTTGCAAAGATATGTGTTCTTCCAAAGATGTTAGTGTGAAAATCAAGAACACAGGATTAGAGATAGAGAGATAGAGAGATTTGAGAGTGTTTAGAGAGAAAGAATCTAGAGAGAAAGAATAATGGCAAGGGATAAGAAATACAAGAGGCAAGGCATGGTATTTATAGGCAAAACCCAAACTTGGGAATATTTTACCAAGGCTGGCGTGTCACCCACATGTTGACGCGTGGGAGGCGCGCCAGACGCCCAGGAAAAATATTCCCGAGGCTTTGGGTGTTTGGCATTATAAATACCTTACCTTGCTAAACCCCCGATTGTACTTCACACTAAACCTTAACATTAATCATTCTAAGGTTTACCAACTCAAATAGCCAATTTGGAAAATCATTTGTGAAGTGGTTAAAGGGAAACCAAATTACCAAGGGTTTAAAGTGTAGATAGGGTAATTTGGAATGGGTAGAAGTGTATCTCTTCACATGGCATAGAAAAGAGAGAAAAAATATGCCAAGGAATATTCCAATGCTTGGGGGGGGGGGGGGGGAAGAATGAGATGGAGGGTTGAGATGAAATGGTTTGGATTGGATGGCTAGGATCAAAGGGAGCCTCCCTTGGTTTTCAAATAATTTGGCATGTGTGGAATATGGATGGATGAGATGATCTCATTTGAAATGAATGGTTAAGATCAAACATGCTTAGGTTAGGGTTGAGGAGGATATACCAAGGAATATGCTTTTCTTGGGGGGAAAGGAGAAATGGAGGGTTGAGATGAGTTTGTTTGAAATGTGTTAATACAAATATCGCCTAAAAACGTTATTTATATTTTACGATCTTCGCTAAGTTTTGTTAATGACATAATGTAAACTTTAGTTTCTAAGCAAAACATAATCTTAGTTTTTAAGACTTGCATAAACTAGACTTTTGCTACATTTTACATTTCATAAAACACAACACAAGTTTATTTCTTAAATTAGAAATTGTCACATCACATTTATGGCAAGTTTTGTCATTTTGCATTTATGGAAAGAAATGTGTTTGACTAACTTTGTTGTTGCTTGCAAGCTTTGTATTTGACTTATTATTATGAGATGAAAAATTGTTTGGTTGCTAGGAGTTATGAGACAAGACCTTGTTTGGTTTGCAAGATTTATTGCAAAACCAACTGCAAGCCTGGCGGTACACGGGCGGAACCCTTCTCAGGGGTCCGCCTGATCCGCCAGACTTGCAGAAGGTTTTGGCTATAAATATTGAGCCACAAGTTGAATTTTGGCTCATCACTTGACATTACATTTTACACAAACATTCATTCTTTCATCTAACCTCTTAACATTTCATATGTGAAGTTTCTTTTTGTAGCAAAGAAATTCACGAGCTTACTAAAAGTAACAAGTATTCAACACAACGTTGCAAGACTTGTTAGCTTAGCATTGTGTAGACTTGTGTAGTTTACACTTCATTTGATTGTGTATTTTCAATAGTGATCGGTTAGTATTTTAGTCCTCAAAATACAAAGAGTGTTAACCACTCAGCCATCTCTCCGAAAGACATTTTTATTTTATTCCTCCGAATAGGGAGTTGTTGTACCCTAGTAAAAGAACTAACGGGAGTTGTTGTACCCTAGTAAAAGAACTAACGGGAGTCGTTGTGCCCTTGTAAAAGAACTCGACATTTAGCTTTGTGTCGGTAAAAGTATAAGCGACGTGTAAGGTTTTCTCCGCCGGTGAAAGGAGCTTGTTGACTAGTGAAAGAAACTCTCGAGTTGGATACTCGTGGCGTGAACGTAGGGCAAGGAAAAAGAGTCCTTGTAGCCGAACCACGATAAATACTCGTGTTGTGGTTTGATCGTTTCTTTCATTTACTTGCATGTTATATATTGTGTTTGTGCATATATCTTTGATCAAACGGAAAGTTTCAAAGCTAACTTAACAAGTTAAAAAGATTTTAATCGGTAAACTATTCAACCCCCCTTCTAGTTTTCCACAATTGGTATCAGAGCTACGTTACTCAAGCTTTTAAAATATATTGTGTTTTAAAACTTGAAACGATCCATGGATTTTGAAAATTACAAAGAAGGGCAATCTATGCAAAGACCACCACTCTTTGAAGCAAATGGTTTTATATATTGGAAAAACCGTTTTGAAACCCGTTAAGGGAATAAACCCGTTACGTAATTAGAGAAGACGTAAGCACGGGATATGAGCATATGGATGCTTCAACACGATGTTACGTGAAATATATAAGCTCCCTAAGTTTAAAGAAGCCTTGGCTAGAGGCGATAGCTAGAAAACATGAGTTGGCATTTTCCCGTAAATGGGTGCTTTAAAAGTTGGATCTCTCAAGTCTCAAAACTCGTTTCGAGTATTCTCAATTAAGCACATAACATATTCATACCTGTATTGAAAGATCCACATTTGTCGGGTAAGGGGAAAGCCGACTTTCAAAATTCGCCCGGAACCATACAGACTCCTGGCGCATCACCCGCACATTGACGCGCGGGCAGCGCGCCAGGAGCAAACATTGGCTCCGGTGATTTTGAGCTAACGTTTGTTATTTTATGTGTTTCAATGGTTTATTTGTCATCATTAAAACATAAAAAGATCTTGATCATGTTGCCTCAACATGATCAAATAATCACGACTTAGGGCTTAAATGACCCCCTAAAAGCGTAACACTTTTCACCTCATCAAATACCCTTACACTTGAAATTTGCTTGTCCTCAAGCAAGTGCGCTTTTATTCTAATCAAAATACAAGCTAGGGGGTATTTAACACTAATACAAAAGTAATTACAATAAATAATCATTCCACTATAACCAAAACAAGCACGGAAATTATACACTAGCACCTCACAAATAGTGTTTAGATACTCACATCTCTCGGGTGTAATAAAAGTATATATATCACAAATGAAAATGGAAAATATCTTTCACTACCTGTTATAGCACATAGATTATCATAGGCTTGGGAAAGGATTAAACCTCCACCACTTGGCGTAAGCACCTAGGATAAACTATCAAATAGGTCTTTTAAAAGGGTTATAACGTGAGGTGTAGGGATATGATAAACACGGTTTTGTTGGATAAATGCAATCTTTACTGGTGGCGAGTTAATCATCTTGGTCAATTACATGTATAATGTGGCGTTGCTAAGCCAAGACTCGACTCGACTTAAGCTAATCATAAACTAACAAAAACATAAAATAAACATAAAAGGAAGCGGGATGGTAGTCCGTATGTTTTTTTCTATTTTTCTTTTTCTTTTTCTTGGTTTTTTGATTTTTTTTCATACACTCTTACCCTACCATCCAAAATAATACATCATAGGGAATTTGCATTCCCCTTACACTTGAACTTTACATACTTTACAAACAACTATTCTAATGACTCGAATTAAGATAATCAAAACACTTGGAGTACTTTTTAGATATTAATGCACATATGGGGGTAATAATTGACGTCTTCCCCATTACTCCATAACAATAGTACTTTACCCATGAGTACCAATCGTCTCAAAACAATATGTACAAGATATGACTCGACTTAGCAATCATGTAATCAATTAGACAATTAACTAAGTGTTTAAACATGTAACAATAATGTACTAAAGATGAGTGTATACAAGGAAGGCTAAGGCGATTTAGGTGTACATTTTGGGTGGATTGTAAACAAATTCTACCTTTAAGTAAAATGCTTAAAGTTAGAAATGAAAATGATAGGCTCTGAGGGGTGTACTAGGGGTATCGTGTACTAAAAATGAGTACATCGCAAAGGTGTGGGAAAATTAACTGACTTTATTAGTCAAGTGTATTGACTTTATTGGTCAAGTAATTATGATACGGGTTTAACACAAGGGTGATCCTAATGCCTCTTATCATGTAGTAAATCCTAATACACGAATGTAGTCTCACTAGCGGTCTCGGGATGCATCACTATCACAAGTTCTAGAATCTAAGTACTACCGGTACACTCATAAGCATCTTTCCTAACAAATCTAGGGGCGAACCTCACATATTTGGGGTGGAAATTTTTGAGTGGTACGGTTTTTCGTGCTAGTCATACAACTCCTATCCATGAGACGCTTATTAAGGCTAAAGCTTCACTCCTATATGTTGTAAAAAAATTTAAATTTGGCGCTAAAATTACCCTAACAAGTGTTTCTCTTAGTTTTGTTACACACCTACTATTGAACAAACAAAATCAAGTGCAATTGCATTCTCTAAGGTATCATCATTTACCCTCCCCTTACACTTAGGCTGAACATTGTCCCCAATGTTCAATAAAAAGGATGTAAAAGTAACGAAGGTAACAGAATGAAACAAATACTCCCCTGATTCGTTCGGTGTGGATAATATGTTAACATGGTTAGATCCTACTCCAAAAAAATGAACTTTGAAAGCTTCCCTCCAGAAATATAAATCATTTTCTTGTCCAATATAACCTGTTAAACCTAAGAAAACAATCATGGCAAACCTCGCGTAAAATCAGTGGCAAACTCTATACATAATAAAATCCTAGAAAGCAAATTAAGATATAATGCTTTGTGGAATGAATATTTGCAGATTTCCTGGAGTTTATAAAACTAAAGATTTAACAAAAACTCAAAGACTCCGGCAGAAAAACAAAACTCGCAAAATTTACAGAATTTTACACTTGACGCCGTCAGGTTATAACCCTGACGTCGTCAGAAGTGACCTGCAGAAATTTCATGTTAAGTTTCCAGAAAATTTCTGGAAAAACTCAAGCCTTAATTCCTGGAAATCCTGCAAAACATCATTATGACTCGATACAAGCATTTGACTCACACAAATACAAATATGCACATTCGTTTAATATTGTTGTGATTCATGTTCAATCTCATTCTTAGAAACAAATTTAGATTTCCCTTACACTTATCTTTTGCGAAATACCTTTATATGTAATCAAGTCGAAGTTACAAACAAAATAAAGCATTTTCACAATTTATTTTGAAACATGAGCCACAAACAATAAAAATAAAACATGCATACGAAAACAAATAAAATCAAACAAACAAACAATCAAACAAATAAAGCTTGGGTTGCCTCCCAAGAAGCGCTTTTCTTTATTTACGAGTCTTGTAGCTAGACTCAAAGTCACGGGCTATCACGTGACCTCGTCCCGCAATATGATGTATCCCTTGTCAATAGAATCCCTGCTATTTGGGTGGTAATGTTTCAATCGTTCGACATTAACAGTCATTTCTCCACCTCTTTCGCTGTTCAAGAGTGCTATCCCATTGTGACCTAAGTTTTTGATTGTGAATGGTCCATACGACGAGGAGTTTGAATTATCGGGAGGCTCTTTTATCCCTAAATGTCTTAGGAGTACTAAGTCTCCTTCCATAAACGGGGCATGATTCTCCATCGGCTGATTGCACTTGAATTCAACATGAATTTTATCCCTACTTCTGCATCTCTCAAGCTTAGCTTCCTTGCAGCTTTTGATTCTCGCCTCCCATGCGAGGATTTTTTCTTGAACATGATTGTGCGGTGTGTCAGCGTTGTTTTTGAGCCTCCTTTCCATCATGCTTTCTCTCACATATCGTGGGGTCATAGGAAAGTGATTTTTCCTTTTTCCTGACTTAAGCTCCCCCCTTTTTTATACTTAATGACAGCTCTTGCTGTGGTAAGGAATGGTGCTCCAAGGATTATTGGCATACACTCATTTTCCAATGGAGAAATTGGATTGTCTCATGCCTCTCATCGGCAAATAGGGTTTGGTTCTAAATGGAGAAATTGAATTGTCTCATGCCTCACATCAGCTTCTATCTCGGTCTTTATTAACGATTCGTCTTCCAATGAGTTCTTTATGTAGTGTGGCCTTAGACAAGGAGACCAGTTGTCTCATTTTCTTTTTCTCCTCGTGGTTGAAGCCCTTCAAGTCACCATTTTTAATGCTTGTGATAAATGCATTTTCAAATGTGTGTGTCTTATGAAAAGTAGGAAAAATATACTGCTTTTGCAATTTGCGGATGATGCTCACTTCTTTAGGGAATGGACTAGGTTAAATGCTTCCAATCTTATAAACATCCTTCGTTGCTTCGAATTAGGACCGGGCCTTAAAGTTAATTTGAATAAAAGTATGCTTGTTGTGGTGGGGATACATGAGAACGAGGTGATTTCGGTTGCCTCCTCGATTGGATGTTCTCATGGTGTTCTTACTTTTATTTATTTAGGTCTCCCGGTTGGAAGAAAATGCATTGTAGTGATGGTTAAAAAGAGATCATAGACCGGTTTCGGGGATGTTTATCCTCATGGAAGGCTAAACATCCTTTGGTTAGTGTGAGACTCACCTTGATTTAATCCGTCCTTGATAGTGTTCCCATTTATTATCTCTCTTTTTAAAGCTCCCATGAAAGTTATTAAAGCTCTTGAAGCCATTAGATGCAAATTTTTTTAGGGTCATAAAGAGAATGATAGAGGAGTTAACTGGGTTAAATGTAATTTTATCCTTTTTGACCTGAAGTTTGGTGGGTTAGGAGTGGGCTGTCTTCGGTCTAAGAATCTTAGCCTTTTAGGTACATGGAAATGGCGTTTCCTCATGGATGATCATGCTTTTTGGCGAAATGTCATTAAGGAATTTTATGGGGATATTCGTCTAGTATCTCTAACGGGAATAGTGGTTTTTGGATTGACATCATAAAACCTATCAAGAGAATTGAGGTTGTTGCCTTGAACTTCAAAAACACCTTTGTTCTTAAAGTTACTAATTAGGCTAATACATCTTTTTGGCATGATCCGTGGTGTGGGGATGGACGAGGCTAAAAGATAAGTTCCTTAGGTTTTACGCTCTTGAATATTCCAAAATTGTAATGTGAAGGATAGAGGTCATGTGGTCAATGAGACATGGATTGGAACATGGTTTCGGCGTATTCTCCCGAGGGGACGTACCATTAACGAGATAAACTCCTTATCCGCCTCTTGGAATTCGACTTTGTTATCATAATGCTGGTTGTGATAAATGGATTTGGGCTTATGATGCATGCATAGAGCTACTTCAAAGTTAAAATGTTGTCTAAAGTTATTGAAAATTCTCTTCTTGGTGTGCAAAGTTTGGGTTCTCATCATAAGTGGAATTCCTGGATTCATAGGAAAGTGAATGTTTTGGTGTTGAAGGCCTTTCTTGATAGACTTGCAACGTGACCTAACCTTATTGCTCGTGGTGTTACTTTTCCATCATCTAATCGTCCTTCTTGTGTTGCGGATATTGAAGATATTGAACACGTTCTGGTTATATGTCACTGGGTGAGTATGGTTTTGGAAAAGGTGTGGAGCTGGTGGAACCTCCCTCCCCTGATCCCCTTCCCCTCATTCTCTATTATCGATATAGCAAAAGGGAATATCAAGGTTCAAGGCTATCCAAACCTTGTCTAAGTCATCAAAGGGGTCTTCCAAATTGCTATATGGGCTAGTTGGAATCGGAGATTAAACTCGAACTTTTCGTTTAAGTTGAAAAATGCATTTAATACACATTAGCTAAACTTATAAATTACCTTAACAACATGTGACTTTTGATTCAATAAACTCATTATTTTCTTTTTTTATTCATCTACACCAATGCCCTCAGGGCGGCCGTTAGAGAAATCCTAATGTTCGTTTTGTCACATCAGACTCAAGGGTTTGTTTTTTTGTACAAGTCTATAGATTGTACCAAAACACGTCCTATTAGTAAAAGTCAAGTTTATACTTTAAATACCTTCCCCCCTCCTTATTATAAGGAATGTGAGTTAAGGAATATTTGATCACATATCATAAGGAGTGTTTTGAAGACATAAGTCATGGATTCAATCCCGACTTCTAAAGATTTCTAATTAGCATGTCATTGTGACAGGTGATCATGGTAAGCTAAGTCATTAGGGACTAAAAAAAGGTGCATGAAGTCAAAGTTTCTTGGCTAAACTTTTGAGGACTTTTGTATACAACTATCATGCTTTAATATAAAATTATTATTGTTAGGAAGTCTATATACAGTATACTTATGACGTTTACAAAACGGGGTGTTGGTCGATTTCTTTTTGGGTGCTTAGCTTGAATTTTCACCACTTGTTTTTATTTTGTTGTAAACAAAGGCATCCATGATCTTATGTGTCAATTATAATTGGGAGAATTACATGTATATCCTTCTTGAAGTTCGATATTACATAAATATCCTTCTCAGTTTCGTAATTACATAAATATCCTTCTAAACTTTTGTAATTACATCAATATCCATCTCAAACTTTTAAATTCTACTAATATATATATATATATAAAATAATTAAATCATAATTATATTAATTTTAAATTCTGAAACTATTATTTATCTTTTATATTGATTATATTATATTGTTCATGTATATTTTTTGGCCTTGACTGATGAAAGAACTTGATAATGTAATTACAAAAGTTTGGATATAGATATGAAAAATATATTGTTCATATAAATTTATTTGTTCGTATATATTTTTTGGCCTCGAGTGATGAAAGAACATATTGATTTTTGGATATTATGAGAATTTAAAAGTTTATGAAGGATATTGATGTAATTACAAAAGTTTGGAAAGGATATTGATGTACTTACAAATGTTTGGAAAAGATATTGATATAATTACAAAACTTTAGTAATGATATTGACGTAATTACAAAAGTGAGAAGAACATTGATGTAATATTTAACTTTAGTAAGGATGTAAATGTAATTGCCTTATTATAATTTGTCGCACAAAAGACAGCTTTGATTTTATAGATGTTCTTACTGGATGCTCGATTATGTTGGCATTCTCGGTTTCGGCTAGAGAAGTTGCTGTTGCAAATTTGTGTTGATTTGATATATCATTATGTTAACGAGTTCAAGAGCTCATACATGTTTATTCTTTATGTTTGCTAGGAGTGTTAGAATTTTAACAATGCACCTTTTTAGTTTTTACCATATCAATTCAAATTTAATAGGTAAAGATGTTTCATTTTCAACCATGTATCCATTTTGGTTGCATTATCTCAAATTCTAAATTATGAGCATACGAATAGTTGTCAATGCTTTGCATTAATTCAATAACATGAGCAATTCACTTGTTACATAATTGGTGTATTAATGAGAAGTCTTCCTGCAACCAAGTGTTTTTCATTTTTAAGTGATTTTCAATTGTTTCAAGCAAATTAAGTTAGTTCCATTTTGTATCTTTTTCGTTTCTTGTAGTTTCATAGTTGTTTTTATCAAGTGGATTTATTCGATTTTCAATTGAAATACACACCTACCTTCAAAAAGTAGGATTGATTAGACCCCGATCGATAACAGATCAACTTATCATCTTCCTTAACAAGTTAAATGTAAGAAAAAGTTATGTTAACTACCTTTAATGTTAATATTATTGTCAATTCGTTAAAAAAAAATGATAATGCTAATTTAATAAAATGACAATTTATTTTTTCATTTGTTGGCTATATTTTCAATGTTTGGACTAAATTTCTTTTGGCAAAAAAGTTAATCTTTGTTAACAAGAGTACTACTTTAATAGGATAAGGCCTGAAATATAGTAGATAAGCACAAGTGCACAACACTATATAGTTATAGCAGTTTTAATGACCTATAAATGCATAAAAATTAATCACTCACATACTTTAACTTCCATAATAATAATAGTAGTACAGTTACTCATACTAAAAAAAGTAGCAATTGACTTTGACCCAATTGCTTATTTGTATCCATCTACTTTCCACGACTTTTAAGTAGAGCACTCATTTTTCTTTTGTCCTTTCTTTTGTTAAATAATAAGTAGAGGCGTGCTAATAATATAAGGTATGATGAATGAATTCTGATGAAATGTCGGCCGTGTCGGGCTAAGCAATAGTATTTAATCACGATATATGGTCATTGTGAAATGAAAATTTCAAAGTTCGTGGTCCACATGTCCTGACTTTCTAATGGTAATAAGTTATAACATTAAGATGACATGATACTTTTGACAATTACACTTCATCTATGTTGCGTCAAGTTTAGTGAAAATGTCTACATGTATAGGATATTCTGAAGTTTCCACGTACCCCGTCCCGGCGGGATTGTGCATGTTGTTGTTGTGTCAACATGTATAGGATTGTTGAGGCGTGAAACTATACCAAGTATGACCGAAGAAACATTTGTCGCTACAATCAGTTTCTTGTTGAGTAATTTATCATATGTCGTGAGTAGTGAGATTTGAACCATGTCATCAAATAAAGACGGCGCGTGACACATTAAAGTTTTGGCACAAATGACCAAATTCGATGGAGCAAATGCAACCCGGTTATTTATATGCGCGACCATGGAGACTAACAAGTGACATGTCAAACGTTGCGACAAGTGTATTTTTATTGCATATAAAACCAACTGAACCATTTTATTCAAGAATATATTATCATCGAAAATGTAGAAATATAGATATGTAGAAGGCGTCAACAGATGTATCACCCTGCGGTAGTGTGTGTAAATCACTAAATTGCCAAATCGCTCTTGATTTCTTGAAAGTTTTTACTTTTGGCTGTGTGTTTGATAAAAACATGCTGCTGGTGTATACAGTGTCTTTCACAACAAGTGAAAGCTGTACATTAAAAAGGAATTGCTATAAGAGCATGAGCTGGTCATTATATGATTACGTACAGTAATATCATAACATCCAGCAGCCATAAGGCGTAGGAGGAACACGAAACATGTATATACAAGAACAGATTGAAGTATAAATCTGAAAAGAACCCTGAAGCACATGTTACAGTTCATAGCTTAATTAGGCAGTTGCTTCGGCTTTCTCTTCGTATTCTTGTGGTGGTTGAAGGGTGCAGATGAGGTTACGGTCACCATACACATTGTCTACACGACCTGTCACCAGAATCACCAATATCTAATAGTTATTCACATGAATACACAGCAGAAAATCAAATTTCTTCAGAAAAAATAACAAAAGCTGGTCTCTTTTTTTGGATTCACGCCACACCGTTAATGTTTATGTGAGTGTCAAAATGGGTCGGGGTGGGTTGGACGACCCACCAACAATTTTTTGAAATTAAAAAAACCATAAACTTGATATAATAAAATAACTTTATATGTATTACTTATTTTACGGGGTTTAACATGTTTAACCCATTTGACCTATTTCATTTTAGCTAACTGTTATATAGAAACCATTAACCCATTACCAATAGAGCACAACCCGAATTGACCCTTTTCCATATAATTGTTAAACGGATTGAAATTGTCACATTTATCTAAAGCATTATCAATGGTTAGTATCCATGAGAGATAGAAAGAAGGGTACGAACATGTAGTCGGCCAGAACTTTGCTTGACGAAGCCAAGGAGCAGGGTAAGCTGCATATTCTCGAGAGTATGGTTTTGTCCACTTATCGGCCATGAGTACTTGTGGTGGATGAGGTGCTCCCTACAAACGTAATTTCTCAAGAATCACTAATAGAACTCATAAAGAAATGATTAGAAAAAGCCAACCCGATTTCTAATATACCTTAATGACATTGTTGTTGATATCAACATTTCCTTTCTCAATCTCTGCGATTTCTTGTCTAATGGAGATTAAAGCATCACAAAACCTGTCCATCTCCGCCTACAAATCAAAAGTTCCATCATTAAGTAAAATGGACATCATATAGTCATAATTTTAGTTAAAACTTTACAGTGAAGCATACCTTGCTTTCACTTTCAGTGGGTTCAATCATGAGTGTTCCAGGAACTGGCCAGGACATTGTTGGACCATGAAACCCGTAATCAATAAGACGTTTGGCAACATCTTCTGGTTCTATTCCAGCAGTAGTCTGAATGTGACTAAAGTTAGCCAAAGATTCTTAAGCAAACGAACAAGATTAAGCTAATTGCACATAACAATTACCTTCAAGGGTCTCAAATCAACAATGAATTCATGGGCAACGGTTCCATTCACACCACGGAAAAGAATGGGATAGTGACTCTGTAATGTAAACCCAAAGTGAGTCATATTATAATTTACTGGTGACTAAACTTTTTCTCTAATGCAAGAAAAATGATGGAAAATAATTGAGACCTCTAGACGTTTTGCCATATAGTTCGCATTCAGGATAGCTATCTTTGATGCATCTGTTATTCCTTGAGATCCCATCATGGCAATGTATGTGTATGATATAGGCAAGATAAGCGCTGAACCCCATGGGGCTGCAGAAATGGTACCAAGTGGCTTACTGTGTTCAGGGGCCGGTATGCCTCCTGTCGCCACCTTCAAATCAAAATGCACAATTAAATTAGAAAGTGGACACATTACCATAAAACTAAGAAGCCCATTATTTGCAACGTTTCAAATCTACTTGTATGAAATTTATTGAGTCAAATATTCGATATATATACATAGACTGGCAATAATTCAGAAAGCTGAGCTTTGGATTTTAGTGCTTACCACAGGGTGTGAAGGCAAGTATGGTGCTAAGTGTTTCTTCACACCAATTGGACCCATTCCAGGACCACCTCCACCGTGTGGAATGCAAAATGTCTTGTGCAAGTTGAGATGACAAACGTCAGCACCGATCCAGCCCGGGCTGGTCAAACCAACCTGTAAGAAGCAATGGACTTATTAACATCCAGAGCTATAATCAAGTTGTATGCTTAAAATCATGAATTATATGGATTTTTGGGATATTAGGATCTTATATCGTTTTGCTTTTGTATGTTGCCGTTTATTTTCCTTGTATACTTTTTAACATCTATGATCATAAGAAACAAGAGCAACAAAGCAACAAGCCTCAATATTTTCAGCAAAATATATAGACCAAACACAAAGAAAATACTCCAGTCTAAATTTTCAATATACCTGTGCATTCATGTTTGCTCCATCCATGTATACTTGACCACCATTGTCATGAATAATTTTGCAAATCTCATCAATACCCTCCTCATAAACTCCATGGGTTGAAGGATAGGTAACCTGAAATTCACGTCAAAACAAAACAAGAGAATATTAATAATCCCTTGTAAACTTGATCACATAAAGATAATAAATCTTATATTTACTACTACTTACCATAAGAGCAGATAGGTTCTCTTTGTTCGCCTCAGCAGCCTTTCGTACCTCTTCAATGTTAATGTTACCTTTGGAGTCAGTTCCCACAGTAATGATTTTCATTCCACACATAGCAGCACTAGCAGGATTTGTTCCATGTGCTGATACAGGGATGATGCATACATTCCTTTGATGATCTCCTCTTGCCTACATTTGACCAAAGTCAACAACTCAAATAATTAACTTGCCATTTGTACATAAGGTGAAACTGGCACTAATGTAACTCAACTAAATTGAACAGAAACATGTTCAATCATGATTGACTACTATTTAACCATACCATGTGATAAGCTCGGATAACCATCAGCCCAGCGTATTCTCCAGCAGCACCAGCATTGGGTTGCAAAGAGAATGAATCAAATCCAGTAATGGTACACAGCAAGTCACCCAAATTTTCAAACATTTCCTGAAAACATGGATATGTTGCTAACAAATATCTAAAAATATAACAAATACATAATTTAAAATTTTGAGGTGAAAAAATTCATACTTGATAACCCTTTGCCTGTTCAATAGGAGCAAAAGGATGCATATCAGCAAAGGCTGGCCATGTCACAGGCATCATTTCTGTAGTTGCGTTAAGCTTCATAGTACAAGACCCTAGGGGAATCATACTGTGGCATAGTGAAAGATCCCTCGACTGCAACTTGCTAAGGTATCTCAGCAGCTCGTGCTCAGTGTGATATCTAACATCAAAAGACAATCAGGGTAATCCTTATGATCTTTGAGATATGTGTTTATATATGAAAAGTTATTCTTTACTACTCTTTTAATTTAAGTTAACATCATGTAGAAGGCATATGATAGATAACCGGTTTTCTACATGTTAGACTACAAAGAAATAATTTTATCATATTCAGAATTTAAGTTTTAATGAAAATAATACAAGTGGAGTTGGGTTCAGTAGGAAAGAATCATACGAGTTGAAAACTGGATGAGTCAAATACGGAGTCTCCCTCACAAGACTGGAAGGAATAACATCCTGAACCTCTGGTGCGATAGATGCAGCAGTGAATGGCACCTACAATCAAGAATAAGCTTCAACTTTCTGTTGAATAAAAGATGTATACGAGTATTTGTGATAGCAATAAAAGGGGCAAACTTACAGGTTTTCCCAATGCAAAAACTTTGAACAAAGTATCAACATCTTCAATTGTTGTTGTCTCATCAAAAGCAACGGTGATCTGAGATATAGATGTATTTGATAGTAAGATTAAAAGCAGAGACACAGTTTGCGTACATATAATGTATATAAAAACTTGGAAAAGTACTTACAGTGTTTTTGTCCACAATTCGAAGATTGATCTTATGCTTGTTAGCTTCTTCCGCTATCACACTCGAATCAGCACATGTTATCTTCACAGTGTCAAAAAAGGGAAGATCCTGAACTTGTACAGTTCCAAGCTTCTTCAACCCAGCAGCAAATGTGCCAGCAAGACCATGGACTCTTTGGGCTATCGTCTTAAGCCCTTCTGGTCCATGGTAAACACCATACATAGCAGCCATGTTTGCAAGCAAAGCCTAAAGGATTAAACAAAACAGATACCTTAGAATATGAGTTATAAATCCTGCATACAGCTATAAGCCTTACAAGTACTTAAAAGTACTCAAGATACCTGAGCTGTGCAGATGTTACTGGTTGCTTTGTCCCTCCTGATGTGTTGCTCTCTTGTCTGCATAGCCATACGTAAAGCAGGCTTGCCAGAAGAATCGACACTAACACCAATAATTCTTCCGGGCATCATTCTTTTGTACTCTTGCGACGTTGCAAGAAAAGCTGCATGAGGACCTCCATACCCCATTGGAACACCAAACCTTTGCGCCGAACCCACCACAATATCAGCCCCAAGTTCACCAGGCGTCTTCAAGACAGTCAAAGCCAACAAATCACTAGCCATGACAACTTTCACCCCATTTGCATGAGCATTCTTAATAAACTCACCATAGTCCAACACCTCTCCCTCAGTACCAGGATACTGAACCAAAACCCCACACACATCACCAGACGAGTAATCAAAATCCTTAAGATCAGCGGTCACCACTTTCAAATCAAACCCATCCGCTCTAGTCTTACAAATATCAATAGTTTGTGGGTGACAGTTACTTGCAATAATAAAGGTTTTCTTCTTACCCTTTAGAATATTATTACACATAGCCATAGCTTCAGCAGCCGCAGTTCCTTCATCAAGCAACGAAGCATTCGACATAGGTAAACCAGTAAGATCCGTAACCATAGTCTGGAAATTGAGCAGGGACTCAAGACGTCCCTGTGCAATCTCAGCCTGGTACGGAGTATACTGAGTATACCACCCGGGGTTTTCCATAATGTTCCTCAATATAACAGGAGGAACAGAAGTATTATAATACCCCATACCAATATACGACTTATATAACTTATTCTTAGAAGCTAAATCTTGCATATGTGCAATCATTTGAGACTCGGTTAAACCTTCATCAAACTTAGAATACTTCATTGATTCTAGACGGATAGACTTAGGTACAGTAGCATCTATAAGTGAATCAAGACTATTAAAACCAACAAACTCAGCCATTTTGGACTGTTCTTCAGGGGTGGCAGAGTTATGTCTACGTGGGAAAGTGTCACTTGGTTTTAATGCATCAACTGAGATAGATCGAACATGTGAACCAAACCCACTAATGTTTCTTTCTGGTCTTACGTTCCTACCACTGCATACATAAGGAGACAATGAAGAAACATACCTTGAAGGTGAGTAAAGTGCAGGTGATGATGGGTTCTGCTTAGTTTGCGAAACTAAGCGTCCAATGATGGCTTTGTTAGCTAGTCTTCTTGCACGTTCCATTTTGTCTGATGAACTTGCAGAACCAAGCTCAGGTGAAGGATAAGTGAAAGAAGGCTATAATTTTTTTCTTTCAGGATTTTGATGGTTGGGGAGTTGATAAAGGGGTTACTGGGAAGACAGTGGCCTCATATGCTCACCTAGTCACATGTCATCAACAAACAAATGATAAATATTTATGCTTTTGGTCCTATACTATATATTCACTTTCATAACTGATTCCAAAGTTTTTCTAACCATTTTCGGCTTATTCTTATTCTTGTAAAGTTTTCACCTTTTGGTTTCCAAACTTCCATTTACGGAAAGACTAGTACCAAACCATCTGAATTATCATTTTAGATACGGTATCATACTAAAACTATCAATAGAACATATGCTTCTTTAGACGAAATCTTTAACTTTAGTTTCAAAGTATCAAGTTACTTTTAATCATTCTATAAGGCAATTATGGTTTGCTACTTTCTATGTCTTATTCTATAGTTTTAGTTAGACTACAACAACTACATGGCAAACATGAATATAACTGCATTTACCAAACATACCCAATATAGAAAAACTTTGTGTTAGACTACAGTGACATGGCAAACATTAAAACACCTACATCTGCCAAACATGACCAATACAGAAAGATTCAATAAACCATCATAATTTATGCAAGGTTTTATTATTAGAAAACATATGATTCTGTCCATACTCCATACTTAGTGTTTGTTTCAGTATAACTTGCTAACTTATTCTATTCATTTAGGCAAACATGTCAGGCATAGTTATGGACAGAATCTCATATTTGGCCTGTGGAGCTTTTTAGAGGTTTAGCTTTTAGCCTTTAGAATATAATGCTTGTTTGGTAACGAGCATTTAGCTTTTGGATTTTGTTTGTGAAACACTAATAAAAAAAAGCTTAGCGTTACCAATTTGCTTTTACAGGTACGTTAACAAGGACTTCTGTAAAAAAAAAGCTACTCTTTGGCTATGTTTGGCAAAAGTAGCTGTGAGTAGTAGCTGTGAGCAGTAGCCAAAAAAGTTCACAGCTTCATAAAGAAGCATTGGGAAAATGAGCTTTCCTAAAAAATAGCAAAGCCCACAGCTCTCATGCCAAACGAACACTAAAAATAAAAAAGCTCATTGTTCACCGCTCATTGCCCAAAAAAGCTCCAAAAAGCTTTGTGCCAAACATAGCCTATGGTCGGCGAGAAGCATTAAGGAGCAGTTAGTGTTTACCATTTAGCGCTTTTGATAAAAAGCTTGTTTGGTTTGAACAAACATTAAGGGTATGTTTGCCGATGTTTGTTTTGATAACGCGTTTGGTAACATAGTTGTATAGTCATAATTAGTAAATGGAAACGCTAGTTGCTCATAAATGCTACTAGAAGTAGCATTTTGATTTGGAGCGTTTAGAATATGCAGAAATGCTAATTGCTTGTTTCCGCAAAACGCTAACTGCTAGTCGCTCCAAAACGCTTGCTACCAAACATACCTTCTAACGCTGCTTTTTCTAACCTTACATAAACAAGCTTTAAAATTCTAATTCTAATTCTAGTTTTATTTCATTCTACTAAAAATAGAGAATCTAATCCAAGGACCAAACATGAGTATATGATAGTTAAAACCCCAAAAAGAAAAAAAAGATTCCAGATCTGGGTGACAGGCTACTCACCAACAATTTGATAGAAAAAGACATGCAATAGGAACACGTGGCAATGTGTGTACTTTTATCTAGGATCATTCAAGGCCAATGGTTCGTTATCTCACCAACTCTAAAGCATGAGCTCACTTAGACAAATGGTCGAACTTGTGGCATGCATTGGATAGATTGAGGATTGGGTTTAAGTGGATGGCAAAATATTTGTGTAAATTTTATAGATTGTTAAATGGGTTGGCAAGTTTTGTTTCACATTTGCCTTATCTCTCTTTCGACCTTACAACTAAACAAGTGTCAATGATACATACAAATTATCTTCCTAATTTCTTGGGAAGATATTAATGGGATTTGTTATGATAAGACGTGGCTCATTATGTATAACACGTTCATAAATAGTCTTGGAATTAGGATAGTTTCTCAATGTTGTGTTCTCCATTTTTTTTTTTGATATAAATGATGGCTAAACTAATACTCCGTAGAAAAGAAATAAATTTGGGGTTTTTTTACTTTACATTATCGAGTTGAAAAAAAAATGTTGTGTTTTCGAGTTGAAAAAAAAAATAAAAAATAAATAAACATAAGTATATTTATGCATTTTTAAACATGTTTATTTTATCACAAGAGTTGAATATTAGTAAATACTGATGATTATATTGGTCATTATATACTCAATAGTCTGAATGTAGTTTCCGTCCAAGTCCGTCAATATTTAAGTGGAAACCTTTTTTAAGAAAACTGTTAAAGAATTTTCCTGTCATTTCCCTCTTATTTTTTTTCCCGATCTCTTCAATAAAAACTCAAGAAAACAATAAATTTTCAGTGTCCTATCATTTTCTTTCATTTTATTTTAAAAAATAACTCAAGAGCGAAGCGTAAGTAAATAAATAATTAGAACTTTGGTAATTCTATGTACTTTAAAATAATGGATTACACGGGATTAAACTTATGAGAATGGAAAAAAATTATAAATTTGTGAAAATGGATCAATCGGCACACAGTCGGAGAACGTGGCGTGCACTGGTGACGTGTTGCCAATACAAACTCACATATGTCCCCTATACATAAATGGTGCACCTTTTGGGCACGCCGGTGCATTGTTTTGTCTTATTTCTTTAAAACCAAAGTTGTAGATCTCTTTCTCCTAATTTCATAGTTGCTTGAATCATTAAAATCGGAGTTCATATAAAGGACTTATGAGAAAAAAAAAAAAAAAAGAAAAGAAAAGACCTTCGTTTAACATATGTTGACTGATACGTGGGAATCGCACCAGGCTTTACCTCTCAAAGGATCTTGAGAAGCTTACAACCCCCACCACGCAGTGTACCTGATCGTTGTAGTATAGTATAGTGACAAGTACCGGGGGATTGATCGTTCAGCTGGGAATAGTGTCGCTAGGATTAGAAAACCTAAATACTAGTTCTAAAGGTGAGGGATGATTATTTTTGTATTTTTATATTTTTTAGAAAGCAAGTAAAAATCTCGGGGTTGAAGGATTTGGGCGGAATTAGTTGCTAGTCAACTAACCCAATACTAAAGATGCAATCAAAATAAAATACTAGAAATGAAAATAAACTAAATTATACTAAGGTTGTGAGCAATAAGTGGAGAAAATTGTGTTTACTTAGATTTCACTACTCCCTAGATATCTTTTACACGTTAATTACTTGTTATAGTTGCGTGGATGACGGATTGTATTCCTTAATACCATTCATGGGGTGGCGCACTTAATTCCCCAATCCTATGAGTGCCTACTTCACTCCTATGTCGAGCCGGCTAAGAAGCTCCTAACATGGGATCATTAGAATTTTCTCATGCATTAAATACAACCAATAAAACCTAGTGCACGTCAGTTCATGTTTCCTAAGACGTTCAAGCATGTTACCATTTGGAGATCTGCCAGTTTTCTTAAGCCTAACATCGAATTCATTCATCCAATACAACCATAAACAAGTAATCAACACATAATTAACATCTAGGTTTCATTAGATCCAAGCAAACACAAGATAGATCTAGCCTAGCATGATAGAATTAAGACAAGAACAAGATATAGACAACCAACACATAGACATATTGATTGAATTAAAAGAATACTTATCTCAATTACACATGAAAGGGATCAAGGGCTGAGAATCCTTGAAAAACAAGTAAAATTCGTATTAAGTTCGGACCTAGGGTTTCTCCAAAACTCCTCTATTTTTAATGTGAAAATTAGAAAACTATATATAGGAAATAGGGTCTGACGGCGTCAAGAACAATTTTGTGACGCCGTCACCTCGCCGCAAAAATACTTCTCGGACTGCCATGATCTACTTTTGACGCCGTCATGTGTTATGCGTTTCCAGGCCGTCATGCATTTTACTCTTGACGCCCTACCTTGTGACGCCGTCATTTCTTTACTGGATCGTCATGGAAATTACTCTTGACGCCGTCACCTACTGTTCCCAGCAAGGAAAATTAAGACTTTGGCGTTTTCTTCACTTTTATGCTCCAAAAACGTCCGAATTGCTTCCTTTTCCAGATTTCTCTCCCAAAGCACCTAAAATCACAAAAGGAACGATTTAGGGCAATATTTGATCAAATAAATTCGAATTTGGGCTTAAATGACCCCTTAAAAACGGTTGATTTTTCGCCTCATCATATACCCTTACACTTGAGATTTGCTTGTCCTCAAGCAAATGCGCTTTTATTCTACTCAAAATACAAGTTAGGGGTCATTTAACACTAATATAAAAGTAATTACAGCAAATAATCGTTCCACAAAAGACCAATAGACAAGCACAGAGGTCATACACTAGCACCTCACAAATAGTATTTAGATACTCACATCTCTCGGGTGTAATAAAGTATAAATTACAATATGGAAACGAAAGATATCTCTCACTACCTGTCATAGCAAAATAGATTACCATAGGCTTGGGAAAGGATCAAACCTCCACCACATGGCGTAAGCACCTAGGATAAACTATCAAAGAGGTCTTTTAAAGGGTTGTAACGTTAGGTGTAGGGATATGAAATACACGGTTTTGTTGGATAAAAGAAGTTTTATTGGTGGCGAGTTAACAATCTTAATTACATGTACAATATGACGTTGCTAAGCCAAGACTAGACTCGACTTAAGCTAATAAATGAAAAATAACAAAAACATAAAATAAACATAGAATGAAAAGGAATGTTAGTCCGTATGTTTTTTCTCTTTTTCTTTTTCTCTATATATATATTTTTTTTCTTTTCCTTGATTTTTTTTCAATTTTTTTTTTTTTTTTTTTTTCTTTTTTTTTTTTTTTTTTTTTGCATACACTCTTACCCTACCATCCAAAATAATACATCATAGGGGATGAACATTCCCCTTACACTTGAATTTTTACATACTTTACAATAAACTAATCTAATGACTCGAATCAAGAAAATCAAAACACTTGGAGTACTTTTAAGATTAACGCACATATGGGGGGGGTAATAAATGATGTTCTTCCCCATTACTCCATAAAATAAGTACTTTACCCAATCGTCCCAATCGTCCCAAAACAATATGTACAAGGATATGACTCGACTTAGCAACCATGTAATCAATTAGATAGTTAACTTAGGGTTTAACAAATAACAATAATGCACTAAAAATGAGCGCATACACGGAAGGCTAAGGCGATTTGGGTCTACATTTAAGTGGGGTGCAACAAATTCTTCCTTTAAGTAAAATGCTTAAAGTTAGAAATGAAAAGATAGGCTCGGAGGGGTGTACTAGGGGTTTCATGTACTAAAAATGAGTACAACGCTAATGGTGTGGGAAAAATTAGTTGACTTAACTAGCCAAGTAATATGACTTAAATGGTCAAGTAATTATAATACGGGTTTAACACAAGGGTGATCCTAATGCCTCTTTTCATGTAGTAAATCCTACTACACGAATGTAGTCTCACTAGCGGTCTCGGGATGCATCACTAACGCAAGTTCTAGAATCTAAATGCTACCGGTACAGTCATAAGCACTAATAGTAAATGCTTTTCCTATCAAATCTAAAGGCGAACCTCACATATTTGGGTGGAAAATTTTTCTGAATATACGGTTATGTGCTAGTCATACAATCTCCTATCCATGAGACGCTTGCTATGGCTAAAGTTTCACTCCTAAATGTTGTAAAAAAATTTAAATTTGGCACTAAAATTGCACTAACAAGTATTTCTCATAGTTTTATTACACATCTACCATCAAACAGAACAAACTCAAGCGAAAGTGCATATGTAAGGTATCATCATTTTACCCTCCCCTTACACTTAAGATGAACATTGTCCCCAATGTTCAAGTAAAGAATGTAAAAGTGAAAAAAGTAAAAAGAATGAAATCAAATACTCCCCTGATTCGCTCGGTATGGATAATAAGGTGGTCAGGTTAAATCTTCCTCCAAGAAAACGAACAATCAAAGCTTCCCTTCCAGAATATAAATCATCTTATTGTCATACATAACCTGTAAATCCTGAGAAAATAGACAAGACAACCTCGCATAAAATCGGCGGCATCCTATATAAGTTACTAAATCCTAGAAAACAAGATAAGATATAATGCTTGTGGAATGAAGTTTGCAGATTTCCTGGAGATTATAAAATTTAATAATTCACAAAAACCATAAGACTCCGTTAGAAAAACAAAACTGGTAAAATTTCCAGATTTTTACACGTGACGCCATCAAGAATTAATTCCTGACGTCGTCAGAAGTGACCTGCAGAAATTCTTATGTTAAGTTTCCGGAAAATTTCTGGAAAAACTTGGTCCTACTTCCTGGAAAATCCTGCAAAACTTCATTATGACTCGATACAAGCATTTGACTCTAACAAATACGAATATACATGTTCATTTAATATTGTGGAGAATCATGATCGAGTTTGTTTCTTAAAAACACATTTGGGGTTTCCCCTTACACTTATCTTTTGCAAAAAATACTTTTAGGTGGAGTTAAGACTAGGCCAAAACAACAAAGTAAAGTATTTCCACTATTTAATTGAGAAACATGATCTACCAACAATAAAAATAAAGCATGCATACGGAAGCAAATATCAAACAAACAAAATAAAATCACACAAAACATGGGTTGCCTCCCAAGAAGCGCTTTTCTTTATTTACGAGTCTTGTAGCTAGACTCAAGGTCATGGGTTACTACGTGATACGGGTGAGTTCCTCATTGAGGACATCCTTGGGATCAAACTTAGGTTTCAACTTCCTATCGGTTTCCTTAGTATGTTATGACCTTTCAAACTTTTCTCCATCCGGATCATACAAAGTCATCCTCATATGCCATGATTCGTCACCTTCTTTAGGTGGCTTGTCCCACCTCCATTTACACTTGTCTGCCTCTCTTTTCCACTTATTCATCTCTATATTAATAGGCATTACGCTCAAGAACTCAATCATCTTCCTAAAGACTAAGGGGTCCTCAAAGGGATCTAGCTCTTCATCTCTAGCTATGAGTTATTCCACCGAATGTGTTTTCTCAATGAAATCTTTTTCTAGATAAAATGGGCATTGAGGTCCTATAAAGTTCCTTTCTATCCAAGGTCCATATCTAGACGGTCTCCTATTCATCTCTACCCAATGCGGTGTCGGTTCATCATCACAATCATAACTATGCTTCTTTACATCGTACACCGACCAAGTATCGCCTTCACCTACCGCTATCTTAGACTCCTTACAATCTATCATGGCGCTAGCGGTTGCTAAAAATACTCTTCCTACCAATAATGGGCATGTAGTGTCACTAACCATGTCTAGGATGTGAAAATCCGCTAATATAGTTAACTTTTCTACGTGAACAACTACATCCTTAATCATTCCAACCGGGTGGGCAATACTCCCATCTGCTAGCCCTATCAATACCTCCGTTTCCTCTAACTTTCCTAGCTTAAGAGCGGTGAATAAGGATAAGGGAATCAAGTTGAGGCTTGACCCTAAATCGGCTAGTGTGTCCAAAGCTTCGGATCTTCCTATCTTACAAGGCAAAACAAATATACCCGGATCATCAAGCTTTTTAGGAAACTTGTTTTGAACGAAGGCGGTCCCATTTTTACCTAGTTTAAACTTCTCGTATTTTTCTAGGAGGGCACTATAGTAAGGAGCACGCGCTAAGACATCAATGACGGGGCGTTCAAGGTGAAGTTCCTTGAATTCATCGTCAAGGTCTTGCGTAGGAGGTGTTTCAACTATACTTTTGACCGGTTCGGGTGTTTTACTTGATTGGTCCTTTTGAAGAATTTGGTTTTGTTTGAAACACGTGCTCGTTGATATAACCGAGTAGTATTGTGGACACGAAGTGGGTGACGAAACTGAAGATATGGAATTAACGTTTAGTTTCGGATTCTTGACCGTGTCGCTTGGGAGTGCTCCCATTTCTCGGTCATTGAGAACTTTCAACAATGCGTCAATTTTGGTGGTCATCTCGCTTTGCTTTTGTTTGAAATCGGCTTCAAACTTAGATATGCGAGCTTCTTGAGATGCCATAAACTTAGACATCAATCCTTCAAGATTGTTGGTACTACCATAGTTGTTAGAAGGATTGTTGTTGAAAGTACGGTTGGAGGGTGGACCGTTTGGTTGATAACGATTAGGCGGATTGGAAGAATTGGGTTGATTTTGTTTCCACCTAAGGTTTGGGTGATTTTTCCAAGAGGGGTTGTATGAATCACCGTAAGGGTTCGACTCGGGCTTGAAAGTGTACCACTTATCTCCCGCTTCGTCGGTACGCATGGATGCGTAGTCCGCAAAAGCTGTTCCGGGGAGTTCCACACAATCACGAGTGTCGTGGGGACCACTACATAATTCGCATGAAGAAGTGATTTTGTTTACTTGGCTTGAAGGCTTAGGAGCTTCGTAAGATTTCATGAGAAACTTGACTTGGTCCTCAAGTTCCATGATCCTACGGTCGGGAGTGCTAGAATTGTTCGAGGGCAAAGATATTGCCTTGACCGTTTTGTTCAAATCACGGGGATCATTCCAAATTTCGTTGTCATAGAGAGCAAGATCTTCTATGAGTTCCCATGATTGTTCCGCACTTAGATCACGTAGCTTACCACCGGCCGATTGGTCAATGGCTCGCCTCGTGGAGAGATTGATATGTGATGCGTGGGAATCGCAACAGGCTTTACCTCTCGAGGGATCTCGAGAAGCTTACAACCCCCACCAGGCAGTGTACCTGATCGTTGTAGTATAGTATAGTGACAAGTACCGGGGGATTGATCGTTCAGCTTAGGAATAGTGTCGCTAGGATTAGAAAACCTAATTACTAGTTCTAGAGGTGAGGGATGATTATTTTTGTATTTTTATAATTTTATGAAAGCAAGTAAAATCTCGGGTTTTGGAAGAGTGGGCGGAATTAGTTGCTATTCAACTAACCCAAAAACTAATATATAATCAAAATAAAATACTGAAAATGAAATTAAACTAAATTATACTAAGGTTGTGAGCAGTAATTGGAGAAATTGTGTTTACTTAGACTTCACTACTCCCTAGATATCTTTTACACGTTAATTACTTGTTATACTTGTATGGATGACGGATTGTATTCCTTAATACCATTCGTGGGGTGGCATACATAACTCCCCAACTCTATGAGCTCTTATCTCCTCCTACACCATGACCCAGCACAACTATAGGGATTGTAAACAGTGGCTCATGCATTAAATACAACCAATAAAGACCTAGTACGCCTCGGTTCATGTTTCTTAAGACGTTCAAGCATGTTACCATTTAGAGATCTGCCAGTTTTCTTAAGCCTAACATATAAAATCATTCATCCAAGACAAGAATAAACAAGTAATCAACACATAATCAACATCTAGGTTTCATTAGATCTAAGCAAACACAAAAGAGATCTAGCCTAGCATAATGGAATTGAGACAAGAACAAGATATAAACAACCAACACATAGACATATTGATTGAATTAGAAGAACACTTATCTCAATTACAATGCAAGGTATCAAGGGTTTGGAACCCTTGAAAAACCTGTAAAAGATACACCAAATTCGTCTTTAGGGTTTCACCAAAACTTCTCTCTTTTAATGAAAAAACTAGAAAACTATATATAGGAAAACCGAGGTGACGGCGTCAAGAGTAAGGGTGTGACGCCGTCATCTCGCCGCCAAATACTTCCTCGGACGGCCTTGATCTACTTATGACGGCCTATGTGACGCCGTCAGCAACCACGGTATTTTATTCTTTGGGTCTTGACGCCGTCAAGAGCAATAGGTGACGCCTTCAAGCACTGTTCCAGCATAGAAATTTGAGACTTTGCCGTTTCCTTTTCTTTTATGCTCCAAAAACGTCCAAAATAGCTTCTTTTCCAGAATTCACTCTCCAAGTACCTAAAATCACAAAAGGAACGATTTAGGGCTATATTTGATCAAATAAATTCGGATTCGGGCTTAAATGACCCCCTAAAAACGGATCATTTTTCGCCTCATCATATACCCTTACACTTGAGATTTGCTTGTCCTCAAGCAAATGAGCTTTTATTCTACTCAAAAGACAAGTTAGGGGTCATTTAACACTAATATAAAAGTAATTACAACAAATAATCGTTCCACTAAAGACCAATAGACAAGCACGGAGGTCATACACAAGCACCTCACAAATAGTGTTTAGATACTCACATCTCTCGGGTGTAATAAAGTAATATAATATTATGGAAATGGAAGATATCTCTCACTACCTGTCATAGCAAAATAGATTACCATAGGCTTGGGAAAGGATCAAACCTTCACCACATAGCGTAAGCACCTATGATAAACTATCAAAGAGGTCTTTTAAAGGGTTGTAACGTTAGGTATAGGGATATGAATTACACGGTTTTGTTGGATAAAGGAAGTTTTACTGGTGGCGAGTTAACAATCTTGGTTAATTACATGTATAAGATGGCGTTGCTAAGCCAAGACTAGACTCGACTTAAGCTAACAAATGAAAAATAACAAAAATATAAAATGAACATAGAATGAAACGGGATGGTAGTCCGTTTTTTTTTTTTTTTTTTTTTTTTTTTTTTTTTTTTTTTTTGCATACACTCTTACCCTACCATCCAAAATAATACATCATAAAAGTACAATTATTTAAGCACAATGTACAATAGCTGCAACCAATTTTCAGATTTACAACAAAATAAGCATAGTGTACAACACAATAAGCATGATGTAATTTTCAGACTTACAACATTAATACTATTAAAGTGGTGAATGTTATTAATGACTATAATGATTACTACTTACAAGAAAAGAAACATAGCGTACAATACTTTAAATCAAAAGAATGTAGATGATGATCTTGAGGTTAGAAATGGTTTTTTTTATATAAGTTCCTTCAGTTTTTATGTTGTATAATCTTTTTTATGTGTCTTCAAACAACTTGAATTTTTGGGGTAATAAATTAAACACATTTGGGATATACTTGATGTAATGACTTATGATGATTCTAGAACAAGTTAAGCAAAACTATATCAATTCTTAAATAATGGGAAGTGATTTGCACACTCTCAAAAATGATTGGCACACTCAAAATATGAGTGTGTTGACATTTATACCCTTACAGGATAAGAATAAGTCCAAACAATGTGAGGGTATAAATGTCAACACACTCATAATTTGAGTGTGCCAATCATTTTTGGGAGTGTGCAAATCACTTCCCTTAAATAATAGTTGACTTTAAAAGTCAGGTGTTATAATAAAACTTTATAGTTAATACTAGTTATAATGCTCGTGCACGCGCGGGTTTTTTTTTAAAATTTTTTTAATCATATATTTTTATTTATTAAAAAACAAATAATTTAATGTTTGTTTTGTTTGATTTATAATGTTTAATTTTAGTTTTTTTTATTATTAAAAATAATTATTTAAAAATTTTAATCCTATCATCTTATCTATATTTTTTGTATTTATCTTCTACTTGTGTTATGGATAAATATAAAATGTTACCTAATAAAAAAATAATATTTTTTTTTTAAATAATATTATTACTAAATAAGGTATAGTTTAGTTTTTTTGAAATGAAAAAATCTCACTTTGGGTTTTGTTTTATTATATAAAAGATTAGTGAATGGTGACTATCATGTAATATATGGAAAATTGGAAACTGGAAAGTGATAGAACAAATCATATTTTGTAATTTTTTTTTTAATTTATTATTATTATTATTATTATTATTATTATTATTATTATTATTACTATTATTATTATTATTGGCTGTGGTTGACGATGGCATGAATTTTGTTTGGAGTTTATGTGAATTTTAAGATTATGATATGTTGCAGATACAAAATATATGGTTTATTCAAATCAAAACGAAAATCACATTTTCTGGATCGGTAATAATTCTCCATTTCTCCTTAAGGCGATATACGGTCATGCCAAGATAATAATATACAGTGGCTCCTCCCCTGAGTTAGATGAAGTTACATTGTTTGATATGTAGATAATGACTTATCATATTTTGTAATACAAGTTAAATAAAACTAAAATAATTATGAAATGATACTTGACCTTTTAAAAGTCAAATGTTTAATAAAACTATAATATGTCATATGATGTTTTGGTATAATATCATACTCGCGATTAGCACGGTATATGTGTAAAGTGATGCGTACTAATGATTTACTGTAAATAATACGTAGTAACAACAATAACAATAATCTATATCTATACCGAAAAGTAAATAAAGTGAAATGTTGAAAAAATTAAAAATGAAATATTGAAAACATATGTTTCAAAAGAAAACTATTAATACACATTGAAAATTGGGTTTACCCGGGACGCTTCAAACCCAGCGGGTTAATCCGGTTTAATTTGACAATTTTCTACCTAACTCGTTGGGATGACCCGGTTTAAATTGACTCATTTTTAAACCGGAACGGTTCAACCGGTTGAACCACCCCGATCGAACCCGGTTTCAAAATATTATGTTTAATCTCCAAATCATCAAACTTTTACTATTTTCCTTTTATAACCCATAAACTTTTTTTTATAACTAAAACTATTTGCCTCTATAAAATCCCGTTGCTATGTACGGGTACTCGTCTAGTAATACCTAAACATATTCATTCCTAATAAATCACAATATCATAAACGTCAATATTTCTCATGTGAAAATTAACCTTTTGGTATGTTTGTGAACATGTTCAAAATTTTCGAGTAATGCAATGTGCTTGTAATTATGGCACATGGCATTCAAAATCAACAGGACGGTCCTGATCAAAGGTTACACCAGAACTACAAGTATAATTATTTGCCGCTATAAAATGTAGCTTTGCGTGTGTATTCTCTGGTAGTTTTGAATTTTGATGGTACAAGTCATTTCAATAAATAAGTGTGTAATATTAAACGCAAGCACAAAGGCTGGATGTCTTTTTCTATCATAAGTAGAACCGGAAGCAGCCTCTTTATTTTAGGTAAGGGTAAGGTTGTCTACATCT
Source organism: Artemisia argyi (assembly GCA_030686995.1). Taxonomy (NCBI): domain Eukaryota; kingdom Viridiplantae; phylum Streptophyta; class Magnoliopsida; order Asterales; family Asteraceae; genus Artemisia; species Artemisia argyi. Next base: position 172,697,531 of record CM060696.1, on the reverse strand, counting down.
CAACCTCTTTTTCATACACCATTGAAGAGGGTATTGGACCCATAACCCACGAAAAACGGTATTAAAAGTTACTTTACTTTACTTTTTACTATATTGGGCCTAGCCCAGTTTACCATGCCCATATTACTTATCGCCTTGTATATATTTAAATAGATATTGCCGCCTTTAAAACCACACTTAATCCCTTCGACTTCAACATTCCAAGGTCTCATCCAGAACACAATTGTAAGTATTGAGAGTCTTATTTTATTTGAGTGTTCCCTAATGTTTGTTCGTGATGTATTTGCTGGTATATATTTATTACTACAAGCAGTGCACGATTAATGCGTCATACAACATACTAATTTTCTATGTGTTCATACTGTTTTCAAACAAATTAAACATAAACATTTGGTATACAGTATTACAATATAATATAACTTGTTGTGTTTGGAATAAACTTTGAATCAGAACTCACCAATGCAACTAACAAATCACACGTACAATAGTTTCATAGAGGTGCACCCGGTAAGTCAATTAGGATTATTATTGTTATAGAACATGTAAGCTTTAGTATAAATTAATTAATGAGAATCGGTAAAGTGTGAGGATGGAATAGCTGTTTTACGGTCGGAGACTAAAAACTCATCAGTCAGCGTGATCTTAATAAATAGTTTCACTGGATAAGTTAGTTAAGATATGCGCATTCTGTAAGAATAGTTATGGTGCCAATTATGTATTCCAATAGAAAGAAAAAAATAATAAAGACCCGACGTCTTATTTGTGTTGTTAGTATTTACTTTTTGGTATCTCTTAATTCCTGCATTATATAAATTGCAGCTTTTTAAACCCAACCATAATAAGGCAAGAGAATGGATGACTCTGGACGTCATTATAAATTGAGAACTGTAGAAGACGATAGACTTAGCAACTTGCCAGATGATCTAATCCACAAAATACTCTATGATGCTAGCATTAAACATGTTATGGCAACTAGTGTTTTGTCAATGAGGTGGAGGTTTTTTTGGGCGTCGACGCCATATCTCAATTTCTCAACTGAGGAGTTCCCTAATTTGCCTGAATTCTCCAAATTTGTAAACCATGTTTTGTCTCAGCGTAATAATGAATTGCCAGTTTTCTCAGTCAAACTCGCATTTTGTGGAATGTATAGCGAGGAGTTTGTCAAAAGCATTATAGATTATGGATTCTCCCACAATGTCCAACAATTAACTGTTACATTGTTGTTTAAGGATAGGTTTATGATATTCCCTCTTTCTCTTTTCAGTTCTAAGTCTCTCAAGCATCTCACTTTGAATAGTTGTAGTTCTTACCATCTTCATAGACTCGCATCAACTTGGGAGCTCCCAGCTTTAACAACATTGCATCTTAAGAATGTCGGATTGTTTGGCCACGATACCGGACATGAAACTTCTCTTTTCTCTAAGTGTGTGAACTTGAAGATTCTCACCTTACTTAAATGCCATGTGTGGGGACGTGGTTTAAGAATCTGTCATTCTCGACTTTCTGATCTTACACTTATAAATCTCGGATGTAAATGTGATTATATTGATGTGGTTGCACCTCAACTTAAGAATCTCACTATTAAAAACTGCTATGTGAATCCTCGGATCTGTGCCCCTGGCCTTGCTTCATTGATCATACAAGAACGTTTTAGTACTGAGTTAATATCTGAAGATGGTTTCTGTTCCTTGGATAAGGCAGATCTATACCTTACATATTCACGTCTTGCAAATGCTTCTGAAATTCCTGGTCATATTAAACTGCTTCACAATGTCAAATTCCTTACACTTAACATGGAAATCATTCAGGTATATTGTGTATTTTAATTGGCGTTGGCCTTAAATCTTTATAATATGCATATGTCTACAATATTTTCTATCTCATTAAGTAACACCATAAATTAAGATATATTGCCTCCATCTTTACATCTCATCACATATATTTTCCTTCTGTAAAAATTTCTGTAGTGTCTTTCTTCTTGCGTGGAATCAATCTCACATCAACCTTGTCCTTTTACTAACTTAAAGAGCTTAAAAATTTACCCGGGAGATGCATCTTGGTTCGACGATCCAAAGAATAGAGTAACTATGTCTACTCAAGTCATAAACTATTTTCTTGATAGTTCTCCAAGTACCACCTTTACTGTTATCACCAACAAGGTACGTATTTATTAGCATTATAATTTTTTACTTAATATGTACAGTGATATCTCCTCCTAACAACAAGATTAGGCAATTTTAAGTCCACTAGTTTTTTTCTACTCATTTAAACTCTTGTTTTCTCCATGTGCTTGTCATGATCTAGTTTGAAATATATATCATTATATTGACAAACATTATATATATTTTGTTTTGATGATATATATATGGCAGGATATTAGAAGAGAGATGAATTACACATCATCACATAACCTTATGTGTGAATTACTCGAGTTTCTAGAGCAGAAGAAAAATACTATCAGAACCAACAAGGCTCACACCAAATTACACACGACAAACTATTTGCAAGATAGTTCTTCATGTGCCAACTTGACAATAATCTCACTCACGGTAACAATGTCGACAATGACAGATTGACAGTATATATATATATATATATATATATATATATATATATATATATATATATATATATATATATATATATATATATATATATATATATATATATTCTAATCTTTGCCTTGCATCGTGTGTGTGTGTGTGTGTGTGTATATATATTGTACTAAGCATTTGAATCATAGGTAAGTGATAATTTGAAAGTATCCTCAATGTTTATATTTTAACCTTATTAATTATATGAGAAATAATTTCAGGTGCAAATAGACAGACACAACCATGACGAAAATGTGCTGGCCCGGCCTGTTGGAAGGATCTGAATCGGCTTATCGAGTCAATGTTGAGCTAGGGACATTTGAAGGATTGCTCCAGTGATTGGCCAAAGGGATGGGTTTGTTTAATAATTATGGTTATATATGTTGGTGATAAATATTTGTATTCGTTGAAACTTTGCATTGGGTCTGTTGGTGATAAATGTTAGGATTCGATTTTGAACTTTTAATCGTATACAAATCACTAGTTTCAGTTCTAAACAGTAAGTAAACACATGCCACCAGTACAGCATGCAAGCAACTACACATATAAATCAGTGGTGGAGCGAGGAAATGTGATCACGGATGGCCGACGTCAAGCAATAAGGAGGTTTTTGTTGAAGCGCGAAACAAGTCAAGTCGGGTACTTGGGTTTGAATAAAGGCAACAAAAATGCACTATTTTGATGCAATTAACATTTATTATAGTCTAAAATAAACGTAAAACCAAACATACCAAATATCATACAAATTATATTAGAGTGTTTGCCATCAAATGTAATAATATTATCAAAATCATAACATGAACTCATGAATTTGTCCCTAAATATATCCTCTCAAAATATGCAGACTCTATCCGTTTTAAATCTATATATGTATAGTAGTGATAATAAGCCGAAGCTCGTAAGCTAGTTGAGCAAAAGTCACAAAACGTCGTTACTCATTTATGGAATGAACAAATGTTATACATCCAGTATAACTGTCACGGCACACACAACATGTCAGCAAATACAAATGTCAGAGCAGTTTTAACAAAGTATAACTGTCAAAGCACACACAAGAAGTCAACAAATACAAATGTCAGAGCAGTTTTGACAAAATAAAAGAACATGCAACTACTATCGATCAAATCACCTAAAATTAGACATTCAAGCATACGATCAAAACTATAGAATTGCGGCCTCCAAGACTATTTGCTACGTTCCACTGCCGCTCGCAACTGAATGAAACAATCTTTCACCACGGCTACATACCACTACCAGTACCAACGCTCAAATCTGACCTGAAACGTTTATAACAAAGTTCCACTTTTTCCTACAAAATCAAAAGAGAGTCAATCAACAAAAGCCAATTCCAATATTTCGAATACATACAAACGGGCTAGCAAATTTTTTATACTGTATATTGTTACCTTATCGGCTTTGTAGAACAAATCTTCATGACTATCATTATTCCAACCACTCGCTTCTTCAAAACCAACTGATAGAACAAAACCTAAACATAGTTCCCAAGCTTTTACTCCAAGAAACCGTGGATCTGTAATTAAACCATATATGCATATAGATATCATCCATTACCAAAAAAAAGGCCAAAGACAAAAAAGTTATTATAATGCATGTAACCTAACATTTGCCAAATACCAACCTTTAAGAATCTCCAAGATACTAGGTAAGTTGTCAAGCGCCATTCCTAACGAGATCCCCGCCTTTTCACAATAATAACCCAAGAAAGTGAAAGGAGTGAGTGGTGGCCTGATATTTAGCGCTTGATCAAACTCCGTCTTGTTTTTTACTCCAAATCGCTCGTGCAAACTCTGCAACCAAAAAACATATGCATACATGATGTTTAAAGAAATAAGTTGACTTATAAAAAGATGCATGCTTAAGAATATATAATAACTGTATAAGCTAGTTAATATTTATAAGTTATATAATTAATTAATCCTACTCACCTCTCTGTTGACACCAGCATCTTCGACCGTGTTTGATGCGATCTCAATGCAATCAGCAGGCCATTCGGGCTGGATATCATCACTAGCGGACAGAACTCGGTCAAAGTAATGGACCGCCAACCACGTAACCAAAGGGCTCTTTCCAAGTTTCGAGCAACCCTACAGTAGTGCAGTTTGGCTTAGTGTTATTAGAATCAAATCTCGTATAATATAATTAAGCTCAATAAGCTAGCGCACAAGTATATGTTATTATGTCATCCAAATCCAAAAACCATATATGCATGCATGCGCCTTAATAAATTTACATCATAAGCAGCAAGTTGAAAACTTAATATGCTGTTCAGTGAGCTTGAATCTCTAAATTTCACACCAATTTCACATTTCATAAACTTTTATATCTCTTTGCAACTGCTTTATGTAAAAAATTAACCCACTGCACAATCACAAATCTATTGTACTATATATCTCACCAACAAGTAAGGAAAAAACAGAAAAATGTCATGCATATATGTTTCACAAACAACTGAACCATTCTCAGGGTAAATTTGTAATGAGCCAGCTAGCTAGAGTTGCAGTGTAGCTAGTTACAAGATATATAGAGTTAACTTTTATGAGGCATAAATTAGTTATAGAAATTAACCTAGCTTATGTAAACAGACAAATAAAGATCACCAACAGATACAATTCTCCAATAGTATTGACAAAATGATCATGTGTCCCTTTCTATATATGGTAACAAAAGTGGATCCACAAGTTGTGGAAAAGTAAGTATACCAGATAAAAACAACAAAACCAGCTTGCTAGCACTATATGTCCATGCAACATATATCAAACAAATTACGTATACCACCCAAACACCCAATCATATCAAAGCTAATTAATCAAATTAAATACATCATATATTTCCTATTTTCCTACCAAATCACATAAATTCTTGCTTGACCATCACATTTAATTTGCATATATGCATGCAACCAAAAATATGAGACACATATATACAATATACTGAGAATGCATTATTTCAGTGTAACATATACATGCATCTCAAAACATAATTAGTCTTCTAATTCCAAATATTAAACTAGCTTTTCACTCAAATCTTTGATTATACAATATAATTTTATATATATCTGCAAGTTAATCTATAACTATTAATATCTCACTAATTACTTCGTTAATAACAAACAAATTACGCGAATTACTTTTATATAACCATCTGATCATCAATACTTTAATTCTTCAGATAGACATTTAATTTCACGCAAATCTCTAATCACATAATTTTATATATTTTTAACTAAGAGGTTATCATGATTTAATCTCTCGATCAGTAACTAATTAATTGACATGACTAATTAACTTTTTAAAACTAATTAAACGAACAAATTAAGTTTGAAAATTATACCTCCATTATAGACTTGACACAGGTGAGTCTAACTTGTGTTTTCGGACCGGTCTCGACGCTCAACTGGTAGCCATCCTTAACAACCACACCAACAGCCTTCTCATTCTCGTAAAGCTTATCAAAATCAATCTTCACACAATCCGCCTTGACAATCAAATCCGAAAGCTTAACTCCTCCGTGTAGCGACACCGTATCATCCTCCGCGGTCCGATCATACTTCAAGTTCTTAGCCAAACTACTCGCCTCTATATCGTTAACCACCTCACGAACCTCCGGATGAGCATCTCGATCATCTATACCAATATTGACAATTTGCGGCTCCAAAACAACCTCCGGAGCATATCGATCATGAATACGCAGAAAGTCTGTAGACTCATAGCAAGTTAGATCTATTCCGTTGACAATTTGAGGCTCCAAAACGTCCAACGCACTATCGTAAAGAAAGTCAGACGTCTCATAACACGTCAAATCGACGTGGTTGTTTTCCGCCATTGTTATTGTTAATGAGTATGAAAATGTGGTGATTTTGTTAAGTTGTGCAGAATTATTAGCGAAGTGTTGAGAGAAAAATGAAGTGTACTTTGGAGCCCTAACTTTGAAATTAGTTTGAAGTGAAAATATCTAATAACAAACTCTAACTGAATTTGTAGAGGATAGTATCACGTGTGGTGAGGTGTACCGTAAGAACAAAATATGTACGGTAATAAAAAGAGGAGAGAGAGAATCTAGTGAGATACGGTTCACCCTATGGATCGTATGCATGTTGGAAACTAGGGGGAATTAAAGAAGCGCGTATTTGTAAAGCTATTTTAAGAGGACGTTTTTTCTAACTATTTCAACCAATCAGAATTAAGTGTTACTTATGTATCCACTATTTTTAGAATTATTTTCGTAATTTTAATGATTTTCATCAAATCATAATATTTCATTAATAATATTGTAATAACAATTATTTGTTTAAGCATAGCCCTAAAAGCTGTTGTTAGCAAAACCATAAATAAAAATGCACTTTATCTCTTAGCTTAACTTAAATGCAAACAAAATAAAAACTTTATCTTTTGAAAATTTTACTGTTAGAGTTTTTTTATTTTTATTTTTATACTATTAAAATAACCCTAATATTACAAATCTTTTGATGTTTGCACGATTTTATAAAAAACATACATATTGCTCGAAAGTTTATTAAATCTCGTAAAAGTATTTCACTTTGTATCCTTTAACTATTTACAAATAGTCAAATAATATAAAGATGAAAGACATAGTGGTATTTCGGATATATTAGTTAGGGTCGTTTGGTTTATAGGTGGGTCTGAAATAGTATTTGAATTTGGTTTAGGATTTTAATTTGATTTAGTATCTGGAGAGAGAAAATATATTTATAAAATGTATTTTATAATAAAGTTATAATAAAAAAATATCATTTAAGAATTTATATAAACATGGTATGTGAGAGTAGAAAGTGACGGGTCCCACGAGTTTTGCCAAAATGCTCCAAATTAATGTGGAATTAAATTTCATTCCTTCTAGCATTTCTTTTATTAAAAGAATGAACCAAACAATAATTCTTATCACATCAAACTTAAAACCCATTCCAAAGTATTAAACCAAACGCACCCCTAATATATATGTGAATTTACATACATGTAAAAGGGAAACGAGCAATAAATTACGACATTAGCCATTTTTGGATTGCAAAACTAATTTTATTGAAAACAAAATATGTGGCCTTAACATTATTATGCATAACTCGTTGGACTCTGTTTAGGAACTCCACTGCCTCAAGTGCAATAAAACCAAAAGTATCAAACGCGAAAGGAATAAATACATGTTAATTTTCAATGCATGCTTTCTCGTGTTTTGTCACTATGTACGAGGCAGCTTTCACAGCAGCTTGTCCTACTGTAAAACCCGAGCTACACAAACCAACGAGAGGAGAAACCTCAGTTAGATCCAAACATGCATGTTTCCCTCAAAACCATTCAAAAACAAAAACGTCTGTCAGTTTGAGTGTTGATCTTCCATCCAACGGATCAGTCAAAATGTTCAAAGGTGCTTCTTTCTTGGCGGAGATCTTGACACGACTACATACGTCAAAAAGGACGTCCCTAACAACATCGTGTCTATACTTGAATTCCAGGAGCTATTTGCAATGAACTGCATGTTCTCCAAAGTAATCAAAACATGCCTTGCGACAATACTGAGCATATCTCATCAACCGGAAATAAAGAAATCATGAGGCGATACTTAACAATAATACGATATTTCACTTGTGACATATGCTGACCTAGCCTTTTTATAAGGATAGCTAGTAGAACTTCCTGAGTATGTGGTGCCCATAGACACTCAACAAGGCATATTTTATCGTACAAAAGAACTATCAGACCAACAAGGCATATTTTGTTCAAAGAGATTATAATTAATATTTCTTAAATGTCGATCAAAATATATCAAAATTATAGATGGGTCTAGCTGAACTTTTTTTTACATATTGTAGAGTAATTAGTTATTCGTTAAAAAATGCAATTACCTAATGAGTTTAGCAGGTCAATTATTTTTATACTTTTTCATATTTACTAAAAAGAATTGAAAATGACCAAAAACCGTTTAGACCCGGACCCAATCCATCTAGACCCGAACTCGTTAAAGAAGCGCGTATTTCTATAATTTTAATGATTTCCATCCAATAATTATAATTCATTAATTGTAATAACAATCACTTGCTTAAACAGCTGTTGTTAGCAAAACCAATAAATAAAAATGCACCTTATCTCTTTGCTTAACTTAAATGCAAACAAAATAAAAACTTTATCTTTTGAAAATTTTACTATTAGAGATTTTTTATTTTTATTTTTATACTATTAAAATAACCCTAATATTACAAATCTTTAGATGTTTGCACGATTTTATAAAAAACATACATATTGCCTCGAAAGTTTATTAAATCTCGTAAAAGTATTTCACTTTATATCCTTTAACTATTTATTGTTAATTTTCATATCAGAAGATTGTTGAATGCCTGCCATGATTTTAATGATATTTTTTGCACTTGACATCTTTCGTTCCACAAATATCAATGTATCTTCGGCAAATTGTAAGTGTGAAATTGACTCGTCTTATTTAATCTACATAAAATCCGGGAAGGCGTGTTTCGTTAACTATGCATTTGACGAAATTTCGAAAAATGGTTCGGCTAATTATGTAAACAAGGATTTACTGCTTCCGTTTTGCGGCGGGAGTAAATCAATACCATGAGCAAAACTTTGATATGTATTCGCTTATTTGTTTGTAAACTGATATTAAGAAGATGGAGCATTGTAACAAACTTATTTCTTCTTTTATTAGAGTAGGAGATTGCCATCTTCTTATATATCAATTTACAAAGTGAATGGAATGAAATCAATGAATAATAAAGTTGGGGTATTTTAGTCTTTTGATTTTGCGAATGAATTTGCTTCCATTTTCAAATTTCTTGCTTTGCCTTTCTACTTCTTTCTTTCTACTTTTATTAACCAACTAATATACATTTATATAAATAGAAAAGTCCAAAATACTTCCCTGTGGTTTGACTTTTGCTCGCTTTTATATCATCGTCTTTTTTTTTGGCACAAAATCACCTCTCCGTTAGTAAAGTTGGCACAAAACCATCCATCCGTTAGTAATATCAGTCAATGAGGACTAACGATGCAAATTATTTTCCGTTATCTCCTAACAAGATATAAAATATTTGCATCATTAGTCCTCGTTGAGTTAAAATATTTGCATCGTTAGTCCTCATTAACTATAGAGTTAAAATATTTGCATCGTTAATCCTCATTGAGTTAAAATACTTGCATCGTTAGTCCTCATTGACTATAGAGTTAAAATATTTCCATCATTAGTTCTCATTGAGTTAATATATTTGTATCGTTAGTCCTCAATGACTATTCTTACGTTTTTATCCTTTTTCATTCATTTTTCTTATGTTTTCGTCCGTTTTTATCTGTTTTTCTCATGTTTTCATAGGTTTTTATCAGTTTTCACCCGTTTTTATATGCACTCATCCATTTTTCTCATGTTTTTATCTGTTTTTCTCACGTTTTTATCCGTGTTCATACACTTTTATTCATTTATTATTTTCCGTTTTCTTCCGTTTTTCTTATGTTTTTATCCGTTTTCATCAATCTTTATACATATTTTATATATGAAATTGGATAAAAATGTATGAAAATGGATAAAAACGTATGAAAACTTGACATTTGATAAAAATATTTCTGTATCGATTTTAAATAACGATTTTGACCCTTTTCTGGTCCGAATCATCAAAAATGTAGAATATGAAAAATGTTTTACATCAAGATACATGAGATTTTAACATGAAATTGCAAAAACAATGGCTGTTTACTACTAAAACTTAAGTGGTTTTAGATCAAATTCATAACTTATACACTTATAAACTCTTGTAAATCTTATAAGTTATAACTTATAAGATTTACAAGAGTTTATAAGTTTATTAGTTATGAATTTTGTCGAAAACCGCTTAAGTTTTGGTTGTAAACAGCAATTGTTTTGTAATATCAGGTTAAAATCTCACGAGTTTTGATGTAAAACATCATTCCGGATAACTTTTGTGTCTTACACTTTTAATGATTAGGATTAGAAAGGGGTCAAAATCGTTATTTAAAATTGATACAGAAATATTTTTATCAAATATCAAGTTTCTATAAGTTTTTATCCATTTTCATATACTTTTATCCGTTTTCATACATATTATATGTATAAAAACGTATAAAAACGGATAAAAACATAAGAAAAATGGACGAAAACGTAGAATGATAGACGAAAACGAATAATAGTTATGAACACGGATAAAAAAGTATGAAAACAAGAGAAAAATGGATGAAAACGTATAAAAACGGACGAAAACTGATAAAAACCTATGAAAACATGAGAAAACGGACGAAAACGTAAGAAAAACAGACGAAAAAAGATAAAAACGTAAGAATAGTTAATGAGGACTAACAATGCTAATATTTTAACTCAATGAGGACTAACAATGCAAATATTTTAACTCTATAGTTAATGAGGACTAACGATGCAAATATTTTAACTTAATAAGGACTAATGATACAAATATTTTAACTCTATAGTCAATGAGGATTAACGATGCAAATATTTTAACTATTGTTAGGAGATAACGGAAAATGACTGATATTACTAACGAAAGGATGGTTTTGTGCTAACTTTATTAACGAAGGAATGATTTTGTGCCAAAAAAAAAAAAAAAAAAAAAAAAAAAAAAAAAAAAAAACACGATGATGTAAAGACCAAACCACGGGAATATATTTTAAACTTTTCTCTTATATAAATTACATTTACGTATGCCACATTCTAGCTTTTGAAAAGAGAAGTTAGAAATGAACAATAATCACAAAATTAACTTGTTTACCAATACCAACAATACACTTACTTTTGCCAACAATTTCACTCATTTTTACAAACAACTTTTAACTTTTTGTTCATCTTTGTCCTTTTGTCATTGCATACCTATTCTTATTGTAACTTATGTATGAAATTAACTTTATGTTAATCATATTATTAATTTTATTTATGTTCTTACTAATTTTGTTGTATTATTGAAAATTAATACTGATTTTAAAAAGTTATGAAAGTGTATAGTTTCACTTATCAATTATTTTTTATTTAGGTTGTGGGCGTAAAAGACGTTCTTCTAAATAGTAAACCATTTACTCCAATAAAACACAAGATTATACGGAGTACAATGATTTGAAAGACTTAAATTAGGCGACTCAAATTTTATTAGATTTTTCAAGTTTTAGGACTGACTTAGAGACACACACTATACACATGAACAATATGGGGCTATGGGCTACTAATGCATTTCCCAATAATAAGTTAAAATGTCAATCATATCTAAACAAAAATATCATCCCGGCACAACGCACGAGCAATAAATCTAGTTCGGCTCATATCTAAAATACGCTATTTTTACTACATATAAACTGTGTATACCCTTTCTTGAATCTTAAAATTTTGAAATTCTTGAAACTTAAAGAAATAATGCAACTTATTACCATATAAAACTTAAAATTTAAAATTTAATAAACTTTGACTAATTATCATATAAACACCTGTTACCATATATTGATCTAATACAACAACTTATATTCATATTACTACCTAAACATATTCATTACATGAATACAATAAATCAGAATATCATAAACTTCAATATTTCTCATGTGAAAATTAATCTTTTGGTTCGTTAGTAAATATGTTCAAAATTTTCGAGTAATGCAGCGTACTTGTAATATGGCACATGGCATTCGAAATCAACGGGACGACCCTGATCAAAGGTCAAACCAAAATCACAATTTCATTATATAATTAGTTGTCGCTATAAAACATCGTTTTGCACTAGTATTCACATGCTGGTTTTGAATTTTGATGGTACAAGTCCTTTCAATAAATAAGTGTGTGTAATATTAAACGCAAGCACCATATTGGGCCTAGCCCAATTTACAATGTCCATATTACTTATCGCCTTGTATATATATTTATATTTTGTCGCCTTTGAAACCACACTTAATCCCTTTGACATTCCCAGGTTTCGTCCAGAACACAATTGTAACTTGTAAGTATTCTAATAAACATAATGAAAGTCTTAATCTATTTGTTCGTGATGTATTTGCTGATATATATTTATTATAATACAAGCCTTAATCCAATCATTGTGCACGATTAATGCGTCTGAAACTAATACAACATAATTTTGGTATACAGTATTACAGTACAATATAATATAACTTGCTGTGTTTAGAATAAACTATGAATCAGAACTCACCAATGCAACTAACCAAAAAGATCAAACAATAGTTTCATAGAGGTGCACCCGGTAAGTCGATTAGGATTATTTTTGTTATAGAACATGTAAGCTTTAGCAAAAATTAATGAGAGTTGATAAAGTGTGAGGATGTAATAGTTGTTTTATGGTAGGAAACTACAACTCAGCAATTCAGCATGATCAATTAATAAATAGCTTCACTGGATTAGTTAAGATCCCGCCTTCTGTAAGAATAGCTATGGTGCCATTTATATAGGTATTCCAATAGAAAGAAAAAGTAATAGCGATCCAACGTCTTATTTTTGTCATTTTTAGTATCTCTTGATTCTTGCATTATATAAATTGCAGCTTTTTGGAGCCAACAAGAATAAGGCAATAGAATGGATGACTCTGGACATTATAATATGAGAAATGTAGAAGACGATAGACTAAGCAACTTGCCAGATGATATAATCCACAAAATACTCTCTGATGCTAGCATTAAACATGTTATGGCAACTAGTGTTTTGTCAACGAGGTGGAGGTTTTTATGGGCGTCGACGCCATATCTCAATTTCTCAACTGAGGAGTTCCCTAATTTGCCTGAATTCTCCAAATTTGTAAACCATGTTTTGTCTCAGCGTAATAATCAGTTGCCAGTGTTCTCAGTCAAACTCGCATTTAGTGAAATGGTTAGCAAGGAGCTTGTAAAAAGCATTATGGATTATGGATTCTCCCACAATGTCCAACAATTGGCTGTTACAATGTTGCTTACGGAAAGTATTATTACAGATTTCCCTCTTTCTCTATTTAATTCCAAGTCTCTCAAACATCTCACCTTATATGGACGTAATTATTGCCATGCTCATGATAGACTCACATCAACGTGGGAGCTCCCAGCTTTAACAACATTGCATCTTAATAATGTCGAATTGTTTGGTTACGAGACTGGACAAGAAACTTCTCTTTTCTCTAACTGTGTGAACTTGAAGAATCTCACCTTACTTGACTGCTATGTGTGGGGACGTGGGTTAAGAATTTGTCATTCTCAACTCTCTGATCTTACACTTGTAAATCTCGAATGTAAATGGAATAATTGTTATAGTGTGGTTGCACCTCAACTTAAGAATCTCACTCTTATAAACTACACTGTGATGAATCCTTGGATCTATGCTCCTGGCCTTGCTTCATTGATCATTAAGCAGTATGGTTATAGTTGTGAGTTAATATCTAAAGATGGTTTCCCTGCTTTAGATAAGGCGGATATGAACATGTTTTATCCACTTATATCAAATGCTTCTAAAATTCTTCTTCAAATTCAACTGCTCCACAATGTCAAATTCCTTACACTTAACTTGGAAATCATTCAGGTATCAGTCATTGGTTTTAGTCTTTAATATTTATAAAACGCATTTAGAAATTTTTCTAGCTAAGTAGCACCCCACAAAGATACGTTGCATACATTTTTGACGTCATGATAATTTCCTTCTGTAATATTTTCTGTAGTGTCTTTCTTCTTGCGTGGAACTGATCTCACATCAACCTTGTCCTTTTGCTAACTTAAAGAGCTTAAAGATTTACCCGCGAGATGCATCTTGGTTCAACAACCCAAAGAATAAAGTAACTATGTCTACTCAAGTCATAAACTATTTTCTTGATAGTTCTCCAAGTACCACCTTTACTGTTATCTCCAACAAGGTATATATTAGCATTATAAATTTTTACACTAAGGTTAATCTTTACAGTGATATCTCCTCCTAACAATAAGATTTTGCAATTTCAAGTCCACTAGTTTTTTTTCCCTAATTTGAACTCTTGTTTTTTCCATGTGCTTGTCATGATCTAGTTTGGAATATATATATATATCATTATATTGAGTATATTGACAAACATTATATATTATTTTGATGATATATGGCAGGAAATTAGAAGAAAGATGAGTTACACAGCATCACATAACCTTATGTGTGAATTGCTTGAGTTTCTAGAGCAGAAAAATACTAATATCAGAACGAACAAGGCTCACGTCAAACACAAAACAAACTATTTGCAAGATAATTCTTCAAGTGCCAAGTTGACTGATAATTTGAAAGTAGTATCCTAAATTTTGTATGTTTATCTTATCATATGAGACATAATTTCAGGTGCTAATAGACAGACACCAACATGATGAAAATGTGCTGGCTCGGCCTGTTGGAATGATCTGAATTGGCTCATCGAGTCAATGTTGAGGGACAATATTTGAAGGATTGCTCGCAGTGATTGGCCAAACTAAGGGATCAGTTTGTTTAGATAATCAGTTTGTTAGTACTCGGTGAAACTTTGCAGTGTTTCAATTACATTGAGTAATGGTGAATCCAGATTTGTTAGCTTAAATGGTCAAAACAATTTTGTAGGTAAAGTATTTACTTTTTTAATTCGGTTTTGAACTTTTATATACTCGTATACAAAATCACTAATTTCAGCTCTAAAACAGTAAACACAATACTGCATGCAACTACGTACTAGGAAATCACATTTAAAACAAATATATCGATCTCTACGTGCCACCACCGCACCAGAACTATACGCTACACATACAACGACCACCAACGCTCAATCCGACTTCAGATGTTTGAAACAGAGTTCCACATTTTCCTAAGATTTGTACAACATTTTTTTTTGCCATCCACCACTAAATTATGCATAGCGGTGTTGTACTGTATGCATCACTGGTGTGATTTAGTGGTGTATTGTCAAAATAAAATGGTGCACAAATCATTTCCCTTTCGTAAAAAGCAAACAAAATAAAAAGACAATCAATCAACCAACAAGCGAATTCCAATATTTCGAATAAATACATACGCGCTAGCAAACTTTTTATTAATTGTTACCTTGATCCGCTTTGTAGAACAAATCTTCATGAATATCATTCCATCCACTCTCTTCAAAAGCAACTGATAGAACAAAAACTAAGCAAGACCAGAAACAGAAAGTTGTTATTATATATAATTTATAATGCATATAACATAACATTTGAAACTCAAATATCAACCTGTAAGTGTCTTCAAGCTAAGATACTAGGTAACTATTGGTTGTGCTCAAGTCTAATCCGTAACTATATGGCCAAAGATACGTGAGCCTATCGAGGGCAAGCATGTATACACCGAGGGAATGTTTATCAATGTAATTAATGTATTTATTGTATATATATTAATTATATTAATATGATTCACGAAATGATTAATGGCCGTTAGTTAAACCGTTAGACGACTTAACTAACTACAGTATTAGACTTAATAAATAATAAGTAAAGGACTTGATTGTTTGTTACACACTCCAACCGATTGAAAGATGAAGGGGGAGAGTGTAGGTCTGGCAAACATGGAAGGGTGGAGGGTGTTTGAGTTCGACTTGGACTCCAAGTCAAGATAAGGCAATATAATGAATCCCTTGGTTCATTATTTGCATCTCTTCATGACCTAAACCTAAGAGAGCAGGGAGTGGTAACACGAATTAACACCAACACCAATGCCACGTCAGCGCCACATCACTTTAACACCAAATAAAATAACACCAAAACTAACAGGAAATAATAACACCATTTTCAGGGACCCACCTTTTTTTAAAATAACAATTTACAAATTCTACCATCAACAATTTTATTCATTAAACATTCAAACACTTCATTTATAAAATTAAACATTACAATACGAAATAAAAAACATTACATTAAACAAAACGACATAAAAAAAATTACGAAATAAAATACGAAATGAAAAATACGATAAGTAAATAACTAAAACTGTTCGTCATCTACTTCTATAAACTCCTCACGTTCACGCTAAATATGCTCTATAAGCTGCTGTTGGAGATTAAGATGAACATCTTTGTCACGTAATTCCTTATTCCTTCGACGACGCACATCACATGTGTCAATCCATCTGTCTTGCATGTGTCTAGCCGAATTCCTAAACAATGCTCTGTACTCACTTAGAGCAAACTTTTGGTCTTTTAAAATCATGTTATGCAATATGATGCAAGAATACATGATTCTACGTATCTTGGAAACCTCGTAAGCTCGTGCTGGTTGTTGTATTATTCCCCATCGTCATTGGAGAACACCGAAAGCACGTTCAACATCCTTTCTTGGATATAAGATGGTTATATTTTATGTGTTGCAAAAGTGTTAGAATACCCAATCTATGTATAAGGTTTAAAAAAAAATTGCAAAACTTTTTACAAAATATAGCCGTTGTAAACGACATTTTTTTTAATATACCTTTCAAGCTTGTAACGCGCGTTACTATGGTAACGTAATTGGAAACGCAGCGCAACAACGCCAGCAATGGGGGAGTGGGTATAACGCAGCAAAGGCGTTAAAGAGGTGCCACATAGGCTATAACGCGATTCAGGCGTTATTACTCCCTCCCCTCTAAAAGAAAACACACCTCCTCTTCCCCTTGTCTAATAGTCGATCGGCCATACCCCAAAACAAGAGGGTATTGACCGAATTCAAGAACCAAAAGCAAGAGTGCTTCGTTTGTTCGTACGTGATTCAAGTACTAGAATCCTAACATTCTACCGTGACGTGTAGTTTGCGCTTTCCATAGAGGTGACTTGTTTTAGTCACTATAAGGGTTTCGAGTGAGATCAAGATCAAGAATAAGATTGAGCATTAGTAATTCAAGTGATAAGAGGTTAGTAATATTATGTGCTTATATGTGTTAATTCATATGCATCAAACAAGATCCCTTTGGACATCATTCCACAGCGTATACTCGATATTAATGGGTAATATGATTATGAAATCCCAATAGTTGCATCACGAGTCATCGTTGGGTGTTACGTGTTACACTAAAAAACGTTAAAAATGACCTAAAATGCTTCTTTCACATGTTTTCTTTGAAGTATTTTTAAACATCCATATGGATTATTTTTTGTGAAAAACCAACCCTTAGGGTCTATAAAATTTAGTAGAAGAAAATCCTAGGTCATAACGATGTGTTTTTACGTGTTCTAAAATCATTGTTTTTTACTCATTTAAACATATATTACTTGGTTATTTGATTCTCATGACAACTACATGCATACTTGTCATGAATAATATGTAAACATCTTGTACTTAACATATAATTAATGAGTTAATTGGTTAGACGAACTAAAATGCTAAATAACGTGATACTTGACACTTGCGTGATTTACTTTTTGTTTGCTGATATTATGACCTAGTTGCACTTAAAAATTAATTCTCGTAACACGTCAAATCGATGTCGTTTTCCGCATTGTTATAATCGATGTGATGATTTCAATTCATTAAGTTTGTATAGAAAGTATATTAGTAAAGTGTTGGGAGAGAAAAGTGAAGTGTAGTTTGATGCAAATGGTGCCCTAATTGTAAAGTGAATATTTATGCATGTAAGAGAAATATCTAACAACCCAAAATATCTAAATGACAAACTCTAACAATATGTATGTAGATGATAGTATCCCGTGTGATGGGGTAGATTGTATGATGGAAAGCTACTTTTAAACTTTAAAGAAGCATGTATCATTGACTCAATATTTTAGGCATTTAAATTCAAGAAATTTGTGTTTTGCCCAAATGAAATAGGTGCAAACACTTATAAAAATCTGGTGTATATATAGGATGTAAGTTCTATGCTAAATCCAACATGACCATCGTACACCGGAGAGAAAGGGAAACTGACATATTTGCTCAATAATATAAGTCTATTGATCATACAAGAGATTGTGGATTTAACTTTCACTTAAATGTAATGTAAACTAGTTATATAGCATAGTAAGTGCGTAAAATCGTGGTGAAATATGGTTTTGTACGTTAATTTGTTACATTGGCGGATTATGGATGGCAAGGGCTAACAATTTTCAGCGTACATGCTTAGCATCTTAATTGCGATTATGAAAAAAAGTCGTCCCCTTGGCTCGATGCATGTAACATCGACATTGTTAACCACATGAACCTCCGTAGCATCTTAATCATGAATACGAAGGAAATCCCTCGGCTCGTAGCATGTAACATCTATTCCATTAACCATATGCGCCTCCCAAACATCCAAAGCACTATCATAAAGAAAATCCGAAGACTCGTAACACGTCAAATCGATGTCGTTTTCCACCATTGTTATAATTGTTGTGATGATTTTCAATTCGTTAACTTATTGTTAATGCATTAACGATGGTTTCCACTATGAAGACATTAATTCCAGAACTAAGGGATGATGGGTAGGAATCACTTCTAGATAAAGTTGTTAGTTTTTGTGGTAAATATAACACTATTGTTCTTGATATCAATGCGACTTACAGAGATATAGTTAGTCATGTCGCAAGAAAGATGATGTGACAGTCGAGCATCATTATCGGGTTGATGTGTTTATTGTCGCTATCAATAGTCAGTTGCAAGAGCTAAACAATAGATTTAGTGAGTCTATTTGAGAGCTTCTTCGTCTTAGTGCTACGTTGGCTCCAAGGAAATCTTTCAATAGTGATGACATATGTAAATTGGTGACGAAGTATTATCTTTTAGATTTTACCGAACAAGATAAGATTGAGTTAAAACTTGAGTTACAACATTATGAGCTGGATAATGATCCGAGATTGAAGAATGTTACATCATTGTCAAAGTTGTGTAAAGGGTTGCAAGAAGCTAATAAGTCAGAAACTTATCCTCTTATTGACAAATTGTTTCGTCTTATATTAACTCTTTCTGTTTCAACTGCAACATCTGAAAGAGCCTTTTCAAAAATGAAACTTGTGAAAACAAGACTTCGTAGTACAATGAGTGATGGCTTTCTTAAATGTAGCTTGATTATGAAAAAGAGATTTGTTTGTACCCTTTGTAATAATAACACAATTGATTATCTTTACTCCAAAACAAAGACTTGTCCAAATGAAAAAAATGCAAGGTATTGTTACTTTTTCTCTTTTAATTTCTTATTTATCGTTAACATAAAGTTTGTGTTTTAATATATAGAATATTTTATTTTTTTGCAGGTTAGTTCGTGAGAAAAAGGATTAGGACCAAATGCTACCCGCTAAGTTGCTAACGATCATTAAAATTCTTACCAAGAAGGCTTTATATTAGTGTAAAATACGGTTGTTGTTTTTTTTTGACATTCGGCTCTTCATTTATTTTTCATGCTTTGATATATTGTTTCGAATTATCGTTATCATTCTAAATTCTAAAATTTTCTTTCGACCCTCCTTAACTTCATGAAATGATCATAGCTTCGCCCCTGTCGTCAAGAACTTGTTTCTACAAGCTTATTGTGTGGTTTTGGTGTTAGTTATGGTAGCCTTGCTTCCAACACTTAATAATCTAGATGACCGATGAAAAAGTTTCAAGAAAAAGCAAGTAAACAAAAGAAATATTTTGTACTAATTCAAAGGCTTTACAAGGAACAATAGAAAAATGAGTTAATGTATGCTATACTAATTCAGGCATCTCCTTATAACTAACCTATATCATGTGTATAATATTCTATATTATTTTTGAGTAAACTCATTAAAAGCTTTTGAGAATGTTTCTATAATTTTGACAAAAACATCATTCCCATTGAAAGTTCACTCCAGTAAAACTAGTGATCTTTTTGGTTACTTGCGTTTGTGGATGCAATTGAAAGTTCATTCCAAATAATATAGGTTATATAGTATATTAGTTATAATGCTCGTTTGCGCATGAGAATTTTATGTTTTAATATTTAATATTTTGAGTAAAAAAGTTTTTACATACTGTACATAATTATACCCGTGCATGCATTGTGTTTTACCTTCAATTTTTAAATGTATATTAATAGTGGATACTATGAGTTTAAAGCTAATTGCATAAAAATATAGTTTTAATGTATGTTAATAGTGGATACTATGAGTTTAAAGCTAATTGATTTTAAATATTAACAAAAGCCACCAGGCTTTAACTATTAATTGATTAATAGAGTCAGAGGACAAAAGTCAATAATAGTCCCTCTAATTGTAAATACATTGCAAAAAATATCCCTGCAACATCTTGTTGTTTACATGCGATTGCAAAAATAGTCCTTTCATTATATCCAGAGACTGTTAGTGCAACGGAATATTACATACAGATCCTCTGGTTTTCTTGCGTTGCAAAATAGTATCAACCAATTGCGAAAATTATCCCTATCATTACTTGCGATTACACGAATAGTCTCTAGATAACCTCACGTCCAGCAACGGAGAGAGTGAAAAAATCGTTATTGTATGCAATTTTGTGTGTGTGCATGTGTGTGTAATAGTTGTAGCGGATGTGCAAAAAGCTAAACTTTATATTACCAATAATAACTCAACTAATATAGTTACCAAGTGACCACCTAGTGTTTTAAGTTCACAAAAATAAAATTATCTCTTATACGAGACAAAACTACATATTAAAGATTATATATATATATTTTTTTTGATAAAGGGCATTCCACCCGGTAAATTATATTACACAAAAAAAAAAAACGTTTAAGTACAATAAAATGTGGCTGAAGTACCATATTAACCTCAAGCAACACTTGAACAACCAACTAAAACGCTTGTGACAGGCCACTAAGCGTTAAAACAATAAATAAATACAATAACCAATACACCAACCGGAAATAACCATCTAATGACACATGAATGACCACATATATCCGCCCATCTCTTCGAGGGAGATTGATGAACCAGATGAGCCTGCCTCCTTAAAAACCCTTTCCAAGTAAAAACCCAGAGGGAAAACCTTGGAGTAGGGAAAAAGAGTACAACACTCACCCGAATCTCCAACGAACACCAACTACCGCCAAAAGCAACAACCAAGGATTCAAGACCAGCCTCACGCTCCCAAACCAAGAAAGCATCATCAAGAATTGAACTCGCCATTTAAGAATGCATAAGAGTCATAGGCAGCCGCCAAACACGCAATAGGTCAAGCACATTCACCCTCCTTTTGAAACGACAAGTAAGAAGCTTCAAACGCACCGTTGATTTAATGACTTCAATCAATTGACTTTCAGACCGACGTTGCTGCTTGAAAATCCTGTTGTTCCTTTCTTGCCAAATAAAATAAGAAGTCGCCGCAAACAAAAGCTTAGAAACAACACTTCTCACATACCGAGATTGTCACACCCTCGCCGAAGGCGGAAACACGAGGTGCAACGAAATCGATATACATCACCAAAGAGAAATAAGACAATACCATAATTTACATTAAGGAAAAGTATAACATTACAACATTGTTATTGCCGACATTGGCAATTTAAGACATAAGTTTAGTTTCCAAAAGATGGTATTTTAGTACATAATGAATAGTAGTGACATGTGAAAACTTCATTATGCAAGACCTTGATGACAAGCTTACTGACGATCACCTGAAATGCATGAGAGAAAACGGGTCAACTATGAAAATAGTTGGTGAGTACAAACGTTTTATATAATAAGAAAACCGTTTGAAAAAGTTCGCCAGGCAAAGGCATTGTAAATCCACTCAGTTCCAAGTCCCGCCATAAGAGACTTGTAACATGTGTGTTTACAACCCACTGCCAAAAGTTATATGTCTGATAGTCAAGCACATGTGGTCAATATAGTTCACAATATGGGTACATAGTATATAATAAAGTATGTGGCAAGGCTCCTAAAATAAATAATATGCGTTCCGTAGACAGGGGAACGAGAGGTTGGCCGACCTCTAATAGCGCTATCCATACTACCTACTGCTCCACACAAGGAAGCCGTACGAACGGTACGTATAAACTGGAGTGCGAACGACAAACCAGTCGGAGACTAACAATTGCGGATGTACGAACAGTACATCATTCACAAACTATTATATATTATAAGTCAAAGCTACTCCGTAGACAGGGGAGATTTTATATTGTTGCTCCGTAGACAGGGGAGACTTTAGGTCATAGTACGTACGGTACATTATGTTCAAAAGTTTGAGTCAAGTTCAAGAGTTCAAACAAGATATAAGGTCAAAACAAATTAAAAGAGTTCATAATAGTCAAAGGGTTCAAAATCAAGTCAAAATGGTTCAAAGTATATATCTTACGGTTCAAAACAAAGTTCAAAGAGTTCAATTAATAATTCATGCATCCACCCCAAAACGATTAAATAGTTAGAAAAAAGGGGTTCGTGAATATTCACCTGATATAAGCGATATGATAACAAAAGGTATGAACTAAAGTAAGGCGCGCACTCTATCCGCAACTTTGAAATATAAGGTGATTAGATGATGAAAAACCTTGTGATTATTGAGTTTATATTTCAAAACTCTTAATTAGAATGATGAAATGAACAACTTTTATGCTTTGATCTTTGAAAATCAATGGATTTTGGTCATGGATTGAATTTGGGTCGTGGCTTTTGAGATGAGGAAGAAGAGAAATGGGTTTTTGATACTTGATGAGTATATGAGAAGATAACTAGATATTTTGTAGTGTTTAATTAGTTTAGTTATAATCGGGTACCGGGTTTGCTAGAAATAAATTTTAACGAAGTTAACCGGGACTTAATAAAGTTATAAAAATGTTAAAAATATGTTGGGTACAAGTATTGAGTGTTCGGGTGATTATTGTTTAGTTTTCACGAAAACCGTCGTAATTTTAATAAACTTACGATATAAATAAAATAAATTTCCAAAATGTTGGGTAAATGAATTTTATAACTTTTATGAGGTTATAAGGGATATAAAAATATGTTGGGACCATAGTGGGAATATTTAGATATATTCGTCGTATTTATTAATCGCGTGTTAACGTTTAATTATAAATACTTATACGTAAAACGTTAAATATACTAAATATATTAATTTGAAAATCCTAAGAGTGGTATAACATGTAAATGACATTATGATGATATACAGACTATTCTAGTCCGTATGAGAGGTCCTTACTGATAATGCACGTGAATAGTAGAATTTCTTCCGGAATGAATAGTGTTATGTGAATAGTAAAATTTTCAAATGTTTCTCAGAATATCAAACGGACATAAAAAACGATGAATAGTAAAATGATGAATAGGGTTTTGATGAATAGTAATCGATGAATAGTGAATTTTCAAAGTTTGGGAATAAACGTAGACGTGGAAAATATCGGGTTGTTACATTCTACCAACCTTAAAAGGAATCTCGTCCTCGAGATTCAATTTGTCCATTCTATAGGTGTATGTGCTCGCGGTTAAATTTGATGAAGCAACTAAGGTCGAAAACGCTAGGTCTCGGATTATATCAATGTCGTGAACTTGAGAAGAAATAAAAATAAGTTATGCACTCAAGATTAAGAAGTAAGGAGGTTGTTCAAAAGAATGTACCCGGCATGTTGTCCTGATTCTGTGGGGTTAAGTGATTCCCTAGGAAGTAAGCTCGGCCACGTGCAGGGGGAATTTCAATATTCTGATCTTGGGGGCCTTCAGTTGCCGCCGCCAGGTTTGGACGATTCTGTCCTTGGTTTCCATTTCCATTTCGGCAATTCCGACTAAGATGACCTGTCCGTTTGCAGTTGATGCACCTTGGGCATTCTCCTGAGTGGTGAAGGTTACATCGGGTACATTTACTTATCCTCTGCGCTCCTGATTTGTTGCTCCATAGTTTCCAACTACCCGCTGCCTCTTGTCCTGTTGGTTTTGATCACGGTTTCTTTGCTGATCTTCCTGTCTCTTTCGTCCTCCATCGTTTCCTTTTGTTAGTTCACCAGACCTGATCACATCATTTGTTAAGCTATATGCCATGCCCACAGCAGCTTGCAGAGTGGTTGGTTTGGATGAAGTGACATCCCTCCTGATTTCATGGAACAATCCCCAAACATATCGATCGACCAGCTTCTCCACAGTGGAGACCATATGAGGAACCATCCCAGTCAGCTCGTGGAAACGGGCCGTGTATTTGTCAACATCTACTCCTACCATCAAGTGGTTCCAAAATTCTGCTTCTAGCTTCTGCACTTCATCCTTTCTGCAGTACTCGTCAGTTAGTAATTTCTTGAATGTTTCCCAAGATAATCCATTTGCAGCTTCCCTTCCTCTGGTCTGTAGCTGGTTGTTCCACCAAGTCAATGCTCGACCCTGGAGTAGACCCGCAGAGAATTCAACCTTATCCCCTTCAGCACATTTCGTGATACTGAGTTTTGACTCCACATTCTCGAACCATGATAGCAGTCCAATGGCACCCTCAGTGCCATAAAATTCCATTGGCTTGCACGTCATGAAAGTCTTATAGTTGCATCCTTGACCGTTGTTCGAGGCACCTGCTCCATTATTAGTCCGTCCAGCATCAATGTGCGCAACAATCTGAGTGAGGAGGTCTGCTAATCCAGCAGCAGTGTCATTCGGAGTGTTCATTGCGGCCATGTCTCTGCGATAGACCAAAAAATAGTTGGTTGAGTGAGCAACACATGAATGATGACGGAGGATGTACGGGACAATAACAGTCGTGACATGGAGATCGCAAAACGATGGAAACAAAGGCATGCTTAATCTAACGGGGCGTAAGGTAGCAAGGAGAAAGTATATACATGAAGGCATATATAAGGTATGGTAACAGAAACTGAAACATATAAACAGGTTATGCATACCCACCCGACCAATGCAACTTCAGGTGACCAGACTCTCTAGACCCGACCAAACGTGATCTTTGACTACTACTCCCTTCATCGCATGATTCTTCCTGAATTATACATAGGTGATCAGGCTATGCATACTTGAGGATTAATAATGCAATGCTAAGACTAGTCGACTCGTATCATTTTTGGTATTTAAGAAAAATGTTACTTTGGTTATAGTTGCGATTTTTATTTTAGAAAAATCGGCATTCTCTATAACCTCTGGCTCTGATGCCAATATGTCACACCCTCGCCGAAGGCGGAAACACGAGGTGCAACGAAATCGATATACATCACCAAAGAGAAATAAGACAATACCATAATTTACATTAAGGAAAAGTATAACATTACAACATTGTTATTGCCGACATTGGCAATTTAAGACATAAGTTTAGTTTCCAAAAGATGGTATTTTAGTACATAATGAATAGTAGTGACATGTGAAAACTTCATTATGCAAGACCTTGATGACAAGCTTACTGACGATCACCTGAAATGCATGAGAGAAAACGAGTCAACTATGAAAATAGTTGGTGAGTACAAACGTTTTATATAATAAGAAAACCGTTTGAAAAAGTTCGCCAGGCAAAAGCATTGTAAATCCACTCAGTTCCAAGTCCCGCCATAAGAGACTTGTAACCTGTGTGTTTACAACCCACTGCCAAAAGTTATATGTCTGATAGTCAAGCACATGTGGTCAATATAGTTCACAATATGGGTACATAGTATATAATAAAGTATGTGGCAAGGCTCCTAAAATAAATAATATGCGTTCCGTAGACAGGGGAACGAGAGGTTGGCCGACCTCTAATAGCGCTATCCATACTACCTACTGCTCCACACAAGGAAGTCGTATGAACGGTACGTATAAACTGGAGTGCGAACGGCAAACCAGTCGGAGACTAACAATTGCGGATGTACGAACAGTACATCATTCACAAACTATTATATATTATAAGTCAAAGCTACTCCGTAGACAGGGGAGATTTTATATTGTTGCTCCGTAGACAGGGGAGACTTTAGGTCATAGTACGTACGGTACATTATGTTCAAAAGTTTGAGTCAAGTTCAAGAGTTCAAACAAGATATAAGGTCAAAACAAATTAAAAGAGTTCATAATAGTCAAAGGGTTCAAAATCAAGTCAAAATGGTTCAAAGTATATATCTTACGGTTCAAAACAAAGTTCAAAGAGTTCAATTAATAATTCATGCATCCACCCCAAAACAATTAAATAGTTAGAAAAAGGGGTTCGTGAATACTCACCTGATATAAGCGATATGATAACAAAAGGTATGAACTAAAGTAAGGCGCGCACTCTATCCGCAACTTTGAAATATAAGGTGATTAGATGATGAAAAACCTTGTGATTCTTGAGTTTATATTTCAAAACTCTTAATTAGAATGATGAAATGAACAACTTTTATGCTTTGATCTTTGAAAATCAATGGATTTTGGTCATGGATTGAATTTGGGTCGTGGCTTTTGAGATGAGGAAGAAGAGAAATGGGTTTTTGATACTTCATGAGTATATGAGAATATAACTAGATATTTTGTAGTGTTTAATTAGTTTAGTTATAATCAGGTACCGGGTTTGCTAGAAATAAATTTTAACGAAGTTAACCGGGACTTAATAAAGTTATAAAAATGTTAAAAATATGTTGGGTACAAGTATTGAGTGTTCGGGTGATTATTGTTTAGTTTTCACGAAAACCGTCGTAATTTTAATAAACTTACGATATAAATAAAATAAATTTCCAAAATGTTAGGTAAATGAATTTTATAACTTTTATGAGGTTATAAGGGATATAAAAATATGTTGGGACCATAGTGGGAATATTTAGATATATTCGTCGTATTTATTAATCGCTTGTTAACGTTTAATTATAAATACTTATACGTAAAACGTTAAATATACTAAATATATTAATTTGAAAATCCTAAGAGTGGTATAGCATGTAAATGACATTATGATGATATGCAGACTATTCTAGTCCGTATGAGAGGTCCTTACTGATAATGCACGTGAATAGTGGAATTTTTTCCGGAATGAATAGTGTTATGTGAATAGTAAAATTTTTAAATGTTTCTCAGAATATCAAACGGACATAAAAAACGATGAATAGTAAAATGATGAATAGTATTTTGATGAATAGTAATCGATGAATAGTGAATTTTCAAAGTTTGGGAATAAACGTAGACGTGAAAAATATCGGGTTGTTACAGAGATGTAGATATAGGAATCAAGTGATGTACCACATCCTCTAAAATAGAAGGAATATCCGTAAGACCAGCAAACACCTTCAAAGAGTCCCAAACCTGAAAAGAAAACAAACACTCAAAGAAAAGATGATTATGAGAATCTGGTTGAGTGTTGCATAAAGGGCACACAAGGGCGTCTCTCGTGGGATCATTAGAGCGAATCATATCCTGAGTACGAAGCCTCCTTCTCAAAACCAGCCACAAATGAAAGGCATGCCTCGGGATACGATGCGTAAACCAAACATGATGAAACCAATCAACAACCTGACCACGTGGCCGAATACAATCCCAAAAAGAAGAGACAGAGAAAGACTTAACATGACCATCACCCGTCTTCCAAACTAAACGATCATCCATATCATCATTTAAAGTAGGAACTGAAATTGATGTAAGCATTGGATACCGATCTCCCCACCTAGTCGGCCAAGCCCAAGAATCCTCCAAAATAATGTCCCGAACCAAAGAATTTGAAGAAAAACCAGCCCGATAAATATCCCTCGAAGACACAATAAGAGAAAGAGGACCAACCGAACACCACTTATCAAACCAAGCTGAAGCCTTCAAACCATTCCCAATATTATACCAAAAAAATTGCCTAACAAGAGGCCTAATATGAAGAATCTTCCGCCAACTCCAAGACAGATTACCACGACATGGAACATCCCAAAAGTTTCGACCACGCAGCCTATATGTATGAATCCATTTCACCCATAAAGAATCCATAGAATTGAACAAACGCCAAATATGATCAGCAATTAGAGCCGTATTAAAGATTATATTAGTAGCTCCATTATACTATTACTTTGTTAATAAGAAATCAAACGACGTAGTTAAGTATTTTTTGGGAGGGTTGTTGTACGGTTGCGTGGTTGTATTAGATGAGTGGGGGAAAGAGAGTGTGTGAGCTAGGACAGAAGAAAATGATGTGGGTTAAGAAGAGAAGAGTAGTTGTATTAAATTTTACAATTTGGTATAAAAGTATCAACTAATACATTTTGAGTACATGTGTATTTTAGATTTTTTTGTATTTAAATAAACAAAAACGAATTTATAATTATTTATGGCCAAATTAGGAAACACTTGAGTCTCTTTTATTTATTTATTTAATTTAATTTAATTTAATTTAATTTTTGTTTTTAAAAAAAATATAATTCAATTATTACCAAATAAAAAAAGTTTCAAAACTGTCAAAGGTTTTCCTTTATTATATAAAAGATTTGTGTTAGGTTCTTTTACAATAATAAGTAAGAAATGTCAATGCATAACTTACTCTATAACATTTTCGACATGGATTAAGTTTTTGAAGTTAATTTCAAAATGACTGGTTACGTTGTCTTATGTAAATGAGAGCAAAAGAGAGCGATCATCATAATATAATTTACTTTGATTTGAAATAATCATCAATAATTAATCAAGTTTAACTCAAAATGCAGATTCTAAAAAAATATGTTATATAACTTTGTGACTTTAATCATGCAAATTGATTGGATAGAATAACGATGTTTTCCTGTTTAACATGTTAAACAACAAGAAAAAGGGTTGAAACGTAAGTTATATGTGAGTGTATATAGGGGTGATTTGTCATTTTAAAAAATTTAATACATGTTTTTCTATATTTCATTATTGATTTTCTTTTTCTAATCATCTTTTACAATGTGTTGAACAAAAAAACATCTAAAGATATCCAAACCAACTCCATTAGCCCAGCCCATTAGCCAAATCCACTAGACACATATATAACAAATTAAGATCATGAACCTTATTGGAGACCGGGGAGGCCGTGCTTTAAGGTTTTACTTATATCTGCTTAACGAAAATACAACTTTAGCCGTCTTAAATTAATTGATATAGCACTTTACCTTTTCAATAATTTCACTCAAGTTTCGTCTAAGATTAAGATTGAAATCTTCTAATGTTGTTCACTTGTTTGTAACACTATAGATTATGTTGACCAATTAGAAGATGATTAAACTAAAATATAAATCCACATTTACTTAAAGTTAAAGGCCTACTTGTTAACATGAGAGGATCAAATCAGATGGTCGGTCATTTTGAACATTATTTTCACATATCTCGTTGAAATCTTTACCAACAGCTAAAATTATCATAAAAGCTTCAAGTGATAACGGCACCTTATTTTATACTTTATATCTATATCTATGTCTTGATATACTTGCACGATTTAATTTCGGGCAAATGTTTTTATGACATTCGATGGGACAATTATCCAACTTACTCCAGCTGGGATAAACAATATGCAAGCTGGACCATTAATCTTTTACTTTTTTGTTTTGTACACAAATGAAAATTAAAAACAAAAACAAAAACTTTGCAATTTGAGTGATGCTACCGACAAATATGTCATTGTACCAACAAGAAAAATAACTGCAACTAAAAAAAGTTCAGAGTTTACCGATACATAAATAGAGTGTCTAACGTACTCACGTACATACTGATAATTTACTATTCTTGGCTAAATTTTGTTAGTCCTCCGTCTCATATTAAATCTCCGTAATAGAATTGCAATTTCACATACTTAAAAATATTTTGATCGGTTGAAATTCATTAATTTTAAAACACTCAAAAATAGAAAAGTGACTTAGTATATTTTAAGACGAAGGAGTAAAAGTTATGTCCTTTTTATTCCACATGCAATAACAACAATTTTGGTTTCTTTTACTATTTAGCAACTTTTTCAACTAT
Source organism: Artemisia argyi (assembly GCA_030686995.1). Classification (NCBI taxonomy): domain Eukaryota; kingdom Viridiplantae; phylum Streptophyta; class Magnoliopsida; order Asterales; family Asteraceae; genus Artemisia; species Artemisia argyi. The sequence continues at coordinate 172,667,228 of CM060696.1, read as the reverse complement.
TTTAGCTACAAAGTTTTAATAAGAAACTATCATGCAATGTATCAATCAAAAGAAATACTGTAGCACTTTAACACCGATATAAGTTGTACCATGCAAGAAGTTAAAAATATAAAACTGTTATAACTTTTTTTTTTTTTTTTTCTTTTTTTTTTTAAATGTTGCTATCTAAATGAAAAACAAAACTCTGAAATGCATATATAACAATTGGAAAAAAAGGTGGACTACTTCGGTGTAAAATTATGGACCATAATATATATGTATAAATAAATAAATAACGGTTACATTTTCAGCTTGATCATGAAAAGCAAAGCAAAATGGTAGTACTATAATACAGTAATAAAAAAAGTTACCTGTATATCATCATCAATTGCATAAAATTACTCACAAAATATTTGTAAAATAATAAATAAATAAATACATAAAATTCAACAAAAAAGTAAAAAATATTAAAAATATAAAATCAAAAATCAAAAAGTCCATTTCCAGATCTTGACTCGAAGATCAATCTTACATTTTGCAGCAGAAACAGTAGCAGGCACCGATGTTCCATTTTTACCCTTTGGTACTAAGCTATGTATACCATCACAATTTACCCTTATGCCAACTTTTTTACTTTTTACTGACTCCACTTTCACTCTTACTTCACTTTCCAACACAATCTTTAACTTCAGCCCACTTTTTGTCTTCAGATCTGCTTTTATCTTATTCACTGTCTCACTTTCTAAAAGTAGCAAGTTACTAGTCAACGTTGACTTTACTATAGTGATGTTATTCGGTGAGCTAACAAATGGGGTTGAAAACACACCATTTGCGAGCTGGGTATTGTCCAAGAAGCATTTTATAGTAAATGGGTCGTAAAAAAATGTGATTTTTTTGTTAGGGTTTTTGGTTGAGAGTGTCAAGTTGAATTTTGAAGTGACACGTGTCGTGTCGTCGTTGGTTGTAGTGAGGTTGAACTGAGTGAGTTTTAAGGATGTGAGTGAGAATGAAGGTTGGTGAGGGTGGTAGAGGAGGTAGAAGATGCAGCCTGCTATGGTGGTGATGAGAAGTAGGAGGATTATGATGAGTGTGGTCCAAAAGTAGCATAAACAAAAGCATGAACGACGGCGCGTGCGGCGGCGCGTGGCGGTTGGGTTGGGGCGGTAGGGGTGGCGCGTGGTGGTGGGGAGGGTGGTTTTGCTAGGTGGTGGTGGGAGTCTTGTGGTGGTGGTGGTGTTGGGTGGTTTTGTGGTTGTGGTAGTTGGTTTGGTTGATGGGTAGACTCTATCCGTCATAACGTTGCAGGGACGAAACCAAAACACAAATTAACGAAATGGGTATAATTTGAGGTGATATGAGGGAAATATGTGTAAAGAGAGATTAGGCAAGGTTGGTGTTTAGAGATATGATATGATGATAGAAATGGAAATGTGTGTATGTGAGTTTATGTTTGTAGCAACATGTTATGTTGTTTGTCACACGTGTAGTGTAAATAGTACCAAGGACAAAATAGAAAATGAGGCGCATAATGAGTTATGGTAACCGTTTGTATGGTCTTATCGACATGGAATATGGTACAATTTCTGTTTCTGACTTCTGTAATTATTGGATTAGTTGGATGGATTTATTCAATATTTTAATGTAATAAGTAAGACGAATAAGACCAATAGCATTGTGAGAAACAAAATTATTTAGTTTTATCTATCCTTTGTAGGTTTTACTCTTACTATAAGAACATCTTATGATATGAACTTTTACAAGTCTATATCAACATCACATCACATTTTCATAAACTTTTACGTTTATACTTATTATTATTTTTTTTTGAAAGGTGAATTTCAACTTAGAATCGACCACCTTCGCGTTCGCGGACAGCGAAGGCCCCATCGCCACCCCGCCAGACTATGTTGTCTGAACCGGGTCCACGCTGATCTCAGGTGGTAACGGGTTTCCCCAGGAAACCGTACTGCCTCCACACAAGTTTACCTTGCTGGAGAAACAGCCGGATGAAAACCGGGCCATGCTCAAGATTCGAACCCCCGCAACGAGTGGCACAAGGGTTCAAATCCATCATTGCAATATATCTCCGGAACAATATGGTCTACAAGTGGACCACAAGTGAGGACTTCCCGGGTGGTCACCCACCCGGTACTACTCCCACTTGTGACTCGCTTACGTTTATACTTATTGATTTACTTTTATATACTTACAAAAGTTAATAAATGAACCATTGTTAATTTTATTTTTTTATCATATTTTTATCTTTCGAAAATTATGCGATTGAGACCTACATACATACGCAATCATAAATTTATAAAGATGAACCAACATTTTTCAAACTTTAGACTAAGAGTGATGCTCAACAAACTTATCAGATACACATTAACATTATATTATTATACAACACACTATTAAACACGTATAGTGTTATCGCCATAACAAACACAAAAATATTATACTTTATATAAACACAACCAACAAACTCACACAAAACGAAAAATGAGTGCACCACAAAAGGTGGTATACACTACCAAACAAGTGCAAAATGGGACCTTGCCATGTGGTTAGAGATGAGGTGTAGCGGGCATGACGCGTGGTGGTGGTCGGTGGTACTGACGTGCCCACCCTTATAAACACATATAAACTTGATCATACACTCAAGAAGTTTATAATTTGGAAGCTACATCGTACATCATATTGAACAGAATTTTACAAGAAAATGGATATGTAAATAGAATTTTCTTTTCTTTTTTTGGGTTAAGATTTCCCGGTAAATATATTACTCCAAAAAATAGTTAACTAATTATGATGAGGGTGAGTCCCACATTTCAGCCCATTACAGACAAACAAACACACCTATTGTACTTCAAACAAAAACTATCATAAGATAGACATGCAAAACTTATGATCCTACCAACGTAAAATACCAACAACAAAACTATACATGTTTCCTAACTCTACCACGGATACGGATGTTCCACGCGTCACATAAAGCAAGTTGTTCCTCACTTAAGTCATCAACAATATACTTATAATCATCATACTCGTCATAATCTTCATACTCAAGGAGACTTACACTATCAGCTCCTCCACCAGCACGATTCAAATTCGCCATATATCGAGCCTTATCATCATCAATCTCTTCGACTTCATTACTATCCGAATCTTCCCTTTGCTTTTTCATAGTAGTAATAGGTTCACATACCAATGTCACATTAACCTCATTTGTATAGAAAGCTTTGATTTACAAGCTAACAACTTCCTATCATCACCCAATAGCACAGGCTTCTCGTCAATCATTTGACTTTCTAGTTCGTTAATCCTTGCAGCCAGAGATGTAGTACTAGGAATACGAGATGTCGAATCGTTACGACCTTCTCCTTCCTCCACATCCACCATAGAACTTAATACATCAAACGAGTTCGAAGTGGAAGGAACCGTATTATCATTTTTAGCATTAGTTACCTTTAGTTTCCTAAGTGACTTAGGTTGATAAGCAAACTTAGTCTTCGAACCAATCTGAAACCCACGAATAACTTGCTTTGGAGCTTTCGTGTGAATAACATCGGTGACAAGTTTCTTAGGACATCCATTAAGAACATGACCAAATACCTTACAACTTGAGCATCTTAGCAGTGTCAACTCATACTCAATATGAATAGTGTGCATAATATACCCCTCACCATCGAATTTTGGTACCCCCACCACAAGGGAGTGTTTCAACTCTGTATCAGCTCTCAACTTAATCATGGCACGTGCATAACTCGACCTATCCCACGACTCCATGCACATTGTAGACATATAAGAATCTGGCATCAATGGGTGCCTAGTTTGGTTGCAATAGCACTCAAATCACCTTCCATAAATGCGGTAATTGGAATATCATGAAGCTTAAACCAAACTGGAATATTACACACATCCTCCTTCATAATATTCGTATCCGGTGACCATTTTTTAGAATTAATAGCATGTTGCGAATTAACCACGGACCATTTTCAAACATTGAATCCATTCCGTCTTTAGAATTAAACATGAAGAAAAAAACACCTTTAGAATTCATCACTGATTTAACTCTGGCAAACTTACTTCGATTATTCTTTACGTAGTTCTCAACAACCGGGTACGCCATAGGTTTGCCCAAAAAGAAACCGTAGACAACATTACCAAACCTTTCATAAACAACATGAACCAATTCCATCGAGACAGCTACATTCGCCCCATTACCAGCCGGTGCTAACAATGGACGAAAGTTTGCACCTTTCCTACTCGATTCAACTTTGAACAACTTACCATATGAACTTGAATCCTTATAATTACTATCATTCAAACCAAATCCCATGGGATTGGAATTAGTCGATGCTTTAGTTGGTTCAGTCGAACGCGTAATAGGATCTATTGCCAACCCAGGAAACACGTCACTAGAAGTAGTTGGATTCATGGTGACGTCTACCGTACCAGGACTCCCACCAACATCATCACCACGATGGCGGTCAACACCATGATTATCAATAACCGATTTTAGTTTCTCTTTTACACCATTTCTTCTTCCTCTCCCTTTTGGACTCAAAACCCCTTCTCCATCATCAAAGCATATGCACAACCCTAATAGTAGTCCAATCGTAGACCAGAAACACTCAACACAACACGAACCTCACCAAACAAACCAAACAGCGTGCAAGAATGACAAAAACCCTAATCGACTTGATATCGATTAGGTTATCGCAAAGAACACACCCTCACACGCTAATCATACTCACAAAACGCACCAGGAAGATAGGAATTGATCGATCAGTATGGTTATTAAAACCTAAAGCGATTAAGAATGAATAAAACCCTAAAACGATTTTAGTATAATAAACCCTAAAAAACATATCAAAACCAAAATGAATTAACTTAACAAACAGCGATCGTGCATTGATATATGATTGATACAAGTGTATAATCATAAACCAAACACAGGCTTGATGCTAGATTAAATTAAACCAATCAGGATATGATTCGCTGATCAGGGTTTGGAGTTTGTCGCCAAATTCGCCATTGGGGGAGAGATTTTTTCTTCTATTTCTTTATTGATATTTTGGTATTGAATATGCTTACGCTGTATATCTATATTTGGTTTGTGAAGATTTTGTGTTGTGCTCGGGTTTGATGCCAAAGGTCTTTCTATTATTGTTTAGCTTTTTCTAAGATCGATGTTATGGCCGTTTGGATGAGATTAACCGTTGTTGTTTAAGGTCGTTTTTATTGTTGGTGATCGTTGTAGTAAGGTCACCGTGGACAAATTTATCAGTTTTTATTATAGCCCGTAACATTTTGCTAGTTTTAAGTTACATATCCATATAATGATTTACATATCCATATAAATTAGGGTAGTTTTATGGGGTTAGTAGTGAATAAGATTTGATAATACTAGCATGCAGGCAAGTCCTTGTGTGCGTGGGTTTCATCAAATAAAAGGTTATAGTCATGATTCAAAGTTTTTAAAATTACTAATTAAAAGGTTTATGAGTTATACTAGTACCAAAAAGACGTTAGAGGTCAAAAGACAGGCTCCCACGATAGAGACGACTAAATTGTGTAAATACCTAAAATGGTCCATACTCCATACATCATTTTCCAAACTATTGCTGTATTTATTAGCTGTGTTTATTTATAGTAATATGTTTTTCTGTGGCCTGTGAAATTTTGATTTAATTATTCGTAAATTATGGAGTATTTTTTTTAAATAAAATTAATAAGCTTTACAATGTCGTAAATAAACACCACCTGTAAGAATTAATTAGACTTATAGCTTAATAATGAATTCAGAATTAAATATGTACGCGTTATTAAATTTACAACCTTATCCAATATTCACTATAAGCAATTTGTTTTAATTCTAATTAAAGAAACACAATGACAAAAGAGGGTGGAAGTTGACGGTTGTCCAGATTGGATCCAGTGACACCTCACAAAAAGAATTTTTCTTCTTCTCGTATTCTTTTTAACAAATTTGACAAACTATTATTAGTATATATTTTAAAGTCTATTATATACACAAATCCATGATATGAGAGTTTAGTGATTTGACCATTCAAATTATTTTTGCTATTTATTATTTGTGGTTCCATAGTTCTTCTCAAATGAAACAACATATTCCATACGAATGTGATATGAGTCAAGTGTACGTTGAAAGTTGCCTTAAAAAAAGTAAGAAACGAGCCAAAATGTATAGGACGATCGCGCATGTATTCTTTTAACTAACGCTCTGAAAGTCGCTGGTTTGGTATAAACCTTTAGCTTTTACGGCTCTACCGTGACAATTTATAAATGTTTAAAGTTTAACGAAAGAAATTACATGACTTGGATAAAAGGTATACATATATGTTTCAGTTCTTTGTTTGGCCATATACGAATATGACATGAGCAATTTAATGGACAATATACATTCTCTTATGATTAGGGAAGACAAAATCATTCATTGATAAAATACATGTGCAGAGACAAGTGTTGTGCGATCTACTATACTACCACTTCAATCCAACAATATAATTGATGGAGACAAAAGTATAAGCTAGTGGGAAATTGTAGTTTAGTAAAATTATTAAGAGGTGACCGTTTGTTGTTTTTCCTTAATTTGAACTTTTTAGAGTTCAATATTTAAATGATTGGTAATACTCCTTTTTAATCATGATACAATTATAATTGATAACTTTACTTGTTAAAATTAGTTATCTCGTTCACCCTATAACTACAAGGACCATGATTCGTTGTTATCACATTTTGTTCATCCGTAATAAGTCGGTTCGTTTCTCGTTATGCGTCACGATCTATGTATCAATCTGTTGTTCTCATTTTTATGTGATGTATAGACCACGTATAGAAATTGGCTACGTGGTTCAGTGCATACTGTCCTTAATTACAAGAGTTTTTAAGGTTAAAACATTACTATAAACACATTCGGAGTGACTACAAAAGGGTACGAAATAATTACGGTTAGCTTCAATTAGATGTTTACATCTAAGTAAAAAAACTCACCCTTCATGGATAACCTCATTCGTCTTTTTAAAATATTACTTTATTGAATTAACTTTTGAATTTACATAGAGGTGGAAGTCAAACGGACAGCTGTGCCGCTATCTCTTTTTTTATTGCTAAACTAATTCTTTTGAAAACTACATCTAAGGCTGCTCATCGGGTGAAAACCAGATTGGACCGAGAAAAACCGGATCAGACCGAGACCGAATCCGGAAAAAAATCTAGACCGAGACCGGACCAAATGTGGTCGGTCCGTTCCGGCCCGGTTCTATCTCGGTCCAAATAGGCTAAATGTCTGGTTTTTAAGCTGGACCGAGACAGAAATTATGAAAAACCCTAGACTGAGACCGGACCGAATGCGGTCGGTCCGGTCCGGTTGGTTTTGTCGATCGGTCCGGTCCATTTGCTCACCCCTAACTACATCTATTGAGAAACTACACTGCCTCAGAAGCAAGGAACCAAAATTATCAAACGCGAAAGGTATAAAAACATGTTAATTTTTAATGCACGCTTTCTTGTGTTTTACTACTTTGTACGAGGCGGCCTTCAAGGCAGTCTGTCCTACTGTAAAACCCCGACTACTCAAACCCATGAGAGGAGAAACCTCGATTAGAACTGCACACGCATGTTTTCCTCCAACCCATCCAAACACCAAAACGTCTGCCAGTCTGAGTGTGGATCTTCCATCCAACGGGTTAGTCAAAAAGTTTGCAGGTGCTTCTTTCTTGGCGGAGATTCCAGCACGCCTACAAACGTCAAAAAGGACACCCCTAACCATATTGTGTCTGTACTTGAAGCCCGTGAGCTCTTTGCAATGAACCACATGTTTCCCAAAGAAACCCAAACATGCCTTGCGACAAACTAGACACATCTCATCAATCGGAAATAAAGGAATCATAAGGTAATACTTAAGGATAGTACGATATTCCACCGATGGCATATGTTGACCTAGACCGTCTATGGAGATAGCTAGTAGAAAATCCTTGGCATGTGGAGCCCGTAGATATTCAAAAACTGCTTTCTGTCTTACAGTTATATCAAAGTGAACTTCCATATCGTTAACCATTCCACTAAAAAGTGCACTCGCCAATGTTTGTTGGGGTTTTAAGGGGGCGTTATCCTTATTAGTAAAACCACTAAAATCAAAGCTTGGAATCGTATCACGAAGCCAGGCCAGAGCATAAACATAGTTATCATCCATACCACATATGCCACTGTCCCGTAAGATGTGGTCACGTAGCACCTAATTGAGCCCGCGAGGCGACAAAAGTACAAGAGGAAACCACTTTTTACAAACTCAAACCACCAAATGATCTAGTGGTAAGCCGTAAAACTATTACCAAATGATCTAGTGGTAAGACCGTAAGACGCCTAATCTTCTCACATGTGTTATATGGTTCTTACCTCAATAGGTAGTTACTTAGGTGGTCAGAAAAAGGTCATAAAAGATCACGAGAATACTATTGAATGGTTTATTTTATGTGTTTCATCCATACATAATACAAGGCATATATAGCTATCATTGTTATCTATTTTGGGTAAATACCCACTAATTGTGCTAATCACATAAATGTGACAACTATTGTGCTAATTACATTGAATGTGACAACTAATACAACGATTATCCATATGTCGACTAATACTCCCCCGCAGTTGGAGCGGGAGGAAGTCGGACGCTCAAACTGGATCAAAATTTTTCAAATAAGGCTGAGGGGAGACCCTTGGTGAAGATATTTGCGTACTGATAACATGATGGAATATGGAGGACTCGTACCCGACCAGCAGTAACCATGTCACGGACAAAATGGATGTCAATCTCGCTGTGTTTGGTCCGTTGATGTTGAACAGGATTAGCAGACAAATAGATTGCACTAACATTATCGCAGTATACGAGAGTGGCAGTAGAAAGAGGAGAATGCAGCTCTCGAGGAAGGTTACGAAGCCATGCAGTCTCAGCTACAACATTAGCAAAACCCCGGTATTCGGCTTCGGCACTGGAACGGGAGATGGTGTGCTATCGCTTGGAAGACCAGGAAAGAAGATTATCGCTTAGAAAAATACAGTATCCTGAAGTAGACCGGCGTGTGGATGGACAGCCCGCCCAATCTGCATCTGTATATCCAACAAGAGAAGTGGTAGAGGATGAATATAGGTGAAGACCAAAATCTAAAGTCCCTCGAACGTATCGCAAGATACGTTTAAATGCGGCTAAATGTGGCTCGCAAGGATCATGCATGTAAAGACAAATCTGTTGGACATCATAGGAGAGATCTGGTCTTGTAAATGTGAGATACTGAAGGCCACCTGCAAGGCTGCGATATAAGGTAGGGTCTTGAACTGGAACACCCTCGGGACCCAGTTTGGATTCTGTGTCAACTAGTGTTCGAGATGGATTGCAGTTGGCCATGTGAGCACGCTCGAGGAGCTCAGTAGCATACTTCTGATGAGACAAAAACAAACCTGTAGAGTGTAGAATGCCGTGTAGCAGAAATACCAAGGAAATAATTAAGGTCCCCAAGATCAGTCATGTCAAATTCACTATGCAGGGAGGCAATGATCTGCTGTAAAAGAGCCTGTAAGAATAATATCATCTACATAGATAAGTAGATAAGCAACCTGAGAGCCCTGTCGAAGAATAAATAAAGAAGAGTCACAGCGATTGTGGTAGAATCCAACTTTAGTAGCATAACCTGCAAATCTCTGAAACCAAGCACGAGGTGCTTGCTTTAGCCCATATAAAGATTTCTGTAGGAGGCAGACATGGTGAGGGCACCGGGGGTCCACAAATCCCGGCGGTTGGTGCATATATACAGTCTCAGATAAATCCCAGTTAAATACTTCATTTAGCCACAAAAACTCGTCCTCCACGTATAACTCAAACAGAAAAAAGATCTAGTCAGTATATCTGTATTTTAGTATACATGTTAGTGTAACATTACACTTGAATTCTTTCTTTAAGATCCCTCATGCCCTACCCAAGAAAGTATCACTCCTTATCAATAAAAGTATGATCAAAACTTGATAATCTTTGATTGTAAAATTATCTTCAATACGAAAGCCTAAAAATAAGGTTTGCTAATGAATAACTTTCAAACATTTTTTTTATAGTCATGAATAGTTGCTCGATACCTTTTCAAAGTCCAACAACCACCACTAACATATTGATTAACTCAATATTAACGGTAATAATTAACAAAAAAGTATCACTTAATCTTCAACTATCGTTTTCAACAAAGTAGTTCTATTTTTAGTATTATGATGAAACAAACTTATCGACCGTTAGCAAGGTCGGCAATTGGTAGTCGTCTATATAACCTTTCTTTTACTTTAAACAGTCAAAAGATATTGCAAACTTATTAATTATTACTCCATTATTCTTGTTTAAAAAGAAGAATCATTAACCAAATCTTAGGGCATAATTAAAAAATAGATGTCTGTCCTTCGTTATTTGTTTAATATAATAGGGGATGATAGGGGTACCACACTAGTATTGAATTATAAGTAGGATTATGTGGATTCAATGGGAGTTGTTGGTTTTTATAATTTAGACCAATAAAACTAGCTAGCTGTTAAAATAACAATATCAAAATGTTGAGAAAATTAATTGTAAACTTGCAATACTGATGATCGACCCTTAAAACTTACAATTAAGCTAGAACCAAATAGGACATGAGAATGTGAAAATCCAACTACCTATATGAACACGAAACGGGTTGTAATCGGACCACGAGTTCTTTCAAGTGGCATAAACAAGGTTTACACATTTTAACTAATCAAGCTTTATTCTTACATAATTGATCGACAAACATGAATCCTTGGTTCAACATGTACACATATAATTTTGTTATTAGAATAAGCTTTACATATGAGAATTGATTCGCGCAAAATTTTCATTGACACACTTCATCTTATGCATTATAATGTTGTACTACGTATTTATTTATAACATGCTTAATTAGCTACTTTTACATTGGTGTTTGCCAATAAAAAAAATAGTGTGCAAATCAGCTCGCTCGTTTTACATATGTTTAACAATCATTGCAATAGTTTTTATAAGTGAATAGTGATGTTGATATCAAGTGTATTATTTATATTTCTATAGGTGAAGTGGTGAACCATGCACGCAAAATGTCTAATCGGACTATCGGAGAACTTTCCTGAATCTGATTGGCCCACTACGAATTAGTCTTTGTGGGCTCATTTCTTCATTTTTAGACCCACTTGCAGACACACATATCTTTAGAAGCAACGTTTTAGCACATAAACAAGTGTTTAAGACAAAGGAAAGAGGCATTGGATGATAATATCCAAACCCGTAGAATTACCACTTAGGAAAAGGATTACACATTTACATACCATCAGAAAAAAAATATCACATGTAGAAGTATTTAGACACAAGGCCTTACTCGCAACGCCATCCTTGAAACTTTGGAACTGGAAGGAACTTATCATGCATAACTTACTTGTCGTAGCAGATGAATTGCTGGGCAAATCTCCCTTGGCGGTAGGAGCGATACAACCTACTGCCAAAGGAGTAATCACCCTGTAATACATCTGTACATTTAAAAACTTTCAATGCATTCACATTTTTGCATACAATATTGATCTTCTAAAACTGAATATATAGACCAACAAAATAAGTACATATTCTGATGCATATAGAATATCCTGCACACATTCTCGCTGTGCAACATTTTATGTACGCTGTGTGTTAGTGTTTTTGTCACCTGATTGATGACAATTGATGGCTAACTTTTAGGTCAATATGTTTTACCGACCTTTAGCGTTTCAAAGAGACAATGAAATGTAAGGGTAGGATTACATTGGTGTTCATCAGTTGCTTGGCTTTAGAAATCTTACAGACAGCATAGATTGGAACACGGCATCAATAAAAATGAATCAAATAAAATGAGATATGAAGCATATATTCTTACACTGTCGTGGATGTCGTAACGATGAGGAAAATGGAGAACGTAAAAAGTTCAAATGGAAAGATAATATTGTTCGTACCTTGGCATATCCAATACACAATGGCACATGAATGGGTTGTTTTAAGGCAACTAGAGTAAACTAGAAAAGCATCTAGATCTCAAAAAGAGTAAAAGGATTGAGAATATGTTATACTTTAGAAAGGTTCCATAAGCCTAACAAGTGAATTGTACCATGGCATATCCTATACAATGGGTGAGAAAAATGGCAGTTTGAATGGTGATTTTACCTGACAAGTGAATTTAAGGATTAACATAAGACATGACAAATATACTCATTAGATTGCATAACTAAATACACTACATTGATGCTACTGAAGCAAGTTCAGCGCCTGTTTCCAAACACAAGTTACAACCAAGCAAGACTTGCCTGCTTCTCCATAACAGCTTAATCAAACGCAAAATAATGTAACGTATTTACATCGTTTAATTAGGTCAGTTAGTGTTTTAGTTGGTTAGCATAGGTGACAAAAGTGTTTGACTTTTCTGTGTATATAAACTGTAACATTGACTTTGCCCAAAATAAATCTTCTCATTGTATTATACTAATTCATTTCTATATTGATATAAAAAAAAATTATGCTATAACATATGTTGTTTTCATGTATAGCTACAAATCCGAAACCAAGATTTTTTACACTGTACGTTTGTTGATCATATTCTTATTACACAAGCGTAAACACTACAACTAGGTGAGATAAAGATTACATTTTATCACCTATGGTATTTTGGGTCGTTGGAAGGAAAGCTCATGAAAAAGCCAATATTCAGGCAGTCATGCTTGATGAACCCTTAAGAGAGCAACAAGGCAACATTTTGTACATTTGTGTGATTCTGTGGAACTTCTTTGGTGCTCCTTCTATTTCTTTGTATAACTAATACAAACGGCCACATTTTGCAGAAATATATATATATATATATATATATATATATATATATATATATATATATATATATATATATATATATATATATATATATATATATATATATATATATATATATATATATATATATATATATTTTTTTTTTTTTTCATTCACGTGTTAACGTTTCATGTATAATTTATAACAATTACCGCCAAACAACCAGAAGGTTGGAAGCAGTGAGATTAATTACACCACAAGTTAAAAAAATGTCCTTTTTTAGCTCAAGCTGCAAGAGATCGAAGCCATTGATCCAGCCCCAAGAAAAAGAACTTTAAAAGACACAATTTGATCCCCCAAATTGCTTTTCATTCTTTTACTTAAGAATTCAGTAGCAATTAAATACACTAATGGCGTATAAATTAGAATTCCAGCAGAAGTAGAGTCCAAGATACCTTCAATAACCATGGCGTTTGGGGTTTTAGGATTGCAAAATGAAGAGTACCTGCGACCTGTGCCTATGCCGCCAGTTATAGGAGCCATTATGGAATAAAAACACGCCATTAACGGCGAAAGAGTGATGCTGAATCTGGCCTGTGAGATGCAGCTATATAACCTTTCTTTTACTTTATTCAGTCAAAAGATATTGCAAACTTATTACTCCATTATTCTTGTTTAAAATGAAGAATCATTAACCAAATCTTAGGGTATAATTAAAACTTTTGATGGGTGTCCTTCGTTATTTGTTTAATATAATAGGGGATGATAGGGGTACCAGACTAGTATTGAATTATAAGTAGGATTATGTGGATTTAATGGGAGTTGTTGGTTTTATAATTTAGAACAATAATTCTAGCTAGCTGTTAAAAATTACGACGGCACCAGCATTAATATGTTTTAGCTGCTTTTATATTGTTTCGTGCCAATAAAAAACAGAGTGTGCAAATCAGCTCCCTTCACATATGTTTAACAATCATTGCAAAAGTTTTTGTAAGTGAATAGTGATGGTGATATCGAGTGTATTATTTATATTTTTATAGGTGAGCCATGCACGCAAATGCTCTAATCGAACTATTGGAGGGCTTTCCTGAATCTAGTTGTGTTTAAGACAAATCTGAAACCAAGATTTTACACTGTACGTGCGTCAACCATATTCTTATTACACAAGCGTAAACACTACAACTAGGAGAGATAAAGCTTACACTTTATCACCTACGGTATTTTGGGTCGTTAGAAAGAGACCTCATGAAAAATCCAATATTTAATGCTTGATGAACCCTTAAGAGATCAACAAGGCAACATTTTGTACATTTGTGTGATTCTGTGGAACTTCTTTGGTGCTCCTTCTATATCTTTGTATAACTAACACAAACAGCCACATTTTTCAGAAAGAACTTTTTTGTCATTCACGTGTTAACGTTTCATGTATAATTTATAACAATTACCGCCCAACAACCAGAAGGTTGGAAGCAATGAGATTAATTACATCACAAGTTAAAAAAATGTCCTTTTTTAGTCTGCAAGAGATTGAAGCCATTAATCCAGCCCCAAGAAAAAGAACTTTAAAAGACACAACTTGATCCCCCAAATTGCTTTTCATCCTTTTACTCAAGAATCAGCAGCAATTAAATCCACTACTGCCGTATACATTAGAATTCCAGCAGAAGTAGAGTCCAAGATACCTTCAATAACCATAGTGTTTGGGGTTTTAGGATTGCAAAATGAAGAGTACCTGAGACCTGTGCCTATGCCGCCAGTTATAGGAGCCATTATGGAATAAAAACACGCCATTAACGGCGAAAGAGTGATGCTGAATCTGGCCTGTGAGATGCAGCTATATAACCTTTCTTTTACTTTATTCAGTCAAAAGATATTGCAAACTTATTACTCCATTATTCATGTTTAAAAAGAAGAATCATTAACCAAATCTTAGGGTATAATTAAAAAATAGATGGCTGTCCTTCGTTATTTGTTTAATATAATAGGGGATGATAGGGGTACCGGACTAGTATTGAATTATAAGTAGGATTATGTGGATTTAATGGGAGTTGTTGGTTTTATAATTTAGAACAATAAAACTAGCTAGCTGTTAAAAATTGCGACGACACTAGCATTAACATGTTTTAGCTGCTTTTATATTGTTTGGTGCCAATAAAAAACGAAGTGTGCAAATCAGCTCCCTTCACATATGTTTAATAATCATTGCAAAAGTTTCTGTAAGTGAATAGTGATGGTGATATCGAGTGTATTATTTATATTTTTATAGGTGAGCCATGCACGCAAATGCTCTAATCGAACTATTGGAGGGCTTTCCTGAATCTAGTTGTGTTTAAGACAAAGGAAGGAGGGCCTGGAACGATAATATTCAACTCGTAGATACCACCTTAAAAAAGGTTTACATACCATCAGAAAAAAAAATATCACATGTAGAAGTATTTAGACACAAGGCCTTACTCACAATGCTATCCTTGGAACTTTGTAACTGGAAGGAACTTATCATGCATAACTTACTTGTCGTAGCAGATGAATTGCTGGGCAAATCTCCCTTGGCGGTAGGAGCAAAACAACCTACTGCCAAAGGAGTAATCACCCTGTAATACATCTTTACATTTAAAAACTTTCAATGCATTTACATTTTTGCATACAATATTGATCTTCTAAAATTGAATATATAGACCAACAAAGTAAGTACATATTCTTATGCATATAGAATATCCTACACACATTCTCGATGCGTGCAACATTTTATGTCGCGTGATTGATGACAATTGACGGCGAACATCAGATTCATGCAAACTATCTTTTAGGTCAATATGTTTTACTGACCTTTAGCGTTTCAAAGAGACAAGGAAATGTAAGGGTAGGATTACATTGTTATTCATGAGTTGTCTTGGCTTTAGAAATCTTGCAGACCGCTTAGATTGGGACACGGCATCAATACGGAAAATGAATCAAATAAAATGATTTTTGAAGCATATATTCTTACACTGTCGTAGATGTCGTAACGATGAGGAAAATGGAGAATGCAAAAAAGTTCCAATGGCGGGAAGATGATATTGTTCGTACCTTGGCATATCCAATACACAATGGCACATGAACCGGTTGTTTTGAGGCAAATAGAGTAAACTAGAAAAGCATCTAGATCTCAAAAAGAGTAAAAGGGTTGAGAATATGTTATAGTACTCTAGAAAGGTTCCATATGCCAAACAAGTGAATTGTACCATGGCATATCCTATACAATGGGTGAGAAAAATGGCAGTTTGAATGGTGATTTCACCTGACAATTAAGTGAATTTAAGGAATAACACAAGACATGACAAATATACTCATTAGAGTGCATAACTAAACACACCACATTGATGCTACTACATCAACCGTCATCAAGTTCAGCGCCTGTTTCCAAACACAAGTCACAACCAAGCAAGACGTGCCTGCTTCTCCATAACAGCTTAATCAAACGCAACATAATGTAACGTATTTAGATGGTTTAATTGAGACAGCTAGTATTTTACTCCCTCCGCCCCAAATTTATTGTCAACTATTGACTTTTTTAGTCTTTCTTCTTTAACTTTGACCTTAAATATTTTTTAGGGTGTTATATAATATTTGATGCAAAATATATAAATGGATTGTGTTTTAAATGTACTTTTCAAGGGTATAATCTTTCATCAAGTATTATATAACAAAAATATATATATCAGGTGACCAAAGTGTTTGACTTTTCTTTGCATATAAACTGTACCATTGACTTTGTCCAAAATAAATCTTCTCATTGTATTATACTAATTCATTTCTATATTGATATCAAAAAATATATATATGCTATAACATATGTTGTTTTCATGTATAGCTACAAATCCGAAACCAAGATTTTACACTGTACGTGTGTCAATCATATTCTTATTACACAACCGTACACACTACAACTAGGAGAGATAAAGCTTACGCTTTATCACCTATGGTATGTTTGGTCTTTAGAAGAAAAGCTCATGAAAAAGCCAATATTCATGCTTGATGAATCCTTAAGAGCAATGGCGGACCTATGTCGGGGCAGGGGAGGGTCCCCCCCCAAAATAAATAAATAAATAAATAATAAAAAATATATATAAAAAAAAAACTTGCGTCACATAGTGTAAATATTATAGGTTTTGGGGGTATTTTAGTTGAGGTTACAAACAAATCTCCTATTCGGCCCCCCTAAAAAAATGTTCTAGTTCCGCCACTGCTAGAGAGCATGATTTTGTACATTTGTGTGATTTTGTGGAACTTCTTTGGTGCTCCTTCTATATCTTTGTATAACTAACACAAACGGCCACATTTTGCAGAAAGAACTTTTTTTGTCATTCACGTGTTAACGTTTCATGTATAATTTATACAATTAACGCCCAACAACCAGAAGGTAGGACACAGTGAGATTAATTACAGCACTAGAAAAATGTCTTTTTTTAGCCCAAGCTGCAAGAGAAGCCATTAATCCACCCCAAGAAAAAGAGCAACAAAGATGCAATTTGTTCCCCGAAGTTGCTTTTCATCCTTTTACTCAAGAATTCAGCAGCAATTAAATCAACTAATGCCATATAAATTAGAATTCCAGCAGGAGTAGAGTCCAAGATACCTTCAATAACATAGCTTTTGAGGTTTTAGGATCTCAAAATGATGAGATACCTGCGACCTGTACCTATGCCGCCAGTTATAGGGGCCATT
The DNA here is from genome assembly GCA_030686995.1 of Artemisia argyi. NCBI lineage: Eukaryota > Viridiplantae > Streptophyta > Magnoliopsida > Asterales > Asteraceae > Artemisia > Artemisia argyi. Next base: position 172,649,674 of record CM060696.1, on the reverse strand, counting down.
ATGGAAAAAAAAAAAAAAAAAAAAAAAAAAAAAAAAAAAAAACAAGCCACTAACGGCGAAAGAGAGATGCTGAATCTGCCCTGTGAGATGCAGCTAGCCAATGCAAACCCTTCAAAAAAATGATGGAAAGATAATGTACCAATTAATCACTGGTGTTATTGTATTTGGATCTTGCGAAACACCTAGTGATACGCCAATGATGATTGAATGTGATACGATTCCAAGTTCCAGTACCTGTGTAAATGTGAAGTTGTGTGATCTGACCGGTAGCATATGTGCACATTACCTGTAGTGAGGATGACACCAGCAGCAAAAGCAGTGGCGATAAAGAAACTTGAGTCTGCTTTCAAAATTCATCAATTCTTGCCAACTAATGGAACGGATACTTCAAGGAATCCCGCCAAAAGGATAGAAGGAATTGCCACAAACTTGAGAATATATGAAAGCAGTATTTTCATCCCGGCATGCTTCAATCACTTGTGAGTCACTGCAACTTTTTGTTGACATTTGATACAGAAAAATTCCAAGAAAGGGTTTCTATATTATGAATCCAAATGAAAGTATTAACCGATATGTATTGCTAACAACCAAAAAATGTTGCTAACAACCAAAATACTAGAGTAAGGTTAGCTCAAAGTTCAAAAGAACTAGAGATCCCCGAGTTCACTTTCTTGCAAGATATAAATTAACGTATCACAAAAGTTCACCCTCGGAATGGTAATTATGAACCTTAACAATAGATAAATTGCACATCAAAGAAGTTTTTTCAATATCAAGGTTTAAGTGTCTATATATTATAAGTTCACATTCAAATAATATACTTGCTCCAACCGAAATATACCACGGAAATTCACACGTGGTATGTGACGCAGAACAGAAGCAATAATAAAACCCTAACAAGAGACCAACACAATCACAAAGAATCATTTAACAACCACAAGTCGATTTAATTGTTACTTGATAAGTAAAAAACAATTATCCCAAGCCCTATATGGGAAGATATTTATTTGGGAAAAGGTCTCCTAACTAAAGTACAAAATTGAACTAAAAAACCCTTAAAATACCAAAATCAAACAAAATACAGAAACTTAAAAATATCCCGTTAGGGATCGACCACGACGTGGTTCACTTTACAGAAACTTCTTCATCACTGATCGCGGTTGATTAATCACGCCGAGGTGACCCTAAACAATTAATGCTCCATTCACGTTTTCTTGGACTTGTGTCACTTTGCATGCTCTAGTGCTCTAGTTGAGTTATCTAATCTTCCACAAGCTCTTCCACTTTATCCGTGTCCTCATTAGTATGGATCGAATCTAACATCCTAGAAAGCACATCAAAACTCGTTCCTCAATTACTCCTAAATAGGCGACTACAGTAATGAAATACAACATATAACGAGTTATATAACATAAACAAATGTAAAACATTTAAACATGACTAATTATGTTTCTAAACCTTTTTGCTTGGTTTTTCATTGTAAACTGATAATTGATCTTAAAGGATGAGTTTTTTTGGGGAAAAAAAAAAAAAAAAAAAAAAAAACAAACAAAATAGTTCTTTTTACGACCAAAAACATTATATTATTGTTTTACGTGATATATATATTTCTAAATCCTCATGGTATGTTTCAAAGCAAATAAACAAGTCCTCTTATATTTTTTGTTCTAAAAACATGATTACATAGTATATATTTACAATTAATTTACAAACGGAATAAACAACACTTTATAAGAAACAAACATGAAGTGAATAAATGAAACTAATTCTACAAGCTAAGCTATGATATGATCAATCAAAATAACCAAAACAAACATCCAATCAATATATTTCTTCTAGAAATATTTAGACATACTGATACCATCTTTACCTGAAACACTATCCTTGGAAGGATCTTACCTTGTCGTAGCAGATGAATTGCTGAGCAAATCTCCCTTGGCGGTAGATGTAAGACAACCTACTGCCAAAGGAGTAATCGCCCAGTAATGCATCCTTACATTGGAAATCCTTTCAATTGATTCACACTTTTACGATGCTATCGTTATATCCTGAGCAATTTATAGACCGAGAATTTATGTACATATTCTTTGCACACAGAATATCCTCAAAACAATTCTCATTGTACAAAATTTTACGCACATTGTGTGTTAAAAGTTATTAGAGTGTGATTGATGACAATTGGTGGTGAACATCAGATTCATGTTTTACCGACCTTATGTGTTTCAAAGAGTAATGGAACTTAAGGTTAAGACTATCATTGATATTAAGTTGTTTTGGCTTTAGACTTCTGTTAGACCGTTTAAATATGTACACGGCATCAACATGAAAAATGAATCAAATAAAACGAGATATGAAACATATATTCTTCACTGTTGTGGATGTCGCAACGTACGATGAGGAAAATGGAGAACGTAACTACGTAAGTTCCAATGGAAAGATAATGTTGTCATGTATTCACTTTAGCTACACTATAAGTTTAACTTATTAACGTGATCATCTTTCATTCAACTTGTTATAATCGCCTCTAGTAGTTAAATTAACAACCTAGTTAGAATACTTAATGATTTTAATCAAGGGACCTAAACACATACAAAAATTTTAACCTTAATATTTCATATATATGTTATAAAATTCTGATTCTCGATCTTCCGTATAATACTGTCCGTACCTTGGCATATCCAATACACAATGGCAAATGTATGCGATCGGGTTGTTTTGAGGCGAATGGAGCAAGCTAGAAAAGCATCTAGATCTCAAAAAGAGTAAAAGAGGTTGAGAATATGTTTTACTTTAGAAAGGTTCCATAAGTCTAACAAGTATTGTACCTCGGCATATCCGATATATGAAGGGTGAGAAGAATGGCGTTTTGACTGGTAGTTTTACATGACAAGTGAAGTATGTTTTAATTTGTCGTTATCATTATATATTGCAAAACAGCATCTTGAAATTAAGGAATAACACAAGACATGACAGATATCCTCAATTATCTACATTGGTATCTAGAAATAGAGCTATTTAGTAATCATGTATAGTTAGAAATCTGAAACCAGGATCTTACACTGTACTGTGCGTGTATCATTTGCGTTCTTATCACACAAGTGCAAAAAATAAAACTAGGAGGAACAAAGGTTACACTTTATTAGCTATGCTTTTTTGGCTCGTAAGAAGGAAATTAACTTTACAAACGAAGAGAAGTGCACGTTATATCATGTGTGCTTAGATTCAACAATGCATATGTTATATCAAACAATCTTTTATATAATACAAGAATTACATCATTTTAGAGTGTTTTTGTAAAACCCTTCTCATTGAAAAAAAAATTGGACTAATAGGAGAGCTCGATTTTGACACATAAGCGAAATCAAGCAATATGATTGGCCAATAAAAAGTCAAAATTGAATTGATTTTGGTCAAACTTTAATAAATTTGGTGAAAAATTTGATTGATAAAAAAAACACATAAAAATATAGGTGTCAAATTTATGAAAATAAAAACTTAAGAAAAGAGGAGGTAATTAATAAAACCTTACTGATTGAATTTTAAATATATTAGAGTTAAGTGTAAAATTATAAGTCTCCATGTTTTTTTAATAACTTTAGATAATAAACAATTAACCCCTTACACTTTATACCCTTATACTTTATAATGTCAACTTTGTTTAAAATTACACGAGCAATGTTTTTTTTTTTTTTTTTTTTTTTTTTTTTTTTTTTTTTTTTTTTTTTTTAACTTTCATCCATTAAAATAAATCTAGTAAATATGCGAATTAGTTTTAATATACGTTAAACATTTTTTAAACTAATGTTAGTTTTAAACTTTCATCCATTAGAATATTTTTTTTAAATAAGGACTCATGTTACTATATAAAAGTTTAATTTATGCGTACACGAATTTGAAATACGGCTAAATTATTAGTAACGGGAATATAAATATCAAATGGTAAGCATGAGTTACTGTGATATGAAAATAAATATACACGATTCTACTTATAACAACGACTCATGAAATTGTTATTAAAACTTATATATGGATATCCATAAAAACATTTTAAAAACTTTATGGAGCATATTTTAACTTCATCAACGCTCATTATGTGTCACTAAATTTGTACATTTTGTACAACATGATATTAATAGTTAAAGTTAAACAACAATATTAACCTCAAACTCAACATCTCTGTCAGTTAAAAACGTTATACAAAGCTAATTATTAAAAAAAAAACAAAAAAAAAACATATCGGTTAGATAGTTATTCTTTAATATAGAAGGTGTTTTCTTTAAATTATAAAAAAAATGCATGCATCACAATCCTTATTTGATAAGAATCACCTCCTAAATAAAAAAAAAGAAAAACTACGTAACGAAAATATAAGTAAAAGAAATACCACAATTACAAAACACATCGTAAATTGATAGCACGGGTTTGCAAAACTAAAAGCATATATTACTACATCTCATGCAAGTCAAGTATTATCATTACTTGAATAATAAAATATAATTTTTAATCCAAAAGCATTCTCTTAAAATAATAGGTAGATTAGAACATATATACATATGATTTTTTATCTTTAGTCCACTAAGTAAAACTATTTAAAACATGTTAAGTGATTCATTTTTTAATCGATAATAATACATAATCAAATCAAAATTTTAAAAACCCTGTGCGTGCACAGGTATTATAACTAGTTAACATAACAAGAGAATAGATTATAACAGACAATATTTCACACTTACTTCTGGTTTATGAGGTTAAAATAATAACCATATATCAGAGTGTTTGATTGATTAGAAAAATACATAAAAAATATTGACCAAAAATGACATTTTTGTACAGAAATGAAACATTCTGTGAAATTAGAGAAGTTTCAATTAAGTTGGTACGTTAGGCCATTTCAATTTTCCATTAACAATTTTTTTGCAGTTCTTGTGAAACTTTTAATCCTTAAAAACACTTACATTAAAACATCACTCATGTTAACAAAAATCTAAGACAAAAGGCCAAAGCCCGTTAAGTTATTCATGCCTATAAACAATTACCAGAGCTACAAGAGAACGTTTCAGGAATAAACAAACTTTACAACATCAACTTTGTGTCATTAATTAGCCTGTTAATGATACACGTGTCATGTGTTATTTACATTTTCACCGCACATTAACAAGAAGGTGGGATCGAGTTAGATTAATTACATCACAAGTGAAAAAAGTGGTATCTTGATGCCCAAGCTGCAAGAGAAGCCATTAATCCATCTCCAAGAAAAAGTGCAAAAAACGACACTAATTGATCCCCCAAATTCTTTTTCATCCTCTTACTTGAGATACCTTCAATAACCAAAGCTTTAGGGCTATTAGGATTGCAAAATGAAGAGATACCTATCTATATGCCGATACTAATAAGAGCCACTATGGCAATTTAACAAGCCATTAATGTCGAACGAAGGATGCTGAATCTGGCCTTTGAGGTGCAGCTAGCCAATGCAAACCCTTCAAAGAAATGATGGAAAGATAATGCACCGATCAATGGTCTTATTGTGACTTTGTGAAACGGTTAGTGATAGGCCGATGATTATTGAATGTGATATTATTCGAAGTTCCAAGACCTGTATGAAGTGAACTAAGGTTGAGTGAGATAAATGTTCTTCGAATGGTCATGCATGTGATTAGCTTCTCAACCATCTTCATCCACACCGCCCTCTTTCCCAACCAACGGAACTACTACTGAATCCAAATCATCCGGATCCTATAAATTTGGGCCTGCTTTTCTTGTTTTCCCTCATAATACTGAGTGCTAATGAAGTCAGCAAGCAATGTGGTCAAAGCAGCCATCACTGTAATGAAACCGGAAGACTGGAAGTTGGACCAAGGGATTTTTAGGAAGACAAGGCTTAGATAATGCTGATGTGGCATTTGGTAGCATGTACAGAAAACCTGTAGTGAGGATACCACCTGCTGCAAAGGCTTTAGTATTTTATTTGAGTCTGCTTTCAGAAGTCGTCAATTCTTGCCAACCAACGGAACGGTTACTCTAGTGAATCCAGGCAAAAGGATGGAAGTAATTGCCACAAATTTGAGAAGGAAAAAGTGTTTTCATCCCCTGCATGCTTCAAATACCGGTGAGTCACTGCAACTACTTTTTGACATTAATTTGATACAGAAAGATTCCTAGAAAGTGTCCCTATTATATGAATCGTTAGTAAACATAAATTTTTTGTGCTTAAAAGTTAAAACACTTGTTATAACAACAAAAATACTAGTGGCTACAGATCCTGAGTTTTACATTCTCGCAAATTATAAAGGGAAGTACCACAAAGATTCACCCCAGCTACAATAACTAATCATTAAAGCAGGTAAATTGCACATAGCAAAACCAATTCCCATTATAAGGAATGTACTTCCGGTATCAAAGTTTAAGTGTCTATACTAGTTTATATTCAAATAAAATACTTGCTCCAGCTGAAATACCAGAAAGATTCACCCATGGTGTGGTTTCTAAAACATCCTAAAAAGCAGAGAAAAACTCATACCTCAAATATTCCTAAATACGCGACTACAGTAATCGAAGAAAACGTATAACAAGTTCACAACATAAGAAAATGTTAAACATGTGTTTGGAAAATCGAAACCACTTTTTACTGCCAAAAGCATTATATTTTTTTTCGGTGATATTCATATATATCTAATCATTCCATGGTATATTTGATAAAATCTTTGAAAGTAAAGAAAAGAGTCGTCTAATATTTTTTGGTATAAAAACATTACAATATCATAAACTAACAATTAAACTGAAAACTAATAATCAACACTATATAAGAAACAAACTTGAAGTAAATAAAAAAACTAGATCCACAAGCTATGATATGATAAATCAAAATAACCAAAACAAAAATTTAACTAAAATATTTCTTCTAGGAATATTTAGACATACCATCTTTACTTGAAGCGCAATCCTTGGAAGGATTTTACCTTGTCTAAGTGACTTTTCGTAGCAGATGAATTGCTGGGCAAATCTCCCTTGGCGGTAGAAGTAAGAAAACCTACTGCCAAAGGAGTATCACCCAGTAATGCATCCATACATTGGAAAACCTTTTAATAGATTCACAGTTTTACGATACTATGGTTCTTTCCTGAGCAATTTTATAGACCGAGAATTTATGTACATATTCTTGTGCACATAGAATATCCTCAAAACAATTCTCATTGTACAACATTTTACGCACATTGTGTAAAGTTATTATAGCGTGATTGATGCCAATTGGCAGTGAACATCAGATTCATGTTTTACCGTCCTTTTATGTTTCAAAGAGTCAATGAAACGTAAGGGTAAGACCATCATTGGTAATATGTTGTCTTGGCTTTAGACATCTGTTAGACCATATAAATTTGTACACGACATCAATACGAAAAATGAATCGAATAAAATGAGATATGAAGCATATATTCTTACAGTACGTAGTGGATGTCGTAACGATGAGGAAAATGGAGCACGTAAAGTTCCAATGGAAAGATAATGTTGTCATGTTTTCACTTTAGCCACACTATAAGTTTAACTTATTATCTTAATCATCTTTCATTCAACTTGTATTCATTAAGTTTCTTCTATCATGCAATGTGTTGTTTCAAGAAACCAAAGAAATATTTAAAAGTTGCAGGTTTTATAATCGTCTATGGTAGTTTAATTTATGAGCTAAATTTAAATACTTAATGCTTTTAATTAAGGGACCCAAAGATAAACACAAAAATTTTAGTTTTCATATAACCGTTACAATATTCTGATTCTTGATCTTCCGTATAATATTGTTTGTAGCTTTGGCATATCCAATACACAATGACAAATGTATGCGAACCGTATGTTTTTTAGGCGAATCGAGTAAGCTAGAAAAGCATCTAGATCTCAAAAAGAGTAAAAGAGGTTGAGAATATGTTATACTCTAGAAAGGTTCCATAAGGTTAATAAGTATTGTACCTTGGCATATCCGATATATGAAGGATGAGAAAAATGGCGGTTTGACGGGTAGTTTTACATGACAAATAAATTATGCTTTGCAAGTAACAATAAAAATACAACACCTATTGAAATTAAGGAATAACATAAGACATGATGGATATCCTTATTCATCTCTACATCGGTATCTAGAATAATGCCATGTGAGTTGTTTTCATAATTTCATGTATAGTTACAAATCTGAAATCAGGATCTTACACTGTGAGTGTATCATTTGCGTTCTTATTACACAAGCGTAAAAAAATACAACTAGGAATAACAAAAGTTAGACTTTATCAGCTATGGTTTTTTGGCTCGTAAGAAGGAAAGAGCATTACCAACGTAGAGAAGTGTTACATGATGAGTGTTTGGATTAAACAATGAGTATGTTATATCGAAGAATGAGTATGTTCCATTGAACAATAAACAAGCACTTACAATATATTGGTTATAACGGACAATATTTTTCTCACTTACTTTTGATTAGATCAGTTGATTGGAAACATCTAGATAAAAGTTTGACTAAAAATGACATGTTTGTATAGAAATGAGACATTCCGTGAAATTAAAGGAGAAGTTTCAATTAGGTTGGTACATTAAGCCATTTCAATTTTCAGTTATCACTTTTTTCGCAGTTCGTATGAAACCCTCAATTGTTAAATTCACTTTGTTCATCCAAACATTGAAAGCTAATAACCATATAACTGGTTCCAAAACGCATACCTAAACATCCACCTTACAGTTGATCATTGTTCGTGTTAACAAAAATTTAAGACAAAAGGCCCAAACCCTGTTGGTTATTAAATGTTAACAAGTTCCCAGATTAGGGTTAAGATAATCAATAAGGTACCGGATATTCACTTGAAATCGTGGTATCACTTTCCAATAGAAATTATTCGACCCTATACCTGGGTTACACGAATATCTCTATGGGATAAGACCAAGTGATGTTCTTGTTTTAGGCACAAACCAAGAACCAGATGCGTATTCAAGTGTTTAGGGTTTTGTGTTTTCATATATACATGCAGATGTGTTATGACATCTATTTATAATAGAGAATACTCAAAACCTAGCCCATGAAATTATATATAATTAACGGCCCATTAATTATATCATAATACTTTCTATAATAGTAGGAACCAGTGGTTAAAATCGAGCAGCAGAATAACTGATGCTATCAGCAGATTCACACTAGCAGCAGAATCATTATACTAGCAGCAGATTCAGCAGCAGAATCAACACACTATCAGCAGATTCAGCAGTAGAATCAGCTAGCAGCAGATTCTTCTCATAACCACTATTGAGTCAGGGTGTTCAAGGACTAAATGGGTGTACACTCCGTACCTCCAAACTCATTACCAGGTGTGAACTCTTCCCTTTAGTGCACTAAATTTTCTAACAATCCTCCCCAAATTTAGTTTACTTCCTTTGCAAGAAAAATTAAACACAAAACAAAACAAGTGCATAAATGAAAATATCCTGAGGATTGAATTTCCACATTAGTACATATACTTTCAAATATTCGAGAATCAGGGTGTTCTAAGAATTGAACCCTTCAACCCATTTGAATACCCGATGATAAATACACACAAGTTTTCAAACACTAAAATACTCCTGACACTATACAAGTCATGTGTCCATATCCAATTCATAAATGTTATAAAAGCTAAAAGTCCAAAGCTTCCTGAAGCGGCAAAACTTCAACATTCACATAGGTGGTTCATCTTTAATTCATGCTCCTGCTTAGCACTTTTTCAAAGAAAATTAACCATTAAGAAGTTATGACTTCATCCTCCTTTCCAGCAGATAACAAGCACAACCTTGGGATGTTTGTGATACATGTGCTTCAGTCCACTAAATGATCAGCTTTCCACATTGAACTCAGCTTCCAAGTTTCCTTAGAAGGGAGTTGGGTATCCTTGCATTCAGTGACTAAGTTGGACTTAAACACATCCCTTTAGCAGACTTCAAAACCAAGTCTCTAGCCAAACCCTTCGTCAAGTGATCAGCTAAGTTTTGTTGAGATTTAACAAACTCTATAGATATCACCCCATTCATGATAAGCTCACGAATCATGCTATGCCTAACACCTAAGTATCTAGACTTCCCATTGTACATCTGGCTATAAGCCTTTGACAATGTAGCAGCACTATCACAACGGATAGAAATAGGTGCTATAGGTTTAGGCCACAATGGAATCTCAAGAAGCAAGTTTTTCAATCATTCAGCTTCTTTGCCAGCAGCAGCTAAAGCCACAAATTCAAATTCCATGGTTGAACTGGTAATGCAAGTTTGTTTCTTGGATGCCCAAGAAATTGCACCTCCACCAAGTAGGAATACCCAGCCACTAGTAGACGAATTGTCTTCAGTGTTACTGATCCAACTTGCATCAGTGTATCCTTCTAATACTGAAGGATAACCAGTATATGAGAGACTATAATCCATAGTTCTCTTCAAATACTTAAAGACCCTCTGAATTGCTTGCCAATGATGAGCACTAGGATTACTAGTATACCTGCTCAGTTTACCCACAGCAAAAGCAATGTCAGGTCTTGTACATTTACTTTGTTGATAAAATCGCTCTAGATTTTATACAGTGTGAATTATGAGCATTTCTTACATTGACGGAGAGGTATGTGATAGAGTCCCTTGATCGTACAATGCAAGATATAATGCGGGATGAACGTGAATTTGGAGGTAAGGTTATGGTTATGGGAGGTGATTTCAGACAAGTATTACCGGTTATTAGACGTGGAACTAGGGCTCAGATTGTAGACGCAAGCTTAAGGATGTCTCCAACTTGGCCTTCAATTAAAAAAAAATGCAGTTAACTATAATCAAGGACATTTTAGTAATTGAAATAATTTTTTAAGTTTTCAAAGATTAAGGATTAAGAAAAATAGTGTAAATGCATCAATTCCTGTTTATGTTTGTAAACATGATTGATCTCACAAAAAGAAGCCAGAAATATGTTTTTGGAAAAATCAAAGCCATTATTTTTACTGCCAAAAACATTGTTATTTTTGGTTTAGGTGATATATATCTAATCATTTCATGGTATGTCTGCTATAATCTTTCAAAGTAAATAAACAAGTCCTTAATATTTTTTATTCTAAAAACTTTACAATAGCGTATATCATCAATTGAATTACATACTGAATAATGAACACTTTATAAGAAACATACATGAAGTGAATAAATGAAACTAATTCAACAAGCTATGATATGATAAATCAAAATAACCAAAACAAACATCCAATTAAAATATTTCTTCTAGGAATATTTAGACATACCATTTTTACCTCAAATGCTATCCTCGAAAGGATCTTACCTAGCTAGCTTGTCTAAGTGACTTGGTCGTAGCAGATGAATTGCTGGGCAAATCTCCCTTGGCGGTAGAAGTAATTAAGACAACCTACTGCCAAAGGAGTAATCACCCTGTAATGCATCTATACATTGGAAAACCTTTCAATTGATTCACACTTTTACAGTACTATCGTTCTTTCGTGAGCAATTTATAGACCAAGAAATCGTGTACATATTCTTATGCACATAGAATATACTCAACACAATTCTCATTGTTCAACACTTTACACACATTGTGTGTTAAAAGTTATTATAGCGTGATTGATGACGATTGGCAGCGGACATCAGATTCATGCAAACAAACTTTTAGTTCAGTATGTTTTACCGGCCTTTTGTGTTTCAAAGAGACAATATTAAAACGTAAGGGTAAAATTATCATTGGTATTCAATTGTCTTGGCTTTAGAAATCTTGCAGACCGCTTAAATTTGTACACGACATCAATACGAAAAATGAATCAAATAAAATGTATATGAAGCATATATTCTTACACTGTAGTGGATGTCGCAACGATGAGGAAAATGGAGAACGTAAAGTTCTAATGTAAAGATAATGTTGTCATGTATATTCACTTTAGCTACACTATAAGTTTAACTAATTACTATCTTGATCATCTTTCATTCAACTTGTTTTCACTATTTTCAGTCATGTTTTCCGTTGTTTCAAAGAAAACCAAAGAAATTGTTAATTAAGATTCATTGTTAAAAGTTGAAGGTTTTATAATCGTCTCTAGTAAATTTAATTTACGAGTCAATTTGAATACTTAATGCTTTTAACTAAGGGACTAAAAACAAACACACAAAAAAGGTTTAATCTTCATATTTCATATATTTGTTATAAAATTTTGATTCTTGATCTTCCGTATAATATTGTCCGTACCTTGGCATATCCAATACAGAATGGCACATGTATGTGAACGGGTTGTTTTGAGGCGAATAGAGCAAGCTAGAAAAGCATCTAGATCTCAAAAAGAGTAAAAGATGTTGAGAATATGTTATACTCTAGAAAGGTTCCATAAGCTTAATAAGTATTGTGCCTTGGCATATCCGATATATAAAGGGTGAGAAAGATGGCAGTTTGACGGGTAGTTTTGCATGACAAATGAAGTATGCTTTGTCAGTAAGATTACAAAAAATAAATAAATAAATAAATAAAACAAAAAAAAAAATCCCTCGAAATTAAGGAATAACATGAGCATGACAAATATCCTCATTCATCTCTATATTTGGTATTTAGAAATACTGCTATGTAGTTTTCATGTATAGATACAAATCTGAAACCAGGATCTTACACTGCATGTGTATCATTTGCATTCTTATTACAGAAGCGTAAACAACACAACCAGGAGGAACAAAGGTTGCACTTTATCAGCTATGGTTTTTTAGCTTGAAAGTAGGAAAGGACATTACAATTTACAAACAAAGAGAAGCTAGTGTTATATGATGTGTGTTTGGATTTAACAATTAGTATGTTATATCGAACAATTAACATAAGCAGTTACAAGATAGTAATAGATTACAAGAGACAATATTTTGCACGCACTTTTGTTTGAGGTTAAAAAGCCATATAGCAGAGTGTTTGATAAATCCTGATTGATTAGAAAATTATATAAAAAGGATTGACCAAAATGACATTTTTGTACAGGAATGAGGCATTCTGTGAAATTAAATTTCATTTAGGTTGGTGCATTAGGCCATTCTAACTTTCCGTGATCACTTTTTCCGCAGTTCGTATGAAACTTTTAATCCTTGAAACACTGTTAGTTCATCCAAACATTAAAAGCTGATAACCAGATAACTGGTTCCAAAATGCATACCCAAACACCCACCTTACATTAAACATCGCTCATGTTAACAAAAATCTAAGACAAAAGGCCAAAACCCGTTAAGTTGTTCATGCCTATAAACAAGTACCAGAGCTACAAGAGAATGTTTCATGAAGGAACAAAGTTTACAACATGAACTTTGTGTCATTAGTCTGTTAATGATTCACGTATCATGTGTTATTTACAGTAATTACCGCACAATAACAAGAAGGCGGGACTGAGTTAGATTAATTACATCACAAGTAAAAAAAGTGGTATCTTTAAGCCCAAGCTGCAAGAGAAGCCATTAATCCAGCTCCAAGAAAAAGTGCAAAAAATGACACTAATTGATTCCCCAAATTGCTTTTCATCCTTTTACTCAAGAACTCAGCAGCAATTAAATCCACTAATGCCATATAAATTAAAATTCCAGCAGAAATGGAGTCCAAGGTACCTTCAATGACTAAAGCTTTTGGGCTATTAGGATTGTAAAATGAAGAGATACCTGTCCCTATGCCGACACTAATAGGAGCCGTTATGGCAAAAAAACAAGCCATTAACATTGAACGAAGGATGCTGAATCTGGCCTGTGAGATGCAGCCAGCTAAGGCAAACCCTTCAAAGAATTGGTGGAAAGATAATGCACCGATCAATGGTCTTATTGTACATGGACTTTGTGAAACGCCTAGTGATAGGCCGATGATTATTGAATGTGATACGATTCCAAGTTCCAATACCTGTGTAAAGTCATGTTAGGTGAGTTAATTGTTCTACGGATGGTCAGGTTTATTAAAGGGGTGTTTGGATGTGAGTTTTGACAGTATGTGATGGTTACTAAACAAATGCCAAATGCAAAGCCGTGAAAAGTTTGACTTGTTTTTCCTAATTACGCTGGGTTTATTTCAGAGAAATAAACATAATTCACAAAAGAAATGTAGTTAACATAATAAAATTTTCAAAAAATTGGTGGCCATTATAGTACAAACACAAATTTGTACCAATTTTGTTAAATAAAACAATTTTCAATGCAACTACGAAACTTTCCTTATAATTTGACCCAATAATCATAAGCAAGGTAAGTTTCTCATTCAATATCACATAATCAGTCTCAAAACGCAAATCCAAACACCCCCTAAAAGTATTACCTGTGAAACGACGACATTTCTTACAACACCATCAGAATCATCACCGCCTGCATGCGTATGTGAGTGGCTCTCTGAGATCTCATGCATTTGACCACTTTCATGTATGTGAATAGCATCACAACCATCTTCATCCGCACCAAACTCTTTCACAACAAATGGAACTACAACCGAATCCAAATCATCCGAATCAATCCCATCAATTTGGGCTTGCTTTTCTTGTTCTCCCTCATAATACTGAGTGGTAATGAAGTCAACAAGCAATGTGGTCAAAGCAGCCATCATTGTAAAGAAACCCGCAAAGGGGAAACTTGACCAAGGGTTTTTAGGAAGACACGGGTTAGTTAATGCCGATGTGGCATCTGGTAGCATGTGCACAAAACCTGTAGCGAGGATGACACCAGCTGCAAAGGCTTTAGTGGCGATAAAGAAACTTGAGTCTGCTTTCAGAAGTCGCCAATTCTTGCCAACCAATGGAACGGCTACTCCAATGAATCCAGCCAAAAGTATAGAAGCAATTGCTACAAATTTCAGAGCAAAAGCAGTATTTTCATCCCGGCATGCTTCTAAGGCCGATGAGTCACCGCAACTACTGGTTGACATTGATATAGAAAGAATCCTGAAAAGGGAGTCTTTTTTGGATCAAAATAACTGATAGATTAGGGTCAGGATTAACAAATGGTCCCGAATTCCTGCAAAATATGGAATTGGCTGTGTCAATTGAAATACCACTTGGTATGTATAATCCACACAAAAACATATGTAAATTTCATATTAAAAGAAACTTATATGCAACTAATTGTTTTTGGTCATGTACTTTCAATATCAATTTTAACGGATCCATGTTAAATCTTTATAATCAAACAAGTACATGTAGATTACATAATGATGCATCAACTGAAATACCACAAACTCTTATAATGATAACTAACATCCTAAAAAGAACAGCAAAACTCGTTCTCAGTTATTCCAAAATAGGCCACTATAGTAATCTAAGATAACATAAATCAATCTTACATTCTAGACCTTTTTAATAGGATTTTCACTTAAACTGATTATTGACTCACAAGTACAACAATGCAAGAAAGCAGTTATATGTAAACTTGAATTTTCTTTTGCTGTCAAATGTCAAAATGTATATCCAAAATCAACCACCAAATTAGGCACAATGTTCCAAAATCGTGCTTGTTATTGCCAAGAACATTGTTCTTCTTAGATTATCATAAAACATGGCTTGTACTAATCGCAGATGCTGTTATTCGTAAACAAGGGGAAAAAAAAAGGCAACAGATTCATATTATATATGCAGCCCAATTCCTCAATGTTAAGCAGTAACTGAATTTAATCATTAACAGTAAAAGGAACTTGAAACAAAATATCTATCATGAAGCATGGTTCGAATTTCTGTTATTGGCAAACGCAATAATCAAATAATCACTTCCAAAAGGCAATCCTAAAACTTCTGAAACATACTACAATAGCACATATCAACCATTAACCTAGAAACTGAATAATCAACTCACTGATGAAAAATATATATATATTATTAGCCAAAAAAAAAAAAAAAAAAAAAAAAAAAAAGTTACTGTCAAAAGAAAACTGATATTCCTATCAATATATGAAGAAAATATGATGATCAATGAAATAAAAGTTGAAATAAACCAAAAAAAAAAAAAAAAAAAAAAAAAAAAAAAAGATTTTCGAAATTACCTTTGATTGATGATTGTGTAGAAAAAGTGAAATGGGAATTAGTAAGCGGTGAATAAATAATGAAATGACATAGCGTGTGTTTTAAGACTAGAATAATAATATAATAAAGATTTATTTGTTTAGTGGAGTTTGAAGAAGAAGAAGATGATGGGCACACTTTCTTCTATCTTATATCTAATGCAGTTGACTTTAAGGTAATATACTTTTGCCCCCATGTCTCTCTCCCTCATTATGACGACATGTCCATTACATGTTTCTTGGCTTCTTGCAATGTCTTTTTCTTAAACACAAATGTTAGCAACCTCGTCGAGTTAATGAGAAACCGTTTCCGACTCTTTCCACGCCATCCACAAATACGCTTACCTAACGAGGTTTGAAACATTGACCTCTTGTAAAGAAACCAATAACCTTTTAGAGTTGAGATCAATGAAGATCTCATACATGCCATAGAACCTATCAACCAATCATAGCCACCCATTTATATTTTTCACATTTTTTTTCAAAACAACATATCTTGCAAACGGTAAATCTTCAAGCTACAAAAAAAAAATACCATCGCGACGAGAATTAAATGATCTTTCTATAGATATGCATTGTTATATACTTTCGACAAATTTTTTTTTTTTAATTTTCGCCTAGAAAGAATCATATATGATTCGTAAGAGTACGAATCATATATGATTTGTTAAAATCGAATCATATATGATTTTTCTGGGCGAAAAAAAAAATTCAATCAAAAATAAAGTTCGTCGAAAGTATATAACAATGCATGTCTATAGAAAGATAATTTAATTCTCGTCGTGATGGTATTTTTTTGTAACTTGACGATTTACGGTTTGCGAAATATTTAAGTTTTAAAAGAAGGATGGAAGTTTATTTTTTTGTTTTGATAAAAAAAAATGAGTGGCTAAGATTGATTGATGGGTTCTATGGTAAAAGTTGGATCTATAAAGAACTTTTGGCTAACCTTTTATACACATGACAGGTTAGATAAGAAAAAAAAAATGAAAATATTATTGTTGCAGAACATAACTGTCTCACTTTTCTAAAAATATGTTCATTTATAAGTTAGGTTTAATTTCATATGTCCCTCTCAGTGTTCTAAAAGGCGCGCCAAGGCGCCGCCAAGGCGCGAGGCGTGGCCTCGGCGCCACGAAATGGACCAAGGCGTGAAGTCTAGGCGTCGTGTGAAAAGGCGTGGAATAAGGCGCGAAAAGGCGTGCCAAGGCGCGCTTTATCGTATGGCGTGGCGCCATTTTTAGAAGGGGATGATCTGGGCTTAAATTTTGGGCCTAGTAATTTTTAACATAGTTCAAATTTTCACTTTATTTCTTATGCATATCACTTTTTGTAAGCTCATCTTTTCTAAACTCACCTTTTGTAAACTCGATATGCATATAAAATATGATATTATAACATAAATGATAAATATATAAATATTTTTTCGCCGCCTTAGTCACGCCGCAAAAAACGCCATGGCTTCGCCATGGCGCGTAAGGCTTGAGGCGTGGCCTTGCCGCCACGCCACGCCTCACGCCATTTATAACATTGGTCCCTCTACTTTACTCTTATGATTAATTGCATGTATAATTAAAGTGCAATAATTGAATGAATAATGCATAATATTTTTAAAGCATGTTTGTATGTATATATATAAAATTTCTAAATTTAAGAAGAGGAGATATGAAATTGCCCTTATAAGTTAACATTTAATTTTGGACATAAGAAGTAGTACTTTAAGAGTTTAAGTTTTTTAGTTCTTTTATTAGCTTTGGCATGTATATGAAGTAAAAGCTTTTTTACATGCATCATTCTAAACATCGTAATTATCTATATTGGTCATGGAAAAATTTGTTTTGTGTCACATCTGAATTTAAATGTTTAGCAGTTCATAGCTATGGCAAATTGGCAATATAGTTTCCTATAAGCACCAAATTCTTATTTATTTCCCTAAACCCGAATTGAAATGTTGATGTTCACAAAACTTGACGTCTTAGAATTGTGGATTACTATACATGTCACTTTCATGAATCATGATCACATTGCAAGAATTGAGAGCATAGCTAACGTTTCTGCTTCTAATTAAATGGCGTGGTCCTAATGGATGGTAAATATCGGCAAAATCATTTTGTTTTTGAACCATAATTGGCAAGAAAAGAAATTTGACATATATTATACAATGTTGTTTGCTAAACTGATATGTGTCAAACTAGAAATCCAAATGGAAATGCAGTCTAACTGATCAAACTTAGGAATTCATACAAATGAGAAAGATGAACTCGAAAGGAATTGATTTTTGTTATTAGAATGAGGAATGTTTGTTACAAACAAGAAAGAGAGAACTGTTTACAAATCATGAATGAAGAATGAAAGTGAAAGATACATTTTATACAAGAAAGTTGAATAACAGATTTTGGCGCCAAAATCTGTTATTTGAAATTCTGTTATGACACGTGGCAGCTTATGATTTGAGCACGTGTCATTCCATTCCCTTAAACAATTGAGCAAACTCTTCACAATTGACCTTGATCCTCTGCAGCTGCAAACTCAGGAAACCTCTGCATTACATCATCATAAACCTCCCATGTGGCTCCATCAATATCACTATTCGACCATTGTACTAAGATGTAAACTGCTGCTTTGTTATTAAGTTTGCCCAACTTCCTATCCAA
Source organism: Artemisia argyi (assembly GCA_030686995.1). NCBI lineage: Eukaryota > Viridiplantae > Streptophyta > Magnoliopsida > Asterales > Asteraceae > Artemisia > Artemisia argyi. The sequence continues at coordinate 172,631,005 of CM060696.1, read as the reverse complement.
TATGACTACTGGATGCACAGATAACAATCCATCTTTTCCAATTTGAGGCAATGCTCCCATCTTTTGCACTGGACCTTTACATTTCTTCAATTGTGAGACATGAAACACTGGATGAATAAGACTGTCACTTGGCAATTGTAACTTGTAAGCCACTTGACCAATCTTATCACATATCAAAAATGGCCCATAATATTTTGTTGACAACTTGTGGTATGGGTTTTGCCTTACTGAACTTTGCCTGTATGGCTGCAACTTCAAATATACCCATTCACCAACCTTAAAACTTCTATCAGTTCTATGTTTGTCAGCCTGGTTTTTCATTCTGTCTTGGCTCCTTTTAAGATGAAACCTCAGCATATCAATCACTTGCTCTCTTGCCAACAAAGTTCTGTCCACACTATCCACCATACTTTCTCCAGCTAAATAAGGCAAATGGATAGGGGGTGTTTGGCAATACATCACTTCAAAAGGTGTAGTGTTAATAGAGCTATGAAAATTGGTATTGTACCAATATTCAGCCAGAGCCAACCACTGAGTCCACTCCCTGGGTCTTTCACCAGTCATACACCTTAGGAAACATTCCAAACATCTGTTCACTACTTCTGTCTGACCATCAGTTTGGGGATGGTAGGCAGTTGACATTTGAAGTTTGATCTTCAACACTTTGAACAAAGATTGCCAGAATTGACTCAAAAATATCCTATCTCTGTCACTCACAATTGTCTCTGGTAACCCATGTAACTTATAAACATTTTCCATGAAAGCTTGAGCCACTTGACTTGCTGTAAAAGGATGCTTCAGAGCAATAAAGTGGGCATATTTACTCATTCTATCCACCACCACAAATACTGCTGACTTACCTTGTGAACTAGGTAAGCCTTCTATGAAATCCATGGAAATGTCTCTCCAAACTCTTTGAGGTATAGGCAAGGGTTGTAATAGGACAGGTGATGCACTCAAATCTGGTTTTTGTCTTTGGCAAATGTCACATTCTCTAACCCATTGTTTCACATGTTTTCTCATCTTCCTCCAATAGACCATTGAACTTAGATTCTTAATGGTAACTTGAACTCCTGAGTGTCCACCTACTGGATCAACATGAAAATATCCAAAAATTTGCTTCCTCAAGTCCTCATCATTGCCTACTACCAACTTGCCTTTACTCCTTAGTTGACCATTAGCCCAAGTATACTTACTTGTACCATTTCCATTAGCCTGCAACTTTTGAATCACATTCTGCAACTCACTGTCCAACTTCCAACTTTCTTTAATTTTTTCAAGCAAATCACTAGTAATAGTAGTAGCAACAAGACTACACAACTCTACTCCATTATCAATTCTTGATAGAGCTTCAGCTGCAGTATTATCACACCCTTTTTTATACTCAATTTCATAATCATAACCCAACAACTTTGGTAACCACTTCATCTGGAATGGAGTGGTCAATCTTTGATCCAACAAGTATTTCAAACTGAAATGCTCAGTTTTAATTTTGAAATGCCTGTCCAATAAGTACCCTTTCCATTTCTCCAAAGCCATTATCACTGCAAGGAATTCTTTTTCATAGGTTGACAAAGCCTGATGTTTCTCAGATAAAGCTTTGCTTAAGAAAGCAATAGGATGACCCTCTTGTTGTAAGACTGCCCCAATGCCAACACCACTTGTTGCAATTGTTCAAAAGCTTTTTGGGCAAAATATTATGGGCCATTTCTGATATGTGATAAGATTGGTCAAGTGGCTTACAAGTTATAATTGCCAAGTGACAGTCTTATTCATCCAGTGTTTCATGTCTCACAATTGAAGAAATGTAAAGGTCCAGTGCAAAAGATGGGAGCATTGCCTCAAATTGGAAAAGATGGATTGTTATCTGTGCATCCAGTAGCCATATTGGATAGGAAGTTGGGCAAACTTAATAACAAAGCAGCAGTTTACATCTTAGTACAATGGTCGAATAGTGATACTGATGGAGCCACATGGGAAGTTTATGATGATGTAATGCAGAGGTTTCCTGAGTTTGCAGCTGCAGAGGATCAAGGTCAATTGTGAAGAGTTTGCTCAATTGATTAAGGGGAATGGAATGACACGTGCTCAAATCATAAGCTGCCACGTGTCATAACAGAATTTCAAATAACAGATTTTGGAGCCAAAATCTGTTATTCAACTTTCTTGTATAAAATGTATCTTTCACTTTCATTTTTCATTCATGATTTGTAATCAGTTCTCTCTTCTTGTTTGTAACAAACATTCCTCATTCTAATAACAAAGATCAATTCCTTTCGAGTTCATCTTTCTCATTTGTATGAATTACTAAGTTTGATCAGTTAGACTGCATTTCCATTTGGATTTCTAGTTTGACACATATCAAATTCCCATCCTTCTTCTTGACCATTACAATTGGTGAAGAAAATGAGCTTTGGCTATGTCTAATTACCCCTGACTCTAGCAACTCACCCACCATTTGTTCAATTGCATCCTTCTGAGCAGGAGGATGTCTGTAGGGTCTCACATTCACTGGTGGAGTGTTTGGGAGAAGGTGAATTTGATGGTCATAAGACCTTTTTGGTGGCAGTGAAGTAGGTACAGCAAACACATCTCCAAACTCAGACAATACTTCCACCATTGGACCTTCTTTAACCTCTGTAGACTCCATGTGTAATAAACTTGGTGAACATACACACATCATCAGAGACCCACTAGTGACATTTTTACCCTGCATCCATTGAATAGTAGCCTGTGGAGTACCTCTCAACATGACTCTTTTTTGCTTGTAAGTAAAGGCCATAGTTAACTTTGAAAAATTCCAACTAATGGTGCCCAAACTGGACAACCATTGTACTCCTAACACCATTTCACAGGCACCCAATGTTAGCAGCATAACATCCACCTCAAAAACCATATCACCAATAGTCAAAGCAAGCTTGTGACACACAAAAGTACTAACCATATCTTGCCCATTAGCCACAGTCACTTGCAAAGGACAAGTAGACTTCATCTTACACCCTAATCTTTTGGCAGTTTGTAAATTCATGAAATTATGAGTACTACCAGAATCTGCTAATATGTGGACCTTTTGTTTCCCAATAGTACCCTTAACTCTCATAGTTTGAAAAGTATTAGTACCAGTAAGTGCATTGAGTGAAATTTGTGGTGGTACATTTTCATTAAATTGCATATATTCAGCAGTTTCAACAATTTCCTCACCATTATCTCCCATTTCTTCTTCTATATCCTCAATTTCCTCTTCACATTCTGCATCACCAACTACTATAAGAGAATACAATTGTCCTGAACATTTGTGACCAGGCACATATTTTTTATCACAGTAAAAACACATATTATTTGCCCTCTTCTCCTCATATTCCTTCTGTGACAATCTCCTACCCTGACCAGTGGAACTAGTACTTGGCTTAGTTAACTTGTTACTTGGTAAAGCCAAGGGAGTGTTTGGTTTAACATACCCATTCCCATTCTTAAGTGCATAAGTATTATGAGAATTCACTTTAGAAACAGGATTAGGTAATAGAGGAGCATACCTTGATTTCAATGCCATTAATGTCTGTTCTTGCATTTTAGCCATGTAAAAGACATCGGTCAAAGACTCCAATGCAAACATTCTTATCTGAAGGCTAATCTCATTCTTCAATCCTCCCAAGAACAAACTAATAGCATGTTTCTCACTCAGTTCAACCTTGTTCAACAAGTCCTCAAACTTCTCTTGGTACTCTTTCACAGAGCTGTCCTGCTTCAACTTTTTCAACTCCATCAATGGATCATCAAAAACTGACCCAAAACGTCTCAAAACCTCCCTTTCATACACATTCCAAGGAGAATCTTCACCATATCTGTTACAAAACTGTTGATGCCATACCAAAGCTCTGTCATACACATGCATGGACACCAATTCAAGCTTTTCACTATCATCAACAATACCATCAATCTTAAAGAACTGATTACATCTAAACACCCATCCTTTCACATCATCCCCATTAAACTTTGGGAATTCAATCCTTGACAATCTGCCAACATGCCTCCCACCACCATTTCTTGCATTGACATGAAGACTACCACTATGATTCTGACTGCCTGCATGATAACTTGTACCTTCCCCATTCTTCAATCTGTTAATTTCTTGGTTAATAAGATTTTGATTCACCAAGAAACCTTGCATACTTTCTTTGATTCCCAACATTGTTTCTTGCAACTCCCTAACTGTTTCTTGCAAAGATTCCATTGTAGAATCTTGGGATCTTGATGTATTTCTTATTTCCACCATGGTACCAGTAATATTACCACTCATCAACACTAATTAACCAATGTAACAATGATTAATCAATGACCAAATGGGATAATAAGAACTGAAACTGTTCTGGGTTACTCAATCCAACTGCTGCTTGTCAGCTTGTTCAAGATAAGAAAATTTAACGAGAATTTCGGCTTATCTTGTGACCGTACAGTTGATTGACACTAACCAATATGTAAAAACAGAACAGCGAAATCAGTGGTGGCTGATTTCTAAACCGGAAATCTTGATTTTGACCGGAATTACGCCGGAGAAGATGACCAGAATCAAGAAATGTCAGGGAAACACTTCTTGAAGAACAATGGCGCCAAGAAAGGGCTCTTGATACCAATTTGATATGTGTCAAACTAGAAATCCAAATGGAAATGCAGTCTAACTGATCAAACTTAGGAATTCATACAAGTGAGAAAGATGAACTCGAAAGGAATTGATCTTTGTTATTAGAATGAGCAATGTTTGTTACAAACAAGAAGAGAGAACTGTTTACAAATCATGAATGAAAAATGAAAGTGAAAGATACATTTTATACAAGAAAGTTGAATAACAGATTTTGGCGCCAAAATCTGTTATTTGAAATTCTGTTATGACACGTGGCAGCTTATGATTTGAGCACGTGTCATAAACAAAGATGTAGGATGCAACTGTCGGTTTTTAGTATCCGAAAATAAGTGGCTGAAGGTGCAAATATCATAGTAATTTAAAAAAAAAAAAAAAAAAAAAAAAAAAAAAAAAAAAAAAAAACTTTGTGAATTGTGATATCGTGTAAGTTACATGTTCATTAATTGTTATGAATTTTTTGTACCGGTTACGTGTATAAAGTGACATTTTGTTTAAAATATTTGGATAAAAAAAAATGTATATATCGCCCTTTTTTGATACAAAATTGTTATCATGTTTCAAATTATTTGAGTGTTTGAGAAATTTTGATTATTGAAGAGTTCAAATTATAGCCTTGCCATATCTTTTATCAACCTTAGAGTATCTTTAAAAAGTTATTAGTTAACAATTGGAAGTATCTTTAAAAAGTTATTAGTTAACAATTGGAACACATATTTTTTTGTATGATTATAAATTTACTAAATACTTTTCATCGTCTCATCGACTATAGGAACATCGTTAGTTCGTTACATCATAATCGTTGAAGAATTCGTCTTGCTACGACAATCATTAGACATATAACTATCTTTTATGAGGGACAAGGTTTATCTTCAAGGTCACATGACCTAGGTGATAACTAAGTCAAGTGATGTAGACAGAAATATTCAGTTTTCTTACAAAGCTTAAATTGATTTTGAGTATGAGAAAGATTTTCAAAAGGTTTGACATTGAAAGGCAACTGTATTTTTCTGTTGCCATGAATATTGATGGGCTAAGATAGAATAAGTCCAAATCATAATGGGCTATATTTGATATTTGCATCTTCGGCCACTTATTTTCGGATATTAAAAATCGACAGTTGCATCCTTCATCTTTGTTTAGCAAACAACATTAGACCATCCGTAATGGATGGTCGAATGCATGGTCGGTCTCCCATTTTGAGCCCCACCCTCCCCCCGGGCCCCTGGGTCCCCCGTTACATGGGTTGGCCACGGTGTTGGTCATGGTTATGAATGTATAAACTCGGTTGTCATGTTTATAAATGCATAAACTCGGTCGTATACTCGACCAAGTCCTCCCACATTGTTTGTGTGTGAGTGTGTGTTTTTAAATTGTTTTTGTAGGGTATTTTTGTGTTAAAGTAAGGTTTTTTTTTTTTTTTTTTTTTTGGTGACCGCAATCGCTTTATTACACTAACTTAGTCATGAAAAAGGTTGTAGCGAGTTGACGTTTATGACAGTGGTGATCGCGGTCACCATTACGCCCAACCTTACATTTCTTTTCTTGCCGATTATGTGTGAGCCTTACATTTCTTTTCTTGCCGATTATGTGTGAAAAACAAAATCATTTTGTCGATATTTACCATCCATTAGGACCACGCCTTTTAATTAGAAGTCATTTCTTGCAATGTGATCATGAAAGTGACATGTACACTCCTAACGGTTTTCTAAGACGTCAAGTTTTGTGAACATCAACATTTCAATTGGGGTTAGTCAAATAAATAAGAAGTTGGTTCTTATAGGAAACTATATTGTCATAGCTCTAAATATTACTAAACAACATTATAACAAATGTCACTAAGCGCTCTAGTTTGCAAATTGCAATTGTATTATCAATATCATTTACACATCTTAAACGTAGCAATGCTCCAAATGTAATTATAGATCTAATGTGCGTCTTGTCGGAGAGTCCCCCAACCATTTCCGACCACCTTCCTAGCCACAGCATGTTGGTTTTATAGACAAAATAATAATAGTCGTGTGTTAGGATCGAACTTGAGATCACGGGATTGCACACAATACGTATGAAGAGAAAAAGAAATAATTATTTATAAAATATTATAAGTAATTATTAATAAACACAAAATAAATAATAGTAATTAGTATTTAATGATTAATGACTAATGGACTATTAAACAAATATTAGGAAAGTAATACTAAGCAAAATTTGAAAACAAGAGAATGTTCCGGAATCCCCTTGGGGGATCCAAAACCGATCGGCCATAGGGGGGGGGGGGGGGGTAACCTCCTTTGTGCCTTGAGCTCCAAGTTTTGATTAGTATATAAGCAAACCCAAGATGCATGTTTTTCTAATAATTTGTACACACACATCTTGGTGTTTTTCTCTCCCCTCCTTGTCTTTGGTCGATCCATCTAAACAAACCCTAAGGGTTTCGATTTTCATAAGATCAAAACAAGTTTTGTGTTTAATTACTTGCATAAACTTTTTCTTGAATTAGTACGTGTGTACAAGAACGTGAATCAAACACACTATTATTTGATTCTTGGATTGAATTACAAAAGAGGTAAGGGGTAATTCTTGTAATCCATATAAACCCTAATTAGGGTTCTTGTTCCGGAAGATTGCTTTTGATTCTTGTTCGGGATAGAATCACAAAGGTATGTTTACTATTTAATTATTGATTAATTAATTACATGTTATTTGATCTTGTTATAATTGCTTCCGCTATGCTCACTTGATGTGTTTGGTTTATAATATATGAATGTCATGATATCATAATTCCAACAGTGGTATCAGAGCCGTTATAATGTGTAATTAATTATCGAAACGCATAAAAATTGGATCTTGATTCGTTTAGTTACATGTTTTTAGGGTTTATTTGTTAGATTCCTAACCCTAAATTTTTTTTTGGGTCGATTGACCTTATTAGGGTTTTAGGGTTTATGGTTTTTAATTTTTAATTTGATTAGAAACCCTAGGATGTCATGTAATTGTTATGCGTTTTAGTAAACGATCTTGGTGCAATATGTTAATTGTTAAGCTAAATCCATGAAAAAATGCATATTTGCATGGATTTTTATTGTGTGATAATTTAAATGGTTTAAATTATTTATATTAATTAATGGTTAAGTTATATCGAAACATGTAAATTTATTAATAGATGTCGAATTGGGGAAGACTCCAATATTAAGTAATCAATTATGTGTTATGTGGTATTTATTTAATTTTGGCTTACGCAATCGATTTATCGATGTATGTGGCTCTTTTTCATAGAAGAAGAAAGCCTTAATTGAATAGATACGTTATACACCTAGATTTGATTATTAATAGGACTATTGAATAAGATTTGCATGTGGCTACATGTTTTATACATATTTAATTGTTATGATTATGTATATTTGTTTATTTAGTTGTTTTATTTTTTATTGTACATTACTTGTTTTTGTTTATTAATTGTGTTAGACATGTTTATAAACGAAAAGGGTAATTTTTGAATAGAAAAATAATATGGACTAAATAATGGCGAAATTATTTTGGTTTTTAAGAATAAATTTCAAAGGATTGGTTGATTGATGTTTTTGTACATAGTGTGCGAAAGGCGGACCGAAGGTTGCCATCCAACGTACTTGTAGAGAGAGGTTATTAAAGACCATGCGCCTACCGGTTCTCTACAACTGCCTGGTTGCCGACCCTAGACTTACCTATATCACTATATTATGTACATTGTCATCTTAAGGGTGAATTATCCACAATTCCACAATAATTATCCGAAACACTAAGTCTTCGGACTTATGCAAAAGTACGATATAGTGGACAATAATTGATGGTAATTCTTTAATTGGTGAACCCGATACCTCAATCAAAACTTTGTTATTTTATTCTTAGCAAATTGGTAATAAAAATGTTTTGTAAAACCAATGTTATGAAGTTGTATGCATGCTTCTTCATACATTATTTTGATCACATCAAAATATTTATACCCTTATAAAATTAAGTCGCATGCCATCTAATTAAGAACACTTGAAGTTGTAATTTACGTCATATGAGAACTTGACGAGATTGCAATGGAGAGGTAAATTTCATGAATTCATTGCTAGCAGATCAACTGATGTGATGGATTTATGAGTTTACAGTTTTTAAGTTAGACGACTTAAATTGAGTAGTAAGTGAGATCTTGGACTCAAGACATTAAGATGGGGACTAAACATGCTTACAATACAAATGTTTTGTGATTGTAAATCCCATATATCTAGGAATTGGACAATTGTTATGCCAATTACTTGTGCGACAAGTTACCTCATATTATACTTTCATTACTAGCAGATCAACTGATGTGATGAAACTATGTTTATGGAGGATCCTAGTTTTCAAGATTATTCTATAGATATGATTTCCTTGGGTATTTTAATTTTCTTGAAAAATTGTATTATCAAAAATACTAATGTTTTGAACTTTCTTTATCTGTAGAAATGGCTCAAACTGATAACACCAACTTTCGTTCTGTGTTCAAAACTTATTTTGAACGAGAAAAATTGACTGACTCAGAGAATTTCAATGATTGGTATCGTTCACTTAGGATTGTCCTGCGAGTGACTGGTCAACTTGAAATCTTGAAAACGCCTTGTCCTACTGAACCTGAAGGCACGACAGCTACTGAAGCTGCTAAGGCTAAATGGAATCTTGATTGTAAGGAACATATTGATGTGGCCACAATGATGTTAGGGGCGATGTCCACACCTCTTCAAAGGCAGTTTGAAGAGTATTTCCCCATGAACATGATTGATGAACTCAAGAAACTATATGAGAAACCATCAAATGTAGAGATTTACGATTTGATGGAAGCTCTACATGGTTGTAAGCAGGGTGATGGTGAACATGTGAGTGCTCATGTGTTGAAGATGAAAAGTTTCATGGATCAACTACAAACACTTAAGAAACCCAATGACAATGACATGGCTGTGAACTTAATCAATAGATCCCTTAACAAGGATTTTAGTGGTTTTGTGAGGAACTTCAATATGCATTGCGTGGGGAAGACAGTAAGTGAATTGCACGCACTGCTCATTGATTATGAGAAAGGGTTAACATCAAAGGCTCCTACGCCTCAAGTTCTTGCTATACAAGGGGGTAGAATTAACAAGCCAAATGCGAACAAGAAGAAGGGTAAAGGAAAGAAGAAGGCTGATAAGAATAAGCAGGTTATGGCTTATCAACCACCTCAACCTAAGAAGAACCCTCATGTGAAGAATAATCCAAAGAAGGATCAAGGATGTCATTACTGCAAGGTGATGGGTCACTGGAAGAGGAATTGTCCTCTTTATCTTGATGACTTGCGAAACAATAAGGTTAAGAAGACTGGGCACATGGGCGCCAGTACTTCAGGTAACTTATTTGTCATTGAATTATTTACTTTATCTCGTAAATTAAATTCCTGGGTATATGATACTGGATGTGGTATTAATATTTGTAATACACTACAGGGGTTTAGAGAGGAAAGAAGACTAGCTTATGGGGAGCAATTTCTGCATGTGGGAAATGGAGCACAAGCAGCGGTTGAAGCCATAGGAATGTTTAATTTAGTTTTACCTACGGGTTTAGTACTTTGTTTAAACAATTGTCATTATTCACCTTCTATAATTAGAGGTGTTGTTTCCTTTTCATGTTTGTTGGATCTTGGTTTTACTCATACTATTTATGGAAATAAAATTTCTGTTTCTTTAAATGGTTTATTTTATTTTAATGCTGTTGCTGTGAATGGTGTGTTTGAAATTGAAATGAATGATTGTATGACTTCCAACAATAATAATAATAATTTGATGTACAACATAAGTAAGAGAATGAAGTATGACTTGAATTCGTCTTACCTTTGGCACTGTAGACTTGCCCATATAGGCAAGACTCGCATGCAAAAGCTGCAACGTGAAGGGCTTTTGAAGAATATCAATGATGAGTCATTTGATAAATGTGAGTCTTGTATTTCTGGGAAGATGACGAAGAAACCTTTTCATAGTAATATGGAAAGAGCTTCAGATCTCCTTGGTTTAATACATACGGATGTATGTGGACCACTTAGACATGTGTCAAAGAGAGGTGTTGTTTACTTCTTAACTTTTACAGATGATTTCAGCCGTTATGGTTATGTTTATTTACTTAAGCATAAACATGAGGTGTTTGAAACATTTAAAGTTTTCAAAGCAGAAGTAGAATTGCAATTGGGAAAGAAGATTAAAGCTCTTCGTTCTGATCGAGGTGGTGAATACCTTAGTCAAGATTTTAAAGATTTCTTAACTGAGAATGGAATTGTCCAGAATCTCACATCTCCATATACTCCACAACAAAATGGTGTATCTGAGAGAAGGAATCGTACATTGTTGGACATGGTTCGATCAATGTATAATCTTACTAATCTTCCTTTGTCTTTTTGGGATTATGCTCTTGAATCAGCTGTTCGTATTTTGAATATGGTTCCCACCAAAAAGGTTGATAAGACACCATATGAGATATGGACTGGAAAAGCTCCGAACTTGTCTTATTTGAAGGTCTGGGGTTGTGAGGCGTATGTTAAACGTGACTCACAAGATAAACTCCAATAAAGATCTGTCAAATGCATTTTTGTAGGATACCCAAAGGAAACAATGGGTTACTACTTTTACTACCCACCTGAGAACAAAGTGTTTGTTGCTAGATATGGTGATTTTCTTGAAAGTGATTTTGTGACTCAAGAAATCAGTGGGAGAGTATATGATCTAGAAGATGATCTAAATAATGCATTACCTTCAGAAAACACTAGCACACTTCCTGTAGAACCTGAAAGTCTGGGTCCTCCACCGGAAGTTGAAGTAGTTCCCATTCGCAGATCTTCAAGATCTGTGAAAGCTCCTGACCGTCTATGTCTTAATGTAGAGGTCGATGAGCATACACTAGGGGATCTTAATGAACCTACTAGTTATAGAGCTGCCATTAATAGCCCTGAAAAGGTTAAATGGAAAGCTGCTATGGATGGGGAAATACAATCCATGCATGATAATGAAGTCTGGGAAGAAGTTGACTTACCTCCTGGTGCCAAGGTAGTTGGGAGTAAGTGGATTTATAAAATTGAGACTGACATGGATGGATATGCACACATTTATAAGGCTCGTCTAATTGCTAAAGGTTTTACTCAAACTTTTGGAATTGATTACGAGGAGACGTTTTCTCCTGTAGCAGACATAAGAGCTATAAGAATTCTCATAGTTATAGCAGCGTACTATGACTATGAGATTTGGCAAATGGATGTGAAAACCGCTTTCTTAAATGGTCATCTAGATGAAGACATCTATATGGCACAACCAGAAGGGTTTGAAAATCCAGAGTTTCCAAATCGTGTATGCAAGCTTAAAAGGTCCATTTATGGATTGAAACAAGCATCACGACAATGGAACAAGAGGTTTGATGCTGAGATCAAAAAGTTTGGATTCATTCAAAATCTTGATGAGCCATGTGTGTATCACAAAGCTAATGGGAGTGATAATGTAATTTTCCTAATTCTATATGTTGATGACATATTGATCATGGGAAAAGACATTCCAAGTTTGCAAAAGGTTAAGGCATATCTTGGAAAGTGCTTTTCTATGAAAGATTTAGGAGAAGCTGCATACATTCTGGGAATCAAAATCTATAGAGATAGATCAAGGCGGTTAATTGGATTAAGTCAAAGTGCTTACATTGACAAAATATTGAAAAGATTTAATATGCAAAATTCCAAGAAAGGATATTTGTCGATGGAAGTAAAACATGGCTTATGTGATGAGTTTTGTGCTTCAACACCTGCTGAGGTGGCTCGCATGAGTAAAGTTCCTTATGCTTCGGCTGTAGGATCTATTATGTATGCGGTAAAATGCACGAGGCCAAATGTGGCGTTTGCTCAAAATATTACCAGTCAATTTCAACAGAATCCAGGTGAAAAACATTGGATTGCTGTTAAGCATATTCTTAAGTATTTAAGGAATACAAAAGATATGTTTTTGGTATATGGTGGAGATCCAGCTGCAGAACTTTGTGTTACAGGTTTCTGCGATGCATCCTTTCAAAGTAATAAAGATGATTCGAAGTCTCAGACGGGTTATGTCTTTGTTATTAATGGAGGAGCTGTAGACTGGAGGAGCAAGAAGCAGAGTACAATTGAGATGTCTGCAACAGAAGCTGAATACATTGCTGCTTCAGAAGCTGCTATGGAGGCTGTTTGGATTAGGAAATTCGTTTCAGGGCTTGGTGTTATGCCTTCAATTGAATTACCTATTAATATGTATTGTGACAATTCTGCTGCAATCATATTTGCCAATGAACCTGGAGTCATGAGAGGCACCAGACATTTTCTACGGAAGTATCACTTTGTTCGTGAAAAGGTTAACGAAGGTGAAATAAATCTGCTGAAAGTTCACACAGATGATAAGTTAGCTGATCCGTTCACTAAGGCTTTGGCGAAAGAGAAACTTAATGAATTGGCCAATTGAATTGGGCTTAAATTAGCTAGTAGTTTCATGCATAACTGTGATTAGTATTTGGATAAAGGATATTGTAAACAATTATTATTTTAATGAAATAAAGTATGTTGGTATGTTTATTTCTGTTATTAATTATTGTTGTCCTATTTTTGCATGTTTAAATCCATGAATAAGAGTTATTCTAAATTGTCCGTTGTCAGTTAATAATATGGGAATATTATTAAATTAAGACAAATCTGAAGTTGGTATAATATACTTAAAGTATATTGATGCGTAGTCATGCCATTTCAGACGATATTCGATGATACTGAATATAGGACTTATCCCAACTATATGATGTTACTTTATGGATCTTGTCATTAAGTAAATCATAAGAAGTTATCCTTAGACTTGAGATACAAGATAACGGTCATGAATGTAGTACATTTTTGTGGAACAACTTAACGCTATACGTAACTGGTAGTTATAAGGGTTGTTTTCGGAAGTGTTACAAAGTTTGTGTGTTTTGCTTGTAATCAATAAAGAATTTGTTCCTTCAAATTAATTTTTGGAGTTTAATACTGCTGGGCCCCTCGTAGGGTTGTCAAGGTGTTTGCGTGGCCACGCCCAAGGTCTTTCCTGAAAGGTTCAGAAGGTTTGGTAATCTTGTCAATTTCTAACAACGAGAAACAGAATGGTTAATTAAGGAATGACCTAGATCCATATCCTTATTTAACACCGTATTAGAAACAAAGAGATAATAATAATGAGAAATCATTAAAAGGTTTTCCAGGAGCCTTACTCAAGTTGTACTAGAGGCATCGGCGTGTTGCAAGACGCTAACCGATGTGATCACACTATTATGATATGTCTAAGTGGGAGTTGTTGGTTTTATAGACAAAATAATAATAGTCGTGTGTTAGGATCGAACTTGAGATCACGGGATTGCACACAATACGTATGAAGAGAAAAAGAAATAATTATTTATAAAATGTTATAAGTAATTATTAATAAACACAAAATAAATAATTGTAATTAGTATTTAATGATTAATGACTAATGGACTATTAAACGAAGATTAGGAAAGTAATACTAAGCAAAATTTGAAAACAAGAGAAGGTTCCGGAATCCTCTTGGGGGATCCAAAACCGATCGGCCATAGGGGGGGGGGGGGGGGGTAACCTCCTTTGTGCCTTGAGCTCCAAGTTTTGATTAGTATATAAGCAAACCCAAGATGCATGTTTTTCTAATAACTTGTACACACACATCTTGGTGTTTTTCTCTCCTCTCCTTGTCTTTGGTCGATCCATCTAAACAAACCCTAAGGGTTTCGATTTTCATAAGATCAAAACAAGTTTTGTGTTTAATTACTTGCATAAACTTTTTCTTGAATTAGTACGTGTGTACAAGAACGTGGATCAAACACACTATTGTTTGATTCTTGGATTGAATTACAAAAGAGGTAAGGGGTAATTCTTGTAATCCATATAAACCCTAATTAGGGTTCTTGTTCCGGAAGATTGCTTTTGATTCTTGTTCGGGCTAGAATCACAAAGGTATGTTTACTATTTAATTATTGATTAATTAATTAATTACATGTTATTTGATCTTGTTATAATTGTTTCCGCTATGCTCACTTGATGTGTTTAGTTTATAATATATGAATGTCATGATATCATAATTCTAACACAACCAACATTTGTACATATTGATGTTTGAGCCTGATAGGTTTTGTTTTAACATCATGGTATGAACCAATAGTTCTATTTGATTATATATATTTCCAAGTGAAATGATACTTACACGGGAAAAATCACTATGCACACAACATAATATGTTACGTCATACCATTACTAGATATTGATGGGACACTCTAGTCAATGTATTAGATATTTATATAGGGTATATTTAGTGAAATGGACTCGTGTTGGTATTGGGGCTGGGGCTGGGGCTGGAGCTGGGGTTAGGACTTATATTATAAGCCGAAATTAAAATTTGTATTTTTATAAACTTGTTTGGCAAATGGGCTGAAGCTAGGGCTGGGACTTATTATTGCAAAATTACTATAAAAGACATAATTAAATGAGTTTTTGTATATGTTAGATATTTTTGTAAGTAAATAAGTAATTTATTTTTCAAAACCCTCGGGCTAAAGTTTTTAGCCCTTTTTATGGGGCTAAAGTTTTTAGCTGACTTATTTTATAAGCCTTTTCATAAGCCTCATGACAAACAAGACTTATTTTATTAGCCGGCTTATTTTAAAAGCCCAAGCCTCAATAAGCCCTATTTAAGCCCTCGCCAAACATAGCCATAGTATTAATATCTTGCTTTAACTGATTGTACATTTAAGTGTATCAATAAAAAAAAAATAGTATGTGCAAATTATCTCGCTTACCATACCTATATTTATTCATTTTTCGGGCTAACACCTACCTACCCTGTATTCAGGGACGGCAAATAAATTTGGAGGCCTCGGGCGAAAATTAAAAAGGGGCCCCATCAACACTAAAAAAAAAGTTAAAGGTGTGCATAAAAGGTGTTCATTTATAACAATTTTTTTATAATGAGGCCTCTTAATGACGTTTTATTTATTGCAGCAAGATGAGTTGTATTTAACTAATTGAATTTACAAAGAAGAGCCATTGGGATATATAACATAAGTACACAAACGTAGCTATAAATGTTACTGGACTAGAAGAAAAGGGGCCCTTTAGATTGGGGGCTTTGTGCGACCGCACCACTTGCACACCCTCTACGCCGCCACTGCATGTATTTCATGTTATATTTATATATTTCTCTTTTTTTCAAATGAATTAATGGTATACTTAAATGCAATGTTGCAAAAATCGTGAATCGGTCCTGAGGCGGTCGAGGGCCGAGTTGCGTTTTTTAGCCGATTAATCGGCCTAAAACCTTGTAATCGCCGATTAATCGGCCGACTTCATTGTAAATGTCTCCAAGTTCCAGGGCCTTGTAGCTTGAAATCGGCGATTACAAGGCCTTGTAGGCCGTTTTTTGCAACATTGCTTAAATGTATGCTTAATCTTATATGACATCATTCAGTTAATGACAGCATAGAAATCTACTTTTTACAAACTAATAAATCACTATCATATCTATTTAGATACAAAATTAGTCACATTTTTAGACTTATCAATCATTTTCCATGAATTAATTGTTAGATTGTTTTAAGATAGTGATAAACGAAGGTAAAAAAAAAAATAGTGAGAATGTAGAAAAAAACAAAGTACGAGGAGAATTGGTGCACATTTGGGAAAGATGCAAACATTGGGGTAAGAGGAATATCCATTACAATGCTCCCTCGATGCTCCTCCTCATCAATTTCTTGTGAGCTAGCTCTATATCAAACAAGATAATAATACTAATAATATAACAACGGAGTAACCAACAACATCTTCTTATTATCTGCTCATTTCACTCATCATCAGGTATATATAATCCACTTCATTTTTATGTTTTGTTTCACTAATTATGCTATGTTTATAATTACCGTATTATTTAACTTGACCAGTTAGAAGATTTTGCATTGGATAAGATAACTTTTATAATGATTTATACTTTATACTTGTTGAAATTTTGGTTTTAATTTCTTTTCAAAGATGTATGCTTTAAATTTTGAGGATTTTCGAACATGGTTTGAAATCATTTGACTTGTTGAAGACTACAAAGTTATTTTTCATGTTTTTTTCCTTTATCGACCTGAGAGTACTAGGTAAAGTGGTAAACTATATTGTTGCCTTTTTATGGAATTTAGAATTTTGTAACAAAAGAAAGTAACTAAGTGAAAGTAAGCTTCGGCTTCATATAATCATATTGATGCGTTATCACATTCGAGGTGAGAGTGTGATGCTGGACACGTTATTTATGTTAGACTTGAATGTCGAGTGCAATGCCGGACGGGAGTATGAGGGCTTGAGTGGGTTTAAGTTACGTTTTATTTTAGCAATTGATGATAGTTCTTATATATATTGTAGGTACTAGATACTGATACTGCAAATCCCGGGTGAAAGCATTTTTTGTGAAAATGGCACATTTACTATCCGCTTCCTGCCCATTAAACGTCTCCTCGTGTTCAAAAAACAGCCCTAACTCTTTAAAACTAAGCTTAGCTTCATTACCTACTTCATTCACTTCACGCACTTCAGTTCAACCTTTCAAAAACCTTTCCATAAACAGAAAGAATGCGCAGAGGCTATTCTCAATACGCGCAACCACTCTTCAACAACCCGGAACAAAGGCAGGGTCTGGCTCTGACGAAAGCTCCGGTCAGCAATCAAGACCAACCCGAGTGATGGTCATTGGTGGTGATGGTTATTGTGGTTGGGCTACTTCCCTTCATTTATCCAAAAAGGGTTACGAAGTTGCTATTGTTGACAACCTTGTTCGTCGTCATTTTGATGACCAACTTGGGCTTGATTCACTCACACCCATTGTATCGATTCATGACCGAATCAGAAGATGGAGATCATTAACCGAAAAAGACATTAATCTTTACATTGGTGATGTTTGTGACTTTGAGTTTTTGTCAGATGCATTCACATCGTTCAAACCCGATGCTGTGGTCCATTTTGGAGAGCAAAGATCCGCCCCGTTCTCCATGATTGACCGATCAAGAGCCGTGTACACTCAACAAAACAATGTACTCGGGACCCTTAATGTCTTATTCGCCATAAAGGAGTACGCTGAGGATTGTCACCTTGTGAAACTTGGTACAATGGGTGAATACGGGACACCAAATATCGACATTGAAGAAGGGTATATAACTATAACTCATAATGGCAGAACCGACACATTGCCCTACCCGAAACAAGCTAGTTCTTTTTACCATTTGAGTAAAGTGCACGATTCAAACAATATTGCATTTACATGCAAGGCGTGGGGGATAAGAGCTACTGATCTGAACCAGGGTGTGGTTTATGGTGTGAGGACTGCTGAGACCGAAATGCATGACGAACTTTACAATAGGTTTGATTATGATGGAGTGTTTGGAACAGCATTGAATAGGTTTTGTGTTCAGGCAGCGGTTGGTCATCCGCTTACTGTTTATGGCAAAGGAGGACAGGTTAGATCTCTCAGCTAACTTGCTAATAAATTTTTGCGTGTTACATTATAACTATTATCTGCTTTACGTTACAGTTTTAAATACCTAACTGAGAATTTGAGATCCTGTTTGGTGTTTTTCTGTCATGTTGAGTGGTAACTAACCCGGACCAGGGTTAATTGACAGTTTCGTGTTATGCAGTTTACATAGACTAAAAGAGTTGAAGTTATAGGGTTTTCGTATATGTTGAAAAATAGGTGACATGTAGGGGTAACAGGTCAAAATGTTCAAACATTTAGAATGGGTCAAAACGAGTTATTTTGACCCGCCGTAAATGTTTTTTACCCTTTTTATTTTTCAGATTTTGTTTAGATTAATACAATTACAACTATAAAAGCTATTAGTAAAGTAATGGTATCACTGATTGGTAAGCTATTAGTAAAGTAATGGTATCACTGATTGGTATAAATAATGTTACAAAAGCTCTGAGTGTACCTTTGGTTTTAAACCATTTTACACTTCTCTTTTGAGCTATTTTGCTTACACCTTGAATATTTGTCGATAAAACGTTACATAAATTGACTTCATTCATATGAAAGGATTGCCCACTCTAGATTTTAAGAAATTTGAATCAACTTTGCAACTGGGATAATTTTTATGTTTTTAGCTGTCATCTGGTGTTTTATTCAGATCAAGTTAGATACAAAGATATACGAGTACTTATGTTTCTAGTGGTCTTTTAGATTAAACTATACATCTTGGTGACACTCTCTCTTTTCAAATACAGACTCGAGGGTACCTAGATATAAGAGACACAGTCCAGTGTGTGGAACTTGCAATTGCAAATCCAGCAAAAAGAGGCGAGTTTCGGGTATTCAATCAATTTACAGAGCAGTTCTCCGTGAACCAACTTGCTTCACTTGTTACAAAAGCTGGAGAGAAGCTTGGGATTGAAGTGAAAACTATTTCTGTACCCAACCCTAGAGTTGAAGCAGAAGAACATTACTACAATGCCAAGCACACTAAACTTATTGAATTGGGACTAGAACCGCATCTCCTTTCAGATTCACTTCTTGATTCACTACTAAACGTTGCAGTTCAGTTCAAAGACCGGGTTGACACGAAACAGATCATGCCCAGTGTTTCTTGGAGAAAGATTGGGGCGAAGCCAAAAACTGTATCGGCTTAGGCTTGTGATAGTGAGGTATGGTCATAGTTATATTTATATTTGGGGATACTTATGGTAATGTCTATGAACGGGAAAATTTATAAGAGTTGTACTATGATATAGTTAAATGTTGTTTACATGATCTCTTGACTCCTCACATGCAATGTGCTCATTCAACATGGACTGGTTTGAGGTCTTTTGGCTTGCATGTCGTCCCTAAAAAGTCGATAATACCAAACTCCCCTAATTGGAATTCCAATCAATTTATTTGAACTTCAAGAGACTGTTAAATGGGTGGGTTAGGTAACGGGTCAAAATGGTTCATATATTACAGCTAAGTTAAATGGGTTCTATTTCATGAATCTTTATGAGTAATTGATATAATTCAATATCTATTTATCTAAGATGATCAATAACACCTAAAAGTTTAGATCCATATACTAAGCAATGTGTTTTTTATGCAGAACAATGACATCTTTTGTTTTTTGGTCTATCTTCGTCTTCCAAACAATTCTTTTTGTAGTATTTTTTTTACAAAAAAATTTAAACCAAAAATTATATAATATGCATTTTTTGTTAAATAAAATAAAACTAAAACCATCAAGGTTTTCAAGGTCGCGATCTTACCTAACATCGTTTTCTTCTTTGCAAGATCGGGATTGTAGGATCGAATTGCATCTTACGATCCCACTAAAATGTTAATTTTTCTTATAAAATTTGTAGTATCATTTCTACACAATATTCAATATCATATACAAATTTGAATGATAATTTTGTAGCATTATTTAAAGAAACTGAAATTCCATAACGTGTAAATGTTTGAATATAACCAATATCAATTAACAAAGAAACTGAAATGACACCTCTAATAATAGAAGGTGCATAATGACAATTAACAATGTAATAATGGAAAGCCTACAAGACTTAGGATTACTTCATGTTTCATCATTATATAAAAAATTTGGATATAAAAAAATACGACATCATTACCTCTTTGATATTATAACCCGTTTCTTTCCCTTTTTAAAATCATAATCTGATATCAAGGATCATGGATAAGAGTAACATTGGGCTAAAGTGTGAAAATTTGGCCTAAGTTTTAAAAACAGGTTTGTTCGATAACAAAATATTTGCTTTATAATACGATCGAAATCGATAGCGATTCTACGATTTAATAACGATCTTAGTATCTTACGATATTACTCTGATTTTATGCTATTTTCGATCTTACTTCAATCTTGAAAGGTTTTCTTACTTACGATTGATAACCATAAAACCATGGGATCCACTTGCCACAAGTATATGACCGTCCAAAGTGCTCTATGATGCAACCATGTTTTTGGCAGCATTCATATCTTAAACGACTAGAAAACAACAGACCATGTGATATATATCATATGCTAAAGTACCGAACCATCATTGTTGTCACTCATTGATTAATTGCATGTTGGTTTTTTATTTCTCAAACATAGCTTTAAGACTCATGCTTTGCAAAATAATGAACTTAAAATATAATTTATATCATAAATATGATTATAAATAACAAGAAAAAGTACACGAAATGACTTGATCTCATAGGGTTGGCGTAAGCATGCCATCAAATAATTGCACACACGATCCATTATTTTCAGATATTTAATGTTTAATGTTTGCCATATTGTAATGATGTCGTGTCGACATAGCCTGTCTCATATATTTTGGTGGCCTTGTGCTATCATCACAAAGAGGCTTTTAAACACTCACACAAAAAATACACATGTATTAATAGTGTATGAACTAATTAAATCTAGCCTCGTGTATATATATAACATAAATGTATGAAATTTTGTGTCCCTCGTCAAGCGGTGGTCTTGTGAAATGGCACCACTTGCACTCCTCTAAAAACAACCATGGGTGTCGAGCGTCCACGTCTTGTTTAAATGCAACTAATAAACGTCTAATACTTCTTTTTTTTTTTTTAGAACGGCAATTTTTTCAAACTTATACCACCTATTTCACAAATGCCTCCAGCAAGCCTTGAACCCACAGCCTCTAAGATCGTATTTTGTTTCAAAAACACTATGTACCAAGTTGTTAAACACTTGAACACAACTTAGAATTCATATGTCATGTTGAAATAAGTAATTGAAGATACACCATGATTAATTAGATTTTTTTTTTTTTTTTTTTTTTTTTTTTTTTTTTTTTTTTTTAACAGGTTCCACCAATGACCCTCGTGAATCTACAGACATTAAATATTAAAAAAAAATTAAAGTCTTTTTTTGTTGACCAAAAAGTCTTGATAAAATTGTTTTTATAAGTAAACACAACCCAAGTTGATGCCTAAAATTATTTAACTAATAATATGTATATTTAAATGCATCAGTTGTGTCACTAGGTACGAACATAGATTACCATGATTGGCTTTTACAACACCACGCGTGATGATAGTGTATAACGTAGCGTATGATTCTTGACATATTTTGATCATGTGTATTTACGAAAAATTACACATAACGAGAAACACAATTTTTTAAAATCATGTGCATTCTTAAAATTTCGAGATTTTTCATGAGTGGCCCGAGACCGTGATTGTCCAACCACCACCTACTACAAAACAAAACAAAAAATATAATGTTGGTGTGCATAAAATAGTATTGTTTATTTGTTTTACATCTGGTTTTAGCATATTTGAAAGAATATTAAATAAATATCCAGCTGACCAAAAGATATTTATAAATTATAATCAACACTAAATATTTGCTAATTACTACAAGCTAGCTAGTAATGAAGAAAGCCGTTATTTTGTTAGTACTATTTCTGGTACTTGATGTTCAATCCAACAGTATTCCTTTGGAACAGCCTTACCGGACTGCTTTTCACTTCCAGCCACCTCAAAACTGGATGAACGGTTAGTTTTTTATGTTCCTGTTAAGGTTTGACTTGTTTATGTTACATGTTCTTAATGTTGTTGTTATTTCATTGACATGTAACGATGAACATGGCACGTTATTGGCGCAGATCCTAATGGTTAGTGATTACTATCTTCTACTTTTCGAGTTATTGTTTCCTAGCTTTTAGATGTCTGGATCACTTACTTTAGTGATTTTTTGTAGTTTTGTAAAGGGTTAATGACATATAATAGCAACGAACTTTTTCATTTGTGCCATTATCAGATACGAACCCAAAAAATTACAACAATCAGATACGAACTTTCAAATTTTGTTTTATCAATGTAGAAATCTCATCTCGTTGCGTACGTTAATGAAAAAAAAAAATCAAAGTTGGATGGTTATTGTGGTATTTTTTTAAAGTTCGTATCTGATAATGAAACAAAATTTGAAAGTTCGTATCTGATAGTTGTAATTTTTTGGGTTCGTATCTGATAATGGCACAAATGAAAAAGTTCGTTGCTATTATATGCCTTTAACCCTTTTGTAAATATTACATGCATTAGTAGTTTTACTGGTTGAGGTGGTAAACTTGTTGCGTCTCAGAAAAACAGTGGTCAATGATTGGGTTAAAATGGTTCGGCATGGGCTGTGTTACTTACAAATGTTTGAAACTTTGAATCCATATTTTCATAATAAGCTATGTTCGATACGTTTCTGTAATTATCTGAATCTTTTTGCTTTACCCATAAAAGACAGATTCATAACTCGTTCGTGCAAGAAGACTGATTTATAACCTGTTGAAATCATAAATGCGATACTGGTAATTAGAAATAATCAATAAGTTTAGTTTTGAAACACATTTTACTGTTCTTGACTGTCTTAAAAAAATTACGATAATTTGACTAGTAATTTAAGTATATCTATATATGTCAAGTTAAACGCTGTATATATATTTTTTTTTTCAAGAAGGTATATACATATGCGGAAAAAACAACGTATTATGAACAAAGTGGTCAGAAATATTTTTGGTTTTATCATGTGTGTTGTGTGATCTCATTTAAATTTGAAACTTCGGCTTATTTGATATTTTGCACCTAAATAAGCCAATAAGCCTCTTTCAAACACATATGTTTTGATAAACAATGTCAATAAGCTACTAAGCTATATTATTGACCTTGATATCCATTTCTATTTGAGTTGTAGTCATTCTGGATTGTTCATTTGTTTGTGCCATTATTGTTTATCACTTGACAAATTTCTTTATATACACAATATCAATAACTAAGTATGAGTAGCTTGATTGATATATGTCAAGAGTTTTAACTAACGATGGATCAATAAATATGCATCCAGGACCGATGTACTACAATGGAGTATACCACCTCTTCTTTCAACACAACCCATCTGGTCCACTCTTTAGTAACCAAATGCATTGGGCACATTCGGTATCGCTCGACTTAATTAACTGGACGCCTCTAGACCTCGCATTTAGTCCCACCGAACCCTTTGACATCAACAGTTGCTGGTCCGGTTCTGCCACAATCCTCCCAGGCAACAAACCCGTTATGCTATATACTGGAATCAACTCTGATAACCAACAAGTCCAAAACTTAGCCATCCCAAAAAACTTATCCGACCCATATCTTAGAGAATGGGTCAAATACACCGGTAATCCAGTTGTAAAGTTACCAGATGGGATCCAGCCCGATGACTTCAGAGACCCAACAACCGCATGGCTTGCAGACGATGGGAAATGGAGAATACTTGTTGGAAGTCAGAAAAATAAGGCGGGGATCGCATTTTTATATCAATCTGAGGATTTTATTAATTGGACTAAATATGATTCGCCACTTCTCAAAGTTGAAGGCACTGGGGTATGGGAATGTCCTGATTTTTTTCCTGTGTGGGTTGATAGCACGAATGGGGTCGATACATCTGTTTTGGGCCCGAAAGTAAGGCATGTTTTAAAAGTGGGATTATGGGATTATTTTAGAGATTACTACATGATTGGGAATTATAGTCCTGCGAAAGAAAACTATGTTCCTCAAAATGAATTGACACTTGATACTTTGAGGTATGATTATGGAAAGTATTATGCTTCAAAGTCATTCTTTGACCCCGTGAAAAACAGAAGGATCTTGATGGCTTGGGTGAACGAATCGGATTCTGAAGCTGATGATATTGCTAAAGGATGGTCCGGACTTCATGTAAAAATATATATATATATATATATATATATATATATATATATATATATATATATATATATATATATATATATATATATATATATATTACCTTTTGTAGTCTCCTTAGTTTTTGGTTTATTATAAGATCTTGAATTTGCTTATAACATGCAGTCATTTCCAAGGAGTCTTTGGCTCGACCAAAACCAGAAGCAGCTCATACAATGGCCTATTGAGGAAATTGAATTGCTGCACGAAAACGAGGTCAGTTTTGAAGATAAGAAACTCGAAGCTGGATCAATACAGGAAATTGAAGGCATAACTGCTTCACAGGTAATTAGCTCTCTGTCTCTCTTTATTGAAAATCTTACTTTTGTTTAGGCTTCTTTCGAATTAACATTGTGGTATATTTTATATGAAAGGCGGATGTGAAGATTTCGTTTAAACTAACTAACTTAGAAGAGGCTGAAGAACTGGACCACAGTGTGGCTGATCCACAGCTTATCTGCAGCGCAAATGATGCATCGACCAAAGGCAAATTCGGACCTATTGGGCTGTTAGCTTTGGCTTCCAGCGACTTAACTGAACAGACTGCAATCTTCTTTAGGATCTATAAGAGTAGCGGACAATACGTGGTCCTAATGTGCAGTGATCAAAGCCGGTTAGTTATCTTTAGCTCAAGTATCTCATAAATAAATTCAAAGTGTACCTAATAGAAGTGGCAACATGCACGAGTATGATAACGGGTCAAAATGAGCCATTTTCTAAAAAAAAAGTCAACTGGGCCCAATATTAGTTAGTTTTAGCTCATTTGGATTTTAGACCACTTTGTTAGTTCACGCATACAAACCCAAGAGCTTATAAGAAAACCAAAGTTGACCCATTTTTGTTAATTTGGACCCATCTAAAGTGCCCACAACCTACATTTCACAGGTCTTCAACAAGGAATGGGCTCGATAAGACCACATATGGTGCATTTGTTGACATAGACCCTAAGCAAGATGAAATTTCAGTGAGAACCTTGGTGAGTAAACTTAGTTCTTGACTTCTTTCATTGTTTCTTTTCTCTGTGTTGATCATGACATCTAATGTGATTGGTTTTGAGATGTTTACAGGTAGATCACTCGATTGTTGAGAGCTTTGGAGGAGGAGGAAAGACTTGCATAACATCAAGGGTTTACCCAACATTTGCCATTGGAGAAGATGCCCATCTGTTTGCCTTTAACAATGGAACCGAAAGTGTTGTGTTCTCTGAGTTGAGTGCTTGGAGTGTGAAGAAAGCTCGCATCAACATAGAAGAAACTATAAGCTGTACAAGTCACTAATCTGAAGAAGAAGATAATGCAGATGATTATTTGTACGGAAGGATGCATTTATTCATTAGTATAATGGAAGCAATTTAATTAGCCTGCTTATATGATTTGAGTACTTAAACATGATGTAAAGACTCCATTTTTGTGGAGTTTCAGTTTAGGTAAAATAAGTTTCCATGTTCCTTTAACCTAAAAGGCCAATTATATGATTATACTTTCGCAATAATAGTAACCTCATTTTCATTCAAATTTAATCATTATATACAAATAGTTAATTTGGATGAAGGCAGCCATACATTGTCCTAGGTCTAGTAGTTTGTTACATAGGGCTGCAAAAGGAGCATTACAAGCTCGAACTTGAATTGCTATTGATTTTGTATTGTATCAAGTTTGAGTAGCAGTATGATTTAAATACATATACTGAGCTGACTTCTGGTTTATAAGATTTGAATTCATGTTTATACATCATCCGTTTATAAAATACATTTATTTCAATAGTGATAGCTATCTAATCACAACATAGGGACACATTTATAAAGCATACAAGTTATATTATAACGTATTAATTTCATTTAAGGTGTTGCATTGAACTATACCGTTCTTTGCGTCTGCAGGTTGGTTTTAACTCAAGTACTTATTTTCATATTAATTCTGACATGTCCTTTTACTTAAGAAAGCTTAACCCTTTCAACAAATGACCCTTAGGCATTATTATAATGCTTTTTACATGTCTTAGGTCTTGAAAAATTGTTATTTATAAAAACAGACAATGTCATTGGTACAAGTTGATGGCTACTGCAGATAAGTTTTACATGTCAATAAGTAAATTATGTTTATTAAAAAGCATTACTTGTGCCATTGGGTATTATATTATGCCGTCCTTGATTTTATAGTCCTGCATAACAATGTTTTATTAATTATATATGATATGATGGTTGTTATATGTAAAGATAAACTTATACAGTCATACCTGAGACCTTATTATTAAGATATGTTGACTTAGTAGATAGCTAAACAGTCACATAACCACATAATAATCATCAAATCTAAGTCTTGCTACACCAAAGTAGTAGCAATGATGAGGATAGCTTACATGTTGCTCCTAATGATATTTCTGTATGTGCTTCACGTTGATCATGTTCAATCCAACACTGTTACGTTAGAGTCTCTTCGTGGTTTGCTGTTGGAGCAGCCATACCGGACAGCATTTCACTTCCAGCCTCCACAAAACTGGATGAACGGTTAGTTAGTTATTATTATTTATTTTTTTTGTTGACTTGGACTTATATATATTTTTCTGCTTTTACCTTTCTCCTGTATATGCATATTCTAAATATGGCGGCGGCTTCTTTAATATGATGAACGTGTCTCATGACTGATTGGGGGATGATTCACTGGTTGCTGCAGATCCTAATGGTAAGTAATGTCCACCATCTGCTATTACCTTTATCATTTTCCGAATTAGTAGCTTATAACCTCAGACGAGATAATTATAATAGAATGATTGACTTCTGCAGTAGTACAGGGATGTTTCTCAAGTACTTCAAATTTCTTTCCCTAAGATCACAGACTATTAAATCTATTACATTTGAATCGTTATTTTTCAAAGAAAATAGGCATACGAAGTATTCTAAATAGTTGGTTGACATTAAGGCATTAGGCATATACTGATTCTAGACCTTGGTATTTTTATAATGATCCTAAGTTTTAACACACTGTCCCCATATTCATGCATATAGGACCAATGTACTACAATGGAGTATACCACCTCTTTTATCAACACAACCCATTTGGTCCACTCTTTGGTAATATACATTGGGCACATTCAATATCTAAGATGATCAATAACGCCTAAAAGTTTAGATCCATGTACTAAGCAATGTGTTTTTTATGCAGAACAATGACATCTTTTGTTTTTTTGGTCTATCTGTGTCTTCCAAACAATTCTTTTTGTATTTTTTTTACAAAATATCATAAATATAAACCAAAAATTATATAATATGCATTTTTTGTTAAATAAAATAAAACTAAAACCATCAAGGTTTTCAATATCGCGATCTTACCTAACATCGTTTTCTTTTTTGCAAGGTCGGGATCGTAAGATCGAATCGCATCTTACGATCCAACTAAAATGTTAATTTTTCTTATAAAATTTGTAGTATCATACATTTCTACACGATATTCAATATCATATACAAATTTGAATGAAAATTTTGTAGCATTATTTAAAGAAACTGGAATTCCATAACGTGTAAATGTTTGAATATAACCAATATCAATTAACAAAGAAACTGAAATGACCCCTCTAATAATAGAAGGTGCATAATGACAATTAACAACGTAATAATGAAAAGCCTACAAGACTTAGGATTACTTCATGTTTCATCATTATATAAAAAACTAGCCTATAAACCCGTGATAAATCACGGTTGGCTTATAATAAGTTTGAAAAAGTTAAGTTAGCTTATTAGGAACACATATGAGTAAAGCATAAACATGTATAGTTTTTGATTACTTGACATTGTTTTCAAAATTTAAAGAAGTTCTAATACAAAAGTAGCTTATTTGGAACACATATGAGTAGTTACTTCCTCGTTGCTAATATTAAACAAAATATTTAACACAAAATAGCTAATCACAACAAACTATCATTATTGCTTGTGTGATTAACAAATCTATATAGTATCCCAATGTCTTTCTATTTACTCATATACAACATTATGCAAAACATTGCTGCAACCGTTGAGATTGCATTTGATCAATAAACTTAACGGCGAATATAAACCAGACAACTCACTGCAAGGAAAGATCCATCGTTTAAGGAGTCTTGAACTTTTCTTTAACCATTAACCGGAACATTTCAACCATGCTAATTCCATCACCCCGAGTGCACCACCAATATAAACCATAAGGCATTGTAATATCTACAAAATCAAAACCAACAATCACCATAAATAAGATTGTCCAATAATGTATTTAGTAGGTTTAAAAATATTTTGGCTCATTAGTCGCATTTCTCTTGTAGCTATTTGTAAGCTTTTTTACTAAATTTGCACACTTGCATATAATACAACGTTATTCGACCCGCATATAAGTAAATGAGTCGACATTGCCACATTTTGAATGCTCATGAAGAAACGACAAAGAGAGAATAAGCAAACCAAAAATGTGGCATATCATAGTCATACTTATTTATATATCACAAAATAAATGAGAATTGCATATATTACCTAACTACTTTTCGCAATTTTTTTTTGAACATATATCTTTAGCACTTAGCAGAGTGGATTCTCACCCTCAAAACAATATTATGCCTAATCTCATATCCTAGAGGCTACACAATCTCCATTTCCAAATGAAGCAAATAGATTACCTTACAACTGACACATGTAGGACTATTTTATTTGTTCAGTTCATAGTCTTAAGTTGTCCAATATAAAAGTGAAAGTCTATATGATACAAGTTTCACAGATTCAAATAGAAAGGACTCAATCCGGTTGTGTTGTATCTCTAATAAGTTAAGCGTATCAAATTAAGCTAAGATGATTAATTAAAAGAAATGGGTCAAACCGAGTGAAAGGTCATCTAAAACATATTCAACTAAAGAGTTCTTTGCAGATAGCTTTAGTGAAAAAAAAGTCTAAACTAATATTGTAACAATTTTGTTTCTAACTCTAATAAAACGTATTGATCATATATAGAACCCAAACAAAGAAGAAAAAGTCAATTTTGCAGGACAGTCATATTTGACCAATGCGAAAAACATACATTTTGACCCATGATATAAATATTAGACTACCTGTAATGAAGAATTAAAGAGTATCATGAAGTGTCGTTCAAAGCGCCTTCAGATGATTCGTGTTCAACCTACACAAAAAGAAAGACAAAAGAGAGCTTAGTTTTAATTTCTTCACCGGCAAGCATGTAATTCATTTATCATTGCGAATTCTATTTTGAACTTCAATGGATCTCCTGTAGTCCTTAATTAAACCATTGTTTGGTATATGAGTTTAGTTAAAATTTAATTTTAAATAGATTTTGTAAATAAGGGTTCATAGAAATTCATTGTTTGAAGATTGTTTTGTTACAATAAATGATGCAATTCATCAACTATAACCCATTTATCCAGGAAACCATTGAGCAAGTCATTTTACATTTGAATTTTTTTTAAAAACCCATCAAAAAACCGACAGAAACTTATTTGTGAGATCCCTAAAAAAATATTGATCTATCCATTACCGAAAATTGACAATCACCCAAAAAAAAGCCACATAAAAACTAATAATCAAATTGAGTCATTACTTTTTTTAATGCACAACCCAATAAAAGAGATGAAACATGTGGTTAACAGGAAAAAAAGAAAAAAAAAAAAGGGTATGGATATGATGAAATCATGTATTGTGAATGTGGCATACCCCATACGTCTCAATTTATAGGGTTGATAGACAATGGGTATGGGATATGATGAAATCATGTATGTTGAAAGAATATTTGACAAATAATTAAAAAGATATAAACAAAGAGTACTTACCAGGTTGTTATAAAAATCATTTAGGGAACAATTGAGTAAATCATAATCGATTTATGCACAAAATAAATTAGGAAACAATTGAGTCAAAATCAATTGAAGAACACACGGTATTGTTAAAATCAATTATATGTGAATTCTAAATCATAGACCAAAACATATATTTATTTTGTAATTAAAACCATTAAAAAGATAACAAATTGATGTGTAAAAAACCCTCAATCAATCAATTCGATTGTCAGTTACACCCAAAAAAACCTCAATCACATCAATTGTGAATCTTACCAGAAATCAGTTGTAAAAACTGAATAAATCAATTATACCTTGTAGAGTATAGATGCTAACCTGTTCCTTGATTTTCGTTTGCTATTGAAATTGGTTTGGGAAAGTGATAGTAATAATGGAATGTTACAGATCGGTTGCCATTGAATGCGTGTTTTAGGAAAGAGCCAATTTCTTTATAAAAGTTGAAGGAAGAATTTCGTTTTTAAAGTTTTAGTCAAACGTAAATTGGTTGAATATAAGATGATTGAATATAAGATGAAGTGGCATTTATGACGTGGCATTAGTGAGCTGGCTTTATTTGCCAGCATGGCTTTAATGAGGTGGCAAGATTTCAAAAAAACCTTCTTTTATTATATATATAGATTTGGATATAAAGAAATACGACATCATTACCTCTTTAATATTATAACCCGTTTCTTTCCCTTTTTAAAATCATAATCTGATATCAAGGATCATGGATAAGAGTAACATTGGGCTAAAGTGTGAAAATTTGGCCTCAGTTTTAAAAACAGGTTTGTTCGATAACAAAATATTTGCTTTATAATACGATCGAAATCGATAGCGATTCTACGATTTAATAACGATCTTAGTATCTTACGATATTACTCTGATTTTATGCTATTTTCGATCCTACTTCAATCTTGAAAGGTTTTCTTACTTACGATTGAACAATAAAACCATGGGATCCACTTGTCACAAGTATATGACCGTCCAAAGTGCTCTATGATTGTAGAAAAACACAATATAACCAGAAAACAACTTCTTGAATCTCAATTCAAGAACTATTTATTAATCAACCAAAACCACAAGATCAATAAGCAACTGATCTCAATCAATCACAATACCAATTTCAAGAACTAAATCACAACCCAGAATCCTACCCACTGCTACTCAGGTGGTAGGCTATTGACTAATTATCAATAGTACTATTACAACTCCTCACATACACTCAATAACATCAAGAACCAGATCTTGGTTGATTACAATGAGAGAACAAAACACTATATGTATCTTTGAGAGAAAACGGCATGAGATTATGATGAACCCTAGCTGTAGAAAGAGCTTATATAGCCTTGACCAAAAACTTCAGCAGCTTGTCAACTTTAGTCCTCCATCTTTGACCAAAACTCTAAACTCAGCTACACTTGTTTTCTACTCAAAATCTGAAATACAAAGTTTACAATATTAGTCCCTGTAATTTATGTGTTCAGGTTTAGAGTTATTTTCAACATCCCCCTTAACTCAAACCTGGAACACATCATACATTCCAAATTTAGAAACCAATGTTTCATGTTGAAGTTTATCTAAACCTTTTGTAAACACATCAGCTATTTGATCAGCTGATTGAACTTTTATTGTTTTAATAACCCCTGCCAAAAAAATTTCTCTTACAAAGTGTAAATCAATTTCTAAATGTTTTGTTCTTTCATGAAAAACAGGGTTTGCTGCAATCTTAATTGGAGCCTGACTATCACAAAATAACTTTACAGGCAAAAAATGTTCCCAGTTTAGGTCCTTTAAAATTTTTAAGACCCAAACAATTTCTGAAGTAGCAGAGGCCATGGCTCTGTATTCAGCCTCTGCACTAGACTTAGAAAGGGTATTCTGTTTCTTGCTTTTCCAAGACACAAGTGAACCATTTAAGAAAATACAAAATCCTGTAACAGATCTTCTAGTCACCACACACTTGGCCCAATCTGCATCAACATAAGCTTCTAAAGACTCATTAGAATCCCTAACAATGTGTATACCTTTACCATGGGAGCCTTTAAGATACCTTAAAACTTTAAGAGCAATTTTCAAATGAGACTTAAGAGGCTTATGCATAAACTGACTTAAGCAATGTACAACATAAGAAATATCAGGCCTGGTGTGTGTTAGGTAAATTAATTTACCAACTAACTTCTGATATTCAGTTATATTATCTAAAACAGGATAAGATAAACTTGGTTCATTAGAGATAGTTAAACTTTGTTCTAATGGAAAAGCAGATGGCTTACAAGCCAATAAGCCAAACTCAGATAAGAGATCTAAGCAATATTTTCTTTGTGTCAGACAAAGACCTTTATCTGTTTCCATAACTTCAATACCTAAGAAATACTTAAGTTTTCCCAGATCTTTAATCTGGAATTTAGACTTAAGAAACTCTTTAAACTTTTCAATTTCATCCAAGTTATTACCAGTAACAATAATATCATCAACATAAACAAGTAATGCCACAAAGTTACCAGAATCATTTTTAACAAATAAAGAATAATCACTTTTGCTTTGCACAAAGTTATTTTCAATTAAAGCACTGGTCAACTTAGCATTCCATTGTCTAGGTGCCTGTTTCAAACCATATAAAGACTTTTTAAGTCTGCAAACTCTTTTATCATTATTATTAAAATACCCATCAGGTAGAGTCATATAAACAGTCTCATCAAGATCTCCATATAAGAAAGCATTGTTAATATCAAGTTGAAAGATAGGCCAATTTTGCTGAACAGCAAGATTGATAAGGCATCTGACAGTAACTATTTTGACAACTGGTGAAAAAGTTTCATCAAAGTCTACACCTTCTTTTTGATTATAACCTTTAGCAACTAGTCTAGCCTTGTACCTATCAACCTCACCATTAGATTTATATTTGATTTTAAAGACCCACTTACAACCTATAGCTTTTCTACCAACAGGCAACTCAACAATTTCAAATGTATCATTTCTATATAAAGCCTCCATTTCACTATTCATAGCATCTTTCCAGTGCTGATACATACAAGCCTCCCAATAATTTTTTGGTTCAAAACTTTTATTTAACTCAATGACAAAACATAAAGTATCATTTTTAAGTTTTGCATAAGTAACAAATTTTTCAAGGCCAAACTTGACCTTTGAGTCAACAACAAACTCATTATACTTATTTGGAAATACAGATGTTCTATCAGATCTTCTTAAAGAAGGTTGATCATTATTAGAAGATAGATCTGCTGATTGTTCAGGTAAGGGACTATTTACACCCTCAAAACTGCTCACATCATGAGGAGTTGCAGCCATCTCACTTGCACTGGTAACCTCATTGGAACCATCAGAGTGCCCCAAAACACTCTGTCCATGGTCAATTGTTGGGCTGCCAAGATGCAAGGAGTATTTGCCCTCACTCTCAGGATGATCATCATGAGTATTGTCATCATTGGGTGTGTCAGGATTATCACAAGTTACTTCATCAAAGAAGTTAACATGATTCAAACCCTGACTGAGGGGGTCAGGAGCAGCAGAAGAGTTTTTGATCTTGAAAGGAAAAACATTTTCAAAAAATCTTACATCTCTAGAAAATATAAACTGTTTCCTTTCAAGACTGTAAAGTTTATAACCTTTTTGAAAGTTGGAATACCCAACTAAAACACACTTTTCAGCCCTACTACTAAACTTATCATTGCTGGTAAGAATAGTAGCAAAGCAAAGACAACCAAAAGTTCTTAAATGACTCAGTTCAGGTTTACTATTAAAAACAAGATTAAAGGGAGACATTCCATTCAGCACTGAAGAGGGCAATCTGTTAATCAAATAAGTGGCAGTTAGAACACATTCAGACCACAAATACAAAGGCAATCCCCCCTGAAACATAAGGGATCTAGCAACATTTAAGAGATGCCTATGTTTCCGTTCTACAACCCCATTTTGTTGGGGAGTATAAGCACAAGATGTCTAATGAATGATTCCTTTTTCTTCACAAAATTTATTAAACTGGTTGTTAACAAATTCAGTACCATTGTCACTCCTAAAAATCTTAACACATTTTTCAAACTGTGTTTTAATCAAGTTATAAAAAACCTTAATATTATCAAACACCTCATGCTTACTTTTAAGTAAGTATACCCAAACAGCCCTGGTGAAATCATCTACAATAGTTAAAAAAATCTAAAGTTATCTTTACTTTTAACTTTATAGGGTCCCCAAAGATCTAGATGAACAAGTTCACCAAGACCTTTGGTTTTATGTTCACTTAAAGGAAAAGATTCTCTAGTTTGTTTAGCCTTTTGACAAATATCACAAGGTTCAATTATACTTTTGTCTTCAAAATTGATTTCACCTTTCAGTACTGACAAGACTTGATCAGAAGGATGACCAAGTCTGCAGTGCCAAGTTTCTTTGGTCAAATTACAAAAAGTCTTAGAATTTTCAAACCCTAAACCAATACCTTGATTTCCATCAAAGTAATACAGACCATCTTTTTGTCTACCAATCCCTAGAACACTCATTCCCCTCAAATCCTGAGGTAAGACATAGCATTTAGACTCATCAAAAGCAATAACAAATTTGTTGTCTCTAGCTACTTTATGAACAGACATTAAGCTAACACAATATTCTGGAACAACCAACACATCATATAGAGTTAAATTTTTGGTTAAAATCATATTTCCAACCTTGGTAATCAAAGCTTCAGTACCATTAGGGTGTGAAACTTTGATTCCAAGTTTGGAAATGTCAATGACATTAACCAAGAACTTATCAGTATATGTAAGGTGCTGATTGGCTCCAGAATCAACAATAAGCCCAGATGCAACAAGTGCAGATCTAAATTTACTGTTATTACAA
Organism: Artemisia argyi; assembly: GCA_030686995.1. NCBI lineage: Eukaryota > Viridiplantae > Streptophyta > Magnoliopsida > Asterales > Asteraceae > Artemisia > Artemisia argyi. The sequence continues at coordinate 172,595,911 of CM060696.1, read as the reverse complement.
AAAAATCTTTGAAAATTCTGGTTAAAGAACTTACTATTGTTTAAAACAATACCTGTCATATTGGCATTTATTCCTTTCCCATTACCATCAACACTACAAGTATTTTCTTTAATCAAAGAGATCAATTTTGAAATCTGTTCATCAGAAAAGGTAGAAGTGGAACTAGAACCAACAGAATTGTTATTATTAATAAACCTTCTATTAAAATTTTGAGCACCCTGATTATTACTATTATTATTTCTCTTGTTTTTTCCAAAATCAGCAGGATACCCAATGAGTTTAAAGCATCTATCAGCAGTATGACCATTAAAACCACAATGCTCACAAACAAAAATAGGACCACCAGTGTTCCTCCTATTATCATTAGGTCTAGTAGTATTATTAGGTCTTGAGGAATTAGCAGAGGTTGGGGGCCTCTGATAATTACCTCTATTGGGCACACTGGAGTTGAAAACAGTTGACTGAGACCTCTGAGAGGTACCAGCAACTGAACCAGAAACCACAGATCTGTGAGACTCCTCACTAGAAATAATGGCAAAAGCCCCTTTAACATCAGGAAGAGGATCTCTGGACAGAATATTAGACCTAATTTGCATATAAGACTCATCCAAACCCATTAAAAACTGCATAAGCTTCATTAACTGGTTATGTTTCTTAAAGTCATCAGAAGCATGACAAGTACACCTAGGCAATTTAACCAAAGCATCAAATTATTTCCACAAAGTACTCAGTTTATTAAAGTATTCACCAATAGAACTACCATTTTGAGACATAGAATTGATTTTATGGTGCAAATTAAATGTAACAGAACCATCAACTCTATCAAAAGTCTCTTTTAATTCAGTCCAAACTTCAGAAGCTCTTTTTGAAAAAATTTGACCCAAAAATAATTCCTCTGAAATAGAGTTTAAAATCCACCCCAAGACCACAGCATTCACCCTATCCCATTGTCTTCCTAAAACTTCATCCACATTAGATCTTATACAAGATCCATCAATAAATCCAGTTTTATTTTTTCCCTCTAAGGCCAACAACATAGCACAAGACCATACATTATAATTTTCTGTTCCTTTTAATTTTATAGACACAACAGTTAGAGTGGCTGAATCATTAGGATGTAAATGTAATGGATGGCTCAGGTCAAGTTTACTAATCAAAGTAACATGACCATCATCATCCTCATCATCAGAATTATGCACAGAAATAGGAGGTGTATTATGCTCAGAATTATGCACAGACATAGTGAAAACAAAACAAACACACAAGTAAGGGAAGAGAAGGTAGTTCCCAGGCTTCCTTGCCACTCAAGGTGGTAGGTCAAGGGCTAAACACACAAACAACCACAAATATCTAATGAAAAATAAAGAGCACAAGAACCAAGTAAGCACAGTAAACACAAAACACAATAATCTTAACTTCAGCAACCCAAATCCTACTCCCCGTCACTAAACAAGAAAGTAAAGACAGAATTAAAGAAGAGAGCGTGAGAGGTGTTACAGTGCACGCAAGAACACAACCAGCAGCGGAACAATCAACCCAAGTTATAATTCTTGATTCACTTAGTCAAGAATTACAACCCACACGATCTAAATCAGCCCAGAATCACCAAGATTCACCAATACCCAACAACCAGATCAAGAACCCAGAAACCAACCACCGATTGAAGCCAGAGATCAAAAACCCCCAAAATTAACCAAACCCTAATTTTCTCAAAAATTAGGCGTTTTGAAAATCCCTTTTTTAATTGATCAATTAAAGCAAAAAATCACTAATTAACCACAGTTAATTAGGTTTAATCAAATCAATTGTGAAAACCCCCAAATTTTTAGAAACCCTAATTTTCCAAAAACGTTTTAACAAGAGCAAGATGAGTAACCTGGCTCTGATACCATGTAGAAAAACACAATATAACCAGAAAACAACTTCTTGAATCTCAATTCAAGAACTATTTATTAATCAACCAAAACCACAAGATCAATAAGCAACTGATCTCAATCAATCACAATACCAATTTCAAGAACTAAATCACAACCCAGAATCCTACCCACTGCTACTCAGGTGGTAGGCTATTGACTAATTATCAATAGTACTATTACAACTCCTCACATACACTCAATAACATCAAGAACCAGATCTTGGTTGATTACAATGAGAGAACAAAACACTATATGTATCTTTGAGAGAAAACGGCATGAGATTATGATGAACCCTAGCTGTAGAAAGAGCTTATATAGCCTTGACCAAAAACTTCAGCAGCTTGTCAACTTTAGTCCTCCATCTTTGACCAAAACTCTAAACTCAGCTACACTTGTTTTCTACTCAAAATCTGAAATACAAAGTTTACAATATTAGTCCCTGTAATTTATGTGTTCAGGTTTAGAGTTATTTTCAACAATGATGCAACCATGTTTTGGCAGCATTCAAATCTTAAACGACTAGAAAACAACAGACCATGTGATATATATCATATGCTAAAGTACCGAACCATCATTGTTGTCACTCATTGATTAATTGCATGTTGGTTTTTTATTTCTCAAACATAGCTTTAAGACTCATGCTTTGCAAAATAATAAACTTAAAATATAACTTATATCATAAATATGATTATAAATAACAAGAAAAACTACACGAAATGACTTGATCTCATAGGGTTGGCGTAAGCATGCCATCAAATAATTGCACACACGATCCATTATTTTCAGATATTTAATGTTTAATGTTTGCCATATTGTAATGGTGTCGTGTCGACATAGACTGTCTCATGAATTTTGGTGGCCTTGTGCTATCATCACAAAAAGGCTTTTAAACACTCACACAAAAAATACACATGTATTAATAGTGTATGAACTAATTAAATCTAGCCTCGTGTATATATATAACATAAATGCATGAAATTTTGTGTCCCTCGTCAAGCGGTGGTCTTGTGAAATGACACCACTTGCACTCTTTTAAAAACAACCATAGGTGTCGAGCATCCACGTCTTGTTTAAATGCAAATAATAAACGTCTAATACTGTTATTTTCATCTTTTTTTTCAAAAACACTGTACCAAGTTGTTAAACTCTTGAACACAACTTATAATTCATATGTCATGTTGAAATAAGTAACTGAAGATACACCACGATTAACTAGGTTTTTTTTTTTTTTGAACAGGTTCCACCAATGACCCTCGTGGATCTAGAGACATTAAATATTAAAAAAATTAAAGTCTTTTTTTGTTGAGCAAAAAGTCTTGATAAGATTGTTTTTATAAGTAAACACAACCCAAGTTGATGCCTAAAAATATTTAACTAATAATATGTATATTTAAATGCATCATTTGTGTCGCTAGGTACGAACATAGATTACCATGATTGGCTTTTAGCCTTTTATCCAATTTCAGTTTATCAGTTTTGAGATCTGAAATTTAGAATATTAAAGCGAAGTTTTGTTCGTAACAAACGAAGGTAGACTGATGTAATAACAACAAACATCATTAGTGACGACTTAGCGTCACATCAACTTTTCTCTTCAACAACCAAACATTTTTATTAATTAATATTTAAGGCTGTTTTTCACTCTCATAACTAAGTAGTCGTCATCACCAACGTGACAACATCTCACCAAAAACACAATACCACGCGTGATGATAGTTTATAATGTAGCGTATGATGCTTGACTGGGGGAGGACGTGTAATCCATAAGGACAGAACCAGGACATAATTTGACCAGCTGTACGTATTTATGAAAAATTACGCATAACGAGAAACACAATTTATTTTAATCATGTGCATTCTTAAAAAATCGATATTTTTTACAAAAGTTAACAATATACCGCAAAATTTCATGAGTGCCCGAGATCGTGGTTGTCCAACCACCTTTTTTTACTACAAAACAAAACAAATGAAATTTAAAATATAATGTTAGTGTGCATAAAATATTACTATTGTTTATTTGTTTTACATCTGGTTTTAGCGTATTTGAAGGAATATTAAATAAATATCCAGCTGACCAAAAGATATTTATAATCATCTTTCTTAACACTAAACATTTGCTAATTACTACAAGCTAGCTAGTAATGAAGAAAGCCGTTATTTTGTTAGTACTATTTCTGGTACTTGATGTTCAATCCAACAGTATTCATGTGGAGCAGCCTTACAGGACAGCTTTTCACTTCCAGCCACCTCAAAACTGGATGAACGGTTAGTTTTTTATGTTCCTGTTAAGGTTTGACTTGTTTATGTTACATGTTCTTAATGTTGTTGTTATTTCATCGACATGTAACGATGAACATGGCACGTTATTGGCGCAGATCCTAATGGTTAGTGATTACTATCCTCTTCTACTTTTCGAGTTATTGTTTCCTTTGTAAATACAGATAGTTATTGCAATTACAAATCTGGATCACTTACTTTACTTAGTGTTTTTTTGTATTTTTGTAAATAGCACATACATTAGTAGTTTATGGGTTTAGGTGGTAAACTCGTTGCGTCTGAGAAAAACAAAGTCAATGATTGGGTCAAAATGGTTTGGCATGGGTTGTGTGATGTTTAAATCCATATTGTCATAATAAGCTATGTTCGATACATTTCTGTATTGTTCATTCGTTTGTGCCATTATTGTTCATCACTTGACAAATTTCTTTAAAGACACAAAATATCAATAATATGTAGTTTTAACTAAAGATGGATCAATAAATATGCATCCAGGACCGATGTACTACAATGGAGTATACCACCTCTTTTTTCAATACAACCCATCTGGTCCACTCTTTGGTAACCAAATGCATTGGGCACATTCAGTATCACACGACTTGATAAACTGGACACCATTAGACCTGGCCATTGCCCCAACCGAACCCTTTGACATCAACGGTTGCTGGTCTGGTTCAGCCACAATCCTCCCAGGAAACAAACCCGTTATACTATACACTGGAATCAACTCTGATAACCAACAAGTCCAAAACTTAGCCATCCCAAAAAACTTATCCGACCCATATCTTAGAGAATGGGTCAAATACACCGGTAATCCAGTTGTAAAGTTACCAGATGGGATCCAGCCCGATGACTTCAGAGACCCAACAACCGCATGGCTTGCAGACGATGGGAAATGGAGAATACTTGTTGGAAGTCAGAAAAATAAGACGGGGATCGCATTTTTATATCAATCTGAGGATTTTATTAATTGGACTAAATATGATTCGCCACTTCTCAAAGTTGAAGGCACTGGGGTATGGGAATGTCCTGATTTTTTTCCTGTGTGGGTTGATAGCACGAATGGGGTCGATACATCTGTTTTGGGCCCGAAAGTAAGGCATGTTTTGAAAGTGGGATTATGGGATTATTTTAGAGATTACTACATGATTAGGAATTATAGTCCTGCGAACGAAAACTATGTTCCTCAAAATGAATTGACACTTGATACTTTGAGGTATGATTATGGAAAGTATTATGCTTCAAAGTCATTCTTTGACCCCGTGAAAAACAGAAGGATCTTGATGGCTTGGGTGAATGAATCGGATTCTGAAGCTGATGATATTGCTAAAGGATGGTCCGGACTTCATGTAATCATAAAAAAAAAAAAAAAAAAAAAAAAAAATTATTGCCTTTTGTAGTCTCCTTCGTTTTGGGTTTATTATAAGATCTTGAATTTGCTTATAACATGCAGTCATTTCCAAGGAGTCTTTGGCTCGACCAAAACCAGAAGCAGCTCATACAATGGCCTATTGAGGAAATTGAATTGCTGCACGAAAACGAGGTAAGCTTTGAAGATAAGAAACTCGAAGCTGGATCAATACAGGAAATTGAAGGCATAACTGCTTCACAGGTAATTAGCTCTCTGCCTCTCTTTATTGAAAATCTTACTTTTGTATTTCGAATTAACATTGTGGTATATTTTATATGAAAGGCGGATGTGAAGATTTCGTTTAAACTAACTAACTTAGAAGAGGCTGAAGAACTGGACCACAGTGTGGCTGATCCACAGCTTATCTGCAGCGCAAATGATGCATCGACCAAAGGCAAATTCGGACCTATTGGGCTGTTAGCTTTGGCTTCCAGCGACTTAACTGAACAGACTGCAATCTTCTTTAGGATCTATAAGAGTAGCGGACGATACGTTGTCCTAATGTGCAGTGATCAAAGCCGGTTAGTTATCTTTAACTCAAGTATCTCATAAATAATTTCAAAGTGTAACTAATAGAAGTGGCAACATGCACGAGTATGATAACGGGTCAAAATGAGCCATTTTATAAATAAAAGTCAACCGGGCCCAATATTAGTTAGTTTTAGCTCATTTGGATTTTAGACCACTTTGTTAGTTCACGCATACAAACCCAAGAGCTTATAAGAAAACCAAAGTTGACCCATTTTTGTTAATTTGGACCCATCTAAAGTGCCCACAACCTACATTTCACAGGTCTTCAACAAGGAATGGGCTCGATAAGACCACATATGGAGCATTTGTTGACATAGACCCTAAGCAAGATGAAATTTCAGTGAGAACCTTGGTGAGTAAACTTAGTTCTTGACTTCTTTTTTTGTTTCTTTTCTCTGAGTTGATCATGACATCTAATGTGGTTGGTTTTGAGATGTTTACAGGTAGATCACTCGATTGTTGAGAGCTTTGGAGGAGGAGGAAAGACTTGCATAACATCAAGGGTTTACCCAACATTCGCCATTGAAGAAGATGCCCATTTGTTTGCCTTTAACAATGGAACGGAAAGTGTTGTGATCTCTGAGTTAAGTGCTTGGAGTGTGAAGAAAGCTCGCATCAACATAGAAGAAACTATAAGCTGTACAAGTCACTAATCTGAAGAAGAAGATAATGCAGATGATTATTTGTACGGAAGGATGCATTTATTCAATATAATGGAAGCAATTTAATTAGCCTGCTTACATGATGTAAAGACTCCATTTTTGTGGAGTTTCAGTTTAGGTAAAATAAGTTTCCATGTTCCTTTAACCTAAAAGGCCAATTATATGATTATACTTTCACAATAATGGTAACGTCATTTTCATTCAAATTTAATCATTATATACAAATAGTTAATTTGGATGAAGACAACCATACATTGTCCTAGATCTAGTATGTTACATAGGGCTGCAAAAGTAGCATTACATGCTCGAACTTGAACTTGAACTTGAATTGCTATTGATTTTGTATTGTATCAAGTTTGAGTAGCGGTATGATTTAAATACATATTCTGAGCTGACTTCCGGTTTCTAAGATTTGAATTCATGTTTATACATCATCCGTTTATAAAATACATATATTTCAATAGTGATAGCTATCTAATTACAACATAGCGACACATTTATAAAGCATACAAGTTATATTATAACGTATTTATTTCATTTAAGGTGTTGTATTGAACTATACCATTCTTTGCGTCTGCAGGTTGGTTTTAACTCAAGTGCTGATTTTCATATTAATTCTAACATGTCCTTTTACTTAAGAAGGCTTAACCCATTCAACAAATGACCCTTAGGCATTATTATAATGATTTTCACATGTCTTAGGTCTTGAAAAAATTGTTATTTATAAAAACAGACAATGTCATTGGTACAAGTTGATGGCTACTGCAGATAAGTTTTACATGTCAATAAGTAAATTATGTTTATTAAATGGCATTATTTGTGCCATTGGGTATTACATTATGTCAACCTTGGAACTTATAGTCTTGCATAACATTTGTTATAATTATATTATATATATGATATGATGGTTGTTACATGTAAAGATCAACTTACACAGTCATACCTAAGACCTTGTTATTAAGATATGTTGACTTAGTAGAGAACTAAACAAACACATAACTACTTGATAATCATCAACTCTTATTCCACCAAACATTTAGCAACCATGAGGATAACTTACATTTTGCTCCTAGTAATATTGCTGCAGGTGCTTCACTTTGATCATGTTCAATCCAATACTATTACATTGGAGTCTCTTCGTGGTTTGCTGTTGGAGCAGCCATACCGGACGGCATTTCACTTTCAGCCTCCACAAAACTGGATGAATGGTTAGTTATATAGTTGTATTTTTCTTATCGATTTGGACTTCTTTATATTATTCGGCTTTTACCTTTCTCCTGCACATATTCTAAATATGGTGATGGATTCTTTGATATGTGACAATGAACATGTCTCATGATTATTGGGGGATGATTCACTGGTTGCTGAAGATCCTAATGGTAAGTAATATCATACCACCTGCTGTTACCATCATTTTCCGAATTAGTGTTTTAGAACCTCAGACGAAAAATGCTGACACACTTTTGTAGAGTATCTGTTTACCCGAACCGATTGATAGGCAACTTAATACCAACGCTTTTAAAATTTTCTAGTTTCCTATCAAAGATTTGTCCATCAAAACTATATAGAATTAAACTTTTTTTTCCTTAAGATCACAAACAATTGAACCTTTTACATTGTAATTGTTATTTTTGTAATGAAAGTAGGTATATGCAGTATTCTAAATAGTTGGTAGACAATAAGGCATATACTGATTCTAGACCCTGGTATTTTTATAATGATCCTAAGTCCTAACACACTGTCCCCATATTCATGCATATAGGACCAATGTACTACAATGGAGTATACCACAACTTCTATCAGCACAACCCATTTGGTCCACTCTTTGGAAATATACATTGGGCACATTCTGTATCGCATGACTTAATAAACTGGATCCCTCTAGAACCTGCTCTTGCTCCAACCGACCCCTTTGACATTAATGGTTGTTACTCCGGTTCCACCATAATTCTCCCCGGAAACAAGCCTGTCATATTATACACAGGAGCTGATAACAAATTCCATCAAGTCCAAAATTTGGCTGTACCAAAGGACTTATCTGATCCATATCTTAGAGAATGGGTCAAATACTCGGGTAATCCAATCATAAACGTGCCAGACGGGATTAAAAAGGATGACTTTAGAGACCCGACCACCGCTTGGCTTGCAGATGATGGAAAATGGAGAATGATTATTGGAAGTAATAAAGATAATACTGGGATTGCGTTTTTATATCAAACTGAGGATTTTATCAACTGGACTAGATACGATTCGCCACTTTATAAAGTTGAAGGTACTGGGGTATGGGAGTGTCCTGATTTCTTTCCGGTGTGGGTTGATAGCACGAATGGGGTTGATACATCTGTCATTAACCCGAGCGACAAAGTAAAGCATGTGTTGAAAGTGGGATTGCTTGAAACTGGGAAAGACTACTACATGATCGGGAATTATATTCCTGAGAAAGAACTTTATATTCCTCAAAACGACTTTACGCTTAGTACTTTGAGGTATGACTATGGGAAGTACTATGCTTCAAAGTCATTTTTCGATCCTGTGAAAAAACGCAGGATCTTGATGGCTTGGGTGAACGAGTCTCATCCTGAGGCTGATGCAGTCGCTAGAGGATGGTTTGGAATTCAAGTAAAGCAAGATTTATTTCTGTTATTCAAGTATAGCATCTCTTTATCAGTATCAGCTTTTTATAAGATTATGAATTCACTTATAACATGCAGTCATTTCCAAGAACTCTTTGGCTTGACCGGAACAAGAAGCAGCTCATACAATGGCCTATCGAAGAAATTGAAATGTTATACGAAAACAAAATTTCTTTAAAAAATAAGAAACTTGAAGGTGGATCGTTACATGAAGTTGTTGGCATAACTGCTTCACAGGTAAGCCCCTTCTTAACAATCCTGTTTCTGTTACTGCTTAACTATAATGTGTTGTTTATTTTTTTAAAGGCTGATGTGAAGATTTCGTTCAAATTAACTAATTTGGAAGAGGCTGAAGAACTAGACCAAAGCTCAATTGATCCACAGCTTATCTGCAGCGAAAAGGATGCATCAAACAAAGGCAAACTCGGTCCTTTTGGACTATTAGCTTTGACTTCTAAGGACTTGACTGAGCAAACTGCAATCTTTTTTAGAGTCTTTAAGAGTAACGGACAATACGTTGTCATAATGTGCAGTGATCAAAGCCGGTTAGTTTTCTTAAAATCAGTTGTTTTCATAACATATTCAAATGCTAACTAACCAAACATATACCAGGTCTTCTAAAATGAATGGGCTTGACAAAACCACATACGGAGGATTTGTGGACATAGATCCTCAACAAGATGAAATTTCGTTGAGAACCTTGGTGAGTATGCTGTAAGACTCTTTTTGTTATTTCTTTCCTTTGTTTGACTAATTTGACCCATTCCCAGTTAACTAAAAAGCTTATATGACCCATTTGAAATAGAACACAGCCTGTATCAACTGGTTCATTATTATGCAATGGGTCGAAAATATCACATAATGCATGTTGTTTATTCTGGGAACCATACAGATAGATCATTCAGTCATTGAGAGCTTTGGTGGAGGAGGGAAGACTTGCATTACAGCCCGAGTTTACCCGACATTAGCCATTGGAGAAGATGCTCGGCTGTTTGCGTTTAACAATGGAACGGAAAGTGTGGTAATCTCTGAGTTGAGTGCTTGGAGTGTGAATAAAGCTCGAATCAACATTGTTGAAGAAACTATAAGTTGCCCAGATGACTAATCTTCCGAAGAAGGGAAAAATTATGCAGATTAATAGTTGTTGCTATTAAAGAATGTATTATTCATGAATTATCACATTGGTAGCATGATAAACATTTATACATGATAAACTTTCTTCATTTAATTTTGTGGTCAAGTATTACTAAAGTGAAATGATGTTCAACTTATTTGTTACAAGATACATGATCAGTATGAGATTGTTACTTGTTCTTAGCTTTGGTCAGACTAATTCCATATTTTGGATTCATTTTGAATTCAAATAAGACTAACAATAGTTCTTGGTACAATGGTTAAAATTACTATAAGACCATGGCGCACCACCACCCGTGGTTGACTGGTTGGCCTCCCACCACGCGTGCAAATCTTTAAAGCAAAGCTGCCACCACACGTGATGGTGGTATTTTGGCATTGGTGTGGTGGTGCAGACCACGTGACATGGTGTCATCTTTCTTTTGGTATGTGTGAGGTATATTTGTATAAAGTGTTGTATTTTTATGTATTTAGTTTGGTGATCAGTACTAAAGGTTTGATTGTTGGTTTGATGAATGGAGTATAGTAACCATTACACATTTAAATAACAGTAACTGCAATGGTAGCTTTTACTATAACTTTTTTTATTTTTAGAATGACTTTTTGCATCGAAGAGAAAGACTATTTGTAACAAAAGCTTGAAATTTACCGTTCCTTTGCTAAAAGCTTTTCACTCAATATGTTTTCATTTTATACTTTATCTCTCTCTCTAACTTTCGATCATTAATTTCACAAAAAGCTTTCATTGTAGTAAAAAATATGAAAAGCTTTAAGATGATTTAAAACCATTAAAATAATAATGTATATAAAATAAAAATTCATTGAATGAATTATACAACGCAGATGCTCAAAGTCATCAAAAGGAAATAAAAATACAACTCCAATTATTTGTACCAACTCTGAAAGTCACGACAAATTAATGACGTGTCTAAAATGTATTGTAAAAGACTCATAATTTTTTAAGGATATTAACTTGGTGACTAATTTGTTTTTTTCTAATAAAATACTTACATGACATAAAATAAGAAATTACTCCGTAATTACTACTCATTTTAGTGTAATATATGATGGCTTAACAAATCAATAATCAGAAAATGGTTATAAAATGCATCCAAATGAACCAGACACCACTCATTAATCATTATATTAGTACGAGCATATGATAAGTTGTTTCGTCATATAATGGTCGTGGTGGACCAAAAGAGTGAAATATCATATCATATCAGTTATCACTATAAATTTATAACCCTCCAATCTTATTCATGCAACACCAACAATTAAGATTTTAGTAGTGATGAAGAGCAATGTCATTTTCTTTCTAATCATATTTCTTAAGGTTCTTCACGTTGATCTAGTCCGACCCAACAAAGTTGTGTCGGATGAATTTTTGTCGTCCGATAACCAGCCTTATCGGACGGCTTTTCACTTCCAGCCTTCACGAAACTGGATGAACGGTTAGTTAGTTAGTAACTTACTTACTTTTTGTTCCTAATTTTAGCTTTGACCTTCATCATGTAAGTGTTTTAAATATTTGGATGGTTTTCATTGATATGTGACGATGAACATGGTGCATGATTGACCTCAGATCCTAATGGTACGTAACTTTCACCACCTATAGGCCTACTTTTTAGTTTGTTTTATTTTGTTAAGATTATATGATTGATTGATTTTCTTTTGTATTTTCATTTAGTTATTATGCAATGAAGCTACAACTACTATGATTTTAGCCATGCATGTAACGCTTTGTCGTTCTTTTTCTTTAACTTAATTTGCTTATTAATATAAGAATAAGCAATTGCTCATTTGTTACTAGAAATGATTAAAAATTGTGGTTTTGAACTACTTATTTCTTTTTATTTTGTCCTTATTAATTGGATTATTATTATTATTATTATTATTATTATTATTATTATTATTATTATTATTATTATTATTATTATTATTATTATTATTATTTGGCACACAAAAACAATTTCATATGAACTTATATTCCAGTGGTCAAAGCATGTATGGTTGCATGATGGGTCAACCAATTTTGTGAGATTTATATACACATTTGACATGTACAACGAACTACAAAAATTTTGGTTTGTCTAAGTAAATCTTTTTTCAGAGCCTTATGGCTCGACTTTCCCCGGTTAGCCTGAAGAGGGGTCTCTCTACGTACAATTGCACTTTAAGTAATCTTTTGCATAAATGCATTCAGGACCAATGTACTACAATGGTGTATACCACATCTTCTATCAATACAACCCTTCTGGTCCACACTTTAGTAACCAAATGCATTGGGCACATTCTGTGTCGCTCGACTTAATTAACTGGACGCCTCTAGACCTTGCATTTAGTCCCACCGAACCCTTTGACATCAACAGTTGCTGGTCCGGTTCTGCCACAATCCTACCCGGAGACAAGCCTGTTATGTTATACACAGGAATAGACTCTAAACACCAACAAGTCCAAAACTTAGCCGTCCCAAAAGACTTATCTGACCCGTATCTTAGAGAATGGGTCAAGTACTCCGGTAATCCTATCATAAGTCTACCCGATGGGATCCAACCTGATGACTTCAGAGACCCGACCACCACTTGGCTTGCAGAAGATGGAAAATGGAGAATGATTGTTGGAAGTCAGAAAGATAAGACAGGGATCGCGTTTTTGTATAAATCTGATGACTTTATTAATTGGACTATGAATGATGCGCCACTTTATAAAGTTGAAAGTACTGGCATATGGGAATGTCCAGATTTTTTTCCAGTGTGGGTTGATAGCACAGATGGGGTCGATACATCTGCCATTAGCCCGAGAGACAGAGTTAAGCATGTGTTGAAAGTTGGCTTACTCGACCATGCTAAAGACTATTACATGATTGGGAGTTACAATCCAGATAAAGAACATTATGTTCCTGAAAGTGAACTAACAGTTAGTACTTTAAGGTTTGATTATGGAAAGTACTATGGTTCAAAGTCATTTTTTGACCCTGTAAAAAACAGAAGGATGTTGATGGCTTGGGTGAATGAGTCCGATTCTGAAGATGATGCTATTGCTAAAGGATGGGCTGGAATTCAAGTAATGAAAATTTAGTTTTATCTCCTTATCTGCGCTTTCCTTTATAAGTTTATAAATTTACTTATAACATGCAGTCATTTCCGAGGACTCTTTGGCTCGATGGGAATCAGACGCAGCTCATACAATGGCCTATTGAGGAAATTGAAATGTTATATGAAAACAAAGTTAGTTTAGATAATAAGAACCTTGAAGGTGGATCGTTACATGAAGTTGTAGGCATAACTGCTTCACAGGTAAACCCCATTATTAATAATAATATTATCTTTGCCCAAGCTACTTCTGGACTAAAATGTAAAATTTTATATTTGAAAGGCGGATGTGAAGATTTCGTTCAAACTAACTGACCTAGAAGAGGCCGAAGAAATGCACCAAAGCTGGATTGATCCACGGCTTATCTGCAGTGAAATGGATGCATCAAAGAAAGGAAAATTTGGACCGTTTGGGTTGTTAGCTTTGGCTTCCAATGATTTAACTGAACAAACTGCTATCTTCTTTAGAATTTTCCAAAACAATGGACGATATGTTGTGCTAATGTGCAGTGATCAAAGCCGGTTAGTTTACTATAACTCGAATAATCACAATATGTTCAGATTTTCACAAGCTAACCTCTGTATAACAGATCTTCTACAACAAATGGGCACGACAAAATGACATATGGAGCATATGTTGACATCGACCCTCAACAAGAGGAAATTTCACTGAGAACCTTGGTGAGTAACCTTACTTATAGATCACTCAATTTAAACATATGTAACTTGACCTCTTAAACATATGTTTGTCATGGGATGTTTACAGATAGATCACTCAATCGTTGAGAGCTTTGGAGGAGGAGGAAAAACTTGCATTACAGCGAGGGTTTATCCAACATTGGCCACTGGAAATGAAGCCCGGCTATTTGCCTTTAACAATGGAACAGAAACTGTTGTGATCTCGAAGCTGAATGCTTGGAGTGTGAAGAAAGCTCGAATTAACATCGTTGAAGAAACTATAAGCTGTACAGATCAATAATCTGATTGAGATAGTTTATGTCTAAGATGCATTTCAAGTATAATCTACATATCTAGAGCAAGTTTTAAGTTCATAAGCAACAGTGTAGTATCTTATATCATGAAAACTGTCATTAAAGTAATGATTTGAAATTTGTTACATATCAATGAATAACTGTAGAATACACATACTTCAACTAGATCGAAAGTTGAAACAGAACTTAAAATAGAAATGTTTTGCATCATCACTAGCCTCACATTGTCTTATAGTGCTCGATAACTTCCACCATTCGACCTTGAACTAGGAGCATAGGTAGTAGAAATAGATTTTCTTCCCAACGATGTTCCAACTTGACGGGAACTAACTGAATTCCTCATAGTTTCCTGTAAATCATAAAATCAAGAACATGTCAAATACTAAAAGTTAAACTATATCTCATTCTAAAGATTAGAGTAGCTAGATAGATACGTACCAAATCTACTGACCCCTTGGAAACTATCCTTCCATAACCAGATCCTTCATTGATTGAACTGTTGGGTTTCTTATCATCACTTAATTTTCTAGCATTCATAATCTTGTCCACCATCCTGCTTCCAAGAAATTGACCTCCATTTCCTGTTTGAAACATTCTATTACTACTACCCTTTTGAGGAGTCATTGGGCTCGTATTCTCTTCAATATTAGGTGCCACTTTACGACCTCTGGTAACACTTGGTGAACACGATTGCCTTCTTCCTCTCATAGTTGAAACATCAGGTTTCTGAGGTGCAGCCACTGGAGTGGTCTTACCATTTTGGCTAACTGGTCGTACTCTTGAAGCTGAAGTGGATCGATCCGTCCTTAAATTAGGCGGTGTTTCATTTGAAAAACCAGGAATTTGTGTTATCCGGGATGTTACAAGAGGTGAAACCCCTCTAGTTTTTTGTGTGGTTTTTGATGATGAACTTGGTCCCTGATAGCTTTTTGATAGATTTGCACCCAATGGTTTTGAATTTGATGGAGTTATATTAGTCTTGATAGTGAGATCAGTAGTACTTGCCTTGTTGGCACTGCTGATTAATAATGGGATTGGTGCAGTTTTTATGTTCTTTTTATTATCATAAACAAAGTGCTTGACCTCCCACTTGGGGTTACTGATCTTGCTGGAATCCTTGGTCTAGGAGTAGTCGGTTTTGGTGTTCGTGGGTTGGCTCCATTTTTTGTTAGTTGTGTTTCCTTCTCTTCTGGCTTTCCTGCAAACTGTGATTGGTGGCATATTTAGCAAGTCCGGCAGGTTGGATAATGGATCAAAACGGGACGTATCTGGGTGACCCATAACATGTTTCTGTCCTAACTTTTTGGTTTAACTCATTAATAATTAGAGTATCATGTATCAATAAAAAAAAAATCACCTTTATTTAGATGACTTAAGAGTTTTGATGCATTAACAAACATACCCGTGAAAGTGGCTGCATGATGGGCAGTTCACGTTGAACAACGAGTTCATGTGCATTTTTTGTTTCCATCTCAAGGGACGGAAAGAGGGGTGTGGCAGGTGGTGTCTTCAACCTTTGGTACAAGCACAAAAATTACTCAATTTTTTACAAATTTGGAGTCGTTATATTAATACAGAAAAAAAAATGACTTAATTACCAGTTGTAGTCGGTTTTTTCACTCTCTCCAAGGAACCCGAGACCTGGTCCTTTCTTTGCAGATGATGTCATTCCGTAAATTGGATAGTTTCCTATATTCAGTATAATATGACAGTTATGGCATAGTGTATACTCAGGACTAATGAAAATGTAGACATATAAAACTCACCATTGGGTTCAAATTCATCAGAAACAGGCTGCAGAAGGTTAACAACTCGATTTTTGTCACGCTTATGCATCTCTTGGAACATAACAAGATCTTCATCTCTATCTTTAGGGCGGTTTGACAATGGTGCACCCATTTTCCTTTGCATGCCACTGTTACCGTTCATTTCTGTTTTTGTTTGGGAATGTGGATGGTATAACTGCAACTATAACTATAACTATGATTCTAGCATTTTGGTTGAGTTTTATTGATAGGACAGATAAAGAAATGGATAAAAGGCCGGCTTTTTGATATGTTTAATTTTTTAAGGTGATGCAACCAAAGATTCATTTTGTCTAAGAATGTTACATTTGGCAATTGTGAGTGTTCTTTCATTCTTGATCTATCTGGTCCATGAAAAGGACCGCGGAATGTTTATGTTATATGTTTTCTGTCATTCTTTGCTTATCAGCAGGCTGACTCTTTTACTCATTCAAAGGTATTAATAAAACTTGTGAAGTTGTGAGTAGCTGTATACTTTCATATATAAAAATAGTTTCTTATAATACCCGATACATGATGGTAAGTAAATAAAAATTTTAGGCTAATAGTTACCAGATCTATCAGAACTTTTCTTTCAATGGTTCAGTCGACGCACATTTCATTGTTCCTTTTCACTTTAAAAACATCTTTATTTTGGTCTCCAAACTCAAGAACAAAGCTAGAGTTGTCCAGGTAAGGCTATTGGCAGTAAACGTTTCAGACGGCTGATATTAAATAAAAAGGGGATGTCACACTCAATAGAAAAAACTAATAGGATGATCTTATCTACTAAAGTTAATATCACCGGTGCATCACATCATCTGTGACGTGATAAAATACCGATATTATCATATTACGTCTGAAAACAGAAATGCTGCAACTTCCATACATCAGAGGGTCTCAGCGACTCAGCCTATTCTAAGTTTTCTAGTTTGTCCCCTCATTTCCTGATAACAGCTTAGAGGGTTCTATGTCACAACACTTGCAATGATCAGAAGGCATATAAACGCTTCTTTAGATCCTTTTGATTGGTCTCTACTATGAAAACAAACGAAACAACAAACTTTCCATAGATATTAACGACTAATGAGCTCAAACAAATGAATGTAACAATAGAATAAGACACAACGGTTAACGGTTAATCCTAAATCACTCTTTCCATCCATATAGAAATTAAGATTCGGTGCCCTTTATTGGCCATAAGTGAAGTACATGCCTTAGACATCAGCCTATACCATCACCCTTCTATGCAATATTCCCTAATTTGAAGACAGCCACAAAACATACGGCCTGTGTTCTTCAGGCTATAACCAGCATATTTGTCAACATTAATATAAGGACGAAAAGCCTAAGTAGAAACGAGACATACCAAGCCACAAATGTCACTGTGAACTTAGCCAAACACACAAACCGAATGAGTGAACGAGTGTCATCCCCCACTAGCATCTTATCACATGATATGATACACAATATACGCCCGAGTGTCTACAAATCTTAGGGTACCGCAAAAAAGAACATATTCGATCAACAAGGTGTAACCAAAATAAATAGTAGGCGAATTCAGATAACACTGAAATGTAACATTCTCGTTATATCAATACAAACAGATTTGTAACAAACATAGTAGTACAAATAGAAAAGTCACATTTACATTCCATGTAGTACGTCGTACACTACTAATAACTAATCCAGCATCTATTCATAAAACACATATATGAAAGTCATGACTATGATATGATGATCTTCAGACGTCATGAAACCAACTGACTGATTTTCGAGCCTCCGAAACAATCTCCGAAAAACCTGTGTTATTAACAAAACAAAACAAAAACCGATATAAACTCTATAAAAAAAACACGATGTTGCATAGAATCTAAAAAAACACACAAAGATATATATATTATATATGTACCTCCTGAAAGAGTTTGTTTGTTATTGTGAATATCATGGACAGTGGCAGAGATCTTCCAATAAAGAGGACGACCCATGTAAAAGATGATGAAGATGACCAACAATATGAGGATTGTACGGAATGTAACCTTAGCAATCGAAGATGCCATTTTTGTTATGTGTTCGTGTGTGTGTTTGTGTTTGTGTTTGTGTCAGTGTGTGTGTGTGTGTGTTTTGGTCTTTAGATGCAAACAGATAAATAGAATAGAAGGCTTTTTTATTAAATAGTACCACTAGCCTTACAACCGGATCTTGTAACGTGTTGTACACTTTGCCTTTTGACTTTTTTGGGATCAATACCCTAAATGTAACTTCTTCTTTTTTTTTTTCTTTTTTTTAAAAAAAATTATAAATATGAAAGTGAAAGTAATCAAGTATGAAGCGGAAAATATAAAGTTGGATAAATTAAAAGTATTAAAAGACAAAAAATACAAAACATAAAATGATAAAAAATTATACTCCGTATTATACTATCAACAGGTAAAAGTGAGCTCAAGATGACACTATCCACCAGAGTTACAAATAACACCGCCCGACTTTTATATACATACGAAGAATGGTTTGTTATGTTGATAAAGACATGCAATTCTAAGTCTACGAGAGTTTTGATTGGTTAAGTTTAGTTTATGAAATTCTAAAATAATTTGTAAGAATATTAACTCAAATTTGACTATTTCGTTCCATACTTTAATGTTTTAATTGTTTTTGTGATTTTAAGCAATGTGCTAATCTCATAGGTCACGAATAAATGTGGATGTTGCAATGTCAAAAAAGGTGACCCGAATTTATGAGTACTATTTCATCGAATTGGACATGATGCAAGCATATTATTCTTTCTTTAATTTATAATTAAGATATTTAATGAAAACGTAATATAGATGTGTGTTTGCATAAATAAAAAATTCAATGAAGCTTTTAGGTTTTGCGTTTAAAGTATAACTTTTCTTTACGACTTACGCAATGGATTCATTTTCATGTATCATCGATAAACCAGCATCTAACCTCTTTGCTCCACTCCTTGTGTAGTGGCCATAGTTTATCCGCATTTTCCTTACTTGTACACCGTCCATTGTTGGTCGCAACTTCACTACGGCAGCCCTACTTACCCTCTTTGACTTGTGTTCAAACCTTTTTCATAAGATCAAAATCTAGGGGTGCTTTTTCATTTTACCATCAACAATGCATCACTATCATAAAAAGTTCATTCATTAAATGCAAAAAGTTATTATAAAAGTTTTTTTTAGTGCATTTAATATTAAAATATATGTTTCATGTGAAAGAGCTTGTATGAAGTATTTTCTTTCAAAGATTTGAGCTTGCTCAAGTTGTTAGGTGAAAAAAGTCATATTCCCCCAATGCAAAATTAAAAATTGGATAACTTATTTGATCAAAATAAGTCTTTGTTCATGCATGCATCGAAGATGCTTTTAGTGCAGACAACTTTAAATAATAATAATAATAATAATAATAATAATATGGAAGATGCTTTTACTATTCATTTTTTACTATTCATTTTTACTATTCATTGTATTTTGGGTCATTATAGAAACTTGAAACTTTTTCCTAAAAATTACTATTCAGTTTTACTATTCACTCCGATACCCGCACCACCTTTTAACTAATACATTTTAAATGACATTACCTAATCATATACCTAGTCATCAACTAAATATTATTTAGATAATATCTTACAAAATATCTCATTAATAGAAGTCAAGTTGAAATTCACTTCTTAAATATCTAAACACTATTCACATAAATATCTAAACACTATTCATCAAAATATTTAGATATTTTCAGAAATTTTCACTATAAATAGAAAGGAAACTAGTTCATTTTATTTCATAGAAAAACACACATTTCCCTCCTCCTCCACCTTTCTCCCTCCATACATCCTCCATACTTGATTTTTAGGCTTCGAGTTATACAGATAAGTTGATGCATAAGTATTCTTTACGTAAAAATATAGTTTATTTTGTGTTTACGCGGTTAGATTAAGAGCTACTGATGCGTGAGAATCGCAACAGGCTTTACCTCTCGAGGGATCTCGAGAAGCTTACAACCCCCACCAGGCAGTGTACCTGATCGTTGTAGTATAGTATAGTGACAAGTACTGGGGGATTGATCGTTCAGCTTAGGAATAATGTCGCTAGGATTAGAAAGCCTAAATACTAGTTCTAAAGGTGAGGGATGATTATTTTTGTGTTTTTATATTTTTTAGAAAGCAAGTAAAAATCTCGTGTTTTGGAAGAGTGGGCGGAATTAGTTGCTATTCAACTAACCCAATACTAAGATGCAATCAAAATAAAATACTAGAAAAGAAAATAAACTAATTTATACTAAAGTTGTGAGCAGTAATTGGAGAAAATGTGTTTACTTAGATTTCACTACTCCCTAAATATCTTTTACACGTTAATTACTTGTTATAATTGCATGGATGACGGATCGTATTCCTTAATACCATTCATGGGGTGGCACACATAACTCCCCAATTTTATGAGCTCTTATCTCCTCCTACACCATGCCCAGCACAACTATAGGGATTGTAAACAGTGTCTCATGCATTAAATACAACCAATAAAGACCTAGTGCGCTTTGGTTCATGTTTCTTAAGATGTTCAAGCATGTTATCAATTGGAGATCTGCCAGTTTTCTTAAGCCTAACATATAAATCATTCATCCAAGACAAGAATAAACAAGTAATCAACACATAATCAATATCTAGGTTTCATTAGATCTAAGCAAACACAAAGGAGATCTAGCCTAGCATGATAGAATTAAGACAAGAACATGATATAGACAACCAACACATAGACATATTGATTGAATTAGAAGAACACTTATCTTGATTAATCATGCAAGGTATCAAGGGGTTGGAACCCTTGAAAAACCTGTAAAGTTACACCAAAATCGTACTTAGGGTTTCTCCCAAAACTTCTCTCTTTAAATGTGAAAAATTAGAAAACTATATATAGAAAAATGGGTCTGACGGCGTCAAGACCAAATAGGTGACGCCGTCACTTCGCCGCCAAAACAATCCTCGGACTGCCTAGATCTACATCTGACGCCGTCAAGACTTATACACTTCCAGGCCGTCATGACTCTTTTACTCTTGACGCCCTTCCTACGTGACGCCGTCAAAACTCTTCTGGGTCGTCATGGAAATTCATGAAATTTGCTCTTGACGCCGTCAAGGTTTTGCTCTTGACGCCATTACCAACTGTTCCCAGCATGAAAAATTAAGACTTTGGCGTTTTCTTCATTTTTATGCTCCAAAAACGTCCGAATTGCTTCCTTTTCCAGATTTCACTCCCAAAGTACCTAAAATCACAAAAAGAACGATTTAGGGTAATATTTGATCAAATAAATTCGAATTCGGGCTTAAATGACCCCCTAAAAATGGATCATTTTTCGCCTCATCATATACCCTTACACTTGAGATTTGCTTGTCCTCAAGCAAATGCGCTTTTATTCTACTCAAAATACAAGTTAGGGGTCATTTAACACTAATATAAAAGTAATTACAACAAATAATCGTTCCACTAAAGACCAATAGACAAGCACGGAGGTCATACACTAGCACCTCACAAATAGTGTTTAGATACTCACATCTCTCGGGTGTAATAAAGTGTAAATTACAATATGGAAATGGAAGTTATCTCTCACTACCTGTCATAGCAAAATAGATTACCATAGGCTTGGGAAAGGATCAAACCTCCACCACATGGCGTAAGCACCTAGGATAAACTATCAAAGAGGTCTTTTAAAGGGTTGTAACGTTAGGTGTAGGGATATGAAATACACGGTTTTGTTGGATAAAGGAAGTTTTACTGGTGGCGAGTTAACAATCTTGGTTAATTACATGTACAATCTGGTGTTGCTAAGCCAAGACTAGACTCGACTTAAGCTAATAAATGAGAAATAACAAAAACATAAAATGAACATAGAATGAAAAGGGATGGTAGTCCGTATGTTTTTTTTTCTCTTTTTTTTCTTTTTTTTTATATATTTTTTTTTTCGATTTTTTTTTTTTTTTCATACACTCTTACCCTACCATCCAAAATAATACATCATAGGGGATGAGAATTCCCCTTACACTTGAATTTTTACATACTTTACATTTAACTAATCTAATGACTCGAATTAAGAAAATCAACACACTTGGAGCACTTTTAAGATTAACGTACATATGGGGGTAATATATGATATTTTTCCCCATTACTTCTTAAAATAAGTACTTACCCATGAGTCCCAATCGTCCCAAAACAATACGTACAAGGATATGACTCGACTTAACAACCATGTAATCAATTAGAAAGTTAACTTAGGGTTTAACAAATAACAATAATGCTCTAAAAATGAGCGCATACACGGAAGGCTAAGGCGATTTGGTTGTACATTTAAGTGGGGTGTAACAAATTCTTCCTTTAAGTAAAATGCTTAAAGTTAGAAACGAAAAGATAGGCTCGGAGAGGTGTATTAGGGGTTTCGTGTACTAAAAATGAGTACAACGCTAAGGGTGTGGGAAAAATTAGTTGACTTAACTAGCCAAGTAATATGACTTAAATGGTCAAGTAATTATGATACGGGTTTAACACAAGGGTAATCATAATGCCTCTTATCATGTAGTAAATCCTACTACACGAATGTAGTCTCACTAGCGGTCTCGGGATGCATCACTAACGCAAGTTCTAGAATCTAAATGCTACCGGTACACTCATAAGCACTAATAATAAATGCTTTTCCTATCAAATCTAAATGCGAACCTCACATATTTGGGTGAAAAATTTTTCTGAATATACGGTTATGTGCTAGTCATACAATCTCATATCCATGAGACGCTTGCTATGGCTAAAGTTTCACTCCTAAATATTGTAAAAAAATTTAAATTTGGCGCTAAAATTGCACTAACAAGTATTTCTCATAGTTTTATTACACATCTACCATTAAACAAAACAAACTCAAGCGAAAGTGCATATGTAAGGTATCATCTTTTTACCCTCCCCTTACACTTAAGATGAACATTGTCCCCAATGTTCAAGTAAAGAATGCAAAAGTGAAAAAGCAAAGAGAATGAAATCAAATACTCCCCTGATTCGCTCGGTATGGATAATAGGATGGCCAGGTTAAATCTTCCTCCAAGAAAATGAACAATCAAAGCTTCCCTTCCAGAATATAAATCATCTTCTTGTCATACATAACCTGTAAAACCTGACAAAATAGACAAGACAACCTCGTGTAAAATCGGCGGCATCCTATATAAGTTTCTAAATCCTAGAAAACAAGATAAGATATAATGCTTGTGGAATGAAGTTTGCAGATCTCCTGGAGATTATAAAACTTAATAATTCACAAAAACCATAAGACTCCGTTAGAAAAACAAAACCGGTAAAATTTCCAGATTTTAACTCCTGACGCCGTCAAGAGTAAACCCCTGACGCCGTCAGAATGGACCTGCAGAAATTCTTATGTTAAGTTTCCGGAAAATTTCTGGAAAAACTTGGTCCTACTTCCTGGAAAATCCTGCAAAACTTCATTATGACTCAATACAAGCATTTGACTCTAACAAATACGAATATACATGCTCATTTAATATTGTGGAGAATCATGATCGGTTTGTTTCTTAAAAAACATGTTTGGGGTTTCCCCTTACACTTATCTTTTGCAAAAATACCTTTAGGTGGAGTTAAGACTAGGCCAAAACAACAAAGTAAAGTATTTCCACATTTTAGTTTAGAAACATGATTTACCAACAATAAAAATAAAGCATGCATACGGAAGCAAATAACAATCAAACAAATAAAATCACACAAAACATGGGTTGCCTCCCAAGAAGCGCTTTTCTTTATTTACGAGTCTTGTAGCTAGACTCAAGGTCATGGGTTACTACGTGATTTCATCATTGGTTCCATTCTCTGATTGCAAATATTCTTTGTAGAAATCAATCACCTTTTTCTCAACCGCCCCCATAATCCTTTGGGCAAATTCTTCATCGACTTTATACCTTGGTCCAAGGGCCAAGCAATCTTTGTAATAAAGACTCTTTTTTTCCCATACATAATCCATGCCCTTTTTCTTATCCTTCTCATTAATATCCTCAAAAGCACCAACGTTGTCCTTATCAAAACGAGATATAAAGCGAAATTCTTTCATCCTATTAGGCATCCTATAAGTGATACTATCGGTGTTATTTGCAAATCGGATCGTACCTTCTACCTCATCATATTCCAACTTAGACTCCTCAACAAATGGTTTGCCAAGCACAACATTGGATAATCGACAATCAATAACATTAGCAAGATCCTCCACAATCATAAAGTCGGTGACAAAAGTGAAATTACCAACAAAGACATGTAAACCTTTAACTCTCCCGACAAAGTTACAAACTCCACCGGGGTACTTGGGATCCCTTCTAGGTTCAAGTCTTGTTTTCACTATATCATTATAAACCGTTGAGGACATAATGTTGATTGGAGATTTAAAGTCAATGTAAGCATTGCTAATGTGCCTATATCCAATCATACATGGTATCTTAGCATTCTTAGGATCGCCTCTCTTGATCTTAGGTTCAATTATGGTGAAAGGAGATCGCGGGTTATCAATAAGATTATTATAATATGCAATCTCCTCCTTAGTGGGGTATAGATTAAAGTAGTCATTAAGCTTCGGATCTATTTCCTCCTCTTCAAGTCTCTCAACAACATTCACAAAGTCATTAGACCCTAGGTCCTCATTTGAATACAAGGCGGTTGCTAGGTCACTAAATGCATGTTCGAGTTCAACCTTAATCGACCTATTAAGCTCTCTAAGCTCCCTAATCTCACTCTCAATTTGTTCACGTAACACAGCCACTTCTCTAGGGGAAATGGGTGGATTCGCGTTTTCCATAATGGTCAACGGAATAGTCAATGAGTTTAATTTACTAACAAAGGCACAAAGAAAGAGATAGATTAAAGAAAACCTAAAAATAAAAACAAAATCTTACTAGAAAGGAATCTAGCAAGTAGACCTAATAAAAAGAAATTCTAACCTAGACAATAACTATTCCCCGGGCTGCGGCGCCAAAAACTTGATGCGTGGGAATCGCAACAGGCTTTACCTCTCGAGGGATCTCGAGAAGCTTACAACCCCCACCAGGCAGTGTACCTGATCGTTGTAGTATAGTATAGTGACAAGTACCGGGGGATTGATCGTTCAGCTTAGGAATAATGTCGCTAGGATTAGAAAGCCTAAATACTAGTTCTAAAGGTGAGGAATGATTATTTTTGTGTTTTTATATTTTTTAGAAAGCAAATAAAAATCTCGGATTTTGGAAGAGTGGGCGGAATTAGTTGCTATTCAACTAACCCAATACTAAGATGCAATCAAAATAAAATACTAGAAAAGAAAATAAACTAATTTATACTAAAGTTGTGAGCAGTAATTGGAGAAAATGTGTTTACTTAGATTTCACTACTCCCTAGATATCTTTTACACGTTAATTACTTGTTATAATTGCATGGATGACGGATCGTATTCCTTAATACCATTCATGGGGTGGCACACATAACTCCCCAATTCTATGAGCTCTTATCTCCTCCTACACCATGCCTAGCACAACTATAGGGATTGTAAACAGTGTCTCATGCATTAAATACAACCAATAAAGACCTAGTGTGCGTTGGTTCATGTTTCTTAAGACGTTCAAGCATGTTACCAATTGGAGATCTGCCAGTTTTCTTAAGCCTAACATATAAATCATTCATCCAAGACAAGAATAAACAAGTAATCAACACATAATCAATATCTAGGTTTTATTAGATCTAAGCAAACACAAAGGAGATCTAGCCTAGCATGATAGAATTAAGACAAGAACATGATATAGACAACCAACACATAGACATATTGATTGAATTAGAAGAACACTTATCTTGATTAATCATGCAAGGTATCAAGGGGTTGGAACCCTTGAAAAACCTGTAAAGTTACACCAAAATCGTACTTAGGGTTTCTCCCAAAACTTCTCTCTTTAAATGTGAAAAATTAGAAAACTATATATAGAAAAATGGGTCTGACGGCGTCAAGACCAAATAGGTGACGCCGTCACTTCGCCGCCAAAACAATCCTCGGACTGCCTAGATCTACATCTGACGCCGTCAAGACTTATACACTTCCAGGCCGTCATGACTCTTTTACTCTTGACGCCCTTCCTACGTGACGCCGTCAAAACTCTTCTGGGTCGTCATGGAAATTCATGAAATTTGCTCTTGACGCCGTCAAGGTTTTGCTCTTGACGCCGTCACCAACTGTTCCCAGCATGGAAAATTAAGACTTTGGCGTTTTCTTCACTTTTATGCTCCAAAAACGTCCGAATTGCTTCCTTTTCCAGATTTCACTCCCAAAGTACCTAAAATCACAAAAGGAACGATTTAGGGTAATATTTGATCAAATAAATTCGAATTCGGGCTTAAATGACCCCCTAAAAACGGATCATTTTTCGCCTCATCAGCTACACAATGGTGGATAGGAGCTGTGGTCCTCAGAAATTTCTTAAAACTTTGGCAAGAATAGATCGGCTAATTCCAATGATGGGTTGATTCGTTGTGTTTTGGTGTGCAAAAACAATTTATCAAAAATATCAACAAACGTGAAGTCTAATTTATCGTGAGACAAATAGACGTGAAAGTAATACGAGTAAACCGTTTAGGAAAACGATTACCTCGCAAAACTTGTGAAAGTGATATTCAAATTGTGAGACCGGGAAGTGTTTTCCCGGGTCGTACCCCAACGAGGTGTGAATGGAAAGCTTCGAGTGAGATCGAGATTAAAACCTTGTATGTTTGGTTGTGAAAGATTGTTTGGTTTTGTAATACGTTAAATTAACGAAAATTACGAATTAACGAACGAAAATAGAATAAACGTAACCTAAATGGAAAATTAAACTAATGAATGCTAAGAACTATTTAAAATAACCTAAAATGCTACGGGAAACATGTTATAGGAAACGGGAAAACCTAAAACGTAATATAAATTTAAAACGCGACGTTTATTTAAAATAAACGTCAACGCGCAAAATAAAACGTAAAATTTTAGCTACGCATGTCCTACGGGTTTCCAAATAATTTTCTAACGAGCTAGATGACAAAAGAAAATAAAAAAAAAATATATTTTTCAATAAAAACTCTATTTATTATGAATTAATTACTAATTAAAACAATTTAAAATAAAAGAAAATACGAATAAAGATGAGAAAAATACAAACTTAACTTTGAAAAATCTAAAATAACTTAAAATAATTATCTAAAATGTTTTTGGATTTTTCCAGACTTTTTCTGAATTATTATTGACTTTTCTTAATTTAAAGCTATTTAAAAATGATAAAATATTACAATAAATTAAGGAAAATTGCAAAACAAATCAGAAAAATATGAAAATTTCCCAAAAATTCTAAAATATTATTTAAAAGCTAGGAAAAATATCAAAGGTTTGAAAATAAGCTAGGAAGTACTGAATGGGCTTAAAACAGCTTATTGCAAGTGCTTATTGATAAGCACTTGCAACAAAAATGTTTGAAACTATTTCAGTAGGTCCACACCACTTAAATAAACTCAACAAAACTCAGTTTGGATTAATGATGAACCAGTAGCATGAGATTGGAACAATGTAGTTTGAAATAATCTAATAAGTTAAGCCAATAAGCCAAGGATTGGACAAATCAGCTCACAAGAGCTTATGCAGCAAACAAATTCAAACAACAACAACTACAATGATTACGAGTAACAAGTATAACACCATAATCAAATCCAACAAAAATTCAACAAGCTCGGCATATGCTGAATACTCAGTATACTGAGATCAAACAGGCCAAAAGATGGCTTGTTTATAAGCAGTAGATAAGCAGTTTAGGGCAAACAAATTCCTAAATCCTATTTACCACCTGGGTGGCTTTCTAAAAATGCAAACTACAAGTCCTAACACTTCCTAATGAGCAATCTATCCCTATTCTCAATTTGATCAAAACTGAGGAAGCAAGGGAAGCATACAGTCAAACACCAACTTCAAGACCATTTTTGAGTGATCAAGTTAATTCCAAATCCAAAAGTTATTTTTGAAATAGATACATAAGCTGGGTGAGACTCCAAATCAACAATCCTTATACATTTTCATTGATTATTCAACTCTAGACACTGTTTTGAAATTTGCTCCAAAAACTGGTATGCAACTTTCACTTTTGAAGAAATTTTTTTGAAACTTTGACTTGGATGAAATTTGATTGATCACAGTTCCTTCAATTTTGTTTATTAGACCCTAATGAAACTATATCAAGTAACTTTAACAAGTTTTGAAGTGATTTGAAGGTTTTGGCAAAGCAAATCACAACAGTTAAGCTGTTGTGATTATAGGTTTGCAATTTTGACTTTTTGTGTACAAATGACCAATTGAATGGTTGAGTTGGGCTGTGTTTGACCTGAGAACAACAAGGAAAAGAGATTTGAGCCAATACAACAACCACACCACAGATTGCAAGCTATTTCCAAACACCCCTTATCAAACAGTTTTCAAAGGAATTTAGAGCAATTCACTAATTCACTACACAATACTGATTAATTAACTTTCAAAATGATCAAACTAACTTAAGTAAACAGGAATCTATAATTAATTCTAACAAATACCACTTAACACAAATTATCAAATGAAACATGGAACAAGACCTACTTGTCATCCAAGCTGGGAGGGAATCTGAGAACCAATACCCAAGAACAACCTAAATGCCTCCCGTGAGGCTCTAAACCATATCAATCACCATCTGTAACTGCTGCTTCTTCTTTCTTCTTCTTTATTTTGAATTTTCTTTGCAATTTTCTGTTTTTCTTTTCTTTTCTTATAATATATATATATATATATATATATATATATATATATATATATATATATATATATATATATATATATATATATATATATATATATATATATATATATATATATATATATATATATATATTGCTTTCTCTTGATTAACTTCACATAAACAAACTCAAGACAACATTCTGAGATCAAATTATGAACAATTAAAGAAGATATGACTAACTTTGAAATTTTTGAATAAAAATACGAAATTGCTTAAATTAAAAGAAGACTTTGATTGAACTTAAAAACTGGAAATACAAGGTTATATTAAGCTAAGAAAAACAGAAAACTACTAAAAATTGGATGCCTTATCATGGCTACTGATGAGTGCTCAAACACTCATCATTTTTGTCGTATTTAAACTGCCAAAACATCCGAAAACGCTCAGAAATGCATCAAAATACTTAAAATATCCCAGGGATTGTATTTTATACGTTTCAGATGCAAAATGAGCAAAAACAATAAAAAACGAACAAAGTTTACACAATTGGCAGTTTTAGTCCCCCGACTTTCAAAAATTAACAAAACTAGTCCCTGAACAATTTATTTTGAAAGATAAGTCAACCCAAGTCCTTTAAAAGTCAAATATTATCAAAAATGGTCTTTGGGTGAAATGTTTTGAGAATTTACAAGTTTAGTCCTTCAAAATTTCAGAAATGACAATTTTGGCCCCCGGGAATCTTAATTTTGGAAAATAATCAACAAACACCCTTGGGAAATTAAAAGATGGCAAATTTGGTCCTTCTGATAATTGTGGAATCCTGGCAGAATATATCCCTCACTTTCATCAAATTACGTAATTGGCCCTTGTGCTTTAAACTACTACAACCAAATGGACCCTTTACTATTATTTTACCCCAACACCTTTTATAAATAAACCCAACACACCCTTTCCCAGCCCACCTTCCTAGCCCAATCAAAAATCCAAACACAAATAACAAAAACCCACCCACACCCTGGTTTAATAAACACCCCAGTCAAACCCCAGGGTCAACTCCACCCCTTCCCCTTCCTTTTTACCCGCCAAAACCAGACAACCCAGCCCCCAACAACCTGCTATCTCCAACATATTTGTCTCCCCTCCCCTCTCCTACTCAGTCACCCTACACCTCACCTCACAAGTCAACCCCAACACCCTACTTACTCTTGTCCCTTCTTGTCACCAATCCTAGTGCCAAAACACATCCAACGGCCAAGAAGAAAAGGGGTGAAAGAGGCAATGGATCTCAAAAACCCTAAGGGTCAATATAAAAGGAAAGAAGATGGAAGCAGAGAGGAGTTCTAGTTTTTTTTTAGTAGTAGCAGTTAGATAATGAGTAGTTAGTTTTAGTGGTTTTTAGAAAATGTAACTTAGGTTGAATATTTATGTTTTTAATTAGTGTAATCTCTGTGTAAGGTAATGTAATTCTGCTTTTATTCAATAAAAATCAACTTTATTCATACTGGTTGTCAAAACTTTCTTTCATTACTCACTTTAAGTTAAATTTGCTTTAACAAGTTAATATAAGCTTGAAAAAGCTTAAACTACTTGCCACTAGCTTGATTCTAGTTCACTGAAGTTCATTATAGCTGTTCATAGCTATTGGTAAGTTACAGGTTTCAAATTCATTGTGCTACTCCAAGAACCCAATTGGTCAACAGAAAGTCAACACAAGCTCCAATGGCAGATAAGCTGGTTCAAGAGGGTTTTATGTGAATTTCCTGGTTTAAGTGGTTTGTTGTTAAGCCAAGATATTAGTTACACCTTTGCTTTGAAGTAAGTCCATTTAATTCTCATTTGGATTCAAAATTCTTTTATATAACTGTTCTATGCTTATTGCTTGTTGGTATGCATGTTAATTGTTGTTCATAGGATTTTAGAACTTAGTATTGTTAACCTATTACATGTACACCTAAGTCTCAACTATTTAAGGTTCCATTTAGCTTAATCTGCATAACTGTTAGCTTGTTAGGGAGTGTTTGGATTAGTGACCTAGGCTGCAGTCCCATTTGCTTCAATGGTGGAATTTGGTTGTAGCATGTAACTTTAGGTTAAATTAGGACAGGGAAGTCATAAAATGCATAGGTTAGTTCATTAAAAGTCAGCTTTGCCTTTCAACTTTAATCTCAGTTAACTGATGTGATTTTAGGGTAGTGTAATCCATTAATTACTTGCATAACTTGTTTATCTAGCTTAAATTTGTTACATTTTAGCTTTTTATTACAAAATCATTCATTTAGGACCAATGTAAATCCATTTTAGTCAACCTAGTTCACATTCATAAAAAGCCAAAGTTCCTATCTGATGAAATGGACAGATATTCAAGATCATGCACAGGGTTTAAAACAAAGTGGAATTAGTTAAATCTTGTTGATTTATGTTGTTTGGTGGTTTGTGTAACTAAACCAAAAAGAAAATTGCAATTTGAGAACCATTTAGACCTTTGAATCTGTGTCCAAAGTGGGTCAGTTGACCCATCTGTTGCCCTGCACCCAGCAACTTTTGCAATTTGACCCATTTTTAGTTCACCACAACTAGTTAATTTCTTGTCCAATCTCTTTAATTCTTGCTGTTTTGGAGACTCAGTAGTGCTAGTTTGTTTAATCATAAATTGCTTGGGCTGATTTGCTTGTTAGCCACTTTAGTTTTGCCATCAAAGTTCCCCCCCCCCCTAGCCGCTGTTCTGCTGCTACTTCAATAGCAGCTGAGCTTGTTGAAATTTTCTTTCTTTGTTGTTATCTGTTGTTGTTTTTGATGTCTATAGTTGTTATGATTATTGTTTATGTGATTTGCTAAGCATCTTGTAAGCTTATGTGCTTATTTGAACTAGTAGTTGTATGCTGCTGCTTCTTTATTGTTCAATTCTTAATTTGTCTTGTGCTGACTGCCCCTTTTCCCAAGCCCACAATAAGCTCAATACTTGAGCTTATTGCTTGACATTGGACTTTTTGGAAAGCCCTGGTGACAAGCTGTTAGAATCCATGTTTGCTTTTGGCTTTTGAACTTATTTAATAGGCTCAAATTGTCTTTTAATAAACCTGCTTGCCCTGCACACCACCAAGTTCCAGGACCTTTCTAGTGCTTATTAGTGGGACCCATGGCCCGAGTCTTGGCATTTTAGGAAGCTTTTCTGAGTGGCTTTTAGGATCAAGTCTCACCTTGGACCTGGAATCACTCAGGTGGGCCCCACTGAGGTCCAAAAACACCCTCTCAGGCCTGTTTGGCTTATGCTTTGTAAGTTTGCTTATTTGCTAGTTCTAGCTTATTCTGTGCATTTCTTTTGTTGTTTTAAGTTAAATTAAGCTTATACAAGTTAGTTGTAGTGTATTCTAGCTTTTGATAATTATTTGCATTGTTTGCTTATTTTTAAGTGCTTATTTGCAATTGCTTATTGCCCCATTCTGCTTATTGTGATTGCTTTTTCAGTAGATTTTATTTTTCATAAGTTTCTAATTATATTTTAGAATTTTCTTAAAAGATTCAGATTTTTCTTTGCATTTTTAGTATTTTTAATAAATCAAAAATAGTTTAAGTAATTAATAATTAGTATTTAATTAATAATAAATAGATAAATAGTGTAATAAATATATTTTCTGTTTTAAAATTAGTTTTATAATATTTTAGATTTTTCAAAATTATAATTTCATTTTTCTAGGTTTATTTTATATTTTCTTAACTTTTAGTGTATTATAAAATAAGTAAAAATAGTTTTTAATTAATAATAAATAATTAAAAAGTCAAAAAATAATTTTCTTTTTTCTAAAATTTTCTTTTATCATTAGGATCATAAAAATATTATTTTCATGCCCGTAGGACCTTTGTGGCTCAAATTTCACGTTTTATTTTGCGCACTCGCGTTTTATTTAATTAACTTTCGCGTTTTTAATTTTAGTTTACGTTTTAGGGTTCCCTAACTTTCTATTATCATTCCCGTAGACTTTTAAGTAGTCTTTGAGTTTTAATTTTCATTCCTTGTTCGAATTCATGCTTTAGTTGCGTTAATTTTACTTTTCGTACGTTATCTGCAACTCGCGTTTTATTTTTAGGTTACGTTATTAAAAGTAGTTTGAAAAATAAGAAAAACCAAAAACATAAATAAAGTGATAGCTTCTATTTAAGCCGTTTTGGCTTATTTATCTGCTTACGTGTAAGCAAACTCTGATTTTAAGTTTTTAGATTGCGTTTTAAGTTAATTAGGTTTCACGTCATTGTTAATATAGTGTGTTTAAATCGTTCTCATTCGTATTCCCTTAGTGTAATTGTTCAAACTCACTTAAAACCCTTCCCTGTCCAAATTCACCCGATCACAAACCCGTTTGATTGCAATTCACACCTCGTCGGGACATAACGACCCGGGGAAACACTATATTCCGCGGAGCATTGGTTTTAGACGTTTGACCTTGTTGACCATCACCTGGTCAGTTTAGGTTGACCGTTTGGGATCAATCAGCTACAAGTAAACCTATTTATACTAAGATGTGGTAGGTACCATTTTGCATTCTCTTGAGCTCCATCTTCTGAATTTAGGGTTCCAAAAGTTTCCCTTGAACCTTGTGATCAAATCCCCACCGTGTAATTATGCCAGAAGTGATCCTATCCCCTGATGTGATTTTGGCGCCAAAATAGTTTTGGGAGGTTGTGGACTGCCAGGGTGTAAATTGGGGTTAGGTAGGAGTTTGTGAGAGATTGGGGGAGTTAGTGGGATGGGGGAGTGTGATTGGGGAGCTTTTGAGGGAGGTTGAGTATGGCAGTGGTGGTGGTGGTGGTGGTAAACCCAGAGGGTAAAAGCGTGGGAAGGGGAAAGGAGGGTGTTTGTTTGACCCGTGTTGACTGGATTGACTGTTTGACCAGGTATTAAAATTGGGCGGGTTTAAAAAGGGTTTGGGCTTGTTGTTTATTTTGGGCTTAGGAAGTTGTAGTTTAGGTTTGTGTTTAGGTTTAAACATACCAAGGATCCGTTTGGTTTGTTAGGAGTAAAGCCCAAGGACCAATTGTGTAGTTCTTTGATTTTTGAGGGGCCAAAACTGCCAATCTTCCAAACTTCTACCAAGGGCCAATTTTGTCAAGTTATGAATTCCAAAGGACTTGGGAGTGATTTTTCTTCAAATAATAATTCCTGGGGTACTTTGTCATTTTTCCAAACTGCAGGGACCAAAGCTGTACAACTTCCAAACTTTTCACTTTAGGGACTAAACTTGTTTATTTTTTTTTTGAAAGCTTTTTACCTAAAGATCATTTTTGACATCTTTTGACTTTTAGGAAACTTGGGTTGACTTTTCATTTGAAATAAACGCTTAGGGACTAGTTTTGACAACTTTTGAAAGTTGGGGGACTGAAACTGCCAATTATGCAAACTTTGTTTGTTTTTCGTTTGTTTTCAATCATTTTGCATTTGAGACATATAAAACACGATCTTTGGGATATTTTCGTTATTTTGATGCATTCTTGAGTATTTTCTCGTGTTTTGGCAGTTAAAATACGGTAAAAATGATGAGTATTTACACACTCATCATGGGTTTTTAATATGGGAGCTATTGGGTTGATTTTAGAGGTTTTTAAGGTTTAGGAAATGGATTCTTGAATTTAGATGCGGAAGCGCTGCCCAATTTTCTAGTATCATTTATCAGTTATTATCAGGTGAGTCATAGCCCCTACTCTTTTCATACTTGTTTTAACTCTTTGGGGGAGATACATGCTCAACTACTTGCTTTTACTTTTACAAATACTCCAAAACATTTATACTTGATTGGGTTATACTTGATTGAATTATACTTGATTGCATTATACTTGATTTCATTATACATGATTGCATTATACTTGATTGCGTTATACCTAAACTTGTAAGTCTCCTCGTGAGCATCATAAAGTCTCCTTTGATAACATATGCATTGGGTTTCCGGAGATGAAGTGGAGCCAATGATATTCTATCTTTGTGAGCAGCATACCCACATGAGGTCTCCGGAGATGAAGTAGAGCCTCATGACTAATTGCTTAACTGTTGTGATGAACTTATACATGTCTTAATCATACTATATTTTAGCAGTGGGTTGTGAACACACAGGTTGCAAGTGTTGTTATGGGCGAGACTTGCAACTGAGTGGATTCACAATGCCTTTGCTGTGTGAACATTCTTTAAAGGCTTTTCAACTGTTTTAAGACAAACTCTATAAACTCACCAACCATTGTGTTGACACTTTAGCATGTTTACCTCAGGTTAGTAAGGCGATAGCTAGTGCGTGGAACATAGAGTCAAGCTACATATTCTGAAGACTTACGCTTTTATCATTTATCATTCGAAATATTTTGTATACATTTATGTATCATACTTTGGAATCTCATATTTGTAACTTTGAATTCATTAATCGAATGGTAACTTTTCAAAACGTCTCATTTAGAGGTCGTTTTCTATAACTTGTACTTTGTATTATGAAGTAGCACCCCAGTGACACAGTCTTCCGCTGCGGTATTTTGGGGGTGTTACAATTTGCCCGTTAGTCCCTGTGTTAATATTTTTTGCATCGTTAGTCCTCATTTTTTAAAATGAATTAAAAAGAGTAGCATAGGCTCGAACTCGGGTTTAAACTCGTTTTTATCCATTTTTCATTAAAAAAAAATTTTTGGCTTAAATTCGTTTTTATCCGTTTCGTCCGTTTTTATACGTTTTGTCCGTCTTTTACGTTCTCGTCTGTTTTTTTTACGTTTTCATCCATTTCTTTACATTTTTTTCTGTTTTTTTTCTCAGTTTTCATCCATTTTTATATATTTAGTGCCGTTAGTTTATGGACTTAATGATAATTAATGCCAAGGTTTGAGATATGGATGATATGTGCTAAAATCTATAAACTTATGCATGATTTTTGCAGTTTACTCTAAATTTTATTATAAAATATATTTAAATAAATATATTTTCTTTATCGTAAACATATCCCAAATCCAAATCATATATCAAATTCAAATCCTAATCCAACGCCACCTATAAACCAAACGGACCCTAAATCATTGTCACAAAAAATGTAGTCAAAACATATATTCATATATTGATTGTCAAAATTATAATTACAGAGTACCCGTCATTGTACGTCGCGATAGATGATTAGCATGTTTGTTTTTTTCTAAGAAATAGATTATCTTATACTTTTTTAAAGACCACCGGATTTACATGTACACGCGATGACACATATGAGAATCATAATTTTATTTTTCTTTTTACAATACGGATTTTCTTATATACTTTTTCAAAGACGACTAGATTTACATGACAACACATATGAGAATCATAATTATATTATTCTATCGACATTTCATTTCATTTAAATTTGGATAAAACATAAAAACAAAAAAAAGTTGGGTAGGAGGAATAAATCAAATTCAGCCACCTCCCTCAACTGAAACCTCCCTTCACCAATCCCCCAAAATGAAACCCCAATTTTGCAAAATCCATTAACCCCAAAACACATCACAAATCACAAACCAAACACCCCAAAATCCAATTAAGCCAAAAGGGTATCCAAATATATAATTTTCTTGAACCAAAACAGCCTCTAGTGGTGGATATGGTGGCAGCAGCAGCAGAAGAAGATGATGACGTCAGCAATAGTAATAGTAATAAAAAGAAAATACATTTATCATCATATTGGTTAACAAATTTTCCAAGGGATCTAATGGCAGGAGCAATGATGGGAGGGATGGTTCATACAGTAGTAGCACCAATTGAAAGAACTAAATTGTTATTACAAACTCAAGAAAGTAATTTTGCTATTCTTGCTGGTAAACATAAGAGATTTAATGGTATGCTTGATTGTATTTTGACTACTGTTAAAGAAGAAGGTTTGTTGTCTCTTTGGAGAGGTAATGGGAGTAGTGTTCTCAGATATTATCCCTCTGTCGCGCTTAATTTTTCGCTAAAGGTATACACTTTTTTGTTATAAAGTTTTGGTTTTTATGTATGTACATTGTTTTCTTGGATATGGGTTTGTGTTCTTTTAGCTTAAAGTTTTGTTTTTTTGTGTCTGCGTTGCTTTCTTGGATATGGGTTTGTGTTCTTTTAGCTTAAAGTTTTGTTTTTTTGTGTCTGCGTTGCTTTCTTGGATATGGGTTTGTGCTGAAAATGTGATATTTGTTAGTTATTTGGGTTAACGGCGTATTTGGGATTGCTTGTTAAGGGGTGACTGGATTAGTTTGTATAGAAAGTTTAAGCTTTTTTAGGGGAAAAAGTAGTTCGTTAGGGTATGCATTATTAATACACATAGCAGGATATAGTGTTTGGGTACAATGTTGTAGTGGGGGATAAGAACTGTGAGGAAGCATGGGGTTAAGTGGAAAATAAGCATATGATCACTTAATAAGCTAAAAAATCAGCTTAAAACAGTTTTCATAACTCATAAGCAGTAAGCCTAAGGTGGTTAGTTCCATTCGAATACGCATAACAGCTTATTATGTTTTGGTAAGGCAGTAAGTTGATTAGTGGCTTAAGTTTACTTAAACATCCACTAATATGCTTATTTTGTTCTGATACAGCTGATGAGTGTTATAGCTTTCAGGGTGGTTTACACTATAGAATTTGTTATAAGATAAGTTATCTAATTCTTATTCTCTGCTAGTGAATTAATATATTTGGATTGCTTATTGAAATTGTTTAGCTGCTTGTTGCTTTTCCGCTTTGATGCAACAAATAAGTAGTTTTTAGGGTGTTTAAGTGTCTTATCTAGATAAGTTAAATGCACCAATATTTAACATACAATAGCAATTTCACTTTTGTATGTTGCATTTTGGTGCAATTCTTTTACATACAATTGCACCTAAGCGTAAGCAATGTTACAATGCTAAAAGGGGAAGTTGATAACACTGGAAACAAAATGCATGTATCTTACATTTTGTTGCAATTAATAGTAGCACCTACATTATAAGGGATTTAGCAATTAGAAGTGGAAAGACAGTTTGAACATGATAATTGATCCCAAATGATACTATTGATGTGTGAAGTTTATCCACAAGAACACAATTTCCAGCTCCATCTGCCTACTGCTAGACCATAGCCGCCCGAGGTGGTATTATTAATTAGAGACGATAACAATCTCTTTGGGATTCTTCTACTAACTACTTTTTATTGATCATTAATTGAAAGTTCAGCAACCGTTATAATATATGGAAACATGCATATTAATTCTTTCTTGTTTTTTAAGACTTGTGGTTAATTCATATCTGTACCACATTAGGCCTATGCCTATTTAGAAATATTACTCATATATATATATATATATATATATATATATATATATATATATATATATATATATATATATATATATATATATATATATATATATATATATTTAACAAAGAATTATAAGCAATTGTGGAATCTTTAGAATCCTTGGAGAGTCTTTGTGATAATGATGTTTTAAAAAGCGTTGAGTGAACTTCTTGCATCGTATCATAAAAGCTGAGAACGGGTTCAACCAGAAGCATATACGGTTGATTGAAGTATATACTGCGGTTCTTTTTATTTAGATTGGCTTAACATATGATAATTAAAACTTTGTTGCATCTTGATACATTTGTTTTCTAATGTGTAAATGTCATTGTATCACTGATGCAACCCCTCTAAAAAGATTGCAAAGGTTCTGTTTAAGTACTCTTTGTCTAACAAGGGTAATTGCTGATCAAAGTGGTGTCCTAGGCAAGGATTTTATTGAAACTATCTGATAAGGATCAAGCATGATCATCAAGTATCCAAGTGAAATCATGATGTTGGGGCATCCAGAAAGAAAAAATAAGGCACTCTATGGTAAATTGTCTCAACTACCTATGTTGCAAGGATGGGGTATGGGGATGTCAACTCTTCATGTTTTCCCTTTGGACCCTAGGAATCTGATCGTGGATAGGAGACTCCATTAGTGACCTACCCCAGTTTATTGTAAAAAATTTTGAGACCGTACAGTTCCCTTATAATTAGTGTTTGATAACTCAACTTTTCTGATAATTGAGGTAGGATATTTGTCTGCTTTGGCGCCTGCCAGTCAAATCCAAGTTTGTACTTAATGTTTCTTGGTTCTTTTCTGCTCATGAGCAATGCGGAACAAGGAGCATATTAAGTAATAGCATGAGTTCTATTAGTTAAGAACCATGTTTATGCATCTCAAGATGTATTCATATGAGATTGGCGTTATGGGTTCGTTTGTATGACTATACACATCATGATTTCACAAATTAGTTAAGTTTGCAGCTGAACTAGACATATGTCTTGCATACGCATGTTATATGAAATGTGTATATAAGAATGTGACAACAAAGCATGCAGGTTCTTGTAATTAATGTGCATGCAAATAACAAAGCAGATGAGACGTGTATGATGCACTTGTACACATATGGTGAACCAACGGTTATACAAGCTAGCTAACGTATCAGGAACTTAACTTTTAAGTGATGATAACACCAAAAAAATACTTCTTCTGATAGATATTTATAACAGAAGAGTGATCATTTACAAAACAGTAAATGGATACATAATTGAGTATATAATAGGACACCCCACACCCTCTCACGTGTTTTGATGATTATTATTGTTTCTAACTAACCCATAGAGAGAAGGAAATACTAGTTGTGTTTATAAGTTCTTAAGTACAATGAAAAAGAGCTATTTAAACTAACACAAGAGTCGTGTAACCGGTTTTAACTAACAGTTATATATTCTAACAAGCTCTAAATCTATATTAATGCCCAGAAAGTTGTGTATGTTTCTTAGAGGTGCGTTGAGTGACTGAGTCAAACATGAACTGTTTACTATCAAGGAAACATTTATTGCAAGAATGTGGAACTTGAATATGTTGCCTACCTTGATTGATCTGTCTTTTAGGCTGACCAGCATATAAAAGGAAATTTGGAAGTTAATGGACATGCCTAACCGGGAAGCTTGTTAGCTAAGGCTGCTAGGGTAACATTAGGCAAATTTTATATCTGCCAAAACAAGGAAAATGAATCGATGCTCTAGCTGCCTTAAGGCTTTATAAGAAAAGAAAAATTGAACACAAGGGATAGATGATGAAGGGATAACATAGATTTTGCTGCTTTTTAGTTGAATAACAGAAAGTTTAAATTTATGTGAGTTTTGGAGGTAGTTCATGGGCATAATTGTTGATTGTATTCATTTGCATATATCTGTTCGGCCTTTATACAGATAAGTTTTTGTACACTTATTTCTGCATTTTTGGGTCTCCTTGAAGTAAAATAGTCGTTCAGCTGTAGAAGCATATTGAGAATGTTTATAGCAGAAACAAATATTTGTAAAGTTAGATGTGGAAATTTGTCCCTATTTACTTACGAATTAGATTCGAGTATGCTTCATCCCTAACGAGTCTAACAGTCAAATTAAATAACTAAGCTAAAAAGGAAACCAGTCAAACGGGTCGAAACTTTTCCCTAGTGTGTTTTTAACACATACAACCCCATAAATCGCTTTCTTCTGATTATAATAGAGTTTTTGTTTTAATCCAGTTTTTTATAATCATATTTAACACATTATTTGACATTAAACATGCATTATGAAAATGGATGGGCTAACCTGAACCAACCAGTTTTAGCCTTGACCAAATATTACCTGTTCTGACTTTGCCAGTGTAAAATGATGTGCGTGGTATATTGTTTCATTACTGATCCTTTCTTTGGAATAGTATGTTTCCTTGATGATATCCGTATTTCACAGGATCTATATAGAAGCATCTTACGCAGTCAAGAATCTACTTTTTTATCCGGTCCATCTGCCAACTTCATTGCCGGGGCTGCAGCCGGATGCACTACATTGGTCATCATCTACCCACTAGACATTGCACATACTCGGCTAGCTGCCGATCTCGGAAGAAACGAATCCCGTCAATTCAAAGGCATTCGTCACTTCCTTGCTACAGTCTGGGCCAAAGATGGCTTCCGTGGGGTCTACAA
The DNA here is from genome assembly GCA_030686995.1 of Artemisia argyi. Lineage (NCBI taxonomy): Eukaryota > Viridiplantae > Streptophyta > Magnoliopsida > Asterales > Asteraceae > Artemisia > Artemisia argyi. The sequence continues at coordinate 172,554,719 of CM060696.1, read as the reverse complement.
AGGCCTCCCAGCATCCCTTCAAGGTATGGTGGTCCACCGAGGACTCTATTTTGGCGGGTTTGATACAATAAAAGAAAAAATGTCAAAAAACGCTCCATCAGAAGTAGCATTATGGAAACGCTGGATTGTAGCTCAAGCTGTGACAACATCTGCTGGGCTTTTATCGTACCCAATGGATACTGTAAGACGACGAATGATGATGCAGTCAGGAACAGACAGACATATGTATAGAAACACTTTGGATTGCTGGAAAACAATCTATACAACAGAAGGGTTTGGGTCGTTTTATCGAGGGTCCCTTTCAAATATGTTTAGGAGTACAGGAGCTGCTGCGGTCTTGGTTCTGTACGATGAGGTTAAGAAGTTCATGAATTGGAGTGGATCATAGCTCAGATGTTTATAACAAGAGATCAAGTTGTAGGACAGAGTTAGGGTAGGATTATACCGAAGAATAGAAATGGAACAACAAACATTAGGCAAAATAATACAGTTTGATGACATATTTAGTAGGCAGCGACATCCAGAAGAAGATTTTGTGAGCGAATAAACGCAGATTAAGACCCGAAATATGTTGGATATCAACAAGTTTTGAGTTTCTTATGAAATTTTTATTTGTTATGAAAATTATTGGAACAGCACAATAATTTTTTTTTTTTTTTTTTTTTTTTTTTTTTTTTTTTTTTTTTTTTTAATGGTGATTATTAAGCTTAGTAGCTTACCATAAAGTCACTGCTTTAGAATGAATGTGTGTTACCTTCAAAACATATACTGTATTTAATTTTGTTTGTTTAGAAATTTAGAGGCAGGTGGTTAAATTGCTGATTGATAAACAAGGGCATTATATCAACATAAGAAATGTAACCATTTTTTTTTATATTGTAATATATTTATAATGGCTGTCACATCACATTGATCTTTTTCAACTAAATTCTAGGAGTCGAGTTATTCTACAAACCAAACATTAATGGTTGAGATTAAAAGCATTTTATTATTTCACCCATTTTTAATAATTTAAATATCTCTTAAACCGTTAATCGTTAAGCGAAAATAATTACACCATCGCGACGGGCATTTAATTATCTTTCTATAGACGGACACTTTGATATACTTTCGAAAAAGAAAAAAAAAAAATCCTTTTTTTCACTTTTTTTTTCGTGGCCGAAAAAAATCATATATGATATTACATATCATATCATATATGCATATCATATATGATATGTAATATCATATATGATATTACATATAATATCATATATGATATGATATGTAATATCATATATGATTTTTTTGGCTATGAAAAAAAAGTGAAAAAAACGAAAAAAAAAAAAAATTGGCGAAAATATATCAATTAGCCTATCTATAAAAAGATAATTAAATGCTCATCGTAACGGTATATTTTTTTTCGCTTAACGATTAACGGTTTGAAATATATTAATATTTGAAAAAAAGGATGAAAGTGGGTTTTTTAAATTGTTGGAATTAATCTCATCCATTAGATCAAATAAAGATGGAGGGAAGATGGAGGGTGGAGATTAGTCCCTTGGTATGTAAAAAAAGTTTGGTCCTCAAATGATCTTATATCAAATTCTAAATATCTTTGATTAATGCCAAAATCATTTTGTATTAAACCTCTTTTGTACTTTTTTGAGTTAATAAAGTTGTGTAAACTAAGCAAATTATTGTATAGACTTTTCTGAACAGTTATAAAAAAATAAAAAATAAAAAACCTTTAAGATTAGAAAATAGTTTCAGACTTTGAGGGCATGTTTGGTTTGAGGATATAAGAGCATCCACTATGGTGTTTCAAGAATAGATCTAAAATATTTTGAAGAGGTCCAAGAATTTGTGTACTATAGTGAGAAACCATTTCATGTCTATGTGGCATGAATAGGTCTAGAATTTTGAAGAGGTCTAAAATTTATGTATTTTGAGAGTGTTGTGAGTGTTTTATGATATGAAAAGGTTTATGAATAGGTTTATACATAGTGGAAATAGGTTTATGATTTGAAAAAGTTTATAAATTAATGGAGTTTTAAATGTATAAACTTTTTTATAGGTTCATCATAGTAGATGCCCGAATGAAGGAATGGTTTTCGTTCCTAATAAAGCTTTTTTGCTTTATGACTTTATCTACACAAGTAATCATTTTTTATACTCTCGATTGATGATGGGTTTACACTCATTCCCATACTTATAGTTTTCCCATACTTATAGTGATAATGATTCTCTAATATAAACCAAACACTGCCTTATAATATATGTTTAATGGACTTTAAGCCTTTATAAGATGACTACTTTTATGATTATTGATAGAAGGTATTTTCTTTTGTCATAAAAGTAAACTTTGTCTTGAAACAATTATTGATTATTCAATTAGACTACAAATATTGAGGTATTTTAGTAGTATTTTTTTGCACCTTGTTACTATAGAGGTGAAGTCATCCATTGTCACAAGTTCCTTGTTGCATTCTACTAATTTGAGTTTTATAATTGAGGTGCTTTTGATTTTTAGCATGATATTCAGTGGTGGGAATCTTACCAAACATTTGACACATAACCAAAATTATAATAAATATATTAAAAGAGCAGTTTTTTACTGTTCATGAACAGTATCATGCATAATTTTGTTGTACGAAACAGTTGGATGAACAGTACACACTGTGCTGTCACATGTTGTACTGTACTGTAGCAGGTACTGTAGTTAGTTTTTTTTTTTTTTTTCGAGACTGTGAATAATTTTCCTTAAAAAAAATACAAAACTTGCACAAAAACATTATATCATACGGTCATTCATTTTTGTTTTTAAAAAAATATATATATCAAAAACAATACAAAACAAAAATACAAAGAAAAATACAACACCATAAAAAAAATAACAAATCCGTGGCAACGCGCGGGCTACCCCGCTAGTTAATAATAAATGTTACTTATTTTGTCTTGTGGTGTTGATGTATTTTGTATTTGGTATATGTTACAACACCTGAATGATCCTTTTTTAGGAGTGAATACTTTGTCAAATGATACATATTAGGAGTATATATTCAGGGACGGAGTCAGGAATTAGGGATAAGGGGGCCGAAATTTTTTTCTTAAGCTAACAAAGTAATTTAACTAAAAGTTAAGGGGGTCATTTGTCTATAGTTGCGTCATATGCTTAAATTTTATAAGATAAATTGTAAAGTGATTGGGCGTGTTGGAGGGGGCCGAGCACTCCTGGCTCCCCCACTGTCTCCGTCTCTGTATATATTATTGAATTCAAATTCAAACTTGTAAATATGAATGAACAAGTCTCATATACACTTGAGAAAAGATAAATGTTTAAATTTACTTGTTTCGATCGGATTCGGGATCCTCTACTGATTATGAACATTCTAACGTACATTACAGGTGCTACTATATATATCAGCTCAATTTCAGGCACTTCTTCAGCTCGGCATACAAAAACCAACATCGTTGTAGCGTTGCATGATCAACTACATGAAATCAAATCTTGTATCATTTTTTGCTTACTTTGGGTCTTTGATATGAAAATACAAACAAAGATTTCATCTACACTTGGTTTTTCACTTAACAAGTTTGATTATGCTAGGTGTTCCGATCACTGTGTTGCACCAATAAACTGACGGTTTAGGTTTAAAAGAGAATTTTTATGTCTTTATGAACAATAAAGAATGAAATAATGGGAGAAAAGATTGTCTTTATGGGTGATGTAGACCAAGTGAGGACAGATTGTGCACCAAACAACCCCATTAAGGAACTTGGATCCATTTTGCTTTGTTTTGCACTTTACCATTATTATTATTATTTGCTTCAATGCGCTTAAAGATTCATTATTAGATTCCTTTGTTTCTTACCTCATTTTTCTTATACATTAAAATTTGCATATGTATTTGTATGAATAAACTACTTAAAGTGTTGGATTCTATATAACATTTTAAAACAAGAACTGAATAAGATGCCTACACTTCACATCCAATTAACCATTCTAAAATTGGGCATGTCTTGTTCTAGGTTGTGTTGACTATATAATTATAGTTGGAGGGTTTTCTTGATAGAATATCGCGACCATAAGACGATTGGTTGTCTATTTATTATGCTACTTAAAGTGCACGGTGTGGGTTCGGTAACGCCAGCTGATAACGCGGGGACGACACCAGTTTTGACGCCATCAGTTCTGGCATCGTCTAGACTAGCCGAAGTTATATTTTTTTTCCCTTCAAATCCACCCGTTGAATAATGAAAATTTAATTTTAGTTCAATGTGTTGTTTTATTTGAATAAATGAAAAGAAAAAACATGTGGGGTTCATAGGTTTCCTATAACAATAGTCATGAAATGAGGGTGTTTTTGTGCTGAGTTATGTTCTGAGTTATAAGGAAAAAATGTTAATGTGACAACAATTTTTTCCTATAATACGAGTCTATAGCTCTGGGGCACGCTCTTACTATAAAGATTGTTATAATATGTTAAATACATAAAATAAAGAATTATTTTTATGTGTATTTTATATTTTTGTTTGTATTTCTATATGATTACCCGTCGTCTTCATTACACACGTTTGTTAGTATTTAGGGTCCATTTGGTATACGGTAATCTGAATCAGGGAATGGTTTCATTCCTAATACGAGTGTTTGTTTGAGAACTTGACACTATAAAAATAGATATCATATCAGGATATGAATCACTTGGGCATTGGTCCAGTGGATGGGGCTTTCATTCTTAAGTCAATAAACTCGGTTCGAATCTCATCTCTGGCACTTTGCTCCCAGATAGGTACCCATATCCGCAAAACCTATGGGCTCACTGGAGAAACTTCGTGGATAAAAGTTCAAGAGTCCGAGAGTCTCAGCTCACTCCAGTTGGTGCCCCACTAGGCCAGAAGAGTTGCCCGAAACTATTCCTTGTAGGATGGACAATGGCTGGTGTCAAAAGGCACCCGAGATTAAGGTGTTCCTGTCAATCTACACTTTTTTTTTTTTGAGATCATATCACGGTATGAGCTATATTCCATTCTTTACCAATTAGGTTGGTTTGCATAATATCCATGGTCTCACACATATTTTTATGCATTTATCTTAGAAAAACACATATTCTTAATATTTAACCAAAAGATAACATTGGTATTGATACATTAAATTATTTACATTTCTATTATACTATATTACTTCCTCAATCTCAAAATTGTTATCTGGAAACAAAAAACACAAAGTTTAATCAGAGACCACTTTTATTTTCAACCTCTCAAATAAAATATTCCTTCACTAGATTCTCTAGTTTTTACTTAAAAGGAAAAATGGACAATTATTTTGAGACATGAAAAAGAAATATGGACTATTATTATGAGACGGAGAGAGTATCAAATTCTTACCAATTGTGATTCCTACTAGTAAAGTAGTAAACCAAACGCACCCTCACGTTTCAAAGTTTTTATTTTGTTTTTTTTTATTTTATTATTATTATTTTTTTAAATTATGAATTCTAGTTCTATCTTGATTGTCGTTACATTTAAACTGTGTTTGGAAAGTTAATCAAAATTCTTTTATTCCCCTTAGTGGATAGGCCACTTCATCATTTTGCCACATAGTAAGCAGTAAGGTAATAACATGAATCTTGGTCCACTAGCATTCCATTAGGCAGAAAAAAAGAAAAACTTTTGGAACATGTTAAAAAGTTGCATAAATTGCAGCTCATATGTGGGAAAAAATATCTTAGGTAAAATAACATCAATTAGAAAAATATCTAAAGTATATGAAATTGTTAACGTGCAGACTGCAATCTACAAGTACAATACAATTATGTTTTCTTTAAACGCAAAGTTTTACGATCTACATCACTTAACTCACAAATTACGAATTACAAGTTACTATACTTCTGACGAGACTTGAACCCACAACCTCTTGTTTGTTGAGTCACTCACATACAGCTGAACCAAAAAGCCTTTGGTACATTACAACTATGTATAAAAACAAAAATAGTATAACGATAATTTTTATTCTCATGCGTTGCGAGAGGAACATATATATGTTAAGCGAAGTTTATTTATATTAGCTTAAGCCCAAAGTAAAAAATAAAAAATAAACAAAAGAAACGTACTATAAGCTTAAAAATATGAAGTAATTATAGTTTTTAACTTTTTATATATACGTTTAAGCTTGAAAATACCATGTAAATAAAATGAGGGATAAAATATGGAAATGCTAAATGAGTGGTGGTGGTTTGTAAGATATAAACTAACATTGATGTTTAAGTTATTTTAATATGTAAATATGTAATTGTATATGTTTTGAGTATCATTTATTTTAAGCTAGCAGGTTAGCGCCTTCGTATAATTAAGCCATAATAACAACCCATTAACCACTCGTTTCAAAATATTCTTAACCTGGATGCACTTCATCATGACATGTTAAATGGGTTCGTTGGTTAGTTAAACAATCATGAAAATAAATCTACATAAAAACAGGTTTTTAAAGAACCGCAAATTTAAACTTAAAATTAAGCAATGTTAGTTAGGGGGAAATCGACAAACCGAGCCGATCCGCATGATCCGAAACCGGGAAAACCGATAACCGAGTAAACCGAAACCAGTAGAAACCGTTTATCATGGGTAGGTTTCGGGTTTTAGTTTTAAATAATCGTGGTTACTCGAATCAAACCGCGTAAAATATAAATGTATACTTTACTAAATATTTTTATAATTGTAATAGCCTGTTTTTCTATTATTGCATTACTTTCAAAGTATACATGTTTTTCAATTAATAAATGTAAACATTTACTAATTAATATTTACGTGTAATATTATTCTAGTGATTATAAACTATGTGCGTCGAATGAACATATATACCAGTTCAATTGTAAAAATAGATGTAATTGTTATAATGAAACAACTTTTATAATTACTTATTATGTTAAGTATATCACAATTTTGATGTCAGTATGTATTGTTGAACGATTCTCTTTATCATGCTTTTAATCTTTCACCTTTGTTTCACCTTTCTAGTTGGTGTTTTTCCTTATAGTTCATGGATTATGATTATTTTTTATATCTTAAGCTTTTTGTCATAACAAACTGACGATAGTTATAAGAGAAATGTTAACACAATATTGTCTAATAGCATTATACGTGTTTTATTATATTAATGTTCACTCGGTTCGACTCGATTAAATGTTTTAAATGGTTAACCGTGATCCGAACCCGGGTAACCGTCTAGAGCGGTTCGGTTTCAAATAGTGAAATAAGCTAGCCGCCCCTTTGAGGAGTTGTTTTTATTTTTTGACTAACCGAACCGAACCGTCCCATGAACACCGCTAATGTAAGTAGAATGAAAGCATGGTTAGCTTGAATCCATCAATAATAGCTAAAAATAATTTTGTCGATTATGAGCCGGTTCAATCTTTGACACCTCATATCCACAACCGTTGAGTGACTCAATATGCCCTCACATTACAGATAGTTAGCCGATTGTGAGCCGGTTCAGGTTTGCCGGATATCAACCTATAATTTTGTGGAACTCTTTATGTCCAAACCGTTTACCTTGTATGGCTTGTACTATTCTCGCGTCATGTCAAGAATTGAAGTAGATCAAGTTCTCATATGGGTAAATTGAAGGGAAGATTTGATATGATGTCATGATTGTGGAAAGGAAAAGCAAAGGTGAAAAAGGAAAAAGAAAAAGGAAAATGTGACAAGAGGTGTGGTTTGAGTTCTGCCCCTCATATTGGCATCTCCAATCACATCGTTTTTTAGCTTCATTTGGAAAAAGCATGCAAAGCAAATTATTTATTTAAAGTTAAACTACTATTAAATGCACTAACAAATATATAATCGTTACATATTACTACTGCATAGCATTATGCCATGCCATAGTCTTGTATTATATTCCATCGTGGTCCCTATAGCCAATAAATTACAATTAATACCGTTTAAAATAATGAGCATGGTCACACATTATTTGTTCATCTCTTCATTTACATTTATTACGCTCTGCAATAATATAATATATATTCAAGCATAATAACTTTAACAAATCAAAGTTGGTTCCTCCAAAATACTTGGCGTGCTTTTTATCATTTTTTTAACGGCGGAATATTTATAAAAGCTAGCAAAATGCTAGAAAATTATAAAAGATTACAAAGCCATTCATTTCGATTAGGAACTAAACCGCCTCTAAATTTTAACCAATTAAAAAAAGCTAACCGGATCCACACAACTAATGAACATATACAACGTTTTGTGATGACTTTGCTATGAGCGACGCGAGTGTTGGTAAAATGTTAAGTCGTTTAGTATCAATATATCATGTTTCACTTGTTAATGACACGTGAGAGTCGGTTACACACGTATTTACGAACACATATACATGGAAATATTGCTTAACATGGTATTTGTTGTCTTGGATCTGGGGTTGACATACAATGATTTTCGCATTTTCATGATATGGATTTATCTCACGTACCTGGTTGATTTATCCTGCGTAGTGTAAAATATAGTAAAATGCACCATGTTCAAAAATTTTGTATTATAAAGCTTGTTAATTTAGTAAATTAAATTTACTTCGTAACTTTTGTTTATAAGCCCACGAATGACTATATCACTAATTTGGATAGAAATTGTTGAGAAAAAGTAAAGAAATATAGCAAAACAACGTCATCCACTTAAAATCTTTGTAGAACAATTAGCAAATGAGTGGGGTTTCCTAATAACTTTAACTTATGTTCTTCATAGTAATTATTACACTCTCTAAAGTAAGTATGTATGTTGATCACTCAATCATTATATACTCTTATTTTTTACGGAGTATTTATTTATTTTGAACAAAAACTCGAGATTCTAAACGAAAATTTTACTGTGAGATTAGAGCTAGAATTAATTACTCCGTAATGTTTTGGTCATTTATCAACGTTGTGTGCTAAAAATTACTCCGTAATGTTTTGGCCATTGATGGTTTACAAATCAACTAAAGTTGGATATGCTACGTCCCATCCACGATGCATGCTTTGGAGCCATTAAGAGTCGGGTACCATACGTAAGTGGTGTCGCAATGCCAGCTTAAAACATGTCATGTGGAAGATTCATTAACTTCATTGTTTGCTTTCGTCAAGTACAAATCAAGACATGTCTATTTGATATGAGAAGAGACGAAAAACTCATTGTTTTGTTACGTACATCATTTGTACAAGTCATTCAACACATTGTACAACAATTCATTGCCCAAATGATGATGTATGCAACAAGAAGATACTGTATATATCACCTCTCCTTTAATAAAGAAATATTGGATATATATATTTGTAGAATTGTGAAATACTCATTGCCGGACTAGGGATTATAAATGATCAGGTGCACGAATAATGCTTGATGTAACTAATAAACTAAATAAACAAGACGCGTAACACAAATTCTTTAAACTAGCTTCATTTCGGAGTAATCAAAAATTTTTGATAAAACATTAGGTGCCGTTTGGTTTGGTTGATGGAATCACAATTGATATATGTATGATAAGGGTGAATAAGAATCAGTATGATTGTCTCAAAAGTATAGGTTGGTATAAAAATTTTGATTTATATATTCTTTCAATTATATATAAGTAAAGCCATAAATAATTAGACTACTCGTAATGAAAGACTAATGATCGGTCAGTCTACCCTTGAAGATGCGGCCCCAGCCTCGACGGCGACCCAACCCAACCCGTCCACCCCCATTTGAGCTTGATTCGATTAGCCAGACAACCGATTTTTTGCATATAATTTGTGTTGTCACTTGTCAGGTTTTTTTTTTTTTTTTTTTTTTTTTTTTTTTTTTTTTTTAATTATTATTATTATTATTTATTTTGTAATTACCATTGGCGGTGTTTGTTTAAAAAAATAAAATAAAATAATCTGTTGCAGACTATTAACAAAGAATTAAAGTTGAATTTTTTTTTTTTTTTTTTTCATTTGGTTTTATTAAAAATGAAATTAAATTTTAAGCCCTTAAGGTTTGTTTCACTTGTCATTTATGTTTATAAATAAAAAAGTTACATTTTAAGTGCCATTTTTTTAGTGTTTAAAGTTTTTTTTTTTATTATTTGAATTATTATGTAATGTTTTTAAATATTAATGAAATTTTAATTCAAAAATATATTAAAAAAAATTAAAAATAAAAAATAAAACTTGGGTCACACGGTCACTATTAAAGGTGTTTGGTCTTGTGTTTGATATATGAACGAAAGCTGGTCATGAGTTGGATGACCGTTACTACTAGCCTTATCTCATTTGAGAAATGATAATGAAAAGAGTAAAACATTTTTTTTATTGAGATATATTATAAAGACCTCTCTATAACATGATGTGTACCCCTTTTGTGTGTGTGTGTTTTTTTTTTTTTTTTTTTTTTTTTTTTTTTGAATTTTTTTATTTATTTTTACAATTTTCTTTTTATTATAAAACTATGAAAATGAATTTACAGAACATAAAATATAAACTTTAACACGTCAAAAGAATTAAACTGGCAAAAAGTACTGATTAAAAACTGTGTTTTACCGTTAACAGAGAAGTTAAAAGAGAATATACTTTTGAGTACTTTTTGGTGATGCACGGAGGATTGGAGGGTACCAAAAGTGGCACCTTTCATTCATTTTAAATAGTGTTAGTGCTTAATCAATGTTTTAAAAGCCGAATCTCTAATCGACCTGATCGAGTCACCGGGTTACAAGTTCAACCGGTTCAACAACCGGGTCAACCCAATCTTCCACAAAAATTAAATTATATATACTTGGAATGATACAAAAATCCGGGTTTCGAAAATATAGAAACCTGTTTAATATGACCCGTTTTCGACCAGACCGGTTCAACCGGTCGGACCAGGTTATTTTCGTTTATAACGCAAAAACTTTTTGTATCACTACAACTATCTTTCGTTATAAAATCTCGTTGTTATATATGGATACTATTTTAAAATGTATTTCTACTATACATACTCATATACACAAATCAAACAATCTTTTATTACAATCATTCCATTTCCTTATTCTGATGTATACTTATAACTAAACACACCCTTACACTATGTTGAAAAAACTCGTGTGATTCAGACTTGAAAGTTGAAACCTCTTGAGTTAGGCGGAGGGTATGAAAATCCACACCGCCCAAACCAGGGATCAAAATCATTACAAAAGTAGCATAACTCATCTTTCGGACAATTAGTTGAACATACAGTGGTTTAGAAAAAGATGAAAATGATGTCGTAAGATGGTGCATCATGAATAATGTACTTTATTATTTTATTTTATGCTTTACTAGAACAAGACCCCCCACCAGTCCAAAATCTCCATGACCGAGGGAGAGATAAAGAAATTGCCACGTGCCCAGTGGGGCCACTAATTAATCAGTGACGTCATTGCCAACTACTGAAATAATAACCTGTAGTTACTCTTTTTTTAACCTACTTTTAACTCAATAATTTCCAAAAAGCATTAAAAAGTGTAATACATGTTGACAAGAAAGAAAAAAGAAGTGTAATATTTAGTTCAAAATAGGTAACGTGTCTATAAGAAACTAAAATTAAAAATACTCTACTTTTTTTAAAGTTTATATTCTAACTTTTAAATCATCTGAAAATTCTAAAGATTTTTTTTTTTTTTTTTCCAACTCTAGTTGTGCATTAGATATCAATTACAATAAGATGACAGACAAACGATCAAGAAGTTGCGTTGTAACCTCCTTTTTTGTATAGTAAAACCAATCCTACTAAAAACGAAGTTTTGTGTCTTAGAGGTCGAAAAATTACTTTGCACAACCCGTTAAACCCTAGTCAAAAACTCCTCTGCTTCCGGAGTTAGGAAACCAAATGTGTCAAAAGCAAAAGGGATAAATACGTGTTAACTTTCTAAACAAGCCTTCTCGTGTTTACCAACTTTGCTCGATTTTGCTTTCAACGCAACTTGTCCCGCAACAAACCCATTGTCCCTGAGCCCAACAATGGGGGGACACTCCAGTAAGATCCACACAAGCATGTTTCCCCCATCTCACCCAAATATAAGTATATCAGCCGACTGTAAAGTAGACCTCCCTTCAAGCGAATCCATCACGAAGGCCTTCTTTTTAAAAGAAATTCTTGATCGTTTAAAAACATCATATAAAACAACCCTAACTAAATAATGCCTGTATTTGAAAAAAGGTAACTCCTTGCAATGGACCGCATGATCGGCACCAGGGGCGGATCCATGTATAGTCCAGGGGTACGCTACCCCTGAACTTTTACCTGGTACTGGAATTTTTGGCCATTTTTTACGTTTTTTTTGGCCATTTTTTGCCATTTTTTGGCGATTTCGCTACCCCTGAAACAAATTTTAGCTACCCCTAAACAAATTTTCGTATTTCGCTACCCCTGACAGAAGCTCCTAGTTCCGCCGCTGATGATCGCCAAAAGAATCCAAACAAACCTTGCGGCAGACTGGGTAAGGCTGCATAATGTTGTATTTTTATTTCTATAAAACATTCGTACTTTGTTCTTTTATGTCCTAGAACGATTAGACATTTTGTTTCGAGTAGTTCTACATAAAAGTACGCTCAAAACAAAACAAAAATATAGATAAACAAAAGTGATAATTCGTTAATAATCAAGTTACATACATCTTTTGAGACTTCTTGGTCTTAGCATTACATTTTCAAAGGATGATAGGTGAAAAAACATATTAATATAGTCTCTATTGATGATGATGCATAATATTGTTTTATTGCTTTCGCTGATTTGTGAGGAGGACTACAAGTTTGGCTTTAAGTATATATTACGAGTACAATATTTGGAAATGGTGTATGTAACCCAACCAAAAGTTAGTTATGTTCTAGAAGAGATCAAAATCGGGTGTATATAACCCAACCGAAAGTTAGTTACATTCATTTAAAAGCGGTTAGCAGGATGAGTCATACCTGTTGGTGAAAAGGTGTGACTTTTGGCGGGAAAACGGTTTTTAAGGAAAAACGAGCAGTACCCGAATCCCAAAATCCGTTTAGGCTTTGGGACCCCAACAAGGGGCTCTACCGCTTAACCTTGCATGGGGCCGCGGCCCCCTTGACCCCCGCTTTTTGTTTGTAGCGTCATCAAGCTAGTTAGAACGAGTGTGCACTCCGCACCTCCTAACTCGACTATAAGCTAAACCTGATTTAGCCATTGGTATCAAGTAAATCACAATTACATAAAATATAAGTGATGACACTAAAATCACCAACATATTTTCTAAATAAACATTAAATTTGTGATGAAAGAAGTTTACATGATCTTGGAACCTCCTGTACTAAATCCTATACTTATGCCTAGGGCTGAGCATCGGGTCAGACCCGACCCGAACCGAGAAAACCGAAAACCGAAATTCATCAAAAACCGGAACCGAAACCGACCCGATGGGCCGTCGGTTCGGTTCGGTTTTCGTCGGTTCGGTTCGGGTTTGTCGGTCCATGTGTATTTTGGCATGTTTTTGTCGGTTTTGGGCCGAACCGGACCGAATCGAACCGACCCGAAACCGAAATTCATGAAAAACTTGAACCGAAACCGAACCGACAGGCCGTCGGTCCGGTTCGGTTTTTGTCGGTTCGGTCAGTTTCGTCGGTCCGGTTCGGTTTTGAACCTGCGATGCTCAGCCCTACTTATGCCTAGTACAATTGTATGAGTTAAAATGCACATTAAAAAATTGCTAGCGTGAACTTAAAAGTAAATCTTTAGCCAACTGTTTAACCAAATGGTAAAGTTTAAAAATCAAATCCAACTTTCATATCAAAACCACAATGTAATACTCATTTCGTCTCAAAATTATTGTCATTAGATAGAATTCACAAAATTTAATAAAAATATAACCACTATAAATCTTAACTAGGATGGCATCCGTAAGAAATGGGCACGAGTACCTCTAACCCATCACCCGCCCACCTAGTTTTGTTCTCACCCATCACCCACCAATGGGTACAAATTTCTACCCGTGCCCTTGCCCGCGGGTATTTGTTGCCCATAGGTAAACCCATGGTTAGTGTTATGCAACAAAATTACAAAACGATGATATGAAAACTAACTATAAAACTGCGTAAAAAGACACAAATCAATTTGCCAAATACAAATTTGATTATTTGATATTTCATACTCTCTTATTAGTCTGAAACTCAAACAAACTTTTAAGTTAATGTGTTTTTTTAAACTTGGTAGTAACTGTTAAATATATACATGCAACATCATAAATATTTTAATTAGTATAATTAATTTATCATGGGTTTATGTGTACACCTACGAGTATTTTGACGGATATACCCGTGGGTATTTTAAATGGGTGTCATGGATTTACCCGCGATGGGTATGCCTTACCCGTCACCCATCCGCCACCCACTGATGGGTAAAGATTTTCACCCACGACCCACTTGTAGGTGAAAATTGACGCGTTTATCCACCCATTTATGGCGGGTACCCGCGGGTTGTGGGTTTTTTCTCGCCCATTATCATCCCTAATCTCAACTACTCAAAAAGAATATTCTCTTAATATATTCTCTAGTTTTTACTTAAAAGAGAAAGTAGACAATTATTTTGAAAAATCCCAAAAAGAAAATGTTGACTATAATTTTGAAATGGAAGGAATATGTGTCTATGTCTTAAGACTAGTGGTAATGGAAGATGGTCTGCCACTAGCACCTCATTCCTTCACACATGATCCTCATTTCCCTTTTCATTTTCACGCGCGGGCCTCTTTTTTTGGCACTGGTGTATTGGGTTGCATCACCAAACGTTTTGCACTTTTTTCGTACGCATTTCTGGGGTACATTTGTATAATGTGAGATATTTTCATTTGTTTGATTGGGTGGTAACCACTAGACGCGTTTAATGGTGTACTGAATACTAAATAGTAATGTGATGCTAATAAAGGTGGTGAGTTTGGTTTAGTACCCGCCTAAGCAATTTTAAGATCAAACAAATATTATCATTTTTGTAATTTCTATTTGTGATTTTCGAACGAAAAAAAGAAGAATGTATACTATATTCATATTTGCACTACTTTAAACCTTTTCTTTTATTGTATTTTTCTGTCATTTTGTTTGAATAGTGAATAAGAATAATAATAAAAATAAGAAGATAAGAAATAAGCACGACCACATATTCTAGATACACTAACAAAAATGGATGCATTTTCATTCAAATTTTTTCTATCAAAATTAAAATGTATGGCTAGTTATAATACACACATGCGCGTTTTTTTTTCTTTAATTTTTTTGAATTATATATTTTTATTTATTAAATAACAATAATTTAATTTTTGTTTAGTTTGATTTATTATTTTTAATTAAAGTTTTTTATTATTAAAGATAATCATTTAAAAGTTTAATCGTATTATTAATTGCATCTTATCTATATTTTTTGTATTTATCTTCTACTTGTGTAGTATATCAACAACACGAATTTATAAATTTATAAACTAAAAAATAATAAATAAAATATTACCTATTAAAGAAATATATATATATATATATATATATATATATATATATATATATATATATACATAGTGATACTTTCTTACGAGAACCATCTTATCTGCGAGAACTGAGAAAACCACCAAAAACATACATGCACGGCTTCAATAATTGTATATTTGCACATATGTTCTAAAAACAACATACATGTTTTTAAAAAAAACATAATTGTTCTAAAGAATTTGATAAGAAATTGAAAATACAAAATTTTTCTTTGAACGTATGCATGTATGTTCTTATAAGGCGTGCAACGACAATATTGCGGCCATGTGTAAGGTTTTTGTGAGAAAAGAGGATGAGTTTATGATGATATTGAAGAACATTGGTGGATACTTACGATTATTAATGATTTGCATGTATTTTTATTTTATTTTAAAAAGCGTGCATGTATATTTTTGGTGGTTCTCTCAGTTCTCGCGAATAATATGGTTTTCGCAAGAAAGTCCTTACTTGGAGTTTTGTTTTATTATATATATATATATATATATATATATATATATATATATATATATATATATATATATATATATATATATATTATGTTAACTTTTAACTAATAACTAAGAGTGGAAACGAGCCGAGCCAATTCTGAGCTTGAGCTCGACTCGATTCGAGCTCTAAGATTTGAGCTCGAGCTCAGCTCGTGGTATGATATATAAAATTCTAGATCAGCTCGTTTATGATGTGCATATAAAAAACTGATTGTCTTCTTGAGCTTACGTGTTCGAACTCGTTTACATAGAGTTCGTTTATTTGTTTTGAGCTCATTCGTATACATACACAAAATGTACTAAAGCTCGTTAAGGCTCGCGAGCCTATTTGAGCTTTGTATATAAAGCTCGGGCTTGAGCTCGTTTATCAAATAAGCTCCAATTTAGGCTTGAGCTCGGGCTCGTTGAGGCTCGGCTTGTTCGAGCTTTTATTTTTTGCACAAAAGACACTTTTAACCTCAACTAATTAATTTATAACTCCTTCAAAGCTTGTAAAGCTCAAGTATGGTTAATATGGTAAACTTGATCTATATTTTCTATTTATTTTTGAACGTGAATAATTAATTTGGGTCTAGCGCTGAGCAAAACTGATCAAGAACCGAATTGACCCGATAAAATCGAAAAAACCGACTGAAACCGAACCGAGTAACTTTGGTTCGGTTCTCGGTTTAGGTTTTACCGATTTTGGGCTTCGGATTATGTTGGTTCGGCTTGATTTGAGCCAAAAACCGAGAAAAACCAACTAAAACCGAACCGACCGAAAACGAACCGAACCAAATAACTTCGGTTTGGTTCTCGGTTTAGGTTTTACCAATTTTTGGTTTTTGTTTCGGATCGGGTTTAAACAGATGCTCACCCCTATTTGGGATAACCTATAAAGAAAATGTAGACAGTAAATATGAAAATAAGGAGTAACAACCAATTCGTCAAGGTTTCAACTCATAGCTTATGATGTATATCGATGATATATTAGTATCATTCTTGTACGAAAACAAGGAAAGGAAAAGAAAAGATGAGGGTTGGATACTGGTTGGGTGATGGGGAGTGCTGTTGGTTTCGCTATCAGCTGTGGGCGTGACGTAAGCTAAGCAATTACTACTTTTGCTGGCGTTTCCACGTTAGAAGTCAAGTGATGACGTCACGTCACTCGCCATAAATAATGTGTATTGGGTCCCACCATTGAACCCATGTGCTCGGTTTTAACGTCAATTTTTTACCCGGCAAAACTCCGCTATTTCTGACCCTACTCCCTTCTTCTACATTAACGGTCCTCACGCGCCTCCTTCCTTCATTTCACGCTCTTCCTTCCTTAAAAGTTTGACTCATCAATCATATATACCAAGGCCCAAATGCCCAATAGCCTTTACAAAGTTGTAGAGTGTAGCCTTTTGTCGAGTTTAATTTTGTTTACCATGATATACTTTTGATAACTTTACCAGCATACTTTAAGTATGCTGAATTTCACGGGGTCATTCTTTCGACTTCACGTGCTTCTTTAACCCGATAAAGATTGGTTATCCGTCTCACATGTAATAAAAGTTCAATAGTTTCGTCATGTCTTAGACTTATAAGAGGAGCGATCCCAATTCTCTATATATATAGTGTCATATCAAGTGTTTTACTCGTGACACATAATACACCTTTACCGTTAGAGTACTCCAATAAATTTGTAACCCACACATTAAACAATGCTTTCAACAAAAACCCGACCCTTCATAATTTGGCTCATGACATGAAACAGTGAAGTAAACACAACCTTAAAAAAAAAAAAAAAAAAAAAAAAAAAAAAAAAAAAACTCACTATTTTGTCAACTTAATCATGCATTTGGAGTATAAGCGTATAGTAGTAGCATTTATTTTTAATCTAATAGAATGAAAGACGAAATTTCCCCGTGCTAAACTACAATCTCTATTAGTTAATAATAAAATGCTTGATTAATTTATGAGGTGCACTAGTTAAGTGGTGTATTTTATTTTAATCATGATCCAAAGAAAATGTCACCACCCAACATAAATGCACATTTATACGAAAATTGTAGTTATGGTACTTTACTTGTGGCGTAACAACTCTTTTGAGAACACAAAGTGTGATAACCCAAAAATCGTCAAAAAAAAAAAAAAAAAAAAAAAAAAAAAAAAAAAAAAAAAAAAAAAGTTGTTACATTAACATAATAATGATAATAACACTCATATCATTTTTTATCGCAATAGTAATTGTACATAAACCATATACATATATAATACAACGCTATCAAAACGATCGGGAAAAAATGTTGTGAACGATGCCAACGACGATGTGATGTAATGATGCTGGTGTTATTTTCTTAAAACATAGTATAACACTTTAACACCCGATGCTTTACATCTTACCATGACGGTCTTAGTTAAGATTAACAATTTAAGGGTGACGATTCTCGACAAAATACGATAACCAACACGAAGTTAAACAGGTTTGGGTGAAAAATATACAGATTTGGGTAAAGAAAAATATGTCAACCCATCTAACCCGTTTAATAAAATGGTCCTTTTTGAGTTGAGTAAGTATTATTAAACATGTTAACATGTGAATCAGTTTAAGTATAAGCACTCGAGAATAAAGTATATAACTTGAATTTATGTTGGATTTAGATTTAAACTTCCTTTGTTATGTATTTAACATGACATTGAATTATTATTATAACTTGGATATTATTGCAATTTTTGTATCGTTATTTATAACTTATCTCATCATTTTTGAATTCATTATATCATTATTTGAACTTAAATCGTTGAATTGAAAAATTACCAACTTACTTTATCGTTTGTCCTATTTACTTACTTAAACAAGTTAAATAGGTGACAAACAGATTACACGTATTATACAGGGCGGTTTAGCTTTAATTTTATTGACACAATTAATAAATAGTTCGTATTTAATAGATGTTATACTAACACGCCAACTTGTAAACTCAAACAAATCAATGCAAACACGACTCGATTAACACCGCTAACTAACATGTTCAGCTAAAAAAGAATGCTCCAATCCCTTGAGTAAAGTTATTGCTTTAATAAGATATTGAAAGTTTGAAACGTTAAACACACAACATTTCATAGTAATTACTACTACCCTGCATATTACCCAACTTAACCAAGAAAAAGACAAAACAAAGTGAGGTGGCAAAGCGCGTGTGGTACACACACCCCTAATAAAAGTATGGAAAAGCGTAGAGTATACGTAATACGTTTACTTTTATGATGCAATGAATCACCTCTCCTTCTCCCATTATAAAAAACCCTTCATTGCATCACAACCCAAACACCAACCAACCAACAAACCAACTATGCAAGGCGTTAGCAGTTATCGTCAACTCCGATCTGATGGTGGTGTGCGTCTCGAACTTACGCCGTCGAGTAACTCACCTCTAGCTATCGACATCTCTGAGTCCACAGAAATGAGAATCCAACGACTTATAAATGAAAACCCTGTTATTATATTTAGTCGATCTTCTTGTTGCATGTGTCATGTCATGAGACGCTTGTTTTCATCTCTAGGTCAGTTATATATATATTTTTTCTATCTTACTTAATTTAGTAAGTTGTTAAAGATTTGTTTCTTAGGAAATTAATCCTTGTTATCTAGTAGTAGTATCATTTAAGGAAAAAAAGTAGAAAAAATAAAAGAAAATGTTTCCTCCTAAAATTAGGCTGAGAATATTTATATCTTATTTTCTTAATTTTTTTAGTAAAAGAACTTGATAACTGAGCATAAGTCACTGACATATTTATGAATTTCTTGTTTGGACATTTCTTCATCATACAAAACAAGTGACGATTGTACGTTTATCTATGAACAAACATGGTATATTTACATAAGTATGATGCTTTGGCAAAAGGTATTGATATCCAAATTTTTTCTTCATACACATAAATTTAGTGGACACTGGATCATACAACTAAAATTTATGTGTATTAAGTAAAAGTTTAAAAGTTTATGTGTTTGGCAAAACTTAATACAAAATATAACAAACCTTAAATGTACTTGTTCTAAAATTTTTGTAATTTATAGTACATCTACAAAAAACTTATTTCAGAATAAAAACAAACAAGATCTAAATGTACTTGTTTATAAAAAACTGTCCTTTGTAATGAAATATTTTTTAGTAAAATTGTACTTGTTAACTTTATGCATATGATCACTTCTAATCATGTTTCCCTCTTCATATTTAGGTGTTCACCCAACTGTTATCGAACTAGAAGAAGACGAGATCGACGCGCTGCAGCATGACGACGGTGGTGAGACGGTGGCTCCGGCGGTGTTTATTGGTGGTGAACGGATCGGAGGGTTAGAGAGCCTTGTGGGGCTTCATTTAAGTGGTCATCTTGTTCAAAAGCTTCTAGTTGTTGGTGCTCAATCTTAGGAAGGGTATTTTCGTAATTTAAATATATATTTATTTTTCTTTTCTTATGTGTAACGATTTTATTTTATTTTCGGAAGTGTATAAAAATGCAAAATTATTAATGTATTATGCAATTAGTGTGAACCGTCCATTTGTTGTGAAATCTGGACCCTCTATTTTGCATGTTATTATGCATATGGTAATTCGTCATTGAGTCATTGTCACTATATATTTTTTTAGTTTTTTTAACACTCCTTTCGGAAATTATTGAGTTATTAAAACATACATTGTATTCTTTAAGTAGTACTAGTAGTTACATAAGATCGATCGTCACACTTTTACTTAATTTGCAAGTTATTTATTTTGTCATCTTGTGTATTTTACTTGGTCATACATACAACATGCCTTGTTTTTCAAATCAACTTTTATGTATTCAACATTCGATGTGGATCTTGATTTGGGGAATTTTTAAATAATTATGAGATGCTATTTAAAGAACTTACGTAACATATATACATCATGTTATAAATATCATAAAATGTTTGTCGTTTACTAAAATTGCATATTCGTTTATTTAATTGATACTTATAATTGTAACGTTTGGGCATAAAAAATAGTATACAATCGGCCAACAAATTAACAACACTATTGAAGGTGGTAATCTATACTCATTTGTAGACTTGTTCTAACTAAATTAGTTGGAAATTTGGTTGATATGAACGAGTCGACTATGTCAAGATAAGTAAGCAGAAAGGCATCCAGAAACCTATTTTAATTCGCATAGAAAAATGGCATGCTTTCACATTTCCAGCCATCCCGGCCACTAACACATTAAAAATATTACTAGTCATTAAAGATTAAAGTAACTTGGTTTTGTCATTAAATTTCAATTATTAGACTCCATCATTTTACACGAGGCCAACATAGCTTTCATTTGTCAGCAAGTAACATGTGACTACGAACTGTATGTAATGTCATGTAAATTTGGTTTGTGTCTTTGTGATGAAATATGACACTTTCAAGTTCTATGCGATCAAATGCGTATATAGTAGTAGATTTAACCTCATATGCACGATTAATGATTGATTTAAAGGAAGCTGTCCCATTGATATTTTACCAAATTATCATGATAACAAATCTATATGATCTACAACATGTTGATAAAGCCGAAAGGCCTAAGATCTAACTCTATCTTCCACTTATTTCATTACGCTAATGCATTGAGTTTTAAATACAATGAGCTCTAAAAAAATTAAACTGCAATTTGTACAGAGTTAACTACTTAAACACTTTATTGGACAAAGATAGCTGTATCGGATATCAAGTTGGTTTATTATGAGAAAAAATGGTGACATTTTAACCTTTTAGTGATTATTAATGGTACAATGGAGACTATATCAGACAAATGACTGACTTTTTAGCGTATATAAAAATATTTTAACCAACATATATTAAGCGTACTTTATAAATATATCAGACATGCGTCGTTCACTCAATTACTTAAATCTATGGATCACTCTCGTCATTCACTTATACTCATATTTATCAATGAAACATACACAATGACGCAAAAACACCCACACTTTTGTATTCAATGATGACGCCCCTCACTGTTTGGAACCAAAATGAGGTATGCCACATCAGGGGTAAGGGATGTAATGGAGTTACGAGTGAGGTCGGTGTCTACCTAGGCAAAAACTTATGCCCCATGTAATATAAACAGTTATAATTACGTTTAGTTAAGAAAAAAATAATAATAATAAAATGACATTATCAGGCTCGAACTCAACAAAGGAGTTTTAGGAACCTTTTTTTCTTTTTTTTGAACGGGGAGATTTTATAAAGAAAAAAAAAAAAAAACGGGGCTAGCAAGAAGCTAGGACCGAGAGCAATTCGAAATTACAAGAAAAGGATTTGCAAGCCAATCCAACCAAGAGATATTACGCTTACCTCTCGAGTTACACCACATAAAAGAATGGGAAACTATACTATCAAAAACAACATCTTTTCTCGGACGCTCGGACTTAAAAACCATCTTATTGCGAAACCACCATATGTGCCACCAAGTAACAAAGAAAATGCCCTCCAAATAATCTTTAACCACCTTATGGAACTTGAGAGAAATGAACCACGTTAGCCAATCATTGTATGAAGAAAACATCACGACCGAAAGACCGCACCATTTAAAGATCCTTTCATAAATCTCTCTAGCAAGGATACATGAAAAGAACAGGTGATTTGCATTCTCAACATTCATCTCGCAAATCGGACAAGAGATGGATTGAATATTCATACCGCGCAAGGATATATTGTGCCTAGTCGGAAGCTTGTTCAAAGATAACCTCCATGCTAGAACATTAACCTTTATTGGCACCAAATTGATCCACCTTGTAGGGGCACTTTCCCAAGCACGCAAGACATCATCAATATACCGCCTAGCCGATGCTACCGAGAACAAACCTGAAGCCTCCAAAGACCATATCCAAGTGTCTGACTTATGTGAAAGAGCAACTCCATCCACCAAGTGTCTAAGGTTATCCATTTGAGAACTCTCAACATCTCCTCTAGGCAATCTTCTAAGAGAGGCTGAGAGACCCAAATTAAACTTATCACCCACCGAAACTTGTTTGTTCTCCTACAACGCATAAACTCTTGGAAATTTACAATTGAGAGGAACATCTTCCAACCAAGGATCAAGCCAAAATAACGTATCTTTTCCATCTCCAACTTCTTTGTGAACAAAAGACATAAGATCTACCCCTTTTTTCTTTAACTGATCAACACTTTTCAAGCATTCTAACCATGTCGAAGAATGATAGTTGCTACCAATGTTTTCTATGCCACCATAATCCCCATGAATCGATTTCACCACCTTCACCCATAGAACGTCATTCTGAGTTTTGAACCGCCACACCCACTTAAATAAGAGAGCTCTATTCATCGCAAAGAAGCTATTTACCCCAAGGCCTCCATTTTTCTTACTAGTCAAAACCTTATCCCAACTAACCCACACTATCTTCTTATCACGGTCATTTGTGCCCCGAAAAAAACAACTCCTCAAAGATTCAAGCCTCTTCAACACCAAGCTCGGGACTTTAAACAAAGAGAAATAGTAAGATGGTAAAGACCCAAGCACCGATTTAATGAGAGTGAGACGACCACCTATAGACAATGTCCGTGCCTTCCAATTTGAAAGTCTAGAGACTACTCTTTCCACGACCTTATCCCATGCACAAGAACGAGACATACGATCTCCAACCACAACTCCTAAGTATTTAAATGGAGTTTTGGCAGCCTCACACCCAATAATTCTAGCTACTCTCGTTACTTCATCACTTGAGACCCCACCTACTCCCATCAAACTACACTTTTGAACATTAATTCGAAGGCCTGACGAAAGATAAAAGCATTGTAAAATACTTACGATATTTTTAAAGTTTGTATCTTGCCACTCTCCAATGAAAACTGCATCGTCCGCATAAAAAAGATGTGATATCGACACGTTATGGTGAATACCGATACTCACACCTTTAAAGAAACCATGTTCCATGGCATTAGAAACTGAGATGTGTAAGACTTCCATAACCAACAGGAACAGGAAAGGAAAGAGCGGGTCTCCCTGGCGAAGACCATTTTGAAAATGGAATTCCTTTGTCGGGCTCCCATTCACCAAAACTGAACCCGTAGACGACTTTAGACAGCCTGCTATCCATCCATGCCACCTAGAACCGAACCCAAATTTGTGAAGAATATCATCCAGAAAATCCCATCTAACCGAATCAAATGCTTTTTTGAAATCGACTTTAAATATCATGGTTTTTTTCTTCTTGTTATTACACCAACTCACCACCTCGTTAAGAATCAATGGGTCATCCAAAATTTGCCTTCCTTTATGTAACACCCCCAAAATCGGGTCCAGCGGAAGCATACATGTTACTGGGGTGCTACTCCATCGGTATCATAACACAAGTACAAAGAACGGTTTTTATCTCAACCATTTAGAATAACTTTCATTATCAAAAATATTCAAATTTACATCGTTCAAAAATAGTGCGGAAATACAGGCCCATATAAGAGTTTAAGCGGTCCCAAATATATGTCAGAGTTGTCTATGACCATGCCATGCCATGCCAAAGCCTTCAATAGTAAGCTATCGCCTAAACCTGAAAATACATGCTAAAAAGTGTCAACACGAGGTTGGTGAGTTCATAAGTTTATGATAAAACAGTAGTATTGTGAGTTCAATAGAGTTTTGTGACCATTGTGTGGCTCACAATGTCATGAAATTAGTGTTTACCTTACGGTAAAATGAGAATTGTGGACCATGAGTTGAGTGTGTGATCATTACAACGAATATAATGTCACATAGTAAATAGTTTATTACGCTAGCACTAAGTTCATGCAACCGAAGCTTGACAGTGTGCATGCTCTAGAAGCATGTTAAATAAAGCCCTTGCAAGTGTCTATCCCGTGACACTCGTGTTTCGACATGTTATACGCTCGCGTTTGCCTATCCGGCCAAACCGAACGGGAGTGTCAACCCCAATAGATCTATTTATAGCATTCGCGCTTCCCAGCAGGAATTGACGGTTCATGAGATTGGGCATTGAGGGATTCAGTGTCTTAGGCTAATCCGCGTAATAGTGTAAATAAAGCATAAGTTTCAATGTGGTCCATAAAAAGTGTTTGCATAAAAGCAATAGTTCATAAAGTGTGTTGCATAAAAGCAATAGTTCATAAAGTATGTTGCATAAAAGCAATAGTTCATAAAGTACGTTGCATAAAAGCAATAGTTCATAAAGTGTGTTGCATAAAAGCAATAGTTCATAAAGTATGTTGCATAAAAGCATTAGTTCATAAAGTGTGTTGCTTGATTATAAAACACTTGGGTATGTTAGAAAATAATCAAGTATGCAACAAATATACGCATAGGTGCATTTGAATAATCAATCAAGTATTCAGCAAACTGTAGTATTTAAGTAACCAATTGCGCATTCAAATAAAAAAAAGCGTCGAGTTTAGTTAAAAACGAGCATGTATTCTCCCCCAAAACATTGATAAAACAAGTAAAAGTAGGGGTCATGAACTCACCTCAGTAGAGTATGCAGTCAGATAGTGAAATAAATCAGATAGTGTTCGGCACCAACACGCGACCTAGATTAGTAAGGCATGATTTAGTTCGTAGTTTAAGTTCAAGACCCAACGAAATTAATCGCAAAAGTTTTAAAGTGTTGCGTTATTGTTGCTTGTGTGGTAGCGTCTAAGTTTAAATCATTTTATAAAAGTTGGGAAGGATTGGCTCTTGGAAGTGTGTAAGCACACAAAGATTAAGATATCGAAGACGAAATGTCCTTGGTTTGAAAATAACCGAAAACCGATGTGTGAGGAAATAATCACGAACAGAAACGTTAAGTGTTTATGAAGGAAAGTACTCGAAAGGCAAGTGTGGAAATTAGTTATTGAGCGTTGTCGGGAAAAATGTGAAAAAGTGTTTATAATTTATATATAAGTGATGAGAAACGGGCATGGCTCGTGCATATACATATATATATTGATTTCTCGTGACAATTTTGAGTTACAAAATATTTATTCTAGTAAAGACCATTTTATAAATAAAGCCTTAGTAGGATTTTATATAAAATCATTTCGCGTACACGTATTAATAGTCGTAAGTAATTGTTTACAAGTTTGTGGTTTAACCATTTGTAATACAAAAATTTCTTTTTAAGTTATGAGAAATGCTAGAATATTCATTCATAGTTCGATTCATAGTTTATGTGTAGAGTTCAGTTTATTTAACAATTAGTTTTTAAGCTTGTTTATTGTTTACATTTGCACTTCCTGTGTTCCGATATAAGTCGAGACGTAATAATGCTATCGATATAAGTAGGTCGTTTCCGAGCTTGCATCGCGGGATAGCTCGAGTTCAAAGTAAGTTGACACTCATAAGGATTTACAATCTAAGTTTTACAAACAACCAAACTCATTTGTTACATTTAAGTAAAAAAATGACAACTGTTTTGTACAACAGAATTTAGCGCACTCTTTCTTTAAAGTAGAGTGGGCTTTGGCCCAAAATCAGTTTAAGTAGACGAGAAATGTTTTCTTCGTAAATAAACATGGGTTCGGCCCATAGTATCTTTTTTTTTTTCCACAACTGTTAAAAAGGACTTTGTTTCAGTACATGATTTTTGCAACAAAAGAAACGCAGGCATAAACCTTACTAATCGATGTTAAGTTTTTACTAGCTTTAACGTTGCTACGTCTCGGCTCGACCAGGAGTACGACCCGGATTTGCTGACTAGCTTGACACGAGTTTAAAAGGTACAACGATACCACCAAGGGGCTGAAAGCTTTCACCATTTTCGGCTTAGTTAAGAAAAAGAAAACGAACCAAGCCATTTTAACAAGAAGTTTCAAGAACCAGAATATTATGAATAGGCCATAACACAGGGCCAAGAAAAGCAAGAACGAGACTTCCATTTAGACCACTTTATAGTTCCACCATTTTTCGACTCGGCCAAGACTTGTTAACCCAAAACGGGGCTTGTTTAAAATACTACCATGAGTTAATTAATTCGACGCTTTTAGCAAAGCCATGACTCAAGCACATCAATCATGGAACAACCTTACGACTAAACGATTTAACGCAAGATTTACACGACTTTCACCAAGTGGGTTCGAAGCAACAAAACTGAGTCAAACAATCTTCACCAAAGTGATTCGAATCAAAATAAACTGGCAATTAACAATCAAAAGCAAAACTAAAATAAGCCACCAAGTCGTTTACATCGCGAACCCAAAACGGCGTAGATTAACAAGAAAGAAAAAGAAAATGCAGAACCTCAAAGGGCAAAACAATGAATGACACTTCAAAATCTGAGCCAAATTTGTTCCATTTTTAGTTTGACATATATATATATATATATATATATATATATATATATATATATATATATATATATATATATATATATATATATATATATTTTACCACACAAGATTTAGCAACAACCGCAAGAGAATAAAACTCCATCGTTCACAGTAACACAATTTACCGATCGATACAAAAATAAATCAATCGCATAATTATAATCAGAGAACATAATGGAATTAAGGAGTGTAAATAAATTGAAAATCCTTACAAAGGGATGGGATCGACAAGAAGAACAAACAAATCTCTCGAACAACAATAGACCCGACTCCGATCCAAGCAAGCTAGCCACCACAGGAGACCCTTTTGATTTGAGATAAATTTTTGAGTGAAGTTGTTGTGAGTGTGGCTCAGCTTGTGGACCGGTGGTGAGATAAAAAAAAACAAAAACAAGTAGGGTTGATTCCCTTCTTCATGGTAACAGATGATTTGAAGCCAAAAAAAGAAGTTGTCCCCTCCATGCCTCAACCTGTTACGCTGATTCTCAAAAAGACAAGAGCCTGGTATTGTTGTGACCACCCCGTGGTTAAACTGAGATGAAAAAGTGGAGGTGAGGGGGTCCTCTTGAAGCGTAACAGCAGGAGATTGGAAAACAGATCCGGTCTTTGTTTTGGGAGGTGATTTGCACACTCCACTTTTTTATTTGCACACTCACTGTACAAGTAAATAAAGCATGATCTAAATACTGTACAACTGTGTGATGCATTAATTGGAGTGTCCCAATAAAAACTCAAAGTGTGCAAATCAATTCCCCTTTGTTTTGGTTTTATTACTGGAGGAGAAAGAGGAGTGGGGTCTGTTTGGTTAAAGATATATCACAAGGACGATTTGCAATTTACTCTTTTAATTATTAGTATTACTATTATTTTACTTTTGTTTAGCAAAAGAGTATATGAAAGTGTGTAAAATAAAAAGGTGAGTGTTTGTTAAACAAAATGGGCAAGTGTGAAACACTTTTGGTTTTTGTAACACTCGCGGGGATTTAAGTGTACCCCGTGTTTCCTTGAGCTCTAATATAATTTGCATTTTTGAGGTTAGCGTGAGTACTAAAACATTATTAACGAGGTCGTTTATAATCGTAATAAAATTTATTATTTATGGATAACCCGTATTGAGTTCATGCCTTTACTAGGATTTGTGTTGGTACACGCGTGGTGTTTGGTGCGAGATAACCTCTCGTTAATATTAAGTAATAGTCAGGAAATGCAATAAATCACATACTTCTAATAAAATGGTTAGTGAGGTGAGTTACTGTAAGATACAGTGTGCGGGTTTATTTCCCGAAATAGTTATGTAAGCTCATGCACGCTTAGATAAATAGTTGGGTAATAATAAATTGACATTTATTATTTAAAATTAGTTTGAAAAATTTCGGTTTGTTACACTTTAATAAAGGCGGACTGCTTTGGACTAACCAATTCGTCAATAACCACAGACAATCGGTTCGCTAAAATCTTACCCACAATCTTATATTGACAACCCATTAGACTTATAGGCCGAAAATCTTTCACAAACTTAGCATCTGAGATCTTAGGAATTAAGGCAATGAACGATGGATTACAACCATTTGGGAACTTACCTGATGCAAAAAATTCCTTAATGGCTTTACACACATCCTACCCTATTAAATCCCAAAAGTGACGAAAAAATTCGAACGTAAATCCATCCGGACCGGGTGATTTATCAGTACCACAATCCCACAGAGCATTTTTTATTTCTTGATTCGTAACCACTGCTTCTAAGGAGGCTGCTTGTTCATAACTCAATGAACGAGGGAAAGAGTCCTCAAAAAGCATACGATTGGCATGCGAGCTAGAGAAACGAAAAGCAAAGTGGTTGTAAAATTCCGCTTTGACACGCTCTGGATTTGCAATCCACTCTCCGTTCACAAGCACACAGCGAATAGATCTCTGATGACGTCTCTTATTTATAACACCATGAAAATAACTTGAATTTCCATCCCCTTCAATTGCCCACTTAAGCTTGGCTTTTTGAGTCAATTCCATATCTCGAATCTTATCTAAGTCAAGTAAGGATTTGTGCAAAGAAGCCCGGCTGCTGGTTAACGAAGCACTCAAGCAACCACTATCGATCTGCTTGTCCAACTCATGAATCTTAGATTGAATGTCGAACCATTTTTTTCTAAAGATCCTTTCTGGGCTCTTTACCCCATCCCCGTATTTTTTGTTTTAACAGTTGGAGTTTCTTTTTCAAGTATACCATAGAATTCCTTTCATCCACTTCATCCTCCTGCCATGCTTGTCTTACAAAAGGATCAAACCCTTCAATAAGAAACCAAGAGTGATATAGTCTAAAAGGGACCGGACCATAATCAACATGTACTTCATGTAATAAAATGGGATGATGGTCTGATAGGTGTTTATCGAGAACTACTCCCGTCAATGAAGGAAGAGAAGCTAGCACACCTTCTGAAACAAGGAAGCGATCTAGTTTACTCATTTTATCTACATCCTTATGAACCCAAGTAAACGTGTAACTGCCCAAATGAATATCATTCAACCCAGAGGACATGATAAAATGATTAAAAGCATCTGCACCAGGTTTATAAAAAACTGACCCATATCTTTCTGAAGCCATCCTCACCTCATTAAAATCCCCCATAGCAATAACCTCTCCCGACCAACGAGAAATCACATCATGTAAATATCCCCACAACATACGTTTCTCCGATAAAGCTTGCGGAGCATAAACAGCAATCATTAAAGTTTTAGAGATCGAGCACTTCCACTCCCCTTCCACAAGAACAAAATAGTCTGACACCGAAACATTTTCTTTTATGAACATAGATTTATCCCACACACACACCACCCCTCCCGAATTACCAACTGACGAACTAAATGCATAATCAAAGGTTGAGTTCCCCCACAGCGATTTAACTAAAACATCATCTACCTGCTCCACTTTAGTTTCTTGTAACGTTAAAAAATTAATTTTCCTACTACTACACAACTCCCTGACCCATTTTTTTTCTCCTTAGAACCAACTCCTTGAATATTCAATGAAAGAACATTCATTGTAAACCATTTTCAACTCCATGCTGATTGATCAATTCTTCAATATTACTTAAACAACCCTTCATAGAATAGCCCATCGCTTGCCCAATCTCTACAAAATCATTTAGTTTTTCAAGCAACGACGACTCCTTTCTAGGTTTATATCCACTCGGCACTGAACCCTCTACAAACGACCTGCTATCACCGAAACCTTCCTTTCTAGACCCACTTCTACCTTCTATCTCGACATTCGCTTCGGCTTGTTTCTCTACCACATTTTCTATTTCGTAATTCTTAGACCCCAACATTGATTCTGTAGCTATCTCATTCCTTTGTGAGTTCACTTTCTCCCCTTCACTAGTCTGCTGCATTGCCTCATCTGTTACTCTAACCTCGAACCCAGGGGGTTTGGAAAGATTATCACTCTCTTCCTTAGTATTTTCCTGATGTTGATTACCCTTCTTCAAAAGATCATACAACCCGAACGGATCGTCTGATTTGTCCCCTTCTTTTTCTTTGACTTCATGTTCCAAATCAGCATCAATACCATTCTCTACCTTATCCTCTAAACCCAACTCTTTGGATGCCAATGTAAACTCACTTTCAACTTCCGAGTGTGAGTCATTCTCATTATCCTCATCAATGAACTCCGGGTTCCATCCAATAATTTCTCTCGCTCGAATTACAGAAAACTTGCCTTTAATTACTATCTTGAAGGATTCCATTATGAACCCATCCCATTTAGTTTTTACACACAATCTTTTCCGCCATAAATTGTTATCGTTTGGATCCTCTATAAACAACATTTCTCCCCACCTTTGTGCAATTTTTTTAAAAGTTTTAGGAGTCCTAGCTACTTACGGAACCCCTTCAATATCCACCCAAGACACTCGCTCGTCCACTGTGAAATCTTTAGACCATGGTATTATCGACGTGAACCATGATGATGCCCCTGCATGGTTTTGAAATTGTTCACTTGCATCGACTTGCATAAATTCCAATGCCACCCAGAATCCCCCTAAATATTGAATGGTCATGTCTTCAAAACCCTCCTGATTACAAATAACCCTCAAATTAGGAAGAGACTCAAAGCTTTTCACCTTGGCCACAAGTGTTAGATCCATATTTTTATCAATGAAGCATTCCTCATCAATAACCATAACCGGAGTTTCTCCTGTTGCATTCGCCCCATCTACTTTATTGTTTAGAACTGAGGCATAAGATTTATTAATCATCCTAGTATGTATCTTATCAGGTATATGTTCCTTATGCGGGTTTGCAGGAGGTTTATCCCCTCTTTGAAACCTCGCTAGGTTAAATCGAAGTCGGTAATTCCCCATCTAAATTGTGTTTAGGTTCCCAATTAATCGTTCAAGATTTTCAACCTTCACAAAACGCACAAAAGCAAATCTCTTACCCGCCTTGGACAATCGAGACGGAATGAATGCGTCCACAATGTGCCCGTAATGCTTACATGAGTCCCATATGTTTCGAGCAGTACATCCCGATGGGAAATTGGCAACCAAAAGGGAGTGTGATACCTGAGTTAGTAGATCCGCATTACTTCTTCCTTTAGCCACCATTAAGCCTTCCTTCCGTGTCCTGATTAGATGCTAGGGGTTGTATTTGAGTGATGGTGATGGTGGAGGTTGATGTTTGGGTGGTGGAGTTGGGGGGTTGATGGATGGCAGGCGGTGGTGGTGGGGGGTGACGGTTGACTGGTGGGGGTAGGTAGGAGGCGTGACGGTTGACTGGTGACTTTATCTATATGTTTTAACTTAACAAACTAACTTTCATTTTAACATAAATTTGGTTTTTGTACTTAAACCTCGAAAGGTATTACATTAGTCAAAACAAGTAAAAGTTAGATTAAGCAAAAATTTCTCTTAAATACTAGTAAAACAAGTTAAAATGGCAAAAAGAATCATAACTAAGGCTAGGATTAGTACCCTCCCTCATGTTGAGTTAAACATGATATATAATGTTCAAGATTCACAAATAAGTTGTATGCATAAAAAAAAATTAATAAAAAATAAGGGTTAACTTTTCATTTTCACTCACAACAAAAATTGACATGAACAATCATGTTTAACTATAACTTGAAAGTATTTTAATCTGACAAACTAACCAACTTTAAACCTTTGGACCACCTCGAGAACGGATTGAAGCACGCGACTCTCCCCTTCCTTTCCTCTATTCTTTGAGTTGGTTTGCAGGATTTATTCGCACCTTGCACCAGGCAAGCTCCTGATCCTTTTCTTTCTTTGGAAAGATGTCATAAGAGGTTCACAAGATGATTCATAAAATCTCTTACTCCCTGTATCTCATAACAAGTGTTTATATTACTATCTTGGGATGTATCATAATAAGTGTTATATGTCCACTTTATATTTCAACTAGTGGGAAGAGACTTTAGTCAGTAAATATAATATTTGATTGGTAGAGAATGTAATTATTGTCACAACATAAAAACTTTGTGTATCATTGATGAGTGCTCAAACACTCATCATTTTTGACGTATTTAAACTGCCAAAACATACAAAAACAATCAAAAAGATATCAAAATACTTAAATTATCCCAGGGATTGTGTTTTATGTGTTTTAAATGCAAAATGTGCAAAAACAAAGAAAAAACGTACAAAGTTTGCAATATTGGCAGTTTCAGTCCCCCAAGTTTCAAAACTTGTCAAATTTAGTCCCTATGCATTTATTTTGAAAGGAAAAGTCAACCCAAGGTTTTGAAAGTCAAAAATCATAAAAAATTACACTTGGGTAATAAGTTTTCCAAAATTACAAGTTTGGTCCCTGAAAATCCAAAAATGGCAAAATAGGTCCCTGGGAAATTTTGAAAATTGGAAAATGGCAAGTATGGTTCTTTGACTTTGGATTTGTAACATATTTGGTCCTTGGAAGCAATGTGGAAAATTACAAAATCAGTCCTTAAAGTTTGGTACAATTACAAAAATGGTCCTTGTTAAATTACAAACCAACCGGACCCTTGTTTTATAATATCAACCCAAAACCAAAACCCATCCAAACCATCCCCAAAGCCCAGTCCACCTAATCCAAAGCCCAGCCCACCCCAGGTCAAATAGTCAGCAGGTCAAACCCACGGTCAAAAGACCGTCTTCTTCACCACTTTCCCCCTAAAACCAGGTACTATGTCCCCCCCCCTCCTCGCCTTTTCCAACTAATATCCCCCCTCCCACAATTAATGCCCTTCAACTACCTAACCAACCCACACCACCACATTAAATGTCTCGCCTAACACCACTCAGTATTGCCATATAAGTCTTTTGGCGGGAAAATGCAATCAAAGGCTAGGATGGGTCTAAGATAAAATTGATGGTGAGGATTTGGTCGTTGGTCAACAAATAAGCCATTGGGAGTGCCAATTGGGAGCAGGATGCCACATGGAAGCTGGGAATGCTTATCTTTGCCTCGTAGTATATATATTAGCTATGTAAACCTCAAATGAGATGTATTATTGTAACCCTTAGTTTAAGTAATGTTTTAGTTTTCCTTTGTACTCAGTTTTAAAGTTAATGAAAGCAATGTTTTAAGTTTATTTTTCTGTTTCATATTTCAAGTTCTATTCAATATTTGAGTTTTGAATGTAAGGTTTAATAGTGAGTATAAGGTATCTACAATCTCATATAAACTCAAAAGATCAAAATTTCAGAAGCTTTCTCAGCTTGTGCTACCCTTTTCAACTCAGTTTTATGAAATTGTTTAAAATATAAGAAAATAAAAATAAAATAAAAAAATGGTGATCAATGGTTGAATATGCTTGGAGCAGGGTACATAAAGGATGGCCCTTGGTTTAGTGCTTAATGGTAAGCAATAGGGATGTGAATTGGTACTTGATCTCAGTTGAATCTTGGAATTGCATTTTGTGAGTCCCTTGCACCATTTCTTTCCTTTTCTAGTAAACTGCTTAAATTAGCTTATTCTGTCTTGTTTGTGCATGATTAGTATAGTTTAGAGTGATTTAGGTTTGTATTTTGTTGGTTGTGTTTGTAGCTGTGTTGTAAAGCTTTATATTGACTGTCATTTTGATCTCACTAGTAAATCTTAGTGTTTGTAGTTAATACTTGTGTGTTTAAGTTTACAATAGCTTATTAGAATATAAGAGATCAGTAGGTAGTGATTTTCTAAGTTAAAATATCATTTTGCTTCTAAAAATTCCAAAACAGTCATAAAAAGGGGTGTTTGGAACAAGCTTGTGAGCAGAGCTTTGGTTGATACTTGGTGTTTATTTTAGTTTCACTGGATTGCTGTAGTATAATATAGGCCATATAGTCCATAAACTTTGCCTTTAAAACTCCAAAAGTCAAAAATCTCCCTCACCCACTCATATCAGTTGTCTGTGGGATTTTGGAACATCAAACTTCACCCATTTTGTTTAAAGTCTGTTCTTCTAGACATCTTTAACTGTAATATAGCTTAATACATCTATTTTAACCAGTAATCATCAACCAAAACTCTTCAAAGTCAACTTTGCTTGTTTTCTCAAAAAGTCAAAATTGCAATCTCAGATTTTCATCAAAATGGCATGAATTAAATTGATTTTTGTGTTTGGATTTAAGGTTTGAAATTGCTTGGGTAAGTAGTCTATCAGTAGAACCTTTGATTTTCACAATTTTTACATTTTTGTGACTTTTTCTATTGGACCAAAACACCCTTGGAAGAAAGCTGCAGGGCAAGCTTGTACCCTGCTTCAGCAGACCCAACTCAACCCACCACCTTTGGTGGTATTTTGTGGCTAACCCAGTGGGTCCCACACCTCATACTCAGATCCTTACAACCCCCCTCCTACCAGAGATTAAGGGTTGACCTTTAGTTTGACCATTTGACCTGTGGAACCCACCTTATTTTGCTCCCAAAGACTGTCCCCAGTCTGTCTCAGAAATGCAATAAGCCAACTGCTTAATTGTGTTTTGTGGCTTATTCAAGCCACTTATTTGGTTGAATCTTGCTTATTCATGTTCAACTAACTCAGAGAAACCCAAGTTTACCATTGTGGACCCCACCTTAATCCATTTGAGCTTAAATTCCTCCACAGTCAACAAAAGTCAACTATTTGGTTAAATAAGCACTCAAAGTGCTTATTGTTGGTTTACATCAAAAGTGATTTCATAAAAAGTTTTAGTTTTTAGTAGTAAATCAGTTTGGAAAAAGAAAAAACCAAAAAAACCAACTTTACTTTTAGTGATAGCTTCTATTTAATAGAAATTATCATTTTAAATTTCTTTTTAGCTTATTTATAAGCATTATATCATTTTTATAATTTTATAAATTCTCTTTTAGGTTAAAGTAATTCTAGAAATTTTTCCAGATTTTTATTTTGTCTTTTAGTGGTTTTTAGAATTTAATTTTAGTTTAATTAATTATTAATTAATATTAAGTAATTAAATAGCATAATTAGATTTTATAAAGTACAACCTAGTTTTTATAATTTTTCTAGCTTTTATTTAAGTTAAAATATTTTTATAAATTTTTCTAGAATTTATACTGTTCATTTTCTAATTTTTATAATATAAATAGTTTAATTGGTAATTAATTAATAATTAGATTAATAATTAGTAAATTAGTTTAAAAATACATAAAATCAACTTTTTATAATTTTTTAGGATTCCTGTGATGGTTAATTAGATTTGTAAAAATTTTCTTAATTTTCTAAGTCTTTTTAGTATTTTTTATATTAGTTTAATTAGTTAATAAATAGATAATTAGTAATTAATTAATAATTAATAATTAAAAAGTGTAAAAATAGTTTTTCTTTTTCTTAAAATTTTCTTTATTTGTTAGGATTGTAAAAATAATAATTTAACACTTATAACCTTTCCCGTCCATCAGTTGTATTTTTTTTGTTTCGTTCGTCTGCGTACGTTTTTAATTAAAACGTACGTTTTTAGGTTCTAGCTCGAATCTTCTTGATCTAATTTCCCGTAATCATTCACATAGCTTTCCTAAGCTATTTTGTTTAATAATTTCCAAATAATTCTCATAACAACCCTTTTCTGTGAATAAACACCCGATCACAAAGCACGCTCAGTCACATTTCACACCTTGTCGGGATTTAACGACCTGGTGATACCTTATATTACCCGGAGCATTGGTTTAGACTATTTAACTTTGTTGACCATTCTTTGGTCAATATAAGTTGGTGGTTTAGCACCAATCTATTTTTGGCGCCGCTGCCGGGGAGGTGTGCGCGTTTCTGCAGCGTCTTTCGAGATTAGTGTTATCTCACCTCACTTACTGTACAAATACCACCACTTGTGTATATTTTCAAAATCAAAACACAAAAAAAGTCATTAACACTTTTCCTAAAGTGTTAAAACACCAAAAAAAAATTAAAAAACAACAAAACATATCGTAACGTTTTCTGATTCGGTTTTCTTTTAAGGTGATTCTTAAAGAAAAACGATTTTAGATCACGGGACGATTCCAAAAATATTGTCCAAAAAGTTTTTATCCCTAGTGCATGCGCACTCGTTCTTCAAGGTCCACTAGCCCATTACGTGAGCTTGTCCGGAAACCTCGAAGACCTCGTAGACGTTCTGCACCAACAGTCGGATCTGAGATCCGTACTGTTGTCACACCTACTGTCACCATGGCGGAAGACCGCCTCATGTGTGAGGTTCTCCAAGCACCCATCGAGGGTTACGGAGATGCCATTGTTGTTCCAGCCATCGTGGCTGATAATTTTGATCTCAAAACCGGGTTACTCAATCTTGTAACCTCAAGTCAATTCTACGGTTTTGAGAGGGACGATCCTCATGCTCACATTCGATGGTTCAATAAAATCACTTCGACCATCAAGTACAAAAATGTCCCTTGTGAAGCAATAAAACTCCTTCTCTTCCCATTCTCCCTGGAGGGACAAGCCCGGATTTGGCTTGAAAAACAACCTCCACGATCTATTGAGACTTGGGAAGATCTTGTCAAAAAATTTGTGAACGAATTTTTCCCACCTTCCAAGACCACGAGTCTTAAGAACGAAATTACCAAGTTCACTCAGAAATATGATGAATCTTTTGGTGAAGCGGGGGATCGTTTCAAAGAATTACTCCGCAAGTGTCCACATCATGGTTTCTCTGAGTTGATGCAACTCGATACTTTCTACAATGGCGTGAGCCAAGCTGATCAGGATTCTCTCAATGCCTCCGCGGGAGGTAATTTCTTGAGTAGAACCACAAAAGAAGCTTTACAGATCATAGAAAACAAGTCTAAGGTCCGCTCTACACGAAGCAAACCGATTGTTTCTCAAATTAATGCGGGTCCTTCTTCTTCATCTTCTGTGGGTCAATCTAGCACGGATGCTAAGCTTGACAAGCTCACTGAAGCGATCCAAGCTTTGGTTCTCGCCCAAACAAAGAAAGTTTCATTTCCAAAACATTCTCCCCCTACTGAGGTTAAAAAAGTGGAAGTCTGTGTGACTTGTGGTGGGCCGCATGCCTACTACAATTGCACAGCTACTGATGGTACTCCATATGAAGCTAATGCTGTTGTCGGGTCCCAAAATCAAGGAGGCAATCAATACCGCCCTCCTATGGACCCGAACTATCGTCCTCACCATTATCCTGGACCTCTCGGTTTTAATCAAAACCAAAATGTCCAAAACCGTGGCCAGAATCAAAATAGAGTGAACCAAGGTTATCAAAACCAAGGTAACTTCAATCAGGGTCACGGTTTCCAAAATCAAAACCAAGGTTTCCAAAATCAAGGTTTCCAGCACCAAAATCAAGGAAACTTTAACCGGAACTAAGGTCAGGGTAATTTCTATCCCGGGAACTTTCATGGAAACAATCACCAGAATCAAGGGAATTTCCATCATCAAAACCAAGGAAATTTTCAAAATCAAGGTCCCAATCCGAACAATCGTGCTCCAAATATTCCTAATCCAAATCAAGTCGTTGTTCCAACCGGGCCTTCATCTGATGAGTTGTTAAAGAAATTTATGAAGTCCCAAGAAGAGTTGAACAAGTTGCTGGTCAGCCAGATTTCTGACATCAAGAAGTCTTTAAATGATCGACCCTCGGGCTCAGGTACTACTTTACCGAGCAATACGATCGCTAACCCGAGGGGCGATGCTAAGGCGATCACAACACGAAGTGGTGCTTCATACGATGAACCCGCGATTCCTACTACCTCTTCTCCTTCTCCTCCAAAGGTAGTGGATCGTGAGCCTGAGGTGACAAAGGACAAGGTGCAAACTCCTAGCCCACGAAGTACAGCACACATCCAACCTCAGGTTAATCCTGAAACCAGATGTACGCCTGGAGTTGTCTTTGAACCACCAGAAACTCCAGGGGACAACCCAAAATCCAAAACTTCTATTCCTTATCCATCACGTCTCAATGAACAAAAGCTCCGCGAAAAAGCTAATCACCAAATGGATAAATTTTTCCAAATCTTCCAAGATTCGCACTTTGATATTAGCTTCGCGGACGCTATTCTCTTGATGCCCAAGTTTGCATCTACAATCAAAAATCTGTTGAGTAATAAAGAAAAACACTTTGAGATGGCAAGAACTCCTCTGAATGAGCACTGCTCAGCAGTTCTCTTGAAAAAGCTTCCTGAAAAGCTTGGAGACCCCGGGAAATTTCTCATTCCTTGTACTTTCCCGGGTATGGTTGAATGCTTCGCCTTAGCTGATTTAGGTGCTAGCATTAACCTGATGCCATATTCTGTGTGGAAGAAACTCTCTCTTCCCGAACTCACTCCCACGTGCATGACTTTAGAGCTTGCCGATCGTTCGATTTCTCGTCCTCTTGGCATTGCCGAGGACGTATTCGTTAAAGTGGGAAAGTTCCATTTTCCGGCAGATTTTGTGATTGTTGACTTTGATGCCGATTCTAGGGTCTCTCTCATTCTTGGGAGGGGATTCCTTAGAACTGGGCGCGCTCTTATCGATGTATTTGAGCATGAGATCACATTACGTGTTAGGATGGAAGCTATTACCTTCAACCTGAATCAAACTTCGAGATACTCCTCCAATTATGATTGTGAATCGGTGAATCAAATTGATGTCATCGATGTTGCTGTTGAGGAGTATGCTCAAGAGATTTTAGGATTCATTGATGATTCTTCGAGTGAAAACCTCACTCAATCTTCTCATCCCATCATAGCCAATTCTTCTCCTTCCCTCACTCCGTTTGAGGGAAGTGACTTCATCTTAGAAGAAATTGAGGCCTTTCTCAAAAGTGACTCGATTCCCGATGGAATCGATAACCAAGAGATTGACCCCGAGAGGGATATTCTCCTGCTTGAGAAGTTATTAAACGAAGATCCCTCTCCTCTTCCTGTTCTACCACAAACACTTCATAAGGAGGAAGTCAAAAATGTTGAGAAAACTGATGACTTCCCCGAGGTTGAACTTAAGGACTTGCCGCCTCATCTTGAATATGCATTTCTGGAGGGTGATGATAAATTGCCTGTCATAATTGCTAAAGACTTGAGTGTTGAGGAAAAGGCTGCTCTTATAAAGGTTTTGAAGTCTCATAAACAAGCAATTGCTTGGCGACTCTCCGACATCAAGGGCATTGACCCTGAGTTTTGTACTCACAAGATTTTAATGGAGGACGACTTCAAACCTGCAGTCCAACAACAAAGAAGGGTGAATCCAAAAATTCACGAGGTTATCAAACAAGAGGTTTTAAAACTTCTTGATGCCGGATTGATTTACCCTATCTCGGACAGTCCTTAGGTCAGCCCAATTCATTGTGTTCCAAAAAAGGGTGGCATTACTGTTGTCACAAATGAGGAGAATGAGTTGATTCCAACTCATTTGGTTACGGGGTGGCGCGTCTGCATTGACTATCGTAAGTTAAATGACGCTACCCGTAAAGATCATTTTCCTCTGCCCTTTATGGACCAGATGCTCGAGAGATTAGCGGGGAATGAGTACTATTGCTTCCTCGATGGTTTCTCGGGTTACTTTCAGATTCCCATTGACCCGCAAGACCAAGAAAAGACCACTTTCACGTGCCCCTATGGAACTTTTGCATATAAACGTATGCTCCGGGCACGTTTCAAAGATGTATGATGGCCATTTTTTCAGAAATGATCGGGAAAACTATGGAGGTCTTCATGGACGAGTTTTAGGTCATTGGGGATTCATTTCAATCATGTCTCTCCCATTTAGACAGCATGCTAAAACGTTGTGAAGACACAAAGTTATGTCTAAATTGGGAGAAGAGTCACTTTATGGTCAAAGAGGGCATTGTCCTCGTCCATAAAATTTCAAAGAACGGGATTGAGGTTGACAGAGCCAAAGTGGACGTCATTGCAAAATTGCCTCATCCCACAACTGTGAAAGGTGTTAGGAGCTTTTTGGGTCATGCCGGTTTCTACCGTAGATTTATTCAAGATTTTTCTAAAATCGCCCGGCCTATGACCCATCTCCTCGAAAAGGATGCTCCTTTTATCTTCTCCCCCGAGTGCATCGAAGCCTTTGAAACATTAAAGAAAAGGTTGACCGAGGCACCGATTCTTGTTGCCCCCGATTGGGATTTGCCCTTCGAGCTCATGTGTGATGCTAGTGATTATGCGATAGGGGCAGTCTTGGGGCAACGCAAAACAAAACATTTTCAACCTATACACTATGCCAGCAAGACTATGACCGAGGCTCAAAGTCATTACACCACCACTGAAAAAGAATTATTAGCTGTGGTGTATGCTTTTGCAAAATTCCGGCCATAATTGATTCTGACTAAAAGTATAGTGTATACGGATCACTCGGCTTTGAAGTACCTCTTTGCAAAACAAGATGCAAAGCCTAGACTCCTCCGTTGGGTTCTCCTCCTACAGGAATTTGATATCATTATTCGTGATAAAAAAGGAGCTGAGAACCTAGCTGCTGATCATCTCTCCCGTCTTGAAAACCCTCACCAAAATGCTTTCGAGAAAAAGGAAATAAATGAAACATTTCCTCTCGAAACCCTCAATGCGGTTTCATTTCGTGGAGACTCGATTACCCTATGGTTTGCCGACTTTGCAAACTATCTTGCGGGTAATTTCATTGTGAAAGGGATGTCGTCCCAACAAAAAAATAAATTTTTCAAAGATGTCAAACATTACTTCTGGGACGACCCCTACTTGTTCAAAATATGCGCGGATCAAGTCATCCGGCGGTGTGTGTAAGTTGGTGGTTTAGCACCAATCTATTTTTGGCGCCGCTGCCGGGGAGGTGTGCGCGTTTCTGCAGCGTCTTTCGAGATTAGTGTTATCTCACCTCACTTACTTAATGTGAGGTGCTAGTGTATAATTTCCGTGCTTGTTTTGACTAAGGTGGAACGATCATTTGTTGTAATTACTTTTATATTAGTGTTAAATGACCCCTAACTTGTATTTTGATTGGTGGAAAAGCTCATTTGCTTGAGGACAAGCAAATCTCAAGTGTAGGGATATATGATAAGGCGAAAAATGATCCGTTTTTAGGGGGTCATTTAAGCCCGAATCCGAATTTATTTGATCAAATATTGCCCTAAATCGTTCTTTTTGTGATTTTAGGTACTTGGAGAGTGAATTCTGGAAAAGAAACCATTTTGGACCTTTTTGGAGCATAAAAGTGAAGAAAACGGCAAAGTCTCTATTTTCCATGCTGGGAACACTAGGTGACGGCGTCAAGAGTTACACCCTGACGGCGTCAGACATCAAGAATAAAATACCGTGGTTGGTGACGGCGTCACACAGGGCGTCAAATGTAGATCAAGGCCGTCACGTGTTAACTTGTCAAAACTTGCGTGCGTGGTAGCTGACACCGTTTTGGCCATAACTTTTGCATACGAACTCGGATTTGAGCGATTCAAAAAAGAAAACGAAGAGGACGAAGAGATCTACAATTTGGTAAAAAATTGTTGGTCGTGACGCCGTCAAAGTTGGTCTGACGCCGTCACGACCGGGCCGGGCAGATTTCAGCCTATAAATATAACATCAAAACTTTATTATTTTTAAGCCCTAAACCCTAAAGTCGATTCCTGGGTTTAGGTGGGTGTTTTTCCAGCAACTTAGAGGGTTTCAATCACTCCATAAACATCATGTATTGGTTTGATGATTCTATCTCAACTATGTCTTTCATTATTCTTGTTGACTGTCTTTCTTTGATCATGTTTTGCTAATTCACCTTGTGTCTACTTATGATTATGTGAAACTTGTATATAATTGATTAGATCTCATTGATTTCTTGTTGATGTTGTGTCTATCTCCATCAATTAAGGCGTGACAACTTCAATAGATCTAGTTGGTTTAGTTTATAATCCTTGTTTCCTATTGATTCTTGTTTTGATTGAATGATTTATATGTTAGGCTTAAGAAAACTGGCAGATCTCCAAATGGTAACATGCTTGAACGTCTTAAGAAACATGAACCGAGGCGTACTAGGTCTTTATTGGTTGTATTTAATGCATGAGCCACTGTTTACAATCCCTATAGTTGTGCTGGGTCATGGTGTAGGAGGAGATAAGAGCTCATAGAGTTGGGGAGTTATGTATGCCACCCCATGAATGGTATTAAGGAATACAACCCGTCAATTAAAACAAGGTTAAAATTCAATAGGTAGGATTGGATAGCTAGCAAGGAGTAACATATCATGGGTAGACATGCTTCACTTATCTTGTAGAACCTTAGTTTAGTTTTCTTGTTAATTAGTATAAATAGTAGCTTTTGGGTTAGTTGATTAGCAACTAATTCCGCCCACTCTCCCAATACCCGAGATTTTTACTTGCTTTTCATAAAATATAAAAATACAAAAAGAATCATCCTTCACCTTTAGACCTAGTTAGATTAATTTCAATCCTAACGACACTATTCCTAGCTGAACGATCAATCCCCCGGTACTTGTCACTATACTATACTACAACGATCAGGTACACTGCCTGGTGGGGGTTGTAAGCTTCTCGAGATCCCTCGAGAGGTAAAGCAAGGTGCGATTCCCACGCATCAAGACTATACGTCATCATGTCCCCCCAGTCTAGTGTGCGCGGCTCGTAGCCGCGGATACTAGACTAGTTAGAGTAGCGGCAAGCGTGGCGGGAAAAAATGAAATACTTCCCGCCCAAAAATAGGAACAATATATCAAGTCCTAAAATATCATAAGAAGTGCTTCGAAAAACGAGGAGAGTGTCCACGTGTACCTTGGAAAGAGGAAAAAGTGTTGTACCGTCTCTCATCCTAGCCACACGTTTTGTTAGTGGAATCCACGTGGCGCGTCTCTTAGGGTTTTTGGTACTTATAAAAGTCACCGCCCCCTTTTCACTGTGGTTCACACAGTTAAAATTATTTTCGCCATTTGCAAACCTTTCCAAGCTTATCTCTCTTCGATCTTCTGTTCTTATTGGGTAACTGCGCGTGCGCAATTTAGTACACCGTATTTATATCTTGAAAATGG
Organism: Artemisia argyi; assembly: GCA_030686995.1. NCBI lineage: Eukaryota > Viridiplantae > Streptophyta > Magnoliopsida > Asterales > Asteraceae > Artemisia > Artemisia argyi. Next base: position 172,511,026 of record CM060696.1, on the reverse strand, counting down.
TTGCTCAGTTACACGAGTTTCGCTCTAGGCTGGATGAGGATGACGTACGTCAGTTTTCTTCTGACTACTTCATTTCTCTCGACGTCTATCCTGAAGCACCAGATGTGGATGCGTGTATAGCCGATTTCCCCGATGGGAAGATAGGTTTATATACACGCTTTTTTGATTACGCGAATTATCGCGTACCAATATCCATATTTTTGAGCAACGTGCTCAATTACAACCAACTCCATATCTCACAGCTGCACTGTATAGGTGTGGCGAAAATATCCAATTTTGAATTAAACTGTCGGTTACTTTCCATCAATCCGACAGTCGACCTATTTCGTGCGTTCTACCACACAACGTGGTCGCACGGGTGGGTTTCTTTTGCAAAGCGCGCAGGGCGCCTTCAATGTTATACCGATAAAGTAGATTCTTTAAGGCATTAGAGATAATATTTTTTCTGGGTGGATGATGTTGTGTTTCCATCGCGCTTTGAGTTCTATACTCAAGGGTCGCTGCCGAGGGATGAGCGTCCTATCCCTGGTTCGTACAGCTCCGTAGATGCGGATATAATTGATAATAACCGCATTCCCATCAACTCCTATCCTGAGGAGTTTTTGGTGCATATGGGGCTGAGTCGCAACTATTTTGATGGTGCGGACGAGGTTCCAACCTTCATTGATGAGAACAGCCAGGGTGGGTGCTCATCCTTTCTTGCCTTTGCCTCTATAATGTAAGTGTTTATTTGTTTTGCGTGAATAACTAAGTTGTTCTTGTTATTTGTCTTTTGTCTGTCGCAGAAATGGGCATGTTCGCTGTTGTGAAGTTGAAGGAGCCCAAGCGCGTGACTGTAGGGGTGCGTCCTCTGAGGGAAGGTGAGGAGCCCATCTTACAGGCTACTGCGGGGCACCTAAGGGTGTTTAGGCCCGCTACGCGTGAGAATTCTCCACCCGCAGCCACGCTTGTTGTGCCGGTGCAGAATGTTCCTCCTACTGGGGAGCAGTCTCCCGTGGAGGAGGAGGCGCATGTTGAACCATCCAACATCGTGGAGATTCTGGAACCTGCTGCGGAGGTTCAAAGAGGGAAGCGCTAGGAAGCGTCTTCTGGTGGTTATGGTACTGGTACCTCCAAGAGGAGGCGCCATCTGATTGCTGATGAAGAGTCTACCACACCGGATGATATGTCCGTTTCTGGCGCGGAGAAGAATCTGGCCAAGTCTCCACCTTTTGTGTAAGTATCTACAACTTTTGTCTTCTTTATTTGCCGTATTCGCGCACTAACTTTACCTTCTTTGTTTTATAGTGACCATGCTGTGGATGATGGTGCGGCGTTTGCTGATCGTGCCGCATCACCACAGACTGCTCATGTGGAGGAGCCTTTGAAGGCAGCGGCGCAGATGTCTGCACATGAGTTGGTGGAGGAGCTAGCTGGTGTTGCTGCTCGCCAAGCTGAGTTGGTCACTCAGCTAAAGGCGCGGGCCGTTGTGGAGGGAGGCAGCCTTGCTCAGAAGGATGGGCAGATTGCCCAGCTCAGGGCGCAGTTGGCTGAGGCGCAGGCAGAGGTGTTGGCTGCCGATGAGCGCGCCAAGAAGGCCACCGAGGAGAAGTTGTCTGTGATGGCTGAGCTGCAGCGCGAGCGTGGAGAGTCGCAGTAGTACAGGGCTGACCTCGCCTGGGGTTAAAATACCTGGAGGAGAGGAAGAATGAGCTATGCGGCCAGCTTGCTGAATTTGGCAAGAAGGTGGAGAGTTCTGTGGAGGCGCAGGAGGAAAAGCTGCGCAGGTTGAGCATAGAGTATGATGAGGAGTTGTATCCTCATCTTATGTCTACGATTGCGGAGCGCAGGTACTTGTTGTACATTCCTCATTAATTATTGTATTTTTTTCTTGCTAATGCATTTGTTGCTGTTTGTGCAGGTGGTTGATCAGCCATGGCTTGCGCCTGGCTGCCATGGGCACATTAGAATCCCCAGAGGTCGTGGGTGCCTTTGGTAAGGTAATGGAGTGCGCCGTTGCTCGTGGCAAGGCGCAGGCTGTGGAAGAGCTTGCTGAGGGTCAACTGCTGACCATTCCCCCCGCTGAGGTTCCTGACTCCAATGCTGGTGCCTTTGAGGAACTTGTGAAGGCGATGGAGGGAATGAGGCTCTTCGAGCTTCCACACATTGCGCGGCTGGAGCGCGACCAAGATTATCCTATCAGATTGATTATGCAGGGATTAACTCTTGGGAGGCACATAGGGAGAACGCAGAGGCTGAACCTGACTTTTTCTTGAAGCCTGATGAGTCTCAGTTGCAGGTTCCAGTGTTCACGCAACGCGACATCCTTAACCCCTTCGCCATTGAGACGGAGGTTCCTCTGAAGGAGGTCTTGGAGCGTCATGCAGAGAGGGCGGCCAAGAAGAAGGGTGTCAAGGGGAAAGCCACTCTCTGCGGTGTAGGTGCTGCGCATATCCCTAGATCAGATGGGGTTGCGGTCAGTGTGGCAACCGTGTCCCCAAAAGATGCGTTGCTTTTGAAGAAACTCCAAGAGGCTGGGAGTTCTACTGATCAAGGACGCAGCCCTCAGCGCTGCCGTAGCTTGTAGATATTTATGTATAACTTGTAGTTATTGTTGTAAAAAACTCGTGGTAAAATGAAAGTATGGAACTTTTTGCACGCGTATATCGTTTTGTACTTAGATTTTTTGTCTTTAGTATGTGAAAGACTTTTCCAGAGGTACGATGTGCATATAATATCTTGTATTGAGCCCATAATTTATGCATTAAGTCCGTAACTTAATAAATAAACGTTCGTGGACCATAACTTTAGCAAACGTGCAAGTAGATGTGTAGCGTGCTACATTTATAATATTTAGTAACCAAGTGTCTTGGTTTCTTAGTTCGTTTAAACTTGTTGTTGCGTATTCATTGTGGGATGCGTACTAAAGTCATAGTCTTGTATGAAGTTAGTGAGTTTGTGTACGAACTTAGGAGTCAATTGTTTTGAATCCATGTAGAGGAGTGCAGCGTACTGCGAATTCCACTATTTAGGAGTCAATTGTCTTGAATCCATGTTTTGTTAAACGCGCACAGTGTGCGATAAAGTGCATCCATCGTGGGATGTACTGTTAACTTACTCCAACGTCTTGATAGTAAGGTGTTTAACAGGGATATGTGATCCGATGTTGATGGGTTTGCAACCCTCTTACTCAACGAGTACTTTAGTAAGTTTACTCATCCTGTCTGTCCTCGTGTGGTCTTAATATGTGCATGCACGCCATGTAGGCAATAATATAAACAGAATTGACACTTAAATGAATGATGTAAGCAATAATGTTGAAATGTGTTGTGGAGTTAGCTAGAAACCACAACGTTTTATTAATTCTTGCAAGTGAAAAAAGACAATTTCCTAAAAAAAAAGTAAATACACAGACATTTATTGAGGGCTTACTAAAGTGCAGAGGTGTCAGTGTGTGGGCCGTAGCCTAAAGGTAGCATCTCTTGAGATTGCAAATGTTCCAGGTGCGTGGTAGCTCGTGGCCTTTCATGTCGCGCACTTTGTACGCACCGTCGCCTAATGCCTTTGTGACCTCGTAAGGTCCTTCCCATTTGGGTCCGAGTTTGCCCGTGTCTTCTGCGTGGCTTGCATCGTTGGCGCGGTATACAAAGTCCCATGGTTTGAAAGAAGTGTTTCTGACTCTTGCATCATAATACTTCTTCATCATTGATTTAGCTTTTGCTTCGCGTATAGTTGCCCTTTCGCGTCGTTCCTCCAACAGATCTAAGTCAATGCGTTGTTTATCATCGTTTGTTGTGACGTTGACTTCCGATGTACAGATTGTTGGCATTCCAATCTCCGCTGGTATAACAGCTTCTGTCCCGTAGACAAGAGAAAAAGGAGTATCGCCGTTGCTGATTTTGATTTCTGTGCGGTGGGCCCACAGGACATGCGATAATTCGTCCACCCATCTTCCTTTATGCTTGTCTAGGCGCGCTTTAATCCCTTCACCCAGACTACGATTCGCGCGTTCTACTAATCCATTTGTTTGTGGATGTTTAACTGACGCGAAGTGCTGTCTGATGTTTAACTGCGCGCACCAGTCTTTGAATGGGTTATCACATAATTGTTTTCCGTTGTCCGAAATAATCTCTCCAGGTAGGCCAAAGCGGCATACAATGTTATCCCAAACGAATCGTTTGACCTGGTTGCCTGTGATGCTTGCCACTGCTTTTGCCTCGATCCATTTGGTGAAGTAGTCAATGGCGACAATAAGGAATTTAAGTCCTCATGCCGCGACTGGAAAGGGTCCTGCAATGTCAATTCCCCATTTATGGAATGGCCATGGTGAGGTGATGGATGTTAGCTCATGTTGTGGTCGACGCGGAATAGGTCTGTGGACTTGGCAGTCGTTGCATCTTCTAATCATGTCTCGCGCGTCGCGGTGCATGGTAGGCCAATAGTACCCGGATCGCAAAGCACGCGCTACAACAGACCGTGGTCCTGAGTGCATGCTGCAAGATCCGGCGTGGATTTCCCGGAGTACGTAGTCTGCCTGAAGAGGTCCGACACACCTAAGCCATGGTTGTAGGAATGAACGCCGATATAGGATACCATCTCGGAGTTCGAATCTCTGCGCTGTGCGCCGTATACGTCGAGCGTCCTTTTGTTCCTGGGGGAGTGTTCCCTTGCTAATAAAATCCATGATAGGTGTCATCCATGTGGGATGCTCTTCTTCTATCACTGTGGATACTTCCATTTCAGAGATGAATTTGTTCTTCAAGGTTTCCACCAATACCTGTTTTGACAGGTGTGCGAAGCTTGTGGATGCGATCTTACTTAGCGCATCTGCTTTTTTGTTTTCTCCTCGTGGGATTTGTTTGATGGAAAACTTGTCAAAATTCTTGATCAAGGACTTGGCCTTATCGAGGTATTGGATCATGTGTTCCTCTTGGGCCACATACTCGCCTAACACGCGGTTAGCTACTAATCGTGAATTCACATTAGCTTCTAGGTTGCATATACCCATTTGATTTGCTATGCGTAGTCCAGCCAGTAATGCTTCATATTCCGCCTCATTGTTTGTGGCTATGAATTCAAAACGCAGTGCGTAAGTGTGTTCTGTTCCATCTGGAGTGGTAAGGATAAGGCCTGCGCCTGATCCTTCTGCGCACGAGGATCCATTCGTAAATAGAACCCATGGTTCTTGTAATGGTACGTCACCCGTTGGTGATGGAGTATCAGCATCTGGCTTCTCGATAATGAAATCAGCCAATATCTGTCCCTTGATCGCGGTGCGCGGCCTATAGGAGATGTTATACTCACTCAATAACACGCTCCACTTTTGTAGCCGCCCTGACGCATCAGGTTTAGAGATAATCTGCTTAATGGGTTGGTCTGTGATTACAGCTATCGGATGCGCTTGGAAGTACCTGCGCAGTCTCTTAGCTGCGAATACTAAGGCTAGTACCAGTTTCTCCATAGCGGTGTAGTTAGTTTCTGTCTTCTTGAGAGTTTTGCTTACAAAGTATATGGGTGTTTGAACAGAGTTTCTGTCTGTTAGTAGCACCGCACTAACTGCTCCATGGGTCGCTGATAGATACATGGTCAATTCTTCCCCTTGTCGGGGTGCGACAAGCATGGGTAGCTCCGCTAGGTTTTGTTTGAGCTGTTGGAAAACTTCTTCCGCTTCTGGAGTCCATCGAAAGTCTCCCTTCTTCGTACACTTCGTGAGTGTTTTAAAGAGAGGAAGTGTCTTATCCGCTGATTTGGACAAGAACCGATTTAGTCCGGCTAATTTGCCGTTTAGTGACTGGACTTCTTTTAGTGTGCGCGGTGAAGGTAGTTCGATGACCGCTCTTGTTTTTTCTGGGCAAGCTTTAATACCATCGGGTTCTATTAGGTATCCAAGGAACATGCCTTCTGTTGCTCAAAAAGTGCACTTCTTGGGATTCAACTTCATGTTTATTCTTCCCAATGTCTTAAACGTTTCCTCTATGTCACGCACCAATTCCTCTTCGGTATGGCTTTTTATGACTAGGTCATCAACATAGACCTCCAAATTGCGGCCCACTTGCTTCTCAAATGCGTTATCCACTAACCGTTGGTATGTGGCTCCTGCATTTTTTAAGCCAAAGGGCATTTTTGTGTAGCAATACACCCCTTGACTCGTGTGGAAGGCTGTTTTTTCTTCATCCTCCTTGGCCATTTGAATTTGATGGTATCCTTTATATGCGTCTAGGAAGCATTTAAAGGGATACCCGCACAAGGATTCTACTTTCCAATCAATTTCTGGTAGCGGATAGCAGTCTTGTGGACATGCTTTATTGAGATTGGTGAAGTCCACGCACATTCTCCAGCTACCATCGCTCTTCTTTACCATCACTGGATTGGAAAGCCAGTCGTGGTAATAAACTTCTCGCATGATACCTACGTCCACGAGCTTGTGCACTTCCTCCAGGATAGCTTTTGTGCGTTCTGGAGCCTGGCCACGTTTTTTCTGCCGTATTGGAGGATATCCTTGCCGGATTTCTAGCTTGTGTTCCGTGATGGCTCTTGGCACTCCGGTCATGTGTTTGGGTTCCCATGCAAAGATGTTTAGGTTCTTTTGCAATAATGCGTACACAGTTGCTCTGCCCTTGTCGGACAGTGATCCCCCAATTGATATCTCTTGGTCAGGATAATCTGGGTGGATTGCAACTTTCAGGTTTGTCACCTTAGTCGTATGTTGTTCTGGAGCGCGCGGAACTTCATCTGTCACTATGTTGCATTCTCTTGGAGATGCAGTAGTGTTGTAGAGAGTGACGATCCCTCCTTCCACTGGGAACTTGAGCATCCCATGTGCTGTGAATGGAACTGCGCGCATGGCTGATATCCCTGGTCTCCCAATGATTCCATTGTATGACGAGGGAGACCTGATTACCATGAAGTTCATCCAAGCTGTTGTGGAATGATATTCATTACCGATTACCACAAGTATGCGTAATTGTCCCATGGGCCAAATCTTTTCACCTGTGAATCCAGTCAGCGACGTCGTGGCCGGAATTAACTGGTTTTGTATCTCAGGTTTTAGCCTCTTGAAGCAGTGTTCGTACATGATGTCCGCAGACGCTCCTCCGTCGACGTACATGCGGTGGATATCGTGACCCCCCGCTTGTATCTCGATGGTGAGTGGTTCTACCACTGCGTTGTCCGCAGTGAGAGTGGGGAAAGAGATTTGGTTTCACTTGGAAAATCTTTGGCTGACTTTTTGTTTCGTATTTCGCTGCCATGATTGTATCATGTATATTGTGTCAGCATTATTTTTTGGTATCTCCTTTTTGGCCCCATTTTTCCCGTCTATCTTTTCCCTCTTTGATGTTTTTAACGGGGTGGCCCATCTTCCCTTCTCTTACTAATTTATCAATTAGCTGACGTAGTTGAACGCGCTCGTTGGTAGTCTGACCCTTCTGCCCATGGTATTCGCAGTATCCTCCTCCTATACGCTTCTCTTCTGGAGTGCTCATGGGTGGAGGTTTTGGAAAATTTGCTCCTTCTGTTGCGAATATTTCCTTAGGGGTTTTTGTGAGTGGGACGTACTTGTCGTTATCCCTTCCACTGCCTTGGTTGCGGTAATTCCTGTTGCGGTTGCCACTTTGGTCATTGGATTGTCTCCTAGACTGTTCTTGTGGTTTAAAGGTTGAGTAACCTTTTTTGCTGTCCGCCGCCGCTGCTTCCCCTTGGATGAAGGATCTAGTGCGCTTTGTTAGCTCATCAAAGCTTTGGGGTACTTTGTCGTTTAGCTTCCGTATCAGCTCTGGGTTATTGATCCCGTTCATGAACCCTGAGATTTTTAGTACTTCGGGACATGCTTTGACTTGCATGCATTCATCCTTGAAGCGCTCCATATAAGCGCTTGTGGATTCCCCTTTGCGCTGTTTCACTCTGGCTAGTTCACAGGGTTTTTTGCGCACTTCTTTCGTTGCGTGAAATTTAGGCGGAATGCCTTCCGCAACTCTTCAAACCCATTTATGCTTCGTCGTGGAAGCTTGCTGAACCATGTTCGCGCATTCCCTACTAAGGTAGAATTGAACATATGGCACCACACAGGTTGTGGCCAGTTTTCGATAGCAGCCGCTGACTCGAAAATTTTTAGGTGATCATCAGGATCACCCGTGCCATCATATGTTTTAACACTGGTGGGCATGCGCCTTTTCTTGTCATCTTAGAAATCGCTTATGCGTCGCGTGAACGCATCAACCTGTTGGCGACGCCAAGGAAGGGAAATATCCTCATCCTCCTCGTACCGACGTCGGTTCTTAGATTTCCAATGTCCCGTCTCTCTATCCTCGTTGTCCGAGGAGTTACTTGAAGAGGAGTTGTTCCTTCTGTGGCGCTTGCACCGTTTTTCCTCGGAGTCCAAATTTGAAGGGCTTGTACTTGGGGAGTAGTGTTTCCCAAGCCTATCTTGGATTCTTCTGCTTCCTGACCTTGAGACGCTTACGCTCGGTGAGCGTTGTCGTCCAAGTCTATCTTGTATCCTGTGGCTACCAAGCCTAGCGTGGACATTCGTGTGCCTCGCGTTGTCTTCATAATCCTCCGAGTATTGAGAGTTAGATGCTGTACCAAGTCTATCATGAACGTTGGTGCGCCTCTCATTGTTTCTGCGCTCATGGTGGCGCGGTGGAGATTTTTCTTGGCTAAAGTCTAGCCGGTTTTACAGGTTGCGGCTTGACCTTCTTCTTGCCTCCTCTTGCATGAGACTAGTTAAGGTCTCGTAATGTTGGGACACAAAATCGTTTAATGTCACCTCAGGTACATCCTCTTCTACCGCGAGGATGTCCGTCTCCGCATGGGGTTCCCTCTCTCTATTAGGTGCTCCTAGTGGCACAGTGTTGTCCACTATGGATGCCACTTGGTGGGGAGTGGTAAAGAGAGTACGCTGAATGTCCTCAGCGCTTGGGACTACGGTAGTGGCTCCCCAAAGGCAGATCTACCGTGGTAGGGATTAGAGTTACATTCGACTCGCGATGACTAGGCGCACTGGTTGTTCCAGAGATTGGCCTTGGAGTCGAATCTTGATGCTTCTTCCTATGTGAATCATCACGTGTTTTCTCCGGCTGTGGAGTCCGCTGGCCTGAGTTCTTATTTTTCGGCATTCTGGTTTTGAGTTCTTAGTGTAGGGTCCCACGGATGACGCCACTTATTGATACAAAAGTTGGGCTTACCTTGTTTGGACTTCCGCTCTCGTACCAATTAGAACTTTAGTGCTTATGAAACCTGCGCACTAAGAAAGCAAACAACACCGTTAGGCTTATCGTGGGATTGTCTCCCACGATTAGACTCCGGCGTGAGAGTAAGTAATCGGTTTAGGGTTTAGTTGAAGAGTTAGGGATCGTGTGAATCGTACCTTTAATGAGAATATATCATTCTATATATAGGGGCGCAGAAACCGTGTAGGTTTCTTGTTCCTTACTCTTCGCACACGTGGTGCTTATCCGGGGTAAGGATATCAATTCCGTAAAAAGAGATCCTTATCCTATAACCGGGTAGTGTGGTTGGGCTTTGGACTTCGTGAGTCCAATCCATTGGTATTATGGCCCAAGTCATTTGTCATGATAGCCGACTCGTGGTGGGTTTGGGCTTAGTAATGTATATCATTTGGGCCCGTGGCCCAACTATAGACTATACGTCATCACATAACAACTGACGAAAACGAATTTCGTGTATTTTAATGAAAAATAGGTGAAAACAAAAAAAAGTTGTTTTGTATTTTTGTGTATTAAAGTTGGAAATAGGAATTTTATTTTTTTATAGAGAGATTTATTGGCAAATACTATTTTTTTTTTTTTTTTTTTTCAAAACATTTTGCGGAGCCTAAAAACTTGCAAGAGAAGGAGCATATTTCCATTTCCCCCCAAATCGTGTCCCTTTATAAAACCCCCAAATTCACACCACCGCCAAAACCCTCCGCCTCAACCACTGCCGGTAACTATTTCTAATTGTTTTGACTTTAAATTTCTAATTTCCACTTCTTATTATTCTAATTATAATAATAATTATAGTAATGTGTAACACGTTCTATTAATCCATTGGCAGTTCAATATCATAGTCAGCCGTAATGGATATGGATCCCGATGATGTTTTCAAAGACGACGATGACGATCCTGAGAATGATTTCTATCAGGTTCCCTTTTAATTATCCTATTTTTCACTTCACTTGATAATATTTTTTATTATATATATGTTGGTATAATGATTATTTTTTTTGTGAGGAAGCAGGATAGGCAGTCAAGCAAAGAACTGGTGGTGTTCCTTGTCGACGCTTCGCCTAAAATGTTCAACACTACTTGTTCCGCGGTCAGGACACATACATTATTCTTACATTTTTCTCATTGTTGTTAATAATTACCATGTCTCCTAAAATAAATGTTTAATTGATAGTGTAATCTGTTTAATGCGGTATAGTTCTGATTAATGTTGTGTAATCTACACCTTATTGACTGGCTTGAACTTAGTTGTATACCAAATGTTACTCTTAGGGTATGTTAGGTAGCTTAGCAGTAGCGAGAGTAGTTGTTTATTTTGATAGAGCGTTTGGTAACGTAACTGTATGGTTTTAATTATTAAGTGTAAACGCTAGTTGCTAGTAAATGCTCCTTCAAGTAGCATTTTGATTTGGAGTGTTTAGAAAGGAACACTAGTTGGTTGTTGCCAAACAAGCATTGTGTACAAAACGCTAAACGCTAGTTGCTTCAGAACACACTAAAACGCTCTAAGTTTAATGTGATTGCCCATTAGTCCACTGTATTTTACTACTTTGCATGTCACATATAATTGGAGTGTTTAACTTTACAAATAGTTTGATGTCAGTACGTGAGGAGTTTAACGTCTTAACTGATATAATCAATACTTTGTAATGATAACTATATGATTCGGGATTGAGAAGATCATCTTTTTTGGTCCTTAATTTGGAATCTTATAATCTATTTTGAGATGATTTTCCGTCATTTAATTCTTATGATTTATCATTTTGAAGGAATCATAAATTTTCAACCAGTGGATTTATGTCTTTGGATTCGGAATGTTAATTGAATGCTATGTTTTTTGCAATACAAAATCTGATGGCGTTTGTTGTGCAGGAAAATGAAGAGAATACATCTCATTTTCATATTGCTGTGAGTTCCATTGCGCAATCCATCAAGGTTCAGATCATCAACAGGCCGTATGATGAAATCGCAATTTGCTTCTTTAATACTGTAAGAACATGAACTGCATACACTGAGATTGCAGTTTGAACATTTAACAGTGCTGAATGCTGATGATATTTGATTTGGTACACAATGTTACCAGCTTTTTTATTTGAACTTTATCACAAGAACTAATTAGTGTTCATGTATATAAATGGGTGTTATTGGCAGAGAGAAAAGAAAAATTTGCAAGATCTTAGTGGCGTTTATGTATTTAATGTTGCTGAAAGAGAGCATTTGGACAGCCTCACAGCACGATTTATAAAAGAATTTGATCGCGTAGAAGGTATGCTTGTGGTGTAATCTTACATAAAACATGCGTTTTAAATGTCACTGTCTTTTGTATATTGGTCATTTTTACCAATTATCTTTGTTGCCTGGCTGTCTGAGTTTTACTTGTTTGAGTTGCTTACCTGTGGCAATTGGTGAAGCGAAATTTGAACTAAAAACTGGATTATGATGTTTACCAACTCTTTACTGTAGAGATTTTTGTTTCTAAAGAGTGAAATGGATAAGGTGAACTCGAAACTGTCGGTGTACTGTCCATTTACTCATTAATTACGACTGAAGTGATCAAAATGTTAAAAATAGATGTTATTTAAAGGTGTGCGTGTGATGGTCCTGTTGGTCATCTTTGCAAGTAGCAAAGCGCTCATTGACAAAATAGATTTTTGTTTTGTTTACATTATGCTCGTTATATGCATGCAGAATCCTTCAATAAAGTTATTGGGAGCGAATATGGGATTGTTTCTGGATCTAGGGATAATTCTTTGTACAATGCACTCTGGGTTGCACAAGCACTACTCCGCAAAGGGTAAGTGTCCTCGTTTATAACCCTTAAGCTTAAGCGTGTGCTATACTTTCTTTGGTTTAATAGGATACAACACAATATTTTAGTGTATAACAATGTGATAAAATTTTAGGTCTTCGAAAACAGCTGATAAGCGCATCTTATTACTTACAAATGAAGATGATCCATTTGGAAGTATCAAGGGAGTGACAAAACTAGATATGACTAGAACAACATTGCAGCGAGCAAAGGTAAAGTTTTGTTCTTGATATAGTTATGAAGCACAATCTGGGTTTGTTATAGTGCCTTTTCTCGTAACTAGATTGCCACTTTTGTTTTTGAAGTTGGAACCTACTACTTATCGCCGTTTTATGTAGAATTCATGTGTTAGGCATGCTCATTTTTTGAGCGGATTAGTTTTTTTTATAGTTAAATGTAATTATCAAATAATCTTTAATAAAATCAATCTCCGTGTGTTTAGTTAGAAGTTTGCTGTGAGGTACTCACAAGATGCTGTTCTCGAACTGTTTCAGGATGCCCAAGACCTTGGAATCTCAATTGAACTTCTTCCATTGAGTAGGCCAGATGAAGATTTTAATGTCTCACTTTTTTATGCTGTACGTGAAATACGATTTATGGCTTTGATTATTAATCTTATAGTCATATGTAGTATACATATCACTGTATCATTTTTTTTAACATACCAGGACTTGATTGGCTTGGAAGGTGATGAGCTTGCTCAATTCATACCATTGGCTGGAGAAAGGTATGCAAAATTTAGTTTATTTTAGTTCATATTGCAAGTGCAAATTGGGGGGGGGGGGGGGGGGGGGGGGTTTGATAAGTGAACATTCAATAAAAGTATGAGCATTGATTTATCTTTCTTTTAGAAGTGAAGGTTGATGATAGTCTAAAAGAGAAAACAATGAAAAAAAATCATCATACATATGTATTTGTTCTATAATCATGAGAAAAACCATTTGATAACAGAATTTTCATATTGGTTAGCAATTGTGTGATTAACTATTTGATGAGTATCTAAACAATGCAACTTTTATTTATTTTCAGATTCGAAGACTTGAATAAACAATTAAGAAAACGCATGTTCAAGAAGCGCAGAGTTCGCAGGTTCACATTTATGATTGCAGCTGGCTTATCGATTGAAGTGAATACATATGCTCTTATTCGTCCCACTGTTCCAGGTCTGCATGTTGCTTAGATTTATGTTGTCAAAAAAAAAAAAAAAAAAAAATGGGAATTGAAAGGCCTTGAAGACTGATTCTTTTTACTATTGTTGCAGCGAAAGTTACATGGCTTGATTCTGTCACCAATCTTCCTTTAAAGGTAAGTTGACTTGCTTGCTGCTATATGAATCTTCAAGTCCTGATGGTTTATTTAACATGTTACAGGCTGAAAGGTCGTTCATCTGTGCTGACACTGGGGCAATAGTGCAAGAAACTCCAAAGCGTTTTCAAACTTACAAGAAGTAAGTTACAAATTATGACTCATTGGTTCAAAAGGGTCCTGAATCATTGGAGTTGTATATCATTTAGCACTTTCTTTTATGATGTCTTAGTTTTGATGTAATAATCTTCACTGACTGTTTCATATATTGTTTCCAGTGAGGACATCAAGTTTACAGTTGAAGAACTTTCGGAAATCAAGAGAGTTTCAACAGGAAACCTTCGGCTTCTAGGTTTCAAGCCATTAAGTTGCTTGAAGGATTTTCACAACTTAAGGCCACCGGCATTTATCTTTCCTAGTGATGAGGTTGTTTCCTTACCTAATGTCATTTGGATGCCCAATACTATAATATACGTTATGAAAGAATGAACACTGAACATAGTATAGTTGGAAATGATAATGTACTACTTTCACCAAGAGAAAGATATAGTTTATTGGCCATATGTGCTGTATAAAACACTTATAATGCATAAAGCATTTGGTTGATGCATCAAACAAAACATACATAGATAGTCTGTTATTTTTTGTTAATAATGAGCCAAATGGATCCATATACTCTTTTCATTATGGTTTTTACAAACACCAAGAAAAAACTATATGTCTTCCATTTGGTTGTTAGTAAGTATTTGATCAATAAACGGTACCAGGAAACTAAAATTACACAGGTAAGATATAGGTAACTTATTGTAATTCCATGATTTGCTGATGAGATAAATGTGTCACACAATGGCTTATCTAATCTATTGTGCTAGGTTTCTTACGTCACTACAATATTGTATGCAGGAAGTGATGGGAAGCACCTGTATGTTTATTGCTCTTCACAGATCTATGATACGTCTCAAACGGTTAGTGTATAAAGTCAACAAATTTTCATTCCAAGAAATGTTGTGACTTATCCCTTTAATTAGATAGGTCTGCATGATATCTTATAGTTAATATGAGTATGTGTTTCCTCCTTCCTTGCACTTCCTACTAGAGTACTACTGTACCGCCAGTATTTCATGTGATGGTAAGAATGTCTTTCGGTGCTTTCAGTTTTGCAGTTGCATTTTATGGGAGTTCAACTCGTCCCCAATTGGTTGGCTTGATTGCACAAGTAAGATACTGTTTTCTACCTGCGTCTTTCTAACTCCCACATTTTGACTTGTTGATTTAAGCTTTGTTATTTTCAAGGTAGCATATGCTTAAACCTTTTTCTTTTATCTACTTGAAGTCGTGAACAAAAATATTTCAGTTTCATACGTGTGTTCTCATATCGCATTACATCATTTCCATCATTTTTTAATCAAATTATCTTATTTAATATATGAAAAAAGGCTGGGATGTTTAAAATCTTCTTCATCAAGTTGTGTTCCTCTTATCTTCTTGTACTAAACTATTTACGGATTACTTATTTTAGTTAATTTAGTATAACCATGGAATGAAAGTGATCAGTGGAGATGGTTACAAGTATAAGCACAATATTTACTTTCTAGTGGTTGGAATGAAAATGATACTTGACATAATATATAGGTACAGTGATGTGTTTTTCTACTTTGTCTTGCAAAAAAATAATGATTTCAAGAACCTAACAAATATAATGGGTCTCTACGGATTGGAGACATGATCGATCTAAGAGTCCTAAGTCTTTAAATGATGAAAGTGGCAATAAGTATTGGTAATTATGGACAAGAAACTTCCTGGGCTAACTGAACAGAAACCACATATCACTGTGTACTTTATGCAATCAATCATTGGTTTTATTTTTGATATTCTCCCAATATGATTCTTTTCAAATTCTTTTAAGCGCAGGAGGAAATCATTGAAGGTGGCGGTCAAATTGAGCCACCAGGAATGCACATGATATATCTTCCATATTCTGATGACATAAGACTCATTGAAGATGTAAGAAAGAGCCTTTTGTCTAATTCTACTTGTGTTCGTGCTTATGGCGCTTTCGGCTAACCTCTTAAGCTGTAAATATGATTAATTATAACATTTTTTTGCATTTAGAGCATTGTCTTTGCTTTGTTGTTAAGATACAGGGGTGATAACATTTTTTGAAATTAACTTGCTTAAGATACTTACAAACCCTTTTTTCTATAAAGTGGAAATTTAGAACAGGTTTGAAAATTTCAATGGTGTCTTTTGCTTCTTGCAGCTTCATGCGGAGACTAATGCCTTGATTCCTGTGGCCGATGATGATCAAATCCAGAAGGCCACTGCTTTGGTAAAACGTGTCGACTTAAAAGATTTCTCTGTCTGCCAATTTGCTAATCCTGGTAGCCCCTTTACTCTGGTTACTGTTAAACAGTTTCAAGAATTAAAAACTATTATTCTAGACACTTTTTGATATATAGTGATAATGAATTCTTATAGTTTTTTAGTACTTAATATTTACACATACACACACATAATTTGGACATTGTTTATTATTGCTTTCTGCAGCAATGCAGAGTCACTATGCAATAGTACAGGCTCTGGCGCTCGATGAAGATGAGATGCCTGAAATTGTAGATGAAACCCTTCCGGATGAAGAAGGGATGTCTAGGTATTCACACTGTTTTATGTTTTCTTTATCCATACGCATAGGTACACACACATGTTTATACGAATACTTGCATCATTGTAGGCCAGGGATTGTTAAAGCATTGGAAGAATTCAAGCTTTCTGTCTATGGAGAAAATTATGATGAAGAAATTGAAAATGCTGCCCATGGGAAGGGAAATAACGCCTCCAAGAAAAGGAAACAAGCTATCGAAGAATCTGCGGTTAACAAAGCTTCATATTATAATTGGGACAAACTTGCAGATGACGGAAAGGTATTTTATATATGTCACAATTTTTTTAAAAAACAAAATTATTTTTTTTAAAAGTGTCAAAATCAAAGTGGTAATAGAAGTTTGATAGTGGTTAGTTTTAACTGAATTTACTTTCCATTATGTATATGTTGAATGCAGTTGAAGGATTTGACTGTAATGGAGCTAAAGACTTACTTAACAGCCAACAAGCTTCCTGTTGGTGGGAAAAAAGAAGTTTTGATCAGTAGGATTTTAACACACATGGGTAAATGACAAGTAGCAATGTAGCATGTCTTTTCTGGTAACAAAACTTCTCCTTAATTGAGTTTTTGTGTATTAATGAAGTCAATTCTATGAATTGTCGAATGTACATATTCCGACTGCTGGTTTTCGACCGAACTTTATCTTATGATAGCTTGACCTTAAATGGAAGGCAAATTTTCACCAAGGCTATGGTCCAGTTTTTGTAAATAGTTAATGCTTTATATATTAAATTAACATGCAACGAATGTTGTGCAATTAGTCTCAACAGAGGTAAAGAATAGGAACAAAAAATATGAATATTTTGCATGACATTGTGGTAATTACAGTCAAGAATAAGAACAAAAAATATGTAATTTACAGGTATGATATGGTTAACCTTTTTCTTTTAAAAAAAAAAAAAAAAAAATAGATAAAGCAAGATGACATATTGACATACTTTATGAACATTTGGGTGCTTTAAAATGTGTGTAGTTGTGAGTAGGGGTGTTAATCGGGTTGGGTTGGGGCTAAAAATAACATACAAGGACACGACCCTATTTGAACTCAAGTTAATCGTTAACCCAAATATGAGTAAAATGGTCATAAAATTGCCTATTTGTTATAGTTTAGATAGATAATTTATAAAAATATATAAAAGAAATAAAAAAGAATTAATTGGGTCAAACGGGTCGACCCGAACCTGAGTTAGTAAAAAAATTTTTTTAACCCGATACTCGGCCTTATTTTGCGTTCTGTTTATTCGGGTTGACCTGGCTAACTCGAATAAGAAGTTGACTCGAGTAACCAGACCCAAATAGTGTTATTCGGGTTCGGGTCGGGTGAGCTTTTTTAACACCTCTAATTGTGAGTGCTTGGTTCACTTCTAAGCCTTTGGATATTCAATTGGTGGTGGGTCAGTATTACCAATTTGGTTTTCTGCTTTACATTGGTAGTTTGGTACCATTTCTGGTATGATGCCAAAACAAGTGCGTTTATCCTTTATATATTTTATGTATATAGAAAAGGTTCCTTGTCTAGTTGTCTTGGCAATGGTATAGTATGTCATTTCAATCATACCAGGGGCTTTACTTCTTTTATTTCTATTTATTGCTTTCTTTTGTGAGCAAATGAGTTGCATGGTTTAGGTTAACTTTTTAGCTTATAGTCACTTTGCTATCAGAATACCATACGTGAAATTTAGTAATTCTGACTTAAAGTTCGTAGTAGAATAAAAGAATAGTTGATCTCGGGGTGACGTGGTTCATATCTTTGAGTGTCAGACAAATATATCATCAATGTTGGGGTCGATATGTTTGTGGTAGTGTAATAAAATTGGGGTTGATATGTGAGATTTGAGAAATTCCTGGATAATTAGTTTTAAAATAAGGCCAGGAGACAAATTAAACATCCAAGTTAGTGACCATCATGCCAGATATAAGCAACATGTGTTTTATAGATATTTGATCACGCAACTTATGATTGATGGGGGGCATTTCATAAGCTGTGGTGTACAGCTGATACTAGTTACTCATGACATCCAAGTTACTTTCTCAAAAGGTGAAGATCGGTGGGATCACCCTGGTCCCATGCATCCTAAGGATGCCAACCGGACCCTCCCCCAAGGACCCGGCCCCAGGCAATGAGCACCTGTCCCAGTGACTGTACTTATCAGGAGGTGGGCTATGAACCCTGGCTATTTTCTCAAAAGACCCCTCGCTGACCAGTCAATCTGAGCATTTGCGGTGGGGGGATGGTATCAACAGAGCATGTGGTCCTGCCCCACTTGAGGACTTCCCGGTAGGTCACCCAACCGGTACTACTCTCAGAGTGGCTCACTTAACTCTTTAAGAGTTACCCACTAGACCACATGCTAGTTGATAAGTTAAGTCACCCAACCGGACTTCCCGGTAGGACATCCAAGTTACTTTCAATGCAGGGAATAAGTTAAGTCGTATAGATCGTATTTTTGTGTGTGGAGGTTTTTTGAACAAGTGGCCGGAATCTATTTATAGAGCTCTCCCGAAACTTTATTCGGACCATAGTCCTCTTGTATTGTTCATTGAATCAAAAAACTTTGGTCCGAAACCATTTCGATTCTATAATTCATGGCTTGATCGTGATGATTTTGAAAGTGTCATTATAAGGGTGAGTGAGGAGTTTCAAGAGGAAGGGCGAGCGGATGTTTGTCTGATGAAGAAGTTTAGAAAGATAAGGGCAGCTATTAATGAGTGGAAAGAGATAAATAAGAACAAAGAATTAGAGGAGGAAAGGTCTCTAAAATCAGATATTGTGTCGATTGAGACAATTCTGGAAGGTAGAGACATTGACGAAGAGGAGTTTTGGGTTTTGGTTGAATGCAAAAAACGTTTGGCGGAAATTGAAGGTTTTAAGTATAAAGATTTGAGACAAAGATCTAGAGACAAATGGGCAGAATTGGGGGACGATAATACTAAATACTTTCATGGCATTATTAATAAAAGAAGGGTGTGTAATAATATTCCCGGGTTGTTGATTGATAATGTTTGGGTTTCCAAACCTTCGGAGGTAAAAGACCAGGTTGGGACTTTTTTTCGGAAGCGGTTCGAGGAGAAAATAAAATGGAGACCGAAGCTTGTTTGCTTTGATATTAAACAAGTGTCTCAGGAGGATAAAGATATGTTATCCGCAAGGTTCTCAGAAAGAGAGATAAAAGAAGCTGTCTTCAGTTGTGGTGATGATAAAGCCCCGGGTCCAGATGGTTTCAACTTTCGTTTCATAAAAAAATTTTGGTCCTTATTTGCTAACGATTTTAAGAAAATCATGAATAATTTTTATGAGCGGGGGTCAATTAGTAAAGGTGTTGGGGCTTCTTTTATTACTCTTATTCCTAAAAATAAGAGTCCAGTGGGTTTGGGTGAATATAGGCCTATTAACTTGATAGGTGTTATTAGTAAGGTTATCTCAAAAATATTAGCTAATCGGTTGAAAGTAGTTATGGGAAGTATAACATCCGAAACTCAGTCAGCTTTCTTGAGTGGAAGATATATTCTGGACGGGCCTCTTATTATTAATGAGATTTTGTCGTGGGCTAAGAAAAATAAACAAAGCTTCTTTCTAATGAAGATTGATTTTGAGAAAGCATATGATAATGTGAGTTGGGATTTTCTTATGGAGGTGAAGAGACAAATGGGTTTTCCGGACAGGTGGTGCAAGTGGATACGTGGGGTGTTAGAATCGGCCTCTTCATCCATATTGGTCAACGGGTCTCCTACTTTCATGTTTGAGTGCTCGAAAGGTATTAGACAGGGGGATCCTATTTCTCCTTTCTTATTTATTTTAGTCATGGAAGCATTTGCAGGTATGTTCCGTAAGGCATCTAGTTTGAATCGGTTTAATGGTATTAACCTCCCTAATGGAGGTCCTTGCTTGTCTCATCTTTTATATGCGGATGACGCTTTGGTTATGGGGGAGTGGTCGGTGGATAATGTTAAAACTGTCAATAGATTGTTGAGAGTTTTTAATATTTGTTCCGGTTTGAAAATTAATTTTTCAAAATCTAATTTATTCGGTTTGGGTGTGGATAATCTTGAAGTTGATAATATGGCGAGAGTTTTGGGGTGCAAAACGGGTAGCGTCCCTTTTGTTTATTTGGGTATAAAGGTGGGTGCGAATATGAACAGAATTAACAATTGGGATCCGGTGATGCAAGTGGTTAGGAATCGGTTGTCAAAATGGAAAGCTTCGGCTCTTTCTATAGGGGGTAGGACCACTTTGATTAAAGCAGTTCTTGAAAGTATCCCCACTTATTATTTTTCGCTTTTTAAAGCGCCTGCTAAAGTTATTGGTAACTTGGAAATGCTGATAAAAAGATTTCTTTGGGGAGGTGATGATGGTATAAAAAAGATTCATTGGGTTGCTTGGAAAGATGTCACTCAGCCAAAGAGTCAAGGTGGTCTGGGATTATCGCGTTTGGATTGGTGTAATAAATCGCTTCTATCAAAATGGATATGGCGATACAAAGATGATAAACAGGCGCTTTGGAAGACGGTTATAGAGGCGATACATGGGAGTAATAGACAATGGGAGGCGATCCCATCCAACGCTAGGTTAGCGTCTAATTGGACGTCTTTGGCTCGTTTTGAAAAAAAATGGAATCCGGATGGTAAAAGAATAAGCGACAGAATTCAAGGTGTGATAGGGAGTGGAAATAATGTGATTTTGGCTGGATATTTGGGTGGGTTTGGAACCGCTTAGAAAGGTTTATCCCCATTTGTTCCTGCTCGAAGCCGACAAAAAGTGTTATGTGGCGGATAGACTTAAAGATAGGGCAGATCAGGGAGTTTTTACCTGGGTTTGGAAGCGGCAGCCGGCGTCTGATTTGGAGTTACAGCAGCTTTCTGAGTGCTGCAGGTTGCTGGATCAGGTTAGACTTCGGCCAGGGCCTGATACGTGGCGTTGGCTGGGTATACGATCAGAACCTTTTTCGGTTGCAGCTGTCAAAAGTATTATCATACAGGAGGAGGTTACAAACAGGGAAGTGGTTTTCAAGTGGGTAAAATGGGTTCCTTCTAAGTGCAATATTTTCATGTGGCGAGCGATTTTGGACCGTTTACCTACAAAGGAAGCGCTTCAGAGACGAAATATTATGGTGGACGACCACGTTTGTAGTTTCTGCGGAGAGTTGGAGGAGACGGTCGATCACATCTTCACAGAGTGTCGTCTCGCAGGGGGGGTGTGGCAAGCTCTTTCAAACCGGTGGCACATCCCTCCTATTTTTGCGTTTTCGGTTCGAGACTTAATGGAGATTCATAAACATGCGGGGGTTTCAAGCGTAAAGGGTGAAGTGATTAGAGGTTTAATCATTGTAGCGTGTTGGGAAATGTGGAAGGCGAGAAATGAGCGGATCTTTTCACACCGGACATGTACTAGTGTGGAGATTATTTCGGCGGTTAAAGCGATTGGTTTTCTATGGTTCAAAAAGAGGTCTAAATGTAAAGATGTAGATTGGGATATGTGGTGTAATTTTAACATGATGTAATTGTTTGGGTTGGTGTTCCTGGTTCTTCTCGAAACAGGGCGCCCCTTTTTTGGTGGCTTCTATATAATTTTGATCTTTCAAAAAAAAAAAAGTTAGTTAATAGCACAACTTGAGCAATTAAAAAAGACAACTTGTAAATGTTGTAGGTAAATCTTGGATGAATGATCTTTGGATCCGATGAAACTAATGGTGCATGTGCCTTCACTCATTGGTTTTATAATATTTATTTAATTCGTTGTTGGTGACAGATTTGACGGTGGATTGAGGTTGCTTTTGTCATACCATGATTTGTCATGAACTCACTCAGTCAAACCTTAACTCTGTCATGAACTTGCCCATTATAGAATTCTTGTTCAATTTACTTGAGAAACATATCAATTATTATTATTTTGATGAAATAAATTTGAGAAACCTCTTGAACATATCATCCTTTACGATTCTTTGTCGGTTTTGGTTATGTAACACCAGTGAGTACGGTTATTGCGGATATACATAACAAATGCTCTGAGGGCACCAGTTAAATCACATTCATTAAACACAAATTTTCCTTTTAAATTAAAAATAGCATTTAATACACATTAATCAAACTCGTAAATTACCCTAACTAAATTTAATTTTTAATTCAACAAGCTCAAAGTTTCTTTTTATAATAACGTTAAACCTTGCCCTTAGAAGGGTGGCAGTGGGGGCGGCATCACCCATCGGCATGGTGATGCCGGCGGTGAACACCGCCGCCACCCAACCGGCATCCTCAAAGGCATGGTCTCAACGGCAAATATTGCCTCCGAAGCATGGTTCTTTCAACATTAAAATATGACCGTTGACATTAAATGCATGTATACTATTGGTGGAAAAGTTGGGAGGTATGAAAAAGACATGGTTGCCACTAAAATGGGGTTGGGAGGTATGGAAAAAGTATGAATGAGGTGAAATGAGGTGGAATGATATTATTGGTGGATTTCGGAGGTATGGACGATTTCGGAATCATGACTGCCAGTGTCCTAAGGGCACCCGATAGACAATCCTTATTATAAATAACTTCGTAAAAGCATTTGCAATGATCAATTCTCTCACATTAGTTTTATCACTTTTTCATCAATTATTATTATTATTATTATTATTATTATTATTATTATTATTATTATTATTATTATTATTATTATTATTATTATAACATCACTTTATTGAACAACAAATAGGATCTTACAAGAAATTAGTGGGGAGCCGAGAAACTAACTGAGCCCCCACATCTCTAGCAATAGCAAAACCAATCCTACTAAAAATATGCGGAGCAGCACACGCTCCAATGTCTTGGGTCATAGAGAATCGTCTAATGCGCTTTAATAAGGACACTGCATCCTTTTCAAGTTCTCCAAAAGAAGAGAATGAAAAGGGGAGGAACCCATATCCGATATCAGCGCATTTAGCTGCGTACTTGACACGTTTACGTTGTGCGGCTTCAATAACCGCCTGACCGGGCATAAAATCAACCATACACGAACGCGTCAAAGGTGACGATCCTGTAAGATCAACACAAACATCAAGGCCACCATCCCAAGAGTAAAGTAACATATCGGCTGGACGTAAGGTTTTGTCCTTCTCTCCACGAAGCCCAATATCCACCTCCTTACGAACTGAAACTCCAGACCGAGAACATATATCAACAAGAACATCACGCACAACATTGTGCCGATGTTTAATACCAACTATGCCTGCGCACGATACAGCATGATCTCCGAAAATATCTCCAGGGAAAACCTTAGAACAAGCTGAACATGGCATTTGGACAGTAAAAAGAGGAACACCCAACCGATAACACAGCACACATCGGTAAGTCCTGGCATTCATAGTTTGTCCAAATCCGGATATCGGTGCCACCCTAAGCCAATCTGACGTGTAATCCTCTTTTAATGAGTTCCATAAAGCCATCTGTCTAGAAGATAAATGGAAGGTGGATTCAACCGTTTGGGCAACACGTGCGAAATGTATATCTGCCAATTTTTTCATAAGTTTGGGGGCAGCGATCTCACTAGGGTTGCTCAAAAGGTCAATATCCATATTCACATTAAACGTACACAATGCATCATCAAAAGAGGTACCAGTAGACACAATACCAGAACTACGGAGAAGCTTAGTCTGTAAGCTGGCAGATTGAAGTCTAGAAGCAAGGAAGGCATAGTTCAAGACATCACCTGCAGAATACACACCAAGACCCCCGAGAGCAAAAGGTAGGGTAGCGAGTCTCCATTACCAATCACCAAACCCCGGTCCAGAAGCAGTGACAATACGTTCCAACGAAGATCGAAGTGCTGCATCAAAAGAAACCTGAGCACCCTCAAAGACCTGAGGAGGACATGTGCGCATAGAATATACTTTCCACATAAACCAAGATCATTCCACTGTTATTATTATTATTATTATTATTATCTCGTAATATTTTATCATTATCACTAACCACTTTCTTCACTAGAATATACTTTCCACATAAACCAAGATCATTCCACTGTTGTGCATCTAATATCACATCTGTCTCAAAAGTGGCTAATATAAAAATCGCGTGCTTGTTACATTTTCATTTATATTGTTAGGTAAAATCTTATGGTATAAAATCTTATGTGCATTAAGTTCATGTGACCTCTTTATATCACTACACCTAATACCCCTCACTTAAATAATAAGAGAAATGATATGTTCACCAAGGATTCTAATTGATTGGACAAATGATCTTGTCACATCATTATATATTTGTACACCATTTTTATTTGTCATTCACCACTAAATTATGCATAGCGGTGTTGTACTGTGTGCATTACTGATGTGATTTAGTGATGTATAACAAAAAAATGGTGTATAAATTATCTCCCTTATATATAAAACTATTTTTTGTAATGTGTTTGGTTTGCATGATGGAATCACTATCGATATAAGATTGATAGTTTAGTGGAATGTGTATTGATATCATTACTTGAAAACATATGTTTGGTTTAAGCAAAGGATCGAAAGTCTCATTTTAAATGGTATTTTGTCAAATACATACAGTAAATTTTACAATCTAAAAGATCTTCTCACCAAAACTTCCAAGTAAGTTCTCAACTACTATTTCATACAAAATAAGAAAATTGGGCACTGGAGTTGGTAATCAGTTATGATTTGTCTCAGACCCTAGTTCTTGAAGTAGGGAAAAAAATGATTAAGTATATACCAAAGAGTTATGATTCTTGGATATATCCGTACCTGCGTGCTGTGCAAATATGTTAACCTTGTAACAAAAAGGGAAACCCACAAAACCAAAAGACTGATTGCAAGAAGATAGAAAATAATCATCTTTTTTAAGAAAAAATTGCAAAAGCTAGTAAATAAATATGTGGGTGAAAATGACTAGAGAAAAATAACAAGTGTTGGCCGGAAACCAAAGTGGAAGCGGGAAGAAAAAGGATGAATGAATCGAGCCATAGGTAGCTAAGGTGGGTAGTATGAAACATGAAATATATTTATCTTTACCCAAATATAAAAATTATACGTCTCTTAACTAACGAATCAATCCATTATCATTCCAATTCCTTCATTCCAAACACACCCAGAATCTGTTGTGGAATAAATCCCATTCACCACCAACACACACTTTTAAAATACAAATAAATAAATAAAAATAAAAAAAGGAAGAAGAAGAAAGCACCTTCCTCCACCTCCAAATTCATTCTAAAAAAACTCCTAACAAATGAATTTCTTCCAATCCATCTTCTCCGACGACCCAGAACCCGACTCCCAACCCAAACCCGACTCACCCGAACCCCCACAATCAGCATGGACATTCAGCTCATCCTTACTCCAAACCCTAGCTTCCAAATCCGAATCCGTCCTCCAAACCTACCGCCACGACCTTCAAGAATTCACCTCCGGCTTAAAAAAAGAAACTGACGTCATCCGTGAAAAAGCTGACGTCATCCTCGAGGCCGGTGTCGAATCTCTCGAATCCGTTGGCGAAGCCATCGACAATCTCGGTAATGCCGTTACTTCAATCCTAACAGTCAATCATTTAGATAATAATAATGTAGTTATTGATGATAGTGATCATAATCCTACTGGTTATATTACTACGCCTTTTAGTAGAGTAGACGCGCTTATTAGGACCGCGAGGAGCGATGTCAAGACTTATTTGAATGATCCTGAGGATTTAGGAGAGTTTAATGAGTGGAAGTTGGGGTTTGGGGTGGATGCGTTAAAAGGTGAGATTGAGGAGGTGATGAATGCGGACGGCGGTGTGGTACGGGAGATTTTTGAGGAAGTTGTGCCCGGGAGAGTTGATGAGGTTACGTTTTGGGAGAGGTATTTTTATAAGGTGTGGAAGATTAGGAAAGCGGAGGAGGCGCGGGTGAGGTTGGTGAAGAGGGCGATTAAGGGTGAGGATGATGAGGAGTTGAGTTGGGACGTGGATGAGGATGAGTATGAGGAGAAGGAAACGGTTGGAAATGTTGTTTTTTCGGAAGTGAAGAACGAGGAGAAGGATGAGTTGGAAGGGAAAACGGATGTGAAGGTAGGGTTAGGGTCGGAAGGGAAGACGACGGATAGGGATAGTGATATATCGATTGTTTCTACTCAGCCGTCGCCGGAGGAAGATGGGTGGGATGAGATTGAAGATATAGGGAGTAGTGATGAGAATAAGGATAAGGGGGTGTTTCGTGGAAGTCCTGATAGAGTAGAGTTGCGTAAGCGATTAAGTGTTGCTGAGGATGATGAAGATCTTACGTGGGATATTGAAGATGACGAGGACGAGCCTGTTAAAGCATAAAATATGGTATACAAGTATTTACAAATTTAATTTGTTGATTTCACCCATTCAATTGTATTATGGGTTATTAGTCAGTTAAAGTACTTGAACATGTTCTTTTGTTTACATCGATGATATTTATAGCGTTGTTGTGATGTACATAATATGCCTATTTTCTAAAGAAGAAAAATGCAATTTATTTACATACTTTATAAGAACGTGTTATGCTCATACAACTTCACTTTGGTTCATACGTATACTATACTGTTTCTATGCGTTTCAAGATATCAAATGCCATGTATGCTAGAATCCTACTCTTTTTAAAAAAATAATTGCATTCACTGGTTTTGCATATTTAAATTGGGGTTCAAGATTTCATACTGATGGTCATATTGCATTGTCAATGTTCATTTGGATTTTAGTTTTATTATCTTATTATAGACATTGTAAGGACTATAAGAATAGCGACTGCACTGAAAAATCTGTGAATTATTGAGCATGATTCGCATTCAATTTTTACTTGCTGTCTTGCTGATATGGATCTGACTGGAGGTTTGTTGTTGCTTTTGCATACTGTGTGTGATCTTGACCTGTGGACGGTTGCAACCCACTAGCGTTGTCCATAATACAATGAATTTAGTGTCACAGTCACTTTAAATTATTGGTGACACAGACCTTTTCTCTTTTATTTAGCAAAAAATATTTCATTAATGCTTCAACAATGTTGAAGATTACAATGATTATGTTGATGGCCCATTGTGATTGTGACTCTAGATGGGTGGATGCAGTTGTTACTTTTCTAACTTATGCATGTGGTATACATTACAACTTTTTGGATTCCACATATACAACTATTACAAGTTTGAAAAGTGATCTCGATACAACTTTTTCTTGATACCAGAAGTAAAAGAATGTTTTGTGCAAAACTAAATTGTAAATACTTTGGAATAGTGACAATCAGAAAAAGTTTATTACATGTATATACAACACACAACCGCTACTGATGTAGCGGAAATACAACACACATTGAAATCATGTAGCTTTTATTACACCTTTGTATCTATAGGCAATTCAACAGTAATGAAATTTATGCAAGCCTGCAAGTTACAACAACACCAGTTTTACACCGGGCACTCTTAGTTTCAGGTGGGCCTGAAAACTAATATCGGGGCGGAGGAGGTCCAGGGTAACCGTGTGGCGTAGGGGGGCGGAAATGGCCTGGAGGACCCGGTGGATGAGGCCCCCCAAATGGAGTGTGAGGACCTCCTAAATCTCCAAGACGAGAATCCATGGGGCCATGATGAGGAGGTGGACCTAGGAAAGGAGTAGTTGGTCCTTGTCGACCACCACCGAAACAGTTCTGAAAGAGCCAACAGCAACATAACAAACTGAGGCTGCAACAAGAACAGAGAAACAAACGTGTACAAACAAAAAGTTAACAACTGATAATAATTTTATGATGGATAAATTTAGGGAGTTGCTATAGCAAAACCCCCCTATAAGACACCGTACAAACTGCTATGCACACAGTACAACACCATTATACAAACAGTACAACCTCCTTATGCATAAAAGGGTGTGTGTATATAGGAGATTTGGGGTGTGTATAGTACAACCCATAAATTTATCTAACAAACCTTAGGAATCAAATAGTTTCAATACAAATGTTTTCTTTATACGTTCCCAGTTACATGTAGTAGTTAGAAGTTCGTTACATTATTGAACTAAAAGTCTAAAACTAAACTTTTATAAACCTAATAATATATGTCAGCTGAACTGGAAAATCATGTATAACCAGAAAGTTAAATACTTTGAATATGACAAAAATTACTGACTTACATAGTTACATCTATTACTTAATTACTTTAACATCATCCAAATATGTCATGTTGGAAAGAGGTCACTAATAAAAATGTGTAGAACAAATTAATGAATTATATTGCCTCATTTGCTTTACAGAATGTAAAAAAATTTGTATTTGTAAGATATAAAAACCTAGCCTAATTTTGTGATGTCCAAGTGTCTACCCAAAAGTCCAAAACTCATTATTTAGGCTACTATTCTTATAGAAATTCAAATTTTCTAGTTACAAACAATTCTGCCTATATAGCTTAACATTCCTACTACTTCACTGTATCTCTCAAAAAGATGATAAATCAACAACAACATACCCAATCCCGCCAGAGCGAAAAAGATGATGAATGTATACTTCTATTTTGCTACCAATAAAAGAAATAGCAATAAAGGTTGGTAGAGTGAACAAACCAGCATTTGCAGCAGTTACCAAGGAAACTTGTGGGAGCTTCTGCTTCATCATAAGACCCTCCTCCTTGATTTCCCGGCCACATCTTTTCCTATACTTTGGTTACTTGCAGCTTACAACGTTAGTTACAGTATTTATTTGTATCCTTAAGCGGCAAACTTTTGTTTCCATGCACACCTTTGTGCTTATCTTCTATTTTCAGCCCAATATCCCTACTAGCCCAATGGGCTATAGTTGGGGTTTATCTGGCTCATAAAACTGTGAGTTGATAGTTACAAAATGTAAATTGATAGCTACAAGCCTACAAGCTACTAACGGATAACTTTCGCATTTTTTGTTTTATCAAAAATGCTTAGTAATACAATTGTAGACTTGTAATTATAATTAAAAAATGTAAATAACATAAAAAAGCAATTATAGTTAGATACAATTCACAAATATTTTAGTAAAAAGCCATTAAAACCTGGTAGAACCACCAGCAAGGTAGAGCAACAGTTATATGCTCTGATATCCTCTCAAGAGGTTATTGGATACACATCTTGGGGGTGACTAAGGAAGTAAGGATATAGTCGGAAACATTCACTGGATACCCCGGTTAAGCCACTTTATACTTAAAAATGTAACATAATAAAATAATAATTTGTTAACAAGAGCATGCCCTCAAAATTATATACGTATCATAAAACGCTATAGTAATTATAGTTCTCTCAAGTAACATGCATTTCTTTTAAAAGTTATAAAGCAATATATAAATTAATCCGTTTAAACTATAAAGCAACATATTTCTCTTAAAGCAATATACAAATTGTAATGTTTATTACTACAGGAGTTAGTGAAATGAAGTGGCGATGTTATTATTATTATTATTATTATTATTATTATTATTATTATTATTATTATTATTATTATTATTATTATTATTATTATCTGCATATATAGAAAGTTTGTGATTAAACTGTAATTAAGTAGTTTAAATTATTAAAAAATTGTATTACTTTTTATAAATTAAAGTATTTTAGTATAACAATATTATTCATTTTGTGAGTTTTTAAGTTTTTAAGCAAGAAAATGTTTGAAAATTTCTTCTTTTTATTATGTAGTAAAGATAAAGAGCATTTATGTAATTTAAATTTCAAAAAGCCATATAATTTAGAACTCTCCTTTATAATTTAGAGAGCATTATAGATTTGAAGCTTCTTTTGTAAAATAAGAGCCATAATCTTGACTATCCAAACAAGGTTGGTTGATAGTAGGGGTGGCAATTTCTGACCGGACACGAAACCCGACATGAAAATTAACTGGTTCGAGTTGAGTTAAATAGATTTCGAGTCAGGTTTGGGTCGACATATCTAACCCGTTTATTAAAAAGGTCAGGTTCGGGTTGGGAATAAAATAAACGGGTCGACCCGCCAACCCGTTAAAGATTTGTTTTTCTTAAATTAAAAAATATTTATAGTTAATTATTCGGGTTTAATGGGTTTACGGGTCGACCCGTTAACCCGTTTACCTCGTGTAATGTGCTAACTTTTACATAAAACGTGTTTAATGGGTCAACCTGAAACCCGTTTAACATATTCAACCACTGTAACATATTTAACCCGTCAACCCAAGTATATATATGGGTTTAATGGGCCAGGTTCGGGTTACATGTAAACAGGTTAGGGTTGATGTAGTTGACCCGATGACTTAAATGAGTCAGGTTCGAGTTAGGGTTTTCTGACCGTCAACCCGAACCCGACCCGAATTGCCACCCCGAATTGCTCTTAGTTGATAGTAAGAGCTTTTTTATTTAAAACAAAAAACTATAAGCTCCAAAAACCTTCGAAAAGCTTCTTGCCAAACAAGACTCATATATTTTACTTAAAAATAAATACTATAAGTTGCTTAAAAATAAGTACTTCTTAAATGTTGTTTAAATTTGCTTATTTTGTGAGAATGCAAGAAAAATAAAAAAAAAATTGATTATGTGTCTACAAATTTTCAATCAAATTGACTTGAGATTGAGTTATATATCTTTTATATAATAAAACAAAACTCCAAGTGGGAACTTTTCCATTTCAAAAAAACTAAACCATACCTTATTTAGTAATAATATTATTTAAAAAAAAATATTATTTTCTTATTAGGTAACATTTTATATTTATCCATAACACAAATAGAAGATAAATACAAAAAATATAGATAAGATGTAATTAACAATAGGATTAAAATTTTTAAATAATTATCTTTAATAATAAAAAAAACTATAATTAAACATCATAAATCAAACAAACAAATATTAAATTATTTATTTTTTAATAAATAAAAATATATGATTCAAAAAAATTTTAAAAAAAACCCGCGCGTGCGCGGTTATTATAACTAGTGTTCAGAATAAAAAGTACCTCTAATTTCAGTAAAAGTAAACACTTTGAAAATAAGCGGCACTCTATCGGCTTAGAGTAGACACTTTGAATATCTCCATCTGCTTATTGGAATCTGCTTAATTTACTCAAGAATAAATACGGAGTAGAAGTTTGAAGAACAAAACTATTTTTGCTTAAAAATAAGTATATAAGAAACCAAAAAATTTAAAAATCCCAAACACCCCTAAGAATATAAGAAACCAAAAAGTTTAAAAATCCCAAACACCCCTAAGAACTCAAAGAAGAGTCTGGCTGGGATTGCTAACTTTAACAAGTTCATAAACATGAGCTGTTTGTCCAGGTGCCAAAACACTAAGAAAAACTTATAAGCTGTATCAAAACACAATAACAATGATAACAAGCTGTTTATAAGCAGTCCGAAACACACCCTCAATTGATGTTCATTTGTTCCTTGTTTTTTACAGAAAGATGAGAAAAAGCCTTAAGTTTAAATAATAATTATGTTTATTAGAAGTACTTGAGTAACATTTACAATGCTTGAAACTAAAGTGGAGCTGCTTCTCATCATTCAAAAAAAAACAATACACCAATGTAAAAAAAAACAACAAAATGCTTTACCTCACCTCTATTTTAAATATAAAAATGTTTTTTTTTCCCGACAGCACAATGGCGTTTGCAGCTTTCAGACTCGTGTTTCTGGCTTTCACTTTTCTCTGGACCGACCCGAAGCCTTGTGTTTTGTTGACTTCGAAGTAGAATCAACATGTTTCTTTCTCGATGCAGCAGGGTCTACCAATGGGCCAGACCAAGTCTGAATAGGTGCTTTTCCGTATGAAAAATTGGAGCTGAATGGCACATCTGGTGGATCAAAAGATGCATCCATGTGCATATGTTGTGATGAACCCAACGGATAACCGAGTGTACCGTCTTGGTGTGGTGGGGGAAACTTCTCACTCTTGCTCTTTGCATTTGCATGTGTTATTAATCGCCGTCTCTGCCAAAATATCAGAAAAACCAGATGGCATAAGACAGGTGGATATTTCGACATATGTACTTATAAATGGGTCTATTTGGACTGTTTTATCTTAAACAGAACAGAAGGGTACAAATAATATAAATGAGCCGTATGGGTTGTAAGTCGCACAAAGTCTATTTAAAGCATACAACTGCAAATTGTTTTAATATCACTATAATTGACGCATTCTAATAAAAAGTGGAAAAGAGGGCTAGCTGATCAACCTCTAGTCATCTAGTTCTAATCAACCTGTTTTCACAGTTGACACTTTACCCTCCCCGCTCATCTTGTCACTGTAACACCCTAATCCCAAAGAAACTGAGGCTAGCCCAATAACCCGAAATAAACTTAAATACCATTGTGGACATAAAGACCACAACTTGAGGGTTATAAGGTTAGATTTTTGACAAGTTAATATCCTTAAAAAAGTAAAGTTTGTATGACATACATCTAGGTTTGATTGAAGCTCAGCATTGGCTTCAGGAGCAGGCATTGCCCTTGCAGATCTTTCACGTGTGCGTGTTTTCTTCACACCATCAGCATGTGATTTCCCGGCAGCTCTCAATCTACCAAAAAACAAGGCTCAAGTTACAATTTGACAGGATTTTTTTTTTTTTTTTTTTTTTTTTTTTTTTTTAATAATATTTCATATGTAATAACACACAAAATAAAGCACACCTTCTAGCTTCTTCATCACGTAATTTAGCATCCATCTCCTTGCTAGGTGGATATTTTGGAAGACTTGACGGCTCACAAGCATAAGGTTTTGTCGTAAAGAACTGAAAAACAATGCATAACAGAGTTTATTACGGGATTGGGTATGTTGTTGTTGTATTATTACAGAAATCAATCAATCAATCATGCATGAAGAACTCCTCAGCTAGTAGTATTAAACAAAACTCAGTTATGCCTCTTAAACTAGTATTTATTGTACAAGACATCCCAGTTGATGGTTCTAAGGAAGCTAAGATCAAATTTTTGGGTTTGTAGAATTGCCCCTTGCAGTTGCTAGTAAAATTGGTCCTATTCTTTGTTTCATTCTCATCCTATGTTCTCAATGAGATAACAGTTCCCTTTATCAAATGCCCTCCTAAGTGAGACTCGCCCTATACCTACAGTCCTACACAACCTAAAATTGCACCTAGAGTATCAAAGCTATACACAACATCATAATCAACAAGATTTTCCATCTGTTGCATTCCATATGACATGAAGGTCAAATTGTAGTGAGGGAAAGACACTAGTACATTAGTACCAGAAATCCAGGATACAAAAGCAGGATACGTAAATAGCAGGATTCTAAGATTCTAAAAACTCAAGTTCAGGGTGTGTTTGTATGCATGTATGTGCATATAAAAATTTCAAACTACAAAATAAAAGAAAGAAACTAATTCATGATAGACACAAAAATATGTACCCACCAAACACATAGGTCTTATCATGTGTTTACTCTTTTACTTAGCATATTGTCACATCATATCGCACTTTGCGTAAGTGACTAGTTTATTTTATTTTCCTATTTTTTGCTTTAATTCTTGCAAATTGTGAACAGCTATCGCTTTTCTAGTTAAGGGATAACCAACATTGCCAATTGTCTATCCCCATACTTGTATTCCCATGATCGGTGCAACTATATGACAAGGAGCAAAAGCACCCTACTTCTTATATGGAAAATGTTCCCTGCCACATCATTACTGCTCTTTGACCAACATGTCAAATTGAGCTCAAAATTTCAAAATTGATAATGTTGCTTTTATAAAGAAACCCATGTTACTACCAAATATATAAAACCTAATACTTGATCCTTCACTAGAGAATTAGTCAATAAAGTAATGTTCTTTATGTAACTCATTCACATTTGACGCAGAAGGTGGTACCTAATAACCAAAACATAACTAAATATACCAATCTTGCTAATAGACTAACAAGATATTAATGGCTTAATGAGTTTACTAAAGATAACAAATATAATGTAAAATAATAGTACAATAAGGCAACCTAAAACACACAAGGAATAAGTCAAAAGGCCAGGAAAAAACACATGTGAAAGCACTTCAAGGATATCATTTAATCGTATAAAGTGAAACCACAATCTATTTATAATTAAGTCGTCCCACCACCACATTCAACTTGGTTGAAAACTTAAAGTAGTTATATATGAAGATTCCCTCAACTTATTGGGGCAACAAATGCAAGAAAAAAAGTTAATGAGAACGCTCAGAAAGCAGAAAGATAGGCATAAGGAGAAAAGCAGCTGAACGAGACAAAAAGCCTAAATATATATATGAACACTCACTTCACTTTGCAAAGCAGCAGTAGCGGTTAGCCGTTGAGCTGGATCAATAGAAAGAAGGGTATCAATTGTTGGGAATGATGATGGCGGAAAATCTTTAAATGTTTCTTTTATGCATCGTCTGTATGATTGTTGGGGCTTGAATATAGTTGCATGCGGAAGCTTTGACTTTTTCCAATATTCTTCGGAAGGAGAACCACACAACTTGAAGATCTTGTGAAGTTGCTCAACCTGAGTAGCAAAGGAGACAAGAAAAATCACATGAAGAAGCAATACAAATTACAAGACTCAATAGTAAATGTCCCCGGGCTCTCACTCCGTGTGTCTTCCTGGCAAACACCAATTAGATAACCAAACATGGCAAAATGGGAGGGTTGGGTCGAAATGGGCAAATTCTTAACATGTGCCACACACGAGTTTTATGAAAGAAAAAAATTGAACTTTACAAGTAATAATACACTAAATATTATTCCAAAAACTATATTACTAAGGTACTATATAACTAGTATAAACAAATCAAATTGAAAAGTTGAAAACATTTTAATACACCTTTGGGCACCGTTAAACTCAAATGACCTGCTCAAGTCTCAACCCATTTCATTTTTAGCTAAGGTCTACAATTTGGCCCTATTCAACCTGTTGGAGTTAAGAGAGAACCCAAATTGGCCAATATTTAGGTAAGTGTTTATAATTGAAACTCCCAGCATATTTCTACAGATCTAATTACATGCAAAAAGAAATTGTAAATTACCTCTGTACGACCAGGCATGATAGGTTTCCCAGCCAATAACTCTGCTAAAATGCAACCTGCACTCCAGAGGTCAACGCCTACACCATAATCAGTAGCCCCGAGAAGCAGCTCTGGCGGTCTATACCACAATGTAACCACCCGACTAGTCATTGGCTGCTTATGGTTAGGATCAAAAAAGGATGCTAAACCAAAATCAGCGATCTTCAAAATGCCACCGTTATCAAGAAGAAGATTTGACCCCTTGATATCTCGATGCAACACATGACGATTGTGACAATGTTCAAGCCCAGATAATAATTGCTGCATATAACACTTAACCTGCAACAATTGTGAATGTTATACAAGAAAGAACAAACGCAATATCCTAACTTCATCTCTGTAATTTGAAGAAAGTTAAATCAAACCTGAGGTTCCGTAAACTTAATTGTAGGACTAGCAGCAAGTCCAGCCAAATCGTGCTCCATGTACTCAAAAACAAGATACAAACTACAAGACATCCTTGACGTCACCAACCCTTCCAATTTCACCACATTTGGATGATCAAGACGCCGTAATATCAAAATCTCTCTAGCCATAAACTTCACACTCTCAGGCTCCAAATTGTCAAACCGTACCTTCTTCAATGCCACAACTTTTCCTGTTAATGTATCCCTAGCTTTGTACACATTACTATATGTACCTTGTCCAATCTAATCAAAAAATCAAAACATTTACACTAATCAATAACTAAAACACATCAGCAATGAAAACGCTAAACATAGTTCAAAAAACAATCATACACTCACCTTGTCGATTTTCTCAAAAGTATCAGCCCTACGAGGCGTCCACCCATTAATAGCCTCACCCGCAACAGCAGACAGCCAAGCAGGCCAACCCGCAGCAACTTGTTCACCATGTATATTCTTAGGCGGATTACTCAACCTAGGATTCGGCTTCCGTCTCCTCTCACGCCTCGCCCTCCCCTCTTTCTCCGCCTTTTGCTCCACCACATTGTCCCCCTCCCCACCCTCACCCTCATTTTCCGCTACATTCGCTACAACCTCACTTCTACCAGAATGAACATGTAACCCACTATCCCTATCCCTATCTCTCCTTTTCTCTACAACGATCTCAGAACTCGCAGGCACCGAACTCGAAACCTCTTTACCAAACACACACCCCATCTATAACCAAAACCAAAACTAAAACTAAAACTAAAACCCTAACCCTAAAACTAAAACCAAAACCAAGTTTCATATCTCATTATACAAAATCAAAATGTCCCAAACACACCTGAATAATTGTAATCACAGCTAGCTAGTACCATAATACTAAAAACATCAATAAATGAAGATGAATAATTAGTTATAATGCTTTTGCTTAATAAAGCAAAGGCAGCAATGATTCAGATATAAAAAGTATATATCACAAAAAAAAGGCAACAATTAATGGGAGTGAATAATAGTAAATATATATAAAAAAAAAAAATTATAACACAAATATAAATGTAATATAAGATCTGGGTTATAAAAATAATAGTAAAAAATTAAGGGTAAGTGAAGAAGTAGTTAAACTGAGATTAGGGTTTGGTGGATTTGGAGTGAAGGACAGGCAGACAAAAAGAAAGAGAAAGAGTTGATCTGTTTTAGTTTGATGTTTTTTTTCCTTTTTGACTAACGAAGAACAATCAAAGGTCAAAATCATGCGCTTTTTTATTAAGTTTATTTTGTTTTCTTTTTTCCTGTAAAGACTTCCCATTCATATCTGTCTTGTTTACTTTAGTACTACTATTCAATATTCATGTGTGTCTTGGTTTGGTTTTAGTTTTGTTTAGTCAAAGATTTTTTGTTTACTTGTTTGATTGATACATTTATGTTTTCTTATATATGCATTAACTAGTTTTAGGACACGCGTATGCGCGGGTAAATTTATAAAGAGAAATAATGATAGCGTATAAGGCCTTCAGCCCAATAAGCTAAGGCTAATGCACTCGAACTAAGCCTAACAGCAGCCACAAACTCATCATATTGCGCCTGGGAAACGGACTCCCAAGCAAGGCTCCTACACCCGGCAAACACTTTCCAGGAAATTATAGTCCTAGAAAGCTTTCCCAGGATCATTGCAACTACCAGACACATGTCGCTGTCTCATTCGCTATGAGGTAGAGCTGCAATCATGTACGGATCTTTCCATTCATCTAGTAAGGCCAAAGGAAGCACGTCATGTGTCTTTCTTTGTCTCCACCGTCGGATGTCCACCACGTGGACCATCCTGGAAACCTAGATGGACTCCCAGGTAGGGTGTGAAACGCTAAAGTCATCCTTATAAATAGAATGCTCATTTTCAAAAATGAGCCAAATTAGCTTCAAAACACACTGAGTGGATTCTCACAGTCCACTCCAACTACTCCAATAATTGTTACCCCAGCTCGAGACTCCGGTCACACCTCGAGGTCCATACCGATCGAGGGAAACCAAATTGGATAACACCCTCAACCCTCAAATAAGTAACATACGTAAACATAGTGCCATTCGCATTATATGTAACAATATAGCCACAAAATCACCCATCTGATTCCTTAGAAAACTTTTCCGATTAACTGTAAAGTTTTTTTGGCCATCAGAAAAACCTTATTTCGTCGAAAACTCTCACGGTTTTTGACCAGAAAACTCACAAAACCATCTCAAAACAAAAAAAAAAACTCACACTCTCACCGGAAAAGACCAGATCAAAAACATGCGTCTGTTCCAAAAAAACACGAACTCCATCACTTCACATCAATAAAAACTCAACTCCAAAATTCATTTAACATAGATGGCGTCACAAATTCCACGACCACCGCCTCCGCCCGATGTAACCGGTCTTGAGGACATAACCTACAGGGACAAAGGATGTGAAACGTTAATACAAAACAATCACAACATCACATCTCAACCAACTCCGATGAACATAACATCATTATCAGATAGTCCACCACCAAACACCGTTAACATTTTCGGACAAAATGATAATTTCATTACACCAAACACAGTAAGGTCGACTTCCAGGATGGCACCTGAAGCCGACAATAACCACACTCAGCTAAATCAAGAGCGCATGGCTTTTCTAGACATGCTAATGCACGAAAACAAATAATCAAGTCTGGAAAACCACAAACACACACTATAAACTCAAACTCACAATAACCTAACAATCAAACAATGCCTCAAACAACACAACCAGCCAGTTATAACACCGCTCCATTACAAAATATTCCACAATCAACCTTCAAGCCACCTCAAAACATATAAACTCAATACCCCCACCAAAACCTATACCCAAGCGGACCTACACATCATATACCTGGATTTCAAAATACTCAAACAACCATATCATTGATGTCCACCCAGTCATAAAGTTCACAACAATAAGCCTCATCCATTGACCTGTTTAACACACTAATGACCAAGGTTCTAGACAGAAACAAACATCTCAACTACAAAACAGTTGGTGACGATGTGCCTGAACACCTTCGTGCCCTAGAAATAGAAAGACACCTATTCATGAAATGGATCGCAGATTATCAGTTACCAGTAGGCCTAAAGCTTCCAGCTGACCTACATATGTATGACGAAGTTACAAATCCTGATTCACACGTCTGGCAATTCGAATGTGTAGCAAAAACAAATGCCTGGAATAGCCCAATAGCATGTCACTTGTTTCAAAGCACTTTAACAGGACAAGTAGTCGTCGGGTTCAAAGGCCTAGAGATAGGTAGTATCAAGGGATGAGAAGATCACATGGAAAAGTTAATCAAAAACTTTCAGCCTAGAAGAGAATACATGGGCGATCATGTCAACCTACAATTCATCAAACAAGTCTAGGATGAACACCTAGGGCTGAGCACAAAATCGAGAAAACCGAGCCAAACCGGACCGGAACGAACCGAACCGACCATATTCGGTTCTGTTTTGGTTTTATATATTAATGGTTTTCGGTTTCGATTCGGTTCAGTTCGACCCAAAACTGACGAAAAACACACCTAAACCATATCAACCGACCGACACAAAAACCGAACCGAGCCGACCATATTCGGTTCGGTTTCGGTTCTATATATTAATGGTTTTCGTTTTCGAGTCGGTTCGATTTTCATCGGTTCAGTTCGGTTTCGGACCGATGCTCATCCATATGAACACCTGATCAATTTCACTGAAAGTTTTAATGACGAAGCAAGCAAAATCCTAGGAGTCAGGGATGACCAGAAGATTTCAGCATTCATTGCCAATATCATCAAAGGACAATTCTATATTATACTCACTTGTAAAACACCAAAAACATGGCAAGAGTTGTTGGATCGTTCCATGGAGTTCACAAAAACAAGTAAAAGGAATATCACAAAGACTGGAGATAAAAGCAACAACAGTGGTAGACAGGTTGTGCCAAGTTATTAGGCCAGGAGAGATATCAGGAACAAGAAGAGTGTCGTCTTAATGCAAGGATTGAAGATGAGAAGCCCTCCTGAGAAGATTGACAAAGACATGGAGAAATGGCAACGATATCCACCATTAAGAGAAGAAAGCAAGATAAACACAAGAAAGTTTTGTGAGTTCCATATTGATCATGGCCACGACACAAACCAATGCAACGAACTAAATAAAGAAATTGAGAAGGCAATTTAGGCTGGAGAACTTGAGCATTTATGTCAGGCAGTCAGGAAAATGATAAGCGGCAAGGAAGCCGAACTAGCTTATATTCACATGATAAACACTTAGAGCTCCTTCAAGGAACAACAGAATGAGACAACAATAGGTAAGGTATACTTCTAAGATGAAGAATTCACACATGAGTTAAAATAATAATAATGTAAATATTTATGCTTTGAAGTATAAAATTATGAGTTACAACGTAATTCAAAATTTTCCGTCCAACTTCCTTTGTAATCTGAATTCCCTCACCTGATGTAATTGGAGTGACTGAATTACAATCTCTGTTGTAAAAATCGGTCCACGCGGCCGATTAATCCCCGCATAATCGCTGATCGCTCATTAAACGCTTTGATTTATCATAATCGGCCTATTTAATCGTTTTGGTCAAAAATCGCTTAAAAATCGATCAACAAACCGATTAATCAGACAAAATCGGTCTAATCGGAATAATCGGACAAAACCGCTTAAAAATCGATCAACAAAATTGCTTAAAAATTAGTCAAAATCGCTTAAAAATCGGTCAACAAACCGATTAATCGGACAAAATCAGTCAAAGATCACTTAAAAATTGTCAACAAACCAAGTAATATCTAAGTTTGACTTTGATCTTTGAAGAATTATGTATTATGTTTATATCTGAACACTTTAAATATTTGAACTTTGATGCATTATGCTTATCTCATACATATAATATAATATAATATCTAAAATTACAATTTTAAGCATAAAAATTCCAATCCGATTAATCCCCGCCTAACCGATTAATCGCTAGGCCCTACCCAACCGCCTCACTAACGCCTAGCGATTTTTACAACCTTGATTACAATTATAACAAAAACCAAACAACATATGTAATGTAATCTGAATTACAATTCATTCTAATCTGCAAACCAAACACCATATGCAATATAATCAGATTAAAATTACATCAAATTACACCAGATTACACGAACCAAACGGGCCTAAGATGCTATTTGGTCAAATTGATTTTCATTGTGGATTAACTCATGTTTACACTACAACAAAAATGTCAAATCTACACTTTTTTGGTTCACACATAAAATGTGTGTAAAATTCTACTAAGTGTTAGTTTATTAACACTTGATAATGTGTCAAAACTTGTTATATTAATAACCTTTTTCTTTTTTTTCTTAAACAATGAATTTTCTACAATTAACTATGTATAAAAAATGTTCATACCTTTAAATGTGAAAAATCTAAAATTTTATTACACCCCTAAGTGCATAAATTAATTGTAACACCAAATTTCTACACACTATAGGAAGTGTGGAGAACTTTAGTGTTACAATTTGAATTCCTAACATAAAGTGTGGACAAATCTTAGATTTCTTCGCACTTAAAAGTATGATTTTCTTTTTAATATAATTATAAATTATAAGTGTGTAAAATCCAATGTTTTGCAATTATTTTTTCCACATTTGCTAATGTAACTAATTTTTACGTATTTTTAAGTGTTAATAAACTAATAATTTTGTACGCACTGTTTAAAAAAGTAATGAAAAAGCGTGTAGATTTAACTTTTTTTTTTTTTTTTTTTTAGATGTGGCAATTTGTGCCTAAAATGAAAAATTTTTGGCTAATTTGAGCAAATTTGTAAAAGATTTGGCATATTTAGCCATCTCATTTTTTTTTTAAAAAAAATTGGCATATATTTTACATTTAAAAGCTAAATGAGCACAAACGAACACATATTTTCTCTGAGTTAGACAACATTACAATTGCTTTAAAAGAAAACTTATATATATAATATATTAAATCTTTTAAATGTAAATGAGGTGTTACGCTTGAAAAATTTATTTTGTTGTATTGGGTATTTTCTAAAGCGATTTTTATAATATGCACATGTTTGACCCGTACCCGTTTAGACCATGCCCGTTTGAACCGTGACCCGTGCCCGTCTGGCCCACCCGTTTTGACACCTCTAATTGTTAGTCATGTTTTTGTTAGGTTTAGGTTTGAAGTGATAAAATAGCTCGATCATAAAACAAGTCAACAACATTAGTAAGTTTATAGCGTGCAATGAGGATAGTGTTTGGTAATCAACATTTTTGTCTGTTATTATTTTTTTTTAAATTAAACTAGATAATCCCGGAAGCCAAATGCAAATTTAAATATTACTGTAGTTTTTTAGCATGCACTATGGGTATATATAAATTCATTCACAAAAGTAAGCAATAAAAATATTAGTTTCGAACCAAATACTAAAAGAGTATGAACCGAATTCGAGTTCTTTGGTACGAATTCAAGATTAAGAAACTGGTAGCCCAAATTCAAATTATAGTATAACTAGCTAGACTGAAATCATAATTCAAAAAAAAAAAAAAAAAAAAAAAAAAAAAAAAAAAAAAAGTTAGACTGAAACTAAAAGCCAAGCTACACTACAAAAAATAGTGCTATTCTTCACACTTATTTTGTCACGGTATAGTCAACCGTGGATTTTTTTTATATGGATAATAATTTTGCTACATTTATAGGTGTGATAAATATTTAAAAAACAATCCACATGTATAAGTGTGTACAATTACAATAAAACTACACTTATAGGTGTAGCAAGTGTCTCCACACTTTTATTTTTGAACACTTTTTGTAATTTTGACACACTTTTAGGTGTGGACATTCAAAGAATATTTCCACACTTTTAACTATAAATATTTGGATAATAATCTACACACTTATATGTGTAGCAAAATTTGTCACACTCATTATTACCACACTTGAAAAAGTGTGGAATCAGTAATTATGGAGAATTCAACTAGTTTTTTGTAGTGATATAAACTGGTTAGGTTTGATAGCTCAGAATTTATGTTCGATCCGGGTTTTAGTTTTGGTAGAACTCA
The DNA here is from genome assembly GCA_030686995.1 of Artemisia argyi. Taxonomy (NCBI): domain Eukaryota; kingdom Viridiplantae; phylum Streptophyta; class Magnoliopsida; order Asterales; family Asteraceae; genus Artemisia; species Artemisia argyi. Next base: position 172,468,568 of record CM060696.1, on the reverse strand, counting down.
TGATTCGCTAAAAGATTCAATCAAATATAAATAACTACGACACTCGTAAAATGTAAGAAAACGATAAACGAAAATGTTACAACTCTTACACCCGTTACGAGTTATTAAAACATCAACACGAAAAAGAAACAAATCGTATGCCTCAAGTAATTTGCTAACGAGTAACCAAAACTAGATACTCTAGCTTCTTAAAGCTTCTTGTGAGCATTGATAACAGCAAACACGATTAGTAGAAGATAGGCAATGGAGCCGATGAAAGACAAGAACGCTGCTGTCATGACTTGGTGGCAAAATTTATTGAACACATTACATACCTTTTGCCATTGTACATGCGAGTTGCCTTCGTAGCCAATAAGACCAACAGCGCCTGTGGCACCAATTGCCGAGAAAAGAAGTACAACCATTAGTAGATCAAAAATGATTACCATTAACGAAACGTTCTTCTTTCCACCTTTAGTTGCTAATGTAAGGATAAGAGACAACGCTGTATACGCGCACACGGTGGCATTTACGATCACAAAGTACCTGTAGCAGGGATATTTGGTTAGTTTAAGTGAATTACAAATTTACAATAGTACTTAATTATGTAAGTGTAGCTTTTTTAGACTTGGTACACTTAAGACTTAACTATAAAAATAAAGATATATAAATAAATAACATTGTACATCTAGTATGAAATAAGACATTTAGATTTTAGAGTATTCTCATACTCTAATAAAATTTATACATAAGTCTAATGTATCAACTTTAATTATAAATTATGGCTTAATGTTTTGGTTATTCAAATGCTTCATGAATACGTAGTTCCTCTACTAGATTTAAATAATTATTTATAGCCCAAATAGTGTGAGATGTTAAATAGTACTGTAGTATGTTGGTGTATGATTTTTTATTTTTTATTTATTTATTTATTTATCTTTTTAAATAACAAAATGTGTGATATATGTTCTTACGAATATATAAAGTAGGTGGGAGTCATAAGTTATGTTTGTGGGAAATGAATCATGAAAATCGACGTATTGAAATGCACAAAAAGATAATACTCCGTATATATTTTGTTATCTTGAAATAAATGTGCAACTGTTTTCTCATGCACTTATTTCTATTGATGATGTATTGAGCATGTTACGCATTAATATATGTCGTTTACAAAATTCGGAATAATATATAACTATGAAAATCTATGAAATACATCATCAAATCCACGATCTATGATCCCAAATAAAAGGTAAAGACGAGACAAAAAATGCAGAGCTCCCGAAAGTTTGTACAATCGTATCCAATTTTATAGATGAGCACAAATTGTAGTTACAAATTATGGAATAGAAATACCTTTCTGAATGCAACTAGTATACTATCAAAGTAGATGTCAAAAAAAAAAAAAAAAAAAAAAAAAAAAAAAAATAATAATAATAATAATAATAAAAAAATGTCAAACAATATTTGCCTACTAAAATTCACGTCTTCATACAAAAAAAATGTCGATTAATAATTACAACCAACTTATACCAATCGAATCTCTTAAAAACATACGTATATGACATCTATTCGCACTCATAATAACCCTAATGCCCTGCTCCGGCGGAATTGAATACTATTGTTGTTGTTGTGTATTTGCACTCAGATTGCGATCGGTTTAACAATGTCAATCTCAGTCAATCATAATCTTAGATCGGGTTTCAAAATAGAAGTTACGTAGTATCAACTTATCGTTATCATATAATATAAATCGGCAACTATTTGAAACTACTAAGATGACAAATTATATAGATTCATATCCATGAACTTGTATTGTACACTTATAACTCGTCTTATTCTTTTTATATAACTTTAATCAAATTGCTAATATTATTGGAATTGGAACACATGGTTAACAAATACTAGTATTAAACTAATTACTTCCACTATCTTTGATGATTTATGTTACATAATTATATCTAAATATATGAGCTAACAATTGAAAATTATAAGCTAACTATTGATCCATAAATATCTTTAAGTAAATATATAAAATGATTTTGGGATCTAAACTTGATTCTAAACTTTAATATGTACCTACTTTACCCGCCAAAACAAATACTATAATTGCGTTACAAACATAAGGAAAAGAAGACATACACAAAAGCAGACATATGATGCCACTTAGCAGTGACAGGCAAGTTAACTGGTGGCAACGAAGGTGCTAACGTAATTGCAACCGTTGATGTTTGTTTATTAACTCCCAGGACAACGGCTGCAACCAACGTTAGCACTAACGCTAAAAACCTCACTGCTAAATCAGTACGCTTCACCCGTCCTACTCTTTCGTTGTTAATTCCCTCTTTGTATTGCAAATCCATATCACTAAATTTGATCACAACAAATGACTAAAAGAGTATATGAAATGATTAGAGTGTGTGTGAATATGTTGAAGCTAGGTCCAATAGTACATATATATATAAGGGTTCCAAGGATGTATGAATGATACTCCCAACCGTCTTAGAACAAAATACAGTTCATAGAGCATTTAATTTTCTATAGTTTATTTATATTAAAATGAACATGTCGATGAGTAAAATTGAGAGATACCATATTCAAACTTTAATGACAAAGATGAAAAAATCATTCTGGTTTTCAGTTCTTGCTTTTGTTTTTAGTTTTTATAAGTTACTAGTTAATACGTGACAAGTAAATATTACTAAGTTTTTTATCGAGAGATTGTCAGTTGAAGTATCGTTAAAGATGTGTAAGAATGTTTCAAGTGGATGAAAGTGAATAAACACAACATTTAATATTGAGAAATGATTGATATGTGATGTTTAGAAGTGATACGTGTTATTGCTTACATTCATACGTGACAAAAAATATTATTACGTTTATACTAAAGTTTCTATTGGGTTCTTACTATTTCAAGAAGATAGCCATCCATTACGGCTTTGGCGGTTCACATGGAAAATTGGATACACCACTCAAAATTCATATTCACATTTTGGCAAAAAAAAATATTTATGTCAGAATTTATTATGATTTCTTATGGCAAAAAACATTCTGTGTAAATAATTACACTGCAACGAAAAACGTCTTAAATAGCAGATAAAACATAAACATTTCCAGAAGTAGTTTTTCCAATATTGATTACGTTGAATGAATGAACATTACCACTATATATAATTGGGATGAGATATTAATTGGTAGTTGGTACCCCTAAAACACAAGTAATAGGGGTGAGCAAACAAAACCCAAAAAATCGAAACTGAACCGAAAACTGAAAAAACCGAATCGAAAAAACTGACCGAAACTAAAAACCGATTGTTCAGTTTTTTATTTTTCAAAAATAAAAAAATACGGTTCGGTTTCAGTTTTCTTCCAAAACCGAACCGAACCAATTTTATTATATAATTAATATAGTATGAATAAATAACTAAATAAATCAAATTTATAAATTCATATTCATTGTATGGGTAGATTTATAATATATTTATTTTAACGTTTATGTTTATATGCGTGTTTGTCATGTTGTGTGTTTACTTGAGAATATATCAATAAATATATGACGATGATCATAATATTTGTATGTTCACTTGCATGTGTGTGATTCATCTATATGCATGTAATTATAAAATTATGCAATGAACATTATTATGCATAGATTAACAAAAAAAAAAAAAAAAAAATGTAATACAAGTTTGTTGGTGTAAATTTGCCATGTTCAAATATAAACGGTTAGAAACCGAAAAAATCAAAAGACCGACCCGAAACCAATAATAGATTGGAAAAAACCGAAACGCTAAAATCCGAACATTTCGGTTTTGGGTTCTATACCGAAAATTTCGGTTCAATTTTGGTTTTAGCCAAAAACTGACCCAAACCGAACCATACACACCCCTAAGTAATACACCCTAGATATGGATATATGGTTACTTATTTTGTAAAAGTTTTATGACAAATTATTATTTTATGCTTTGATTTTAAATTTTTTAAAACGTCGGTTTATGTATTGTAACAAAACATAGAGGGCGTTCATGTGAGAACTATATATTTGGTGAGAACGTGAGAACCTTTTTATCCGCATATCCAAAAAATCTGAAAAAAATTCCATAGGGTATAGAACATTGGTGAATGAAGAATCCCTTAAAAAAAAAATTCAAATTTGCATGAAATTTTTTACGAAAATAAATAAAATGTGATTTCTTCACATGTATGGAATTTTTTTATTTTGAATTAATTTTTTTTTTTTTGGAATCTTCTTTATCCAGTGTCCTCTACGTTGTGGAATTTTTTCAGATTTTTTGGGCAAATGATTTTACAAGGTCACATGTAAAATAGGGGTTTTCGTGACGGTAACATCACATATTATTAGTTTTTCCCGTAACCATTCACTTGCGAATATCGAATTTTTTTATTGAGAATTCTTCCTTCACCATCTTCCTTCCCCATTCCTCTACCTTTTTTATTTACTTAAAAAAAATTTATTTGTTATTTTAACGTTTTTATATACTTTAAAATCTTTTTATTTGTTTTTTTAACATTTTTATATACTTTAAAATATTTTTATTTGTTTCTTAACCATTTTCCCAAAAATCACAAATTATTAGTTTTTTCCGTAACCATTCACTTGCGAACATTACGTTGTAGATTTTAAAATTTTTTTTTAATACATGGTTGAAAAAGTTCTTACGTTCTCACCAAATATATATAGTTCTCATATGACAAAACATATTTGCAACTATTAGATAAGTAGAGAAAAGTTCATTTGTGGACTAATTTTTTGTTACATACTGAGGGACAAATCCCCACCATCCATCTAGTTTGATCTAATGGTGAGGATTAACCTAATATTTAATGCATAAACCTAAGTCCATGTCTTTTTTTCTTATCTTTTTGTCTTTCTTATTTCTTTATTTTTTTTCTCTTTTTTTCCTATTACGCATAATTTTTTTTCTTTCTTTTTCTTTTTTTTTTCTTTTGCCTTTTTGTTTTCTATTACGTTTTTTTTAATTCACACTTTTTCATCTTTTTTTTTAATAAACAATTTTTTTCTTTTTCTTTTAAAAAATCGTGTTTTTTTCTAATTCACGTTTTTTTCTTCACTTTCTTACGTTTTCGTTCGTTTTCGTCAGTTTTCATATGTTTATACGCGTTTTCGTCCGTTTTCATAAGTTTTTGTCTGTGTTTTTTAAGTTTTCGTTCATTTTTAGATGTTTTCATCTGTTTTCAGATGTTTTCGTCCATTTTTATACGCTTTTGTCTGTTTTCATACCTTTTTGTCCATTTTTATAAGTTTTAGTCCGTTTCCATCCGTTTTATACATTTTTTCTTATTCACACGTTTTTGTCTGTTTTCATATGTTTTCGGCAGTTTTTATACGTTTCAGACATTCATGTCTGTTTTCGCCCGTTTTTTACGTTTGCGTATGCTTTCGTCCGTTTTATACATTATTGTCCGTTTTCATATGTTTTCGTCCGTTTTCATATGTTTTTGGCAGTTTGTATACGTTTTCAAACATTTTTATTCGTTTTCATACATTTTCGTCCGTTTTTATCTGTTTTTTTACGTTTTCGTCTGTTTTAGGTATTTTTGTTTGTTTTTGTCCGTCTTTATACGTTTTCGACCGTTTTTATACGTTTTTGTCTGTTTTTGTCTTTTTTTCATACGTTTTTCGATCCGTTTTCATACGTTTTCCTCCGTCTTCGTCTGTTTTCTTTCGTTTTCGTCCATTTTTCATACGTTTTCGACCATTTTCAGACGTGTTTTTACGCTTTCCTACGTATTGATTCATTTTCGTCCATTTTCATACGTTTCTAAATATCACAATTGATATTCTTAGTATCACAAGTGATATAAATATCACTTGTGATACTAAGAATATCAATTGTGATATTCAGAAACGTATGAAAACGGACGAAAAGGTATGAATACGAACAAAAACGTTAAAAAGTGAAAGGAACATGAATTAAAAAAAAAAATATGAAATCATTTGTGATTTTCTGAATATCCATTTTGATATTCAGAATATCACGTGTAATTTTCATGTTAACAAACATTTGTTGAAAATCACTTGTGATATTTAGTGATATTTAGATATCACTTGTGATATTCAGGATATCAATTGTGATATTTAGAATACGGACAAAAGCATTAGAAAGTGAAAAAAAAAAACATGAACTAAAAAAAACGTGAAATCACTTGCGATATTCTGAATATCACTTGTGATTTTCATGTTAAAAAACATTTGTTGAAAATCACTTGTGATATTCAGAATATCACTTATGATATTCTAAATATCACTTGTGATATTCAGAATATCACTTGTGATATTATGAATGAGTGACATTCTGAATATCACAAGTGATATTATGAATACCACTTGTGATATTCTGAATATCACAAGTATATTCTGTATGATATTCAGAATATCACAAGTGGCATTCAGAATATCACAGAATATCACTTGTGATATTTAGAATATCACAAGTGGTTTTCAAAATAAAACAAGTGGTATTCAGAATATCATAAGTGGTATTCAGAATATCACTTGTGATATTTAGAAATGAACAAAAAGGGTAAAAAACAATTAAAAACGAATGAACATGAATGAAAACGGACGAAAACGTAAGAAAACGGACGAATGTGCAGGAGATAGGATGAAAACATAAAAAAACAGACGAAAACGTATGAAAGCGGATGAAAACGTAAGAAAAGGACGAAAATGTATGAAAACATACGCAAACAGATGAAAACGTATGAAGATGTATAAAAACGGACGAAAATGTATAAAAATAGATGAAAACGTATGAAAACGGACGAAAACATATGAAAACGGATAAAAACGTATGAAAATGGACAAAAACGTAAGAAAACGGACGTATATGTATGAAAACGGACGAAAACGTATGAAAACGTAAGAAAACAAACGAATATGTATGAAAACGGACGAAAACAGACGAAAACGTATGAAAACGGATGAAAACAGGACGAAAACGTTAGAAAATGTATGAAAATTTTCAAAAACGTAAGAAAGAGGGCGAAAATGTAAGAAAACAGACAAAAACGTATGAAAACAGACGAAAACGTAAGAAAATGGACGAAAACAGACGAAAATGGATAAAAACGTATAAAAACGGAGGAAAACGTATAAAACGGGGCGAAAACGTAGGAAAACAGACGAAAACGTATGAAAACGTAAAAAAATTACGAAAATGAATGAAAACGTAAAAAAACCGACGAATATATATGAAAACGTATAAAAACGAAAAAAAAATTATAAAAAAATAAAATAAAAATAAAAACAAAAAACGAGCGAAAAAAAGAGCGAAAAAACGTGAATTAAAGAAAAAAAAATTGAAAAAAAAAAGAAAAAGGACAAAAAAGAAAAGGAAAAAGAAAAAGTGAATAAATAAGAAAAACAAAAAGACAAGAAAAAAAAACATGGACTTAGGTTGTCCTATTAAATCTTAGGTTAATCTCCACCATTAAATCAAATTAGATGGGTGGTGGAGATTTGTCTCTTAGTTTGTAACAAAAACTTAGTCTCTAAAATAACTCACCTCAAGAGAAGTAATTTACTTCGTGTGTTACTGTGTTTTGAAAAATAATGTCAAGTTAATGTTGTAGCTTTCTCTAGACTTATTTTTCATTTATAAAAAGGTATTGATTAAATGTAGCAAAGTTTTAGAATTTTTAAGAAAACAAGAAAGAAATCAAAGGCTACCTATACCGCAACAAAGTGCTGCGTGTACAACACTTGTTAAAAAACAAATAAAAAGATTTTGAGTAAACTGCAAAATACATCCCTGTGGTTTGCCCAATTTGACACCATACATCCCTCTCGAAAAAGTTAGGACAATTACATCCCTCCGTTAGTAAAAGTCAAACAATATACATCCAAAAGGACGAACGATACAAATGTTGTGTCGTTAACTTGGACACATGGCAGTTAAGTAAGAGTTAGTAAGGGTATATCAGTCATTTTACATTTCCCTCTCCTTCTTTATATAAATACACACACACTCACACCTCAATAACTCTCTCTCTCTCTCTCTCTCTCTCTCTTGAATAACCGGCCACCCCACTCGCCGGAACACCAGCAGAAACCGGCGCCGGCCACCGGAAAATTTTCCGGCAACCCTTTTTCTTTTCCCAATCGATAGATCGACATCTCCACAACCTATCTGGAGCTTTTGAGCTCTCGACACGCCCCCTAACTCACTCCACGCGCCACCACTGTGAACCACCACCACCACCGAGAGTCACCACCACCTCCTTTCACCTTGTTATCGACGGTAAACCACCCACGAGCCACCCCCGTTCGTTATTTTGATTTTTATTCAAAACCCTAATTTCTAAATCTTTTAATAAAACCGATTTATTGATAAATCTTTTCTAAAAATCATTTTGATAAATGTTTGTTATTATTGTTGTTGTTTTGAGTTTGTGATGACGAGGGATACATATTGTTTGATGTTTGAGGTTGTTTGAGGGTCTGTTTGGGCTCGTTGGTGCTCGGCATTCACCACACTCCACCACCGAGACTCTCGTGGTGGTGAGGGTGTTAATGATGTTCTTATTGTTGTTTGTGTGGTGGTAGGATGAGCTAATGATGGTTTTGATAGAAGGTGTTAATGGGTTTTTTAAAGTGACTGGATCAGGTAGTCGTGTTGGGGGGTTTTAAGGTGATATTGGTGGCCGGAGATAAGGTGTTGGAGGTGGTGGTGAATGGTGACGGATGGGTGGTGATAGGGTTTGGTTTGAACTTTTGTAGTTTTTGTTGGGACTTGTGAGTTTGATTCAGAAATTTGTTTATGTGAAATTTGGAATCTGCTTCTTTGTAGCATTTTAAGTTGTAAGATGACACCACATGAAATCAAGAAAGTAGGAAACATAAAATGACACAAATACCCTTACTTAACTGCCATGTGTCCAAGTTAACGATACAATATTTGCATCGTTCGTCCTTTTGGATGTATATTGTTTGACTTTTACTAACGGAGGGATGTAATTGTCCTAACTTTTTCGAGAGGGATGTATGGTGTTAAATTGGGCAAACCACAGGGATGTATTTTGCAGTTTACTCAAAGATTTTAAAATATATAAAATGTTAAAAAAACAAATAAAAATATTTTAAAGTATATAAAAGGCAGAGGAATGGAGAATTTACAATCACAAATCACCCCTTTCCTCTTCCCCACTTGTTTACATTAATATCTTATATACTCATTTTCAGTTTTACTTTTGCTTCTATGTGAGACAAACTAAAACTTCCATAAAGCCCCAAAGACTTCAGCATTCAGCAATTATTGTTTTTCTATGTATTTTAAAGTTTCTTAGCATATACACAAATTCATACAAGAGTATCTCAAGAAAACTTTACACATAGTATATAAATTAGTCTATAATTGGAGGAAAGCAAGTTCTTGCTTTGTAGACAACATCAAGGAATGTCATATACTACATACTTCCATGTTAATTTTATTTTTCTTAGAAAAAAAATATTATTTCGTGATAGATTGTCTTTTGAAACACTGGAGTAAACCCGATAATATTAACATATACAGGGCTTTAGAAATCTAGCCTAACACATGGTGGTTTATGATTATTCCTTAAGTTCTAGTGCTTAAAATTCTATTCTTGTTAGAACACAAAGGTTTTTATCAAGAAAAATGACAGTCTAGTTTTAGTTTTTGATTAAACGTTAGTTGTTTAGTAAAAAGCCGATCCAGCTCGTTGATCGAGTAGCTCGCATGCTCATCTTATTGTCTCAAGTAAATAGGACAGACATGGTTTTAAATCCTAAATGACCTGTTCCAAACAAATCAATCAATTGCTGCCCCCCCACCCCCCAACTTTGTTAATCCAACTAGAGTTGTGATGAGTGAAATCAATAGGAACTTGGTTGACTGATCACCCATCTTGGGTTACAAAATCCAAAGCATAATCTAAATACTGCCGAAAAAGGGGATGCCAACAGGGTGGGTGGTTGTTGTAGAGTTTCGCCTTACCTCGTCATACACGAGTTGGCCGTTAACCTTTAATATTATCTAATTCGAATTTATCATTCATATTTTGTAATTCTATAAAGATTAAAAAGCTATAGCAATTGATCTCATTGTCAAAACTATAGGTTAATGACAAACAATTTAGATTTTAGTATGTAACTGAATAAGACCACCTACAAAACTACAAGTTTTAGCTTATATGATCTTTCTTTGGGAGTTTTGGTGCATCAAATTCTTCAAAATTTTGTTAGCTTTGAATTATGGTTCTCTGTTACACAAGACTGTTATACAAGACGAAAGATGCAATAAGTGATTCTGTCATAAAGGTCATCATAAGGCTTAGCAACGAACACTAAGCCAATTCTGTTGTATGAATCAGATTGCAACCAACAAAGCTAACCTACTGGCTACTGGTCATGGTGTGATAACTGATGAGTAACAAATGAGTGCATAACTTAGGAGATTTTACTCAAATTTCTAATTACAGATTGGAAAGTAAGTGTATTAAGCTTACATATCAGCGTCATATATGCAAAAAAGAGGCATATGACTTACAATGGTCTTGCAAAGTACATACCTTGTAGACAATCACAGACTCAAAAAACATTAAATAAACGTTTGCTCCCCTAATTCTTGACCAGCCATCCCTTCTTCAAGCACTCTTTTAAAGAAATCTTCCAATGTATCCTTCCCATAACTCGGGGTATCCTCGTCGCTATATTTCTTAGTTTCAGGGTCATAAACGAGCATACTTTCCGCTGCATAATACCTCCCAATCTTCCCAAATTCAGCTGCATCTTCCCACGAAGGAAATATTTTCACAAGAGAATCAAGAACCCCAATAGCAAAATCCATAATCTCAATCGGAACCTTAATAAAAAAAGGTTTCTTTCCCGCAAGTTTAAACAACATCTCCCCTTGTTCCAAAGGCGTCAACGCCTTCCCTGGTCCACCAATTGGCAAAACCTTATTAACCATACCAGGTTTCAACACACAATCAGCTATAAACGAAGCCAAATCAGGCTCACTAATCGGCTTACAAGCACACAACTTCCCATCGCCAAACATCACATAAGGCTTCCCATCTTTCACAAGCTCAACTTGTCCACCTAAACTCTTAAAAAACGCCGTTGGTCTAACAATGCTATAACTAAAACTCTCATCTTTCTCACTTTCCTCAACCAGCTCACCCTCAAATTTCAGCTTCGCGCGCTGAAACTCAAGAAGTGGCTTTTGCACACAAATCGCAGACAACAAAACAAAATGCTTAGCACCAAATTTCTTACCAGCCAAAAGACTATTCTTAGTAGCATCATAATCAATTTTCCAAGAATCCTTAACACCACCAGTCCTACTAGCTAAACAAGACACAACAACATCAATCTCAACTCCCAAATCCTCCAAACTTTTTTCCAAAACATCCAAATTTGTGACATCTGAAAAACAAACATTAGCACCATTTAACTTACTCAAAGTCACATCTTTACTATTCTTACCTCTTATACCACTTTGCTCCCTACAAACAGCAATTACATTAAACCCTCTATTAACCAATTCCTTAACAACAAAGTTCCCAATGTACCCAGTTGAACCCACTACTAAAACATTGATATCTTTAATGGGTTTGTCTCTAAATGATGATTTAGTTGGTGTGTCAAGAGATATGGGACTTGCAGCAGCTGCAAGACTGAGTCTTTTTGTGTTGTGAAAATGGGTTTTTAATGGAAATGAAAATGGTGAATGGGTTAGTTGGAGTTTGTTAAAGTGATGATGTGATGAAAGAAGGTTGGTTTTCAAGGTTGGGTTTAGTGTTGTGGTGTAGAAGAGTGAAGTAGTGGACATTGTTTGGTTTTAGGAAAGATGGTGTGAGTGATTCTTGGAAGATGGTTTTTTGAGAAACATGTTTTTTGAGTTTGTTATCTGTTTTTCTATCAAAGAAGAATCCAAATGATTGGTTGGTGTTTCATGTCATTTGTTGGACAAAGGTTACTACCCAAACACTGTCTTAATCTCAGATCAGTTGCTGTTTTTCCACGATATAACTGTATAAAATTAACCGCAAGTTGCAAAAAGTTAAAAATTAAATTTAACGTAATTTCATCACTTGGAGTAAGGGTGTCACTGTCTAAATCTTACTTCTCTTGTACACCACTCTAGCGGGATTGGTTGTTATCTCCACTACGTATTTTGAACTCAGTTTGTTACTTATGCTGACGTGTCATGACTCAAGTTACCATAAACAAGTGTGTAATTTGCATTTCATAATCCGTCTTTGAGCTAAACTTGAAGATCTCTTATGTCATGGTAAAACACAGTTATATATAATTAAATGATGATGACACTCGAATCACCAAAATATACCTTCAGTTTAGTTCTAAAATGGTTACAAGTAGTGATCATCTTTGGTTAACAACCTGCCTCACATCGGTGGACGATAAAATATTTGAGCCCCCTTTAAGTTAAGTGAATGGGCTACTAGCATCCTTCACCGTGGGTTTTAGATTGCTTTCGGTTTTAGGGGCTTTACATTAGGCATGGTATGTTGGTACGAGCCATGACTATTATAACTTTAGACACTCATCTAAAGTTGGGTATAAACTAGGACTCATCGTAAAGAGGATTAGCCTTAAACTGGACATGAATCATCAAAATCAATTAAATTAAAAATAACTTGATACAGATATCAAACTTTATAAAGAAAAATCAGTCACAACCGTCTGAGAGACTAATTGACCATAATTTACAAACCATCTATCATGATGGTGCATTTTCCAATTTCAACATTCACTGGTTATTGCTAAATCCTGGTTAAATATAGATGGAAAAAGAAATCCAAACCTTTAACAAGTTTTCATAGCATCTAAACATAATCAAACCAACACCTCTTGTTTATGTTTCATGAGATGAAAGACGATGACCTGTTGATTATCACTAGGCCGACATGTTAGAGTATAATCTATTCAGTACATTTAAAGAAGTCAATGTGTACAATAATACCAGTCATTTGACTGGGGCGTTTATCTTAATCCACACAAAGTGGAGAAAGAATCACACAACAAATAAGTAAATTTGGTGACATATCGCACAAGAAACAAAGCCTATCAACAGTGTTCCCATTGGTAATGGCTGTAATTTCCACTCGATAACTTCACAAAAATCATCGCATAGTCATTCTTGAGGAAGAACAGGTGGGGAGATGGTTCGGGTGTTATAAGATCTGCAGTGGCCACATTTCTGCCCCATAATGTGAAAGATAGCTTCTGTAGTGTCATTACAGTCGTTACATAGGATCCAAACCTGCAATTCAAATATTTTCTATATGAATATGAATTCTGTTTTAGATTTGTTAGTAAAATGAGCTGGGTAGTTGGTACCTTCTTTTGTCTGTAATCTTCAGGCATGATAGTAGCTTCAATCTGAGAAAACAAGAAAAAATGCTTATAGGAATGAATGATGATCAAGAAATCGTGTTTCAAAAAACTTGCATCCCAACTATTGCAACAACAAGAAGAAAACATCGTATAAAAACTTTGTGTTAATTATAATTACAATAATGATCTAAACGTGTAAGTAAAAAGGCTTTGGAGGTAGTATGCATTAAAGATAGACTTTTGGACTGTTTCAACCTTATTGGCCCGTTCGACCCGTTACCCTTTTAGGAATTTTGTTGCCCGTTTTGGGAGTGAAGATTGAAAAAAACGATTGAAATGTTTTTTGAGAGCACAAAACAACCTAGAAATAAAGTTATCCCAAAAGCATTGTTTTAATAGACTAACCTCCTCGTCTAGTCTCTGCCAAATTCTAGACATATCCATTACTGACTTGGAACATATAGGACACGAGAAACTGTAGAGAAAAAACATCAAAACTTAGCAAATAATACAAGACGCATTCATAAATCTAAAAAAACAAATCGATAAATGCTTACCTGCTACGGTTAATCATTTCGTTACAGCATTCGGAGTGCATCGTGTGCCCACATTTCATGACAGTAGTATCTTTCAATGAGTCAAATAGGTACTGTAAATACAAACACAGTGATGAATATATCAAAAACTGAACATTTATCATAAACCATTTGAGTGGTCACAAATGGATAGAAAAGAAAATGAATCAGTAAAAAACCTCGTAACATATAGGACAGTGATGTCGCATAGAATTTTCTACACATGAATGATTGTTACGTAGACTTAGAGCATAGCAACATCCTGAATTGAACAGCATAAACATTAAAAATGATCTTAACAGAAACAAACAAAAACATGTCTGGGTAATGTGGCATAATCACAAAATGGAACTTAGTTGACACCAAAAAGTCAAATGTGACTATTTTACAGGTAAAAGGAATCGATGCATACCACACTTTTTGCAATGGAAATAATTCTCACGACCACCAACTCTGAACAAAATAAATGGTCGAAACTTGGTTGAGAAATAAAGAAAGAAATAAATTAATAAGACGGATCAACAAAGTAATAAACATATAGCTCACTGACCTGCAGATACCACAATTGTCACAGTGGAACTGCTCCTTGGAGGTCTGCAATGTAAAAGCTAGCATCAGTGAAACAAAAACTACTCATAAAAGTTAAACGTTGTCTGAATTGAATAAGTACATACATCATCGTCAAAGAATTTGCAAATCTCACAATAATATTCCCCCATATTGACACCACAGTTTGTGCATTGACGAGCAACCTGAATAACAATTAAACACTCATAAATCAAGAGAAAATAATGATTAAATAACTCAAACCAATCATTTCTAGTTTCAGCAATATACCGGCTGCTCACTGTCACAAACCGAACAAATAACCTGCAATAAACATGAACTTCAGTATATTAGTTTCAAGTCCAGTTGTTTGGCATTGCTTACTTTCTAAGCAGAAAAAGCAGTTTTTTTTAGTAAACTACGTATCTGCTTATTTATAGTAATGGATTGTTTGGGATTGCATTTACAAAACAAATTACACGTTAGCAAAAAGGGCTTTTAAAGAGCAGGTCTAAACCTACGTTTCGAAAACTGCATTTTCACATGATCACTCTTTCAAATAGTTTTCCAAACAGTGCCTTTCTATCATCTGCGTTTGGCAAACACGATAATCAGACAATCTACTTCAAAACGCAATCCCAAACACCCAAATACTCAGCTAAAAAATAACATCTTGAAACCTGCTTAGCTTTTAAGCAGATAAATATAGCTGAAAATAAGGAATCCCAAACAACCCTTAAACATTTAACAACATTAAAACCATGTCTGAAAAAGAAAACATACTTGAGTTACATCATATCGAACAAGATCATGTCGATCAGCTATATTATCCAACATGTTCTGAACAACAAGACATCAACTAATAAGTCAAATGTAGATCCCACAATTTTTATCCGTACAACTAGTTAAAAAAAACATCAACAAACAAATAATGTAGGTATAATAAATAAGTACCGTGGCTTCATTGTGACAATGGCGACAACCATAAACCTCGTTGCAACAAGGAGCACGAATCATACATCGTCTCCTATAATGTTTGCATCTAACAAAAAAACATAGTGGTACATTAAAAGAACAAATAAAATAAAATATGAGATATACTATATAAATAGGTATAAGAAGAAGATAATGAAAGAAAAATAGGATACCCATAACCCATCTTCCCAAAATCAAGACGTTCCATTGGTGGGAAGTAAAAGTAAGGAGTGGTTGCAAGGATGGTTCAGATGGTTTGGTGTATTATTATTATTGCATTCTTCCAAATATTTTCAACATATGCATACAAACACCTTTCCTTTTCAAAATTATGTGGATCTACTTACTTTATTTTATTTTTTAGTAATGCCACTTGTAAGTAAACTAATCATTATTATGATATTATCTCTTTTTTCAAATTTATTTTTCAAGAGACAAAAAGCATAAACTTTAATAAAATTAGAATCATTATACTTTCAACAAGTTATCTTTTTATTGGTTAAAATAAAAAATAAATAGTTATTTTGAGATGTCTTAAAAATGAAATATTGTCTAAGGTGTCGTTTGTTTTTTTAGAGTTTTTACCTCTTCATCTGCAAACCATGTCTGCAGAAAAAGAGGTGCACATAAGCTCTTCATCTACAAGAAGAAGACCGTTTACTTTTATGCTATTGAAATACTTCGTTATTTCATTCTTTTTTCACTAGTATTTTTTGTGTTATTAAAGTACTTTTTTTCCTTTTCTTTTTGTATCACTAGTTTTTTTTTTTTTTTTTTTTTTTTTTTTTTTTTTTTTTTTACATTTTCGTCTGTTTTTTACGTTTTGGTACGTTTTTATGTTTTTTACGTTTTCGACCGTTATTTAACGTTTTTGTCTGTTTTTTTACGACTTTGTCTGTTTTTTTTTTACGTTTTTGTTT
This sequence comes from Artemisia argyi, assembly GCA_030686995.1. Classification (NCBI taxonomy): domain Eukaryota; kingdom Viridiplantae; phylum Streptophyta; class Magnoliopsida; order Asterales; family Asteraceae; genus Artemisia; species Artemisia argyi. Next base: position 172,452,207 of record CM060696.1, on the reverse strand, counting down.
TTTTTTTCCTTTTCTTCCGTTTTTTTTTTACGTTTTTGTCATTTTTTTTACGTTTTCGTCTTTTTTTACGTTTTCCTATATTTTTTAAAGTTTTCGTCCATTTTTTACGTTTTGGAACATTTTTGACGTTTTCGACCGTTTTTTATGTTTGTCATTTTTTAAGTTTTCGCCTATTTTTTTTTTTACATTTTCGTATGTTTTTTACGTTTTCGTCCGTTTTTATACGTTTTCGTCTATTTTTTTTACGTATTCATCCATTTTGTTTTTTTTTTTTGCGTTTTTTAGGTTTTCGACCTTTTTTACGTTTAAGTCAGTTTTTTTAGGTTTTCATCAGTTTTTTTACATTTTCGTTTGTTTTTTACGTTTTTACCTTTTTTACATTTTCCCATTTTTTTTACATTTTTGTATGTTTTTTTTACGTTTTTGTCTACTTTTTCTTTACGTTTACATAAGAAAATGGACTAAAACGAATGAAACCTTAATAAAAGACGAAATTATAAAAAAATGGACCAAAACGTAAAAAAAAAAGGCCAAAAACGTAAAAAAAGACGAAAACGTAAAAAAACAGACAAAAACATAAAAAAACGGTCGTATACGTAAAAAAAACGGGCGAAAATATAAAAAACGGATAAAAGTTTAAAATAACAGACGAAAACGTAAAAAATAAATTGTTGAAACCTTAAAAAGGGGCAAAAACGTAAAAAAAACAGGCGAAAACGTAAAAAAAATGGTCGATTACGTAAAAAATAGTCGAAAACGTAAAAAAATAGGCAAAACAAAAAAAAAGGTCGAAAACGTAAAAAAAAAGCTGGCGAAAACGTAAATAAACGGGTTAAAACATTAAAAAAAACAAACGTAAACGGGCGAAAACGTAAAACAAGGGGCGAAAGCGTAAAAAAAACGGGCGATAACGTAAAAAAAACAGGCGAAAACTTAAAAAAAAGGGCGAAAACGTTAAAAAAAACGGGCGAAAACGTAAAAAACGGACGAAAACGTAAAAATACGGTCGAAAACGTAAAAAACGGTCAAAAACGTAAAAGTACGGGCGAAAGCGTAAAAAACGGTCAAAAACGTGAAAAAACAGACGAAAACGTAAAAAAAAAATAGACGAAAACATATAAAAACGGATATTGAGAAAGAGATGTAAGGTTTGTGAAAGAAGAGACAAGAAGTGAAAGCAGATGTAAGAAGTGAAAGATAATGTCTGAAATTTAAAAGAGGAAAGAAGTGAAAAGAAGCACTTATGTCTGCAAAAAAAACATACAAAAACCTCTGCCCTCCTGCTGACAAAAGAAGTGAGAAGAGGAAAAAAGTGTTTATTGTGAAAAAACAAACGACACCTAAGATTGAAGATGGAGAGAGTAAATTTTTCTTGTTCACTTTATTTGGGTATGGTGGGAATGTTTTACTCGAAGATACACAGATTAACATGTTTCATGATTGTTTCCAGCCTTTTGCTACAATCACACTCCAGTTATATACCTACCAAGTTTCAAATCTGTAAACTTTTGCGACATCACACCTGGTCGTTAGGCCACCGTGTTAATAATTTTTTGCTATTTGGGGTTCTATTTGAGTTTTGAGTTACACGCAGGGACGGAGCCATGTATGACATTAGGTGGGCCATGATCAACCTAAAACCTGTTACAATTTAAACTGATATTCTATTATAATACACACATTTGAGAAACTTAGATACATCTTGATGTATTTGGCCTACCTAAATTGATTTGCATTCCTATATGGAAGATTAGAAATAGGAGTTGGACGATTCAAATTAGTTGAGAGTGTTATGTTTTCTTGGGCTTATACAAAAGTTAACTACCATAAATGTCTAGTTTTTGTATTTAAGCGTTTAAGGTTGTTTCATTTTAAAGAATTTTTTTATTAAAATTAGTTATATTATAATTCATTTATTTCAACTATGCTGATTTGAATCAATACTTTATTTTATTTTATTTTATTTATTTATTTTAATTCCATGGCATTTCTTTATCAAAATCAAGCTAATTATGAATTAACTCATTAATTCATAATGAGTGATGTTAACGCGGCTTTACTTCTAAAGTGGGCCTTGCGTTTCAAGATTCAGCCTGGAAGTCTTTGGCGAAATGTTATAGAGGTAATCCATGGTGGTCGAAACAAATGGAATTTCCTTCCAGTTGCTCGGAATTTAACCGGCTGCTGGAAATCTTTGGTCACTTCGATCGAGCATATGCAAATCAATGGTCAGCAGGCTTCATGGTTTTTTAAAGGTATTCTGGGCAATGGGGAGGCTTTACGGTTTTGGAAAGACAGATGGTTTGGAGATAAAATTATGATGGATAGATGGCCGGCTCTCTTTGCGCTGGAAACTAATAAAAATTGTAGAATTATTGACCGATTTCGGGTCCTCGGGTCTTCTGCTTGTCTTGCATCGGGCTGGGATTTTTCCCCAACTTCGGTAGAGGAAATCTCAGAAATGCAAGATGTTAACTATGTGTTGTCCCTAGTTAAAATTGCAGGTAATAAAGACGATTGGTGTTGGGACGAGGAAGGCAACCGGATTTTTACAGTGGCTAATGTCAAAAGATGGCTTCGGGAAGACAGAAACAATAGCCGTAATCACTTGTTCAAATGGGAATCTTGGGTTCCGTTAAAGATAAATATTCATATGTGGAGAACGGAAATGAATCGCCTTCCTACCCGGCTTGCTCTTCAAAGTAGACAGATTTCTTTGCCATCAACTTTATGCCCTTTATGTGATGTGGACGACGAGAACTGTGCTCATATTTTCCTTCATTGTGGTTTTGCTTTTGGAGTATGGAGTTTTATTCGAAAATGGTGCAAAATCGACCATGCGACTGTGCTCAATATGGATGACCTGCTCGTGATTTATAAAAATGTCCAAGGCTCGAAATGGGTGAAGAAGGTTATTAGAGGTATTGTTATGACGACGTGTTGGGCGATTTGGAATGTAAGAAATAAAAAGGTCTTTGAGAACAGTACTCCCAAGGTTGCCGACGTTGTGGTGTTAGTTAAATCTTTGTCTTTTTTATGGCTCAAAAGCCGGTCTAGGTTCAATTCCATTGTTTGGAAGGATTGGGTCGTTTTTCCATTGTACATGTTGTAATTGTTGTTTGGTGGTCCTTGTTTTGAGGACTCTCTGTTTTTAATGAAGTTCACCGTTCAAAAAAAAAAAAAAAAAACTAATTATGAATTTCTCATTTTCACTTAAAAATTTCCTATATAGTCTTATGTGTTTGCGAGGATTTCTATGAGCAATTAGAATGAAGTTATCTTGTAATAATGTTACCTTTTTGGTCATGTGTTAATTTTCTATTCGGCCCACCCAAAACTAAAATCTTGGCTTCATTACACGGTTTAGTAGTTGTGTAAACATTGAACTTGACCATTCTATATATCAAAAAGTTGATAAGGAAAATGATTTATCCTCTTAAAAAATGTGCTTACTAATCTTTCTAATTGTATATGTAATGATCGAGTTGATTGAGAAATGATAATGTGGGTCATTTTCATCATCCTATCCTATGAAATATGAATCGAAGACAAATGGCATTAAGAAAAGGGATTCTCTAGCGATTAGAGTTGTATTTTTAAAGTTTTGACACCAAAATTGAAATTCTTTGGGGCATAATTTTTAAAGTGTGTGACTTACTATAAAGTATAAACGGAAGGGTATTTTTATTAACAAGGGATAAGGCAAGTGACTGGACATGGGACCCACTCACCGCGCAACTCAACCAATAAGAAGACGTGTGAAGTCAATGGACAATAGGCATTCTGGCTTTTTTTCTTCTTGTTCATTCTCATTTTGTCCCATGAACTCTTTTTAAAGAAAAATAATTTAACAAAATTGTGGAATATATTTTTAGTTTACACTTTTGAATTTCAACTATCTTGTTAATAAAATGATAATTAGCTGTAAGATGTATGCTGTAAAGCTGTAAACTGTAAGCTATAAGCTGCAAAGCTGTTAACATGAGCTACAAGCTGTATCTTTTTTGAATAAAAGTGTATGGTAACTTAGCTATTAAATGTAAATATAAGATGTAAAATGACATAAAATGTCATATTTATAATTGTGAACAAATGTTTTGAGGGTATATATGTAATTTAAAGTTTTAACACCTCTAAGATGTTTAAAAAACTTCATTAATTATCTTTTTATTTAGGAACTATTTGTTTGAAATAAAAGCTTGAAGTTAATGTATCCAAACAGAGCTCAAGTATGTGTAAAGGCATAGCGCCAAACATAGCCTATGTCTTTGAACTCGTTACGACGTTAGGGGTGTTTGTTTAAGCTTATATAAGGCTTATTAGCTTATATGTATTTGACTTATATAATATAAGCCATAATTTTGTGGCTTGTTTTGACACTTATGGGCTTATATAACATTGACAATGTTATATAACATTGACAATGTTATATAAGCTCATAAGTGAGCCCATACTTATCAAAATAAGCCACAAAATTATGACGTATGCTATATAAGCCGAACACATATAAGCTAATAAGCTGTACATAAGCTTAAACAAACACCACCAAAGTCAATTTATACAACCCCTATCTCACATTGAGGTTTGTATACTTCTCCACAAAGGTCTTGAGCTATACAAATAGTGCAGATCGACTCTTCCGAAATCCTTGAGCTATTTATCTCAAAAACAGCACAATACCGTACTGAATCACTATCAAAAGTAGTTAAACACTTAAACAAACAGTACGTAAATAAAAACAATGTACATATACCGCCACAAACTACGTATAATAGTACATAAATTTTGAGTCAAATACTTGAGTACGCCCACTCGACATACAAATACACATACGCATACGAATACAGATACAAATACATTAATTTTTGGGTATTCGGTTTTTATACTTTATTTTTTTATCCCTGTATGATACAAAACATATTTCTGTAAACTTGTTTTTCTTTCATTAATCCTTTTATTCTTGAATAATCCTGGCCTGTGGCCTGCTTTCACTCATTCTTCCTTTGGTTATAGGTCTCTTTCTAAACTAGCCTAGCCAAAACATACACTTAAAATTTGCTTGTACTGCTACTAACTTCTTTTAGGTCACCAAAAATGCGTTGTCGGAAATCTGATACCATCATGGGAAGACCTTCCCTTAGAGGCACCATTGGCTGCCACCCAAGAAGCTCTTTAGCTTTGGAAATGTCCGGCTTCCTTTTGTGAGGATCGTCCTCTGTGTTTGGCCTGAACTCTATCTTTGCATTTGGGTCGATTGTGTCTTGCACCACCTGCCATAACCATGTTTAGTTCACAAAAATATTATAAACGTATTTTGTTGTAGTGTTCCATCATGGTAAAGATATATCATGTGATTCTACCCAAAGAGTGAAAAACATATACAAGTTCAGTGACTTGAGATATGAAAAACATTGTTGCAGAAAACAGAACGCTTTCGAAAATAAGTGGCTATCATTTGATCAATATAAGATGATGATAACTCATGTTACCTTTGCTAGTTCCAGCATTGTGAATTCACCAGGGTTACCGAGATTAAATGGTCCAACATGTTCACCTTCCATCAGTCTCATTAATCCTTCCACCTGTTCTTCATCACGTATAGACTTTGTTTCATAATTTGAAAGTATAGAAGCTCATAGATTGCATAGAGAAGATGAAAATTAAATTTACCAGGTCGGAAACATATTGGAAGCTCCTGGTTTGCTTTCCGTCACCATAAACAGTCATTGGTTCCTTCCTCAAGGCCTAGTTGGTGCAACAAGCTACCACAGTTAGGAGGTATTCTTAGTGCAATTTAGTAATTTACATGATGTTTATGAAAACACACCTGAGCCACAAAATTGCTGACAACACGTCCATCATCAAGGCACATTCGTGGTCCGTATGTGTTGAAAATCCTAGCAATCCTAACCTGCAAACGATCTCATTAGGAAAATGTCTTCTAATTCTATACTTATGGCTCAAGAATGACAGTAAAAAAGGAGCTAACAGGTCGTCCCTATAGTTAATGTTCAATAGTGTTTAAATTCTATACTAGAACAATACGGAGTATAAGTTAAATAATTGTCTCAGCATCTGCACATCTTTTACATATTTTCTGGCTTTTCTATTGTAAATGAGAAATTGGAAGATCGATCGTAAGAGTTATAAACCTCAACGTTAAGCCCTCTATGGTAGTCCATGGTGAGGGTCTCCGCAACGCGCTTTCCTTCATCATAACAACTTCGAACACCTATCCATAAATGAACTCCATCGAATTAACCCATGAAAGTAACATAAGTTTGGGATTGTTATAACAAAAGATGGTGAAGATTAGAGGTAGTGAGACTAATGCATTCCAAATTAAAAAAAGAACAAAAAAAGAGTGAGACTAACCAATGGGGTTAACGTTGCCCCAATAGGTCTCCACTTGAGGGTGTTCCAGGGGATCACCATAAACCTCACTAGTACTTGTTATCAAGAAACGTGCGTTGATCCTCTTCGCGAGCCCTAGCATGTTCATTGTACCCACCACATTGGTCTTGTGATCTCTATCTCAGTCAAGGAACTTTAATATGTAACGAACGCGGAATAAATGTAATGACCTATGCTCAAAATTACAAATTGTCATAATCTGTCTCCAAAACCTTACATAGTTAGTCCTGTAAAAAATTTTGTATCATCCTGTAATTAAGATATTTATATTTTAATTTCACTAAAGAAACTATATATATGTAACTATGCAAGTGTGATTTAAACAATTGTATTAACTCTAATCATATAAGTGAAACTTTGCAATTCAGTTAAAAAGGATATGATGGTCTTGACAGGGTTGTATTTGTAATGAACGGGTGAAGCAGGGCAAGCTAGATGATAGATTTGATCAACTTCCAACAAAATGGGTTCAACCACATCATGTCGAATGAGCTCAAACCTCGGGTTCCTGAGATGGTGCAATACATTCTCTTTTCGACCCGTGAAAAAGTTATCAACAACAATAACATTGTCGCCTCGTGCCATCAACCGGTCTACAAGATGGCTTCCAACAAACCCCGAGCCACCCGTCACTAATACCCTCAAACTCTTAGATTTTAACCCCATTGGGATTCTACCACCTACATACAACAAGAATTAAAACCCCAAACGTAAATAAAAATCATCCATGTGGTTTGGTGAAAATTAGGAAAAACCCTCATATGATATCAAAATAATGGCACTGTTTGCTTTCATCTTTGGTTCCTTACCTCTTATTTGCATAAACCATTAATTTCAGAAGATATGCAATTTACTCATAATAATATGTATACAAAATGGAAAGTAACATTTCAAATTTGTGTCCCAAACAACAAACCTGCATTCGTTTGGTCAGCGTGTAGTTCATAGGCTATCCGGCGTGGTACGAAAGTCAACTCAGGAACATAAACCGGGTCAGAGATATGTTCCGACCGCAAGGCCACAGATGAAGAGGGAATGACGACAACATTGGATACAAGAGCTGCAATCGAGATTCCCACAAGCACAAACAGAAAACGTTGTTTTTGAAACACGTACCTTATCGAATTTGTTACCGAGAACCTTTTAGGGTTCATATCGGCATCATTTTGATTCATTTCCGGATTCATGTTCATAGATACAATATGAATATAGGAAAATGAGGAATCTAGATTAATGTTGTGGGAGAAAAATAACGAGGGATGGATTCATATTTCATACAACATAATAATACACATGTACACGTAAATGTTAATATTGCTTTATGTGTTTGAGACTCAAACGAAAGATAGTTCGAAATAAACGGTGATATGTCATTATAGATGGTTTTTTAATGTGCATGAACCATGTGTATGTGTTTGTTTTTGCTACAAAACCTTTGCCTTCAAATGATGCAACTTCACTTTTACGTAAATAAGTTTCTAATTCTTTACTAGAATTTAATGTTGGTATTTACACTTAAATATTAAAATGTGTGCTAAATCAAACGTTAAACTTCTACTTTCAATACCTTGCGTTTTGGAATATTTATCGCATTTATTGTATTTAAATTGTCTCCTTTGTGGTGTCTTTTGATGCACTTATTGATTTCTTACTAAAAGATTAAAGAATTTTGTTTATTAAAAAAGATTGTTTCTAAAATATAAAATGAAGTTGGCTTATTAAAATAATTTCAAAATACAATAAGTTTATCTAAAAACTTGAGAACTGATTAGCTTATTAAGGAACAAGCACGTCTTAACAAGAACTCTTTGCTAAAGCCAAAGCTCACAGATAAGCTTAGCCAAACACCCCCATAACATTCGTATTCGTTTAAATGTCAGAACAAATAAAGTCAACTTCATGAATATAGTTTAATCATAGTAGAAACCAAGTGTTTGCTACCCTGCTATATGAAGCATTTCAAGAGACAAAAACGACACATTTGATGAGCTTCTAAGAGTGCCAAAATAATCAACAAAGAAATCGAGATAGGGGAAAAAAAAAAAAAAAAAAAAAAAACAGATGTCAAATGTGATCCCATAACCATAGCAGAAATAAACCAATAAACCAATAAGCTGATGCTCATGTCATATGTATTGATATTGATTGGTAATATCATATTGCAATCTTTATCAAATTTTGACCGCCCTATTCAAATGCTAGGTTGAATCAGAAATACTCAAAATAGTTTCAAAACAAAAACGAAAAAATTGGCCCTAAAAAGTGATCTGCCTCGGTACAATGGAGGTTTGTGCAGTCTAATTTTCGCTTGGTCCGTCCAAATCAACTTCCCCCATACCTGTATCTTCTTCTTCTTCACTGTCATCATCACCCTCTTTTTCGGCATTGGCATCGGTTAGGGTCTTCATACGTTCAAGAAGTAATAAATCCTCACGTTCACTCACCTGAGACAAGGATTACATGGTTAGATATTAATAAAAGAGCAAATGCACATTTTGTTCCGTTTCTAACATGTCAAACTAGTACAAGTGAAGAACACAGCTAGAAATACAATGCAAAAAGCCTCAAATCATTCTAGTCATTCAATTACAATATTATTGCTGATTACCTCAAATCTTTTTAACCATATTTGACAGGCTAATTGTTTATAACAAATCAAATATTTAGGACAAAAGCTGTTTTGGGTCCACCAAAACCCACCTGTTTCAAGTTCTAATCACTACTTACAAAATACCCAATATAACCTGTTAGTTCATTACCTAACCCGCCCATTTTGCCACCTCTCGTTGATCTTATTAGACGGTGTGAAGGTGTTTGCTGATTTCAGCTACGTCTTCTTGGATAGATTATAGTTGCTTCACGGCAGAAAGTCTTTACACAGAAACTATAACTCCAAAACTAACATTCCCATTGCCTCATTTTTTTGGCCATTTCAAGAACTAAACTACACTGGGAACTTTTTTATTAATTGAGTATTACTGTAAAGTAAAGAGTTAAAAATGAAACTTACTGCTCTGGGTGCTTCCTTCACTGTAAGTTTTCCCTTGTGGAGCTCTATTTCTTCTGAGCAAGCAGCAATTGCTTTCGTAAGAACCGAAATTCCTTGCACCTGCACATTACAATCAAAGCATAAAATTGCCATTTACTACCTAGAGAAAATATTGATATTCAGAGGGTAAACATATACATAAAACAAATGGGACAAGCTTACAAGAAATCATTAATACACAATATTCTGCCCCATAAAAAATGCAACATGTTGGACAAAAAAATACATGTCAATCGTAAAAGCATATAATACGCAGACTAGTAACATGATTGATAGATACACTTCACTGTTAAATTAACAGTTCAACATATAGCCCTTTGATAGATACACTTCACTGTTAAATTAACAGTTCAACATACACTTCACTCAGAGCATCCCGTTTGTTAACAATTAGCAGTAATTTATTAAAATAAATAAATAAATAAATAATAAAACAAAAATACAGAAATAACTCCATTTTACCTTATCAAGAGTTTGAGTGATAAGAACGTAAGCAGGAGGAGCAACCAACTTAATTTTAACAGGGCAATCCTCATTCCCAGCAGCTTCAGCCTTCCTCATGGCAGACTAAGAAATGGGATTATTACAAAATCACTATAGGTTAAAAGTCGAAAGTCTAAAAATGAACGGATTAATAATTACAACATATGCAAACCTTGATATGCAGAACCCCGTCATACTCAAAACATTTCATTTCAATATCTGCCCTAATTTTCAAAGGCTGTGGAGTCATTCTCCTTTTGATGTTCGATATCAACACCTCTTTGACTTCCTGTGATAAAGCAGGAACCACTTTTGTTACCTCTTTTCCATCAGCTCCGGTTTCTTTAATTTCACGGGTTAGCGAATCGAGAATAGCATCAGGATCACTAACAACCAACTTAAATGCCTGCAAGCATATAGAAGAAGAATGAGACATGTACTTTAGCAATGTCGGACAATAAGTGTTAAATTCCTCCATATATTTCACAGCACTAACCTCAAAGGCATGCCCATACTTCCTGTATAACGGCCAGCCAACGTGGATATACAGATCCTGTCATTGGACAAATAACAAAACAGCAAGTAGTTAGAGTTACGCACTTTCCCCAGCTAACATATACCCACAGTAGTCATCTTAACTTTTCAGTACAGCAAACATAAACCTATATAAACAGATATAATACAATGTCTGCACATATTGAAAAACATAACTATTGTTTTCCAATACTCTGTTGGCCAAAAGAGGCTTAAGATATGCTTGCCCATAAGGATTGTGTCGTGGGAGTAAACAGAGATAACTCTATCAAATATCAATAAGTGTCTTTAACCACTGACGAACTTAAGAACAGTTGGTACCTATATAACACTACTACACTAGTAGTTTTACTCACCTTTGGATTAGATACTAAAAGCAAGTTGATTCTTAAACAATGAGGCAGAAAGTGAGTTATTCGAATCCTTATATCTCCTAGGGTGTAGTGTTATGACTTTAATCTTTTATCTACCTCTCCGTATGATTTTATTCAGCTATTCATGTAAACATATATCATGCCCAATGCTTTTCTCAAACTTCATTCATCATAGTATCATTAAAAAAAAAAAAAAAAAAAAAAAAAAAAAAAAAAAAAAAAAAATCTGTTAGAATACACCTTGCATTAACTTTCCATAAATGCACTCCATATACTATTAAGCTTCTAAACCCGACTTACAAACACTCACATAAACTGACAACATCCCAAAATTGTTAAGAACCCAAATGACTAACTCTAACTCCTAATCACCGGCTTGTGGATTACTTAATTATACTGTTTTTTTTTTTTTTTTTTTTTTTGAAAGGCTACTTAATTATACTGTTAATTCAATCTCTAGTAAAAATACCCACTTTACAACAAATATACGATTGCACATTATATTATTTTAAAAACATTTATAACATGTTTGTTCATCACACACCCAAAAATAAAATCCACATAGAACTTCTAGCTCTCTATGTCAAATAGCAAACACCCAAAAAACAACATCCTAAAATCCACATAGAACTTCTAGCTCTCTATGTCAAATAGCAACACCACAATATAGGTGACTACTACAAGTATCCATCTTTGCTATTTACTAGTAGCTATCACTGTGAGACACAACATACTTATATTCACATTTCAAGAATTAAAAAACACACAGAACAACAAAAATAACAACATACTTTCACAAACAAATCTTTTTACAGAGTACATTTTTATAAACTTAAAGTCATAATTAAACTCCATGTATCAGTCTTTACTACTCCATATTTACTACTACTACTACTACTACCTATTGCCTTTAAACAACATAGTTAAATTCACAATTCAACAAACCCAAAACACTGATATCATGATATATAATAACAAAGTGCTAATTTTACACACCTAAATACATAACTTAAAACTCAAAAAACCATATAAAGTGCCACCAAATTTTCATACCTCAAGTTTCTATGTCAAATACGCAACACCACGGTATAGCAACTTCTAAAACCATGAACCATCCATCTTCACTGTTTAGTACTTATTGCCTTAAACAACGTACTCAAATTCACAATTCAACAAAGTACTATTTTTCAAACACATAAATCCATTAAACTTGCAAACCTAACAACGTTAACCAGCAACAAAAAAACAAAGTACTCGTTAAACTCGCAAACTTAACCTCTATTCAGTCTTGTCGCCTTCCGTTGCATGGTTTGGACCATTATTAAGGGGTTTTCGAAAATGGACCTTTTGTTAGCTAACAATATACTACTTTTCAAACATACTCAAATTCACAATTTAACTAAGTACTATTTCTTAGCTTAACCGCGTTAAAAAAAAAAAAAAAAAAAAAAAAAAAAAAAAAAAAAAAAAAACCTTAACCGCATTAACAATAGAAAAACAGAATATATTCCTATTTAGCACTTATCGCCTTAAACAACATACTCAAATTCACAATTAACAAAGTACTATTTTTCAAACACCCAAAATTCATTAAACTCGCAAACTTAAACACGCTAACCAACGTAGTCAAATCACAATTTAACTATAGTACTAATTATCGCCTTAAACAACATAGCTAATTCACAACTTAAGAAACCCGAAACACGAATAACTCAATACAACAACAAAATACTATCTTTACGCACCGAAACTCGAAAAAACATAAAAAAGAAAAAACCCAAAATCTGATTATACCTCAAGATCAAGCTCCATGGTCTCAGCAACATGCCTCATAATAGAATGAACAAGCTTACTCTTATTATACCTATCCTCACAAATCTGAATATCCTCCTCACTAACCCTTCTTTTACTCAAATTCACATACCCTTTATCTTCATCCACATGAAGAACCATCACAGGCTCAGTCCGACCCACTTTAATCAAGCTGTTGATACTCCTGATACGACGTCGTGAGAGCTCAGACAAGAGTATCATACCTTCAATGTTGTTGTATTCTAGCAAGGACACGTAGGCACACATCTCGCCTATGGATTTGACTTGGATCATTACTGCCATGTCTACTTCTGGGAAGCGGGATTCGTACATCCGACATTCGAGGTTTGCCATGGTTTTGGGGTTAGGGTTAGGGTTTTGGAATTAGGGTTTTGGTGAGGTTGAAGGAAGGAAATTGGATTCGGGTTTTGGGGATGATATAATAAAGGGGTGTTTGGAGAAGTGGTGGGTTGGTTTTTATAGGGGATGTTGATACTTTTGTGACAAGGAATTAGTGTACGTGTCCTAGTCTCTTTATAGGAAAATTGCCAAGAATATTTGGTTGCATTTTAGTAGACGATTTTTTTCAGAAAGTTGTATGTTTGATAGCTAGCGTTTTGTGCAAAAAGCTTGTTTAAAAACAAGCAATTAGGGGTGGAAAAAATATCTGACTTCAGGTTACTCAGGTTAATATTTTTTCAGGTTAATTGGGTCAAGCTGAGTAACCCGAATACTAATTAGGGTCGAATATCGAGTTGAATTTTTTTGGCTAACTCGTGTTCGGGTCGAACCAATTAACCCGAATAAAGGTTTTTTTCTTTTCTTTTTTTAATATAATTTTTATATTATCTATTTAAACAAGTACAAATATTCAATTTTATTATATTTTACTCATATTCAAGTTGACTCGAACTCGAATGGACCCGACTCGATTGGATCCAACCCAAATTGACTCGAACCTGACAAACCCGAATTCAAACAAGGTCAGATCCGGGTCCAACACTCGACTTGGACCTCGCCCGAATTGATTCGAACCCGAACAACCCGACCCGATTAACACTCCTACAAGAAACTAGCATTCCTACTTTTTCTAAATGTTCAAAATCAAAACATTAATTATAGTAGCATTTACGAGCAACTATCATTTTTACTTATTAATTATAATTACACAGCTATGTTACCAAACGCTTTATCAAAACAAATAACTATTGCCCTAATAATGCTTATTGTTAATGCTTCTGCTACCGCTTCATGTCACTACTTCTTGCTACCTCTATCTTCACCAAACGTTCCCTAAGTGTATTTAGTGTTTCGTCGTTTAAAATACTAGGCATGTCTCCGTGGATAACGACAAATTTTTATAGTAGTAAATAGTTATAGTTAAGATATTATGATTAATTGTTTCGTGTAATGTTTAGCAATTGACATTGGCAAATTTTCATCATCATTCAAAGGGACAACAACATCATACCAGTTCATTTCAATAAATTGAGATAGATATATGAATCGAGATTGAGATGAACTTAAAAAAATGTGAAGATTAGGTAATAATAGAAACAAGTCAAACAACATTAATTTTACAGACAAAAACTATTTTTAAGACAACTAATTTTAAAACCGTTTTTATGTAGGAAAGTAAGCAAAACGAAATCAGGATTTGGCAGAAAAGGGTATTTTTTTTTTTGATTAAATATTAGTCGTTGTTAAGTTTCTTTTAGAAATTAAGGATTATTATTATTATTATTATTATTATTATTATTATTATTATTATTTTGCAATATATGTGGTAGAGATAAAAGTTGTTTGGTTACCGGTAATTAGATTTTGTATTATATTGGAAAGTTTTCATATGAAAAGTTAATATGAAAAAATGTTAAGTGTTATCGTTTAGCATTTATGTCATTTTATACTTCAACAAGTTATTTTTCAACACTTATACCACGATCTCACACACTGTATCATAAATATCTCTAGTAAGATTTGGATCCACGGTATATGCATCTTGATTGATGGGAATTATTTAGGATTGTAATTGGATAAATTTGATAAGTCATATTACCACGTTTGAACATTATTTGGAATAGTTATTGAAGAAAGATTGCATCACATCCAAAATAGGTCTTCTGTTAATGGTACGTCTTAATTGGTAAACGCCAATCGATTCAAAATACTGTCAATGCTCAGTGTGGAACACTCTTCATTAGTATACTTAAATTAGAGTAAATTGCAAAAATCTTCCCTAAAGTATGTTCAAATTGAAATTGCAGTCCTTAGTCCTTATATTCTCGAAAGTGCAAGTGTCGTCCAAGTGAGAAACCTTTGGTGCGGATATCGTCCATGCTCCAAAGTGAAATGACTAAAATGCCATTGCCTTCAGTGAGACTTAGTCATTTCACTTTGGGTATTTTAGTCATTTCACTTTGATGCATAGATGATATCCTCACCAATAATTTCTATTGTGCCTCAAAGGCTCAAACACATAACAAACCAAACAGGCCCTTACTCTTTAAATTATGATTGGAAAATTTTCAATGAGGCCGGCCCATAGAAGTTACACATGACCTTTTAACAACGCCAAGCCCAGCCCATCATATACCAGGATCAACCAACCATCGTCGTCATCATCATCATTTCATTTAGTAGTAGGTCAAAAAAATCCCCAAAACAAGATCAAAAATCAATGGCATCTGGATGGGGGATAACAGGGAACAAAGGGAGATGCTACGATTTCTGGATGGATTTCAGCGAGTGTATGTCTCGCTGCAGGGAGCCCAAAGACTGTGGTCTCCTTCGTGAAGACTATCTTGAATGTCTTCATCACTCCAAAGAGGTACCCTTTTTATAACTTTATTTTAATAATACCTTAGATCCAACTATATTGTATAAAAGCTGTTATCTTTAGGACTAAGATCGCCTTTATAAGAGACCCGAGTTCAAACCTTGCTGTTATTGTATACTTTTTAGTTGTTGGAATGTTACTTTATTAAAAGGCGAAAGCGCTTTGTGCTCGCTGCGTGGCTGCGTTATTAAAATGTTACTTATTAACTGTACTTTGACCTTGGTTGCATCACTGTCGTGGCGTAGTGTAAAAAGTATTTTCAGATTTTGATAATGAGGAAATAGGCAGATACTAGTGCCGTAGCTGGAGAGAAGAGTATGAGGAATGCTAGTATAATCAATGGTAGCTGAGTTCCGAAAATTATACTGTATAAACTATAATGATAGTGCTAGGGTTAGTTAGGTGCCTTTAGTTCGTGAGGTCGTTTCAGGAGTATAATTTTCGATTTGTGATTAGGTGCTAGGGAGTGCAATGAAAAGGGGATAGATATTTCTGAATTCATGGATATGATTCTAAATGTTTCTGTGGTGAATCTCATTAGGGTTACAACTAGTGTAGGGTTGAATCCTGGTTCTTGTTGAAAAGGTTGTTGGTGTACATCTTTCTTGGTTGCGGGTCTGCTATAAGGCGTAGGTGTATATGTGTTGGTTGAAGGCCATGTCTTGGCCCACGAGGCCTTGAGTACTAGTTCGTTTCATTTTAATTATCTTTTACTTGAACCCCCAGCATGTTAAATTAGCGGTACATATTAACGACACATTGAATCCTCATAGAAACTATCCATTTGTTTGATACTTGCCATAGCAGAGTTATCTAGTTTTCTTTATTACAAAGCATGTGGGAATGTGGGATGCAACTAATGTCGACAGAAACGTAAACTCACCGCCACCCACCCATCTTTTATCTCTTTATTTATGATTCAACCCGCAATACTATCCTGATGTTTTTTTTGATATAGATCCAATTATGCTTCCTTTTATGACGATTTATTTGTATCCCCTTTCTGCTATTAGTACATATGTTTATGACCATTTTTAAATTGGGGAAGCACCTTAACTGAATGTAGGATGTGTTAACATTTCAATTTTTGCACTACGATTTTAGAAATAAAACTTCTGAGAAACCACTTTTTTCGTTTCCCCTAAGTTTCGAAAACCACTTGTATGCTACAGTGTGAAAACAAAGTCAGCTATATATTGCCACCAGTCTATGCTTACCATGCACATTTTAGGTGTGAGGAAGCCTGTGATCATCACTGTGCGAGTTAACCAGTCAACAACAACAGCAACAAACCCAATCCCACTGGAGCAGGGTATGGGGGAGGTAGAATGTAGATAGATCCTACCCCTACCCCGAGTTAATATACCAATAATGTTATGTATACTATATACAGTAGCAGTTCAAGTTAACAATGGGAAAACACCAGAATATTTGAACTCATCCGTACAGTTAGTTGTAATGTTGAAGTTTATTTATAATAACAAAATAAATCTTAAAAACAAAATAACAATTATGATAACGTTTAGGTTATTAAAATGTAGGATTAAAATAAATATAGCCATCATCATGATGAAAAAAAGGATTAAACGTGACTTTTAGTATAAGTCTTAAGTGAAATCTGTAACTCGTTAACAGTGCTGACTTTTTTTCGTCCCACTTTCATTATTCTTCTGTCCTTCTGAAATTGTCTATTTCTTCAACAATGTATGCAAAATGAATGTTGGAATTAAATTGGCAGTTTCAACGACGTAACCGGATATACAAAGAGGAGCAACGCCAGATAAGAGCTGCTGCACAAAAGGCAAAAGGTGGAGATGTAGATGGAGAAGGGGTTCCTCATCATTAGTGTAAAATGTTCCATTGTGGTTTATAATAATGATTGAAGTGTGCAATCTATGTTGTTCCTGGAAATTTGGTGCATTTTGTGCCTTTTTGTTGTTTCGAGTGGTTGTGTACTTTGTCATCAGCAACATGCTCATGATATTCTCAATTTGAACTTTTGAGCACATTATTTCATAATGCTAATCATAGACCGCTTTTGTTGTGCTAAGTTCAGATCATTTCTTTATAAGTTTTATTTTTAAACTGCTGATCTCACTAGTCCTACATGCGTTCTTATGATATACTAATAATCTCATACCTTAGCTACTACTGTTATAGAAAAATGAGCAGTTAGTAGACACTCATTGACTTATGAAGAGTAAAGTGACATTGCATTGCATGTTTTGTTGATTACATTTGTTTAAATTAACCTGTCTCTTTCATTCATTTCTGATGCTTTGTCTCAAAACATATTAGGTAGACGATTGCGTGATCATAAAATGTCTAAATACTCGCATGCTTGCCACCTCCCTTCATTTAGGTGTATCTTATAAATTTCTTCCTTTTAATGAACATCACTTGCTTCATCAGTATTCAACACCACCCATGTCAGTTTCTCCCTGCAGAACTGCATGCTTTTTTCACGCCCTTTTAAAAATAAATTCAGTTACATTAGAAATGCACATTGGTCGTTGCTTTTCTTTCTCTTATTAGGCACCGTTCACTTTATATCTGGAAGCCGAACAGGTTCTGATTCTAGCATCCCAACACACTCAAATTTCTTCCGAACTCTGTCTAGGGGTAGACAGAGACCTCTAGGGTGTCAAAATGACCCATACTTCTGCTCCAATCCTGAAAGGAATCCGTGGGGTGGTTCAGTGTGCTGTTTTGGGAAGTTTTGTAAGGATGTTATGTCTGACCGCAACCACTGTGGGGGTTGTGGACATGTTTGTTTGTACGAGTTATTTTGTTGTGATGGTACATGTGTAGATATTAGAAGTAATCCTCACCATTGTGGGGGTTGTTTTGAGAAGTGTCCTGGCGAAGGTAGGTGCTCCTATGCCATGTGTAATTATGGTTGACAATCAAACCTGTTGAATAAAAGTTCTGTAGTATTTCGTTGTTTTGTTTGGCTGTATTCATGGCTTGTGATAGAAGTTTGGTTATGATCATCATCATAAATAGATTTTCAAAATGTGTTCATCATTCTTATGGTTGGTAACAAAACTTTTACAAATTGCCTGCATCAGTTGAATGGATATGTAGCACTGTATGTTTTCTGTTATGTATGGTAACATTTTTGTTTAGGATGAGGGATTTGAACATATGATCTTCATGTATCTTAAAAAACTTTAAAACTCTGACAAACAAAACCGAATAAGAGATAATGTTGCCCTGTTACAACCATAATCATTTATTCGTGGCCTAAGCTTTGCACGATGAATTACTTTTAAAACATAAAATTATTCAATGGACATCCAAACATCATAAACCCAAGTTTTCGGCGTTAAAAGAACAATGAGATAAATTTAAAGGTACGCTTTTAGTCCATCGTCAAAGATACGAACAAAATCCTCCATCTGACTATCTGAGTAGCTGAAACGCAAACACCAATCTCCAGATCTTCGTTCGACTCTTTGCAAGAGTTGATAGATATTCCTCCGTTATATTCAATTGAAACTGTTTCGAGCTTTTTCGGCTTCCCCCACCCGAAATCCATGTCATAGAATCTGAGCTTTGGTGTGCCAGCTACCCATGTAATTGTTGTTGGCTTTCCTTTCTGTCCAAAAAAAACTTGAGAACACAATAAAATTTCAATTTCCTATCATTTCCTTTCCTTTCCTTTCCTTTTAAAAAATAACTCGAGAACGGAGCGTTAGAGACCAAATCGCTGAAAAATACCATGTCGTCTTTTAGGACTCCATCCTTATAATCAGCCAAGGTCTTGTGTAGATTTTCTCCTAGCAATTTTGCAGCAGTTATGAATCCTTCTCCAATTAAAAGATTGGTTTTTGCAATCGCCGCACAACCCCCAACGCAGTTGCCAAAGTAGGCTGCGGGTATCGGTGGCTTCATACGTGCTCTACAATCAACTGTGAACCAAAATAGTTGCACCTCGTCATTGCGTGATTTTGCGATGCAACTCCATATATAAGCACATGCTACTGTAAAAGATGATACATATTCCAATGTTGGCAGTTGGGTTGATACTCTAATTTTTAACTGATTGATAACAGCTCGTGTCAAGATAAACGTGGTACGTAGTTTATCACTCGGTCCAGCTAGGCTTTGAGTTGCATAATCTTCATTAAAACTTTCTACTTTTGCATGCTTTAGATATGCTTCATCTAGTATTGGATAATTGATCATTCTATCATATAATGGCCTATCGCCATTAGCTATAAAAGACTCGTCATTGTTACCAGATCGCGCAATTGATGTCCACGCTTTTAAGAAACAAAAACGAGTTCTAGCATCACCTAGGCAATGGTGATTTGTAATTCCAACAGCTATTCCTTGGTTGGGAAAAAGCGTCACTTGAACAGAGAAAAGTGGAATCTTTAAGCAATCTGATAATCTAGTAGTCTCACCTAATGTTGGTACAAGATGGTAGAACTTGTCACAGTTTCTAGGATGGTTTCCTGTTAATTCGTTAAAGTCAAGGTTACATTCTGCAAAAGTAACAGCCACAGAATCACCTTGAACGTAACGAATCTCAGGCTTTTTAATAGGAGTAGGATATACTATCAACTTACCTACAAAAGGGTAAAAATGTTTAAGTGTGAGTGATAACGAATGTTTAATACTGGGAAGAATGGTTTCAGTGAATTGAGTTCTAGTGATCGGAAGCTCGTAAAAGAAAAGATTGATAACTGGAGGATAAGGTAGCCAATAGAAGTCAAAAAAAGTGAGTTGCAGTGACTTGTCGCCTAGAGTGTCTGGTGGTGGCGATACTTGGGAATGTTCAAGAACAGTCAAGATGGGAAGGGAAGCCATTTAATGTTTTTTAAGATGAGTCCGAGTTATGAAGGTTAAATGATTTTATCAACATTTCTTTATAGGACTAACTTTAGACATGAAAAGAAATTTGATATCAAAAGAGTGGAAAACCACAAAAGCTGGTCGTGTCGTAAAACGTGGTTAATAAATTAATATTGTTTCAAGGCCAGATGTAGTGCATGTGTATATGGTGGTAGTCCACATGTTTCTTTTATGAGTTAGGTGTGAGAGGTTTTATATCTTTTTGGAGAAAATTACACAGATAGATGAACTTTGAAAATTTTTTAATTTTAGGTAAAGAACTCTCAAAAATACTAATATCACCAACATAACTTATTGAAACCGTCCATGCAATATGTGCTACTTTTATAACTTGTAACCGATGCAACCAGTTACCATTGTACCATGCCATTTTTTATTATATTTTTTAGAATAAAATTACTAAAATACTCTCATCTTCAACCTTCCTTCAAATTGTATCTAAGTTGTGCAGTTGACTTCCTATGAGACTCAAATGTAAGATGATGCATACCATCTGTTAACATCTTCTTTTTTACCTTAGGAGGACAAATTGTGTCTAACTTGTACATGGTAGAAGTTCATAGACTTGTAAAACATATTTCCAGTATCAAATTGAAACTAATCATTCACGTGTTTGTGCACAAATCAAATTATGCTACCACAAAATTGTTATTTATCTCATGTTCATGTATATAAATATACAAAAGAATATCAAACAAAATTTCAAGAAACCAATATACAAAAGAAAGAATGAATCAAATCACATATAACCAACATACAAGGCCTTCATCATCAATTCATCATCTAAGCTGTCTTTAGAATGTCTATACAGATCATAAGGCGCCCATAGCTCATCAACAGGACACGAATCACCCGTATCTAGTCTTGCCACGAATTACCCGTATCTGGTCTCGCCCACGGTTTACCTTTCCCACTCCAATGCAACAAACTAATCGGACCTGCACAACATCACCACCAAACACCAACAAAAAAGGCGGAAGCTAACCCAAATCATAAATCCTCTCCTCCTTTTGAACCTCCATCCATTTCTCAATCCTACCCTTATAATCTTCCTTCCTCCACTTCACCAAATCCATCACCATCACCCGTGTTAAAATAACACGGCTTCTTCCCATCAAACACACTCGACAAACTCGAGTCAGACCAAAACCTCTCCGTGACAAACACCTCACTGACACACAAAAACATCCACCTTCACCAACCCATCAGTCAACACCGGCACCACCACCACTCCGCCCCCGCTAACATCGACACCAAAACATCCACTCCAGGCTTGACGCTACCTGTTGATGATGGTGACAGAGTTATGATAGACAAGGTGTGGTGGATCTTTGTAGATCTAAACAAATTTTGTTTTTTTTCTTGAGTTGTATTGAAAAATAAATGATGGGTTTCTTGTAGATGGGTTAACCGCCGGAGGAGTGCCGGAAGGTGGTGGTGCTCTGTCCAAAAAAATGGTATTGTGATTATTGGGGAGGAATTAATATGTTGCAGCATATATGTTTTGAGCTAAAAGGATAATGGTGAAGGTGGATGTTTAAGGAATTAATATGTTACGGCATAAAGATAATGGTGTATTGGACAAAAGTAGGCCCAAAAAGCTGACATGGCACCTAAAACGGTCATATAGTATAACATTGCCGGTTTCAACAAGTTTTGTTGGTTATATTAATATTTTAGAAAATTCGTTACCTAACATTGAAATTTTTTCAAAGTTCGTTACCTATCTGTGTAATTTAGGGTAAAATGCAAAAATAGTCCCTAAACTATCACGAAATCGTAAAAATGGAACCGAGACAAAAAGTCACGCAAAACAGCCACTAACGTTACGAAAATTTGCAAAAAAGCCACCGAGAGGCATTTTCCGTTAGTTTTCCAGTTAAGTGCCATGTCACCGAGGGCACTATAGTCATTTCATGGATCTTCTTATCTCCCGCCAACCGTTCAAGGACTATTTTTGCAAACACCGTAAACTATTTAGTTAAAGCAACTAGATTACTAGATTTGCTTTTTCAGAGTACATTAACTCCCAAAACCAACCCAAAAATTCATATCCGTTGTAAAGGAAATCAACCGTCAAACCCTAACATAAAAATTAAAAAAAATAAAAAAAAATCGGAACGAAACCCAGCTATGGCGAAAGAATGATAAGGGAAAGTCTTTGTTGATGAGGGGGGGGGGGGGGGGGAATCATCAGAAAAGTCGTGGGGCAAGGTTTTATTAAATGATGAAGTCTTTGAGGATGTTTTGGATGAATTTGGTGATAAAGTTATTACCAAGTATGGTTCGTATGCAAACATAGAGAAGGAGATGATTGAAGAAATTCTTCAATAGATGTGGAATAGAACCTTCAACAAACCAAATGTGGGTGTTAGCGGTGCCATATCTATTCCTACCATTGAAAGTGGTAGCCGTTGCTCCAATGAGGTAGTTGCAGAGAAAAAAAGGAATAGGGGAAGGCCGGTTGGGAGTGGCAAGAAGAAGACGGAGGGGAGTCCTATTCCGACTACAGTCACAGAAAAAAGGAAGAGGAGAGGCGATACGTACACCACCAAAATTATTTTTGTCTTATTTGATTTAGTGGTAAACACACTTTTTAAAACGTGTAAATCACCCCTGTTTTCAATTACCCCATCTTCTAGCTCTAAATCATAATTGTAGCCTACAAACATTTATAGAAAAACAGAAACAAAGGGTTGATTTCAATTACCTTGGGTTCATTCATTAACATTGGTCAATATATTATACAATTTTAGTCTAAAATAAACGACCAAAACGTTTAAGACAAAGTGTAAAAAGATCAGGGGTGAGTGAAGAAAGATTAAGGTGGTTTTCACTACAGAACAAAGTATTAATGTAGCAATCTTCAACGAATCACCAGCGACTTAGATACCAAAAACCTGTTCTGGATGGTAGAAGACTGCCGCAAAAAGAAGAACCCATCTTGTATCTAGTTCACCTGCTGACAATTGGAAATTTATGTTAGCCAAAATCAAAGTGATAAAAATGACTAGGGTACCAAAGAAAAATGTACCTTCTGCTTTTTATTTTTCTTGTTCTTCTTTTTCTTATGTTTGATTGGCTTCACTTTAATTTCTTCTTCTTCTTCTTCTTCTTCTTCTTCTTCTTCTTCTTCACTTGGACCCTGGCACATTCATAACTATTTAAATATCGAACTTGACAATAAAAAAGAGTGTCAATGGGCTAAATTATCAAAGCACCTCAGAATCCCCAAATGAGTTCACATGCTGAATCCTCCTCTCCGAATTTTTAGCATTGCCTGCAGATAGTTTACATGAAAAATCAGAAGTTAATGGATTTAAGTTTTACCCATACTCTCGACAGAAAATGTTGTGTTGGATATTTTAGTGTAATTGGATTAACTTGTTTGACCAATTTAGTCATAATATGACATCATTTAGGTTTGGAGGTGCGGAGTGCACACCTATTTGAATTTATTATGATCTTAGGGGCGAATCCCCTAAGGGACGGGGGTCCGGGGGCAGTTCCTGGCAGGGTCCAAGTTGTTATGGTAAAAATTCCTTAGAAAATTCAATTTTCAGAAGTTAAGGGACTAATCTTGACAACTTTTAAACCTTTGGAAAAACTGCATAAAAGCCCTAATCCCTAGAATTGAAAGATACGGTTTTTTCATATTGGTCATGTTTTTCTCTCTGGTTCATAAGAATCTCAAACACAAGCATTCAAAACGTTCTCAATCTCTGAATTGTATCCGATTGAATAATTCGGGGGAACCACCGAATTGATTCGATCTGAAAGTGTTCAGACGCCTTTCAGAGATTCACACTATATCCGGTTGGGTTCGTTGATTCCGCTTATCCCCTACAAAGATCGAATCAATTTGGTGAAGATGACAAACCCTGATTCGGTGAAAGATATGATTAATCTAACAATCTGATACTATACTTTATGTGGTAATCATGATTGGTGAATCTGTATAAAGGATATTGGAATATGTTAATAACACAAGATTTAAGTTCGGAACACTAGACAAGTGTGAAACAATTCATATATAAGACGGTGAATCGGAGACGTAACGTACGGTGATGTAGTTTGGTTATTCTGTATATCTACATATAAGAACAAGTAAGTAATTTGTTCATATTTAATTGGACTGTGATGCATGACAATTTGACTATCTAATAATGATAATTGGCATGCATGAATCGGAGACGTAACGTACGGTGATGTAGTTTGGTTATTCCGTATATCTACATATAAGAACAAGTAAGTAATTTGTTCATATTTAATTGGACTGTGATGCATGACAATTTGACTATCTAATAATGATAATTGGCATGCATGATTAGATTATATACTTTTACAGTCTGTCATGATGTGCATATAAATTAAAAGGGTAACTAAGATTGCATAAATGCATGAAACTTATCATAATATAAATCTAGTGTGTGTAAAATTTAGTCTGGTAAAGTAGTATTCCAGTTTGATGCATGAAAGTTTGGAGACTTGCAATAAAGTTTACTGGATTACAATTTTCTAGACAAGGCAATTAAATTGGCGGGTAATCGTTCGATGTTTTAATTTGGCGGTTACTGTAGTTTCTCTAATGACACTGCGTTGATTGATAAGTGATCAAATTTGTGATTGTGCAATGGTGTCAATTTACTCTTTGAACATTGCCTATGATTTGATTATTATATTATATGACTTGTTGTTAATTGCATGCTCTTTAATTTGCATTTACGAGTTCTAACATTTGTTGATATAATAATAATAATAATATTAAATTATGATTATTATTTGAAGGTTATTTCATATTTGAATCATGCATGGCAACTCGTAAGAAACTCGTAGTATGCATGATTTGTTGTTACTTTCAATTCGTCATATTTGGCGAATGATGGATGTGATTCTTATTCCGTTTTCTTTATTTGCCAAATAACAGAAAATGTTTGATACTGAGATATGTATATTAAAAGTTTGAGGAACTTTGTAAGTATGATTCTTTTACGGTGAACCGTATGCGAATTGTTGGCAGTTTTGTTAACCCATAGAAAAACAATTTTCAGAAACATGGTTTCAAAGTGCAACTGTATATCAAAACTGTTATGGTGAATCAATTGCCTAATTGATATCGGAACCAAAACGTTATGATGTTGTTCATTTCTTTTGAAATATTTGTTAACTTGCCATGATCATAATTCTTAGTATCAAGTATTGATTATTTTATTGATTTCATAAATCACAAGGTTAAGTGACTTTGAAATTGAATAATTTGGAACCACAATTCTTTTGTCAATTTGTGTTGTGTTACAAACTTTTTTAAAGTTGAGCAAAAAAATTATTGTTGTAATGTGTGTTCAATAATTGGTATTTGCTCATGGTCACTTTAAATGAATTTCATGGGTATGTCCTTGACTGGTGAATTGTTAATGGAAGTATAATGAGACTCTAAATGTCTCATAATACAAAGGACAAGGGAACTAAGTTTTGTGATTAAACTTGATAAATCGTTGCCGTAGATACGATTGGCAGTAAACAATAGCATAACTTTGATGGATTCTTTTTGACTGCTTGATGGAATATCAAGGAATCAGACAATGCAATGACAAAGGAGGTGTCATTTACTATATCATGATATTTATGATATGTGTCGATGCTGTAAACTAAGAATTTAGTTAGCCGATTGATAAACAATGGATTCTGGTTTAGAATAAAATGACTGATCCATGTATTCTGGTTTAGAATAAAATAAATATTGTTGAAAATTTGAAGTGATACAATTATTGATGCAATTAAGTTAGATAATTGATCAAGAAGATTACACTTTTAATGGTGAATGTATTTTCACATTTGGTGTGGGAATCTTGGGATCATAAAAATAAAGTTGTACAACGTGGTTAACTTTGGCATCATGAATTGTTGTTTTAATTTCTCGTTTTAAAGAAATATTATGGTTAAAGGACTTGTTATTAAACATTGTATTATGTTTAAAAGTCAATGTTACCATGTGTATATAATGCGTTAAGATAGTGAACCTACACTATCAATTGCTTACCACTTGACAAAGAGGTTTGCTAGAGACTTAGTGCACAAAGTCGGAATAGGGATGAAATAAAAGTCCGTTTACATTTTCTAATGGTGAGACACCCAATTCACTTCTAATGCAATGTTAGAAGCTGAATTCAATGCGGAAAGCTCACACTTAGAGATTGGAACACATGATATACTATCCCAAGGAA
Source organism: Artemisia argyi (assembly GCA_030686995.1). Taxonomy (NCBI): domain Eukaryota; kingdom Viridiplantae; phylum Streptophyta; class Magnoliopsida; order Asterales; family Asteraceae; genus Artemisia; species Artemisia argyi. The sequence goes on along the minus strand of CM060696.1, from coordinate 172,425,615 downwards.
TGTGTTTGGACCTGCAAGATAAAGAGGTTGAAGTTTATCTTCTTAATAGTTCTTTTGAAAAAGTGCAAGCAGGGCATGATTAAAAGGAACTACCTATACGAGCATGAAGTGTAGCCGCTTCAAGAAGCTGGGACTTGGCTTTGACATGCTTATGAAGGATAAGGACATAGGCTAGTAAAACATGTGTCAAGATAGAACTACTATGTATGTAAACTTTTGTGTACATTATCTTCGTGTATTCAAAATGAATTCCCAGGGTTCAATCCTTAGCGACACCCTGGTATTCGAATATTCGGAATGTGTAATGTACTAATGTGAAATTCAAACGTCACGACATTTCATTTTTGCAAAAGTTTGATTGTTTGAGATCATTTGTTTTAGTTAATCAAGGATTGCACTAAAATGGGGGAGGATTGTTGGATATTTTAGTGTAATTGGATTAACTTGTTTGACCAATTTAGTCATAATATGACATCATTTAGGTTTGGAGGTGCGGCGTGCACACCTATTTGAATTTATTATGATCTTAGGGGAGAATCCCCTAAGGGACGGGGTCCGGGGGCAGTTCCTGGCAGGGTCCAAGTTGTTATGGTAAAAGTTCCTTAGAAAATTCAATTTTCAGAAGTTAAGGGACTAATTTTGACAACTTTTAAACCTTTGGAAAAACTGCATAAAAGCCCTAATCCCTAGAATTGAAAGATACGGTTTTTTCATATTGGTCATGTTTTTCTCTCTGGTTCATAAGAATCTTAAACACAAGCATTCAAAACGTTCTCAATCTCTCCGATTGAATAATTCGGGGGAACCACCGAATTGATTCGATCTGAAAGTATTCACACGCCTTTTAGAGATTCACACTATATCCGGTTGGGTTCGTTGATTCCGCTTATCCCCTACATGCTGTTCTTTATATCTTCTGGAATTAAAAACATGATCCACAAAGAGGTATCTTGTATACAAATTCAATGTAGGAGTATATCCTTCACCAAGTAAGGAGTTAACAGTGCTATAGACTCATTGACCTAGTCTTTAGGGCTGACTTGCTGTATCGACTTATCATCAACCAGTGCAAGTCAAACTAAAAAGTATAAGATGTACTAATATTCTATTAGTTTTCATCTGCATGCTTATATGTTCAGGGTGTCGCGTTCATACAATGTACCCTTCATTAACAGATGCTCACCTGATATAAGTTCTAATTAAACTTTAAACATTCACAGAACTCCATTCTGTCGGTCTATCCTAAGGTTCCTCCCTACTAATCAGAGACAATACTGTGTTACTCAATACTACCTTGAGAAAAAATATACTTTAAGGTTGACAGACAGATCATCAATTTTGCTAACAGAACGTTATGGTAAGCAAATCTGAAGTGGTATTCAGGGAGCAAGGCAACAAAACGACCATGCTTTCAGCACCTATCCTTTATCATCTAGAATTCAACGTAAGGCCTCAAAATGGTAGTGAATTTACTGTGTGTGTATGTGTGTTCATATAAAGGTGAAACCAAGATGAAGATCATTACTTGCTCTAACAGTCTCTTTGGCATTTTTCACAGCTAATTCGACAAGTTTGGGATTAATAGACGACAACCCGCTAGGTTCCTGCGACTTCCGTTCCAGAAACTTTGCTAATGCAGCAGCTTTGTTAGTCTTCATTGGTCCTCCTGGATGTGCCAATCTGCAAATATACAGATTTAAAAAAAATAATTAAATCTGTCTATTTAAAGTATTATAAGAATTTGCTAATAAGAAAATACTAGCGCCATAGCTCAAGAGAAGATGGGGTGCTTTCTGTTTGTGAGGTCCTCGTCCTCTCAGGAGTTTAGTTTTCGATTTGTGATTAGGTACTAGGGAGTGCAATGAAAAGGGGATAGATATTTCGGTATTATACTTATTCATGGATACTTTTGAATGATTCTGTGGCGAAACTCGTTAGGGTTACAACTAGTGTAGCGTTGAATTCTGGTTTTTGTTAATTTGCACGACTATCATGATTTCGGTTGAAAATTGAGATGATGATTGTTCAGATAAGTCCATGTTGTGTGGTTCGTGCCTTCTATGTTTTTTGTTGAAAAGGTCATTGGTGTAAATCTTTCTTTGTTGCGGGTCTACTATAAGGGGCCTTGAGTACTAGTTTGTTTCATTTTAATTATCTTTTACCTGAACCCCCAGCATGTTAAATTAGCGGTACATATTAACGTCACATCTAATCCTCATAGAAACTATCCATTTGTTTGATACTTGCCAATTGCCATAGCAGAGTTATCTAGTTTTCTATATTACAAAGCGTGTGGGATGCAACTGGAGGTGGCAATTTGTGCCAAAAATTAAAAAAAAAAAAAAAAAAATGGCTAAATGGGCACATTTTTAAAAGATTTGGGGTACATTTGGGGCCCTTTTTTTTTTTTTTTTTTTTTTTTTTTTTTTTTAAATAGGCATATACTACCCATTTAGAAGTTAAATGGGCATAACGGGCACATGTTATTCTCTCACATTAAAATGTTTTTAATGAAAAACTTATGGATATAATATATTTAATTACTTAAATATAAATGAGGTGTTATGTTTGAGATTTTTTTTTTGTTGTTTTAGGTCTTTTTTAAGACGATTCGTACAACATGCGCCCGTTTGGCCCGTGCCCGTTTAGCCCGTAACCCGTTTAACCCGTAGCCCATGTCCGCCCATTTTGCCACCTCTAGATGCAACTAATCTCTAAAGAAATGTGAACTCACCACCACCCACCTATCTTTTATTTCTTTATTTATGATTCAACCCTCACTATCCTGATGTGTTTTTATTATAGATCCAATCATGCTTCCTTTTATGATGATTTATTTGTATCCCCTTTCTGCTATTAGTACATATGTTTATGACCATTATTTAAATTGGGGGAGTACCATAACTGAATGTAGGATGTGCTAACATTTCAATTTTTGCACTACGATTTTAGAAATAAAACGTCTGAGAAACCACTTTTCTCGTTTCCCCTAAGTTTCGAAAACCACTTGTATGCTACAGTGTGAAAACAAAGTCAGCTATATATTGCCACCAGTCTATGCTTACCATGCACATTTTAGGTATGAGGAAGCCTGTGATCATCAGTGTGCGAGTTAATATACTGTTGATATTAGAACGATCAACAACCTGGAAGCAAGCTCGCGGAACTTGAAACTCGTAAAGTAAACTCAACACACCACAGCAGATTATATATGATCGACTGAAAAGTAAACCAGCACAAGTATAACCCTCAATATCAAACGTTTATTGAGTAATACGAAAAGAATGATTACAATGACCCTCCCCCTCACCTCCTTGTTGTAGAGATGAGGGGGGAAGAAAACCAACCCTAAAAGAGTTGAACCGGCTGTCACAAAGGAGAAACCTTGACTTGTGAATGTTATGGACTCAACATCGTTTGAGACCCTATAATGATATATATATAGAGTTGATGAACCGACATATCATGCATTCCTTATTTGACTACAATGTGAACTTAAGTTTCACTAACACCCCTAAACTATAGACTAATATTATTACTAATCTTAACAATTTCCACCTTAGGATTAATATTAGACTATACCGATACTCAGCAGCTTTAACCAGTGTTGGAACCTCGAACTAGGGACCGCCTTTAACAAGACACCAGTAGCAAAACCCGCTACTAACCTTAGCTCAGCTCCTGACTCTGTCAAGAATCCATTTAGCCAAATAGCCTCCTTTACAGCCTCCGTAAGTGTCCTATACGCCGCTTTAGTTGTTGACAAAGCCTCCATGTGCAGCATCATAGCTTCCAAGCTTCCTGCACATCCTTGTATCATAAACCCGTACCTTGTGATTGACCTACCCATGACAGTGATCGATCTACCCATAGCGTAGTCAAAATCCACAAAAACCGGTACGTCTGTATGTAATCCACGATCGAACCTATCCAACATACCCACATCTACAGATGCTATGTCAGGTCTCGTGCAGACCATCTGATACTCCCGGCTTCCATCCGCATATGTATATGACAACTTACCATTCTTTTCCACATCACAGTCCCGTGATAGACTACCCTCCAACGACAGTATAGAGTGTCCCTCCAACAAAGTTTGTACCAACTTTCCGTTGTGAACCCTGGACTGTGAACCCCTCAGAGTATTACCAGTCTGATTCCTGATGATCTCCATACCAAGTATATTTCCTTTTGCTTTATCCAGCAATCCCTTGGTAACCCAGATCTCAGCCTTGCATTCGCAAGAAAAAACCATACCATCTATATAGAGAAATAGATGTATGAACATACCTGGTGTATACTTCCAGTAATAGCTGTGCTCTGTCGTCACTGCTTTTCCTGCAACCGTTGCTGAGTACACACACATCTGACCGAGTATCCATTTCTTCTTTCAATCTAGTCTTCCACTTGGAAATCACCTCACAAGCAAATGTATTATTGAAAGTCAATGACTCATGTGCGTATATCTACTCCACTGCAGCAACTGCAAAAGCAGCCTCATTACTGTTTTCTCTATACCTGTATAGTTCCCATGCTGAGTGTTGCTCCCTATCACGTGCTAAATGATAGTCCATCAAATCCCGAGTTTGTACTTCCCGTGAACCAGCTAAATGACCGACATTCCCCTGAGGTTCCACCTCAAATGTATGATCCCCAAGCGGTTCCACCTCAAACTCGACTCCCTGCAACACCTGCACTAAACCCGTACCTACACCAGAACCAATGAAAGTTTTCTTGTATTCCCCACTCTCATTGAAACCCATATTCCTGTAAAGCACTCCCTTTGAAGTAACGTCATCTAACCTCCAAAGCTTATTACCCACTATACCTTCACGGTATCCCAGGAATGTGCACTTGACCTTAACCGGTTCAAGCATCCCTTGCTTATTACTAGCAATCAGTCCGTGTTTGTCTTTCCTTCAAGTTGTTTAACCTCCAACTTTCTTTGAGCCACTGCAGCATGATCGTTACTCTCCTGAATTACCTCAGTTTCACGATTTTCCTGAGCTCCCTGCAGTTCCACCTCAAACCAAACACGCTTTTGAACATGTACTCCATGGACCCTTGTTTTAACACCAAGATCAAGTTGCTTGAACCCAACTTGTTTTGAACCTCCATGTTTTTGTACAATATTCCCATCGAGCTTTTCAATGTCTAACCTAGTATTCATACTAGCCATTCTTCTTTAACCTTGCTACAAACCTTGTCAAGTTGCTTTTTAACCAACTTTACCAACAAGTCTCACAAGCCGTGTGTTAAACCGCTTTCTTGTAATTATCGATATACTAACCTTTAGAGAAACCCTAAAGCTTTGATCTTTCCACCTCAAGTCTACAACCTTGATATACCTTGTACTCCAAGTAATCACTTTTCTTGAATCCCAAGACAAAGCTAAACCTTACTTGTCTTCCAAGAACCGCCAAGACTTGAATCCCAAGAAACCGTAAACTTGAAATTGAAACTTCTTGCAAAACCTTGAACAAAATTGATCAAAGAAAACCCTTTGATGATACCCTTGCTCAAATCGATCAAACTTCACCAGTTCCATCAAATTTCTCGATGTCAAACTTGGCTCCCGTCATTCTTTAATTCCTTTATTAATTTGCTAAACCTCGTGAAATAACCTCACAATCACAAACTAACAAAGTCCCTTGTGCAATACCCTTCAAATTAATAATCTTTATTGAATAATACTAATAATATACTAACCCTTTTATTATTCAAATAATAATATTCAAATATTATCCAAATAATAAAATTTACCTATGTACTTTCCACCACTTATTAATATATTATTATTCAAATAATTTGAAGTACTTAATGATAGAACTTGGACTTTTCTTTCCAAGACCTGCTGTTCTTCTTCTTCGTCTGTATTCTGACGAAAACCCGAAACGCACCAGAAACCGCCGATCTTCGATACACCCGAAAACCAACAAAACCTTAAGTCTGCTACACCTTGTCACAAACCCGAACAAACGAAGACCCAAGAACCCTTAACCGTCGATACCCTGCTGCAACCTTGTCATCCAAAAAACCTTGAACGCAAGAATCCTTGCTGTTGAAAAACGAACAACAAGTAAACCCTTTACAAGATTCGACCTAGCTTCCACACCTTCGAACCAAGGCTCTTGATACCACTTGTTGATATTAGAACGATCAACAACCTGGAAGCAAGTTCGCGGAACTTGAAACTCGTAAAGTAAACTCAACACACCACAGCAGATTATATATGATCGACTGAAAAGTAAACCAGCACAAGTATAACCCTCAATATCAAACGTTTATTGAGTAATACCAAAAGAATGATTACAATGACCCTCCCCCTCACCTCCTTCCCCCTTCACCTCCTTGTTGTAGAGATGAGGGGGGAAGAAAACCAACCCTAAAAGAGTTGAACCGGCTGTCACAAAGGAGAAACCTCGACTTGTGAATGCTATGGACTCAACATCGTTTGAGACCCTATAATGATATATATAGAGTTGATGAACCGACATATCATGCATTCCTTATTTGACTACAATGTGAACTAAAGTTTCACTAACACCCCTAAACTATAGACTAATATTATTACTAATCTTAACATATGCCAACAATGTTATGTATACTATATACAGTAGCAGTTCAAGTTAACAACCGGAAAACACCAGAATATTTGAACTCATACGTACAATTAGTTGTAATGTTGAAGTTTATTTATAATAACAAAAGAAATTCTAAAAATAAAACAACGGTTATGATAATGTGTAGGTTATTAAAATGTAGGATTAAAATAAATATAGCCATCATCATGATGAAATAAAGGATTAAACGTGACTTTCTTGATCTGCTTCATGTCGCTCTTAGTAAAGTCAGTCTTACTGAAATCTGTAACTCGTTACTTCGTCAGGTAAAAACAGTGGTGACTTTTTTTTTGTCAACTTTCATTATTTTTCTATTCTTCTGAAATTGTCTATTTCTTCAACAATGTGTACAAAATGAATGTTGAAATTATATTGGCAGTTTCAACGACGTAACCGGATATACAAAGAGGAGCAACGCCAGATAAGAGCTGCTGCACAAAAAGCAAAAAGTGGAGATGTAGATGGAGAAGGGGTTCCTCATCATTAGTGTAAAATGGTCCATTGTGGTTTATAATAATGATTGAAGTGTGCAATCTATGTTGTTCCTGGAAATTTGGTGCATTTTGTGCCTTTTTGTTGTTTCGAGTGGCTGTGTACTTTGTCATCAGCAACATGCTCATGATATTCTCAATTTGAACTTTTGAGCACATTATTTCATAATGCTAATCATAGACCGCTTTTGTTGTGCTAAGTTCAGATCATTTCTTTATAAGTTTTATTTTAAACTGCTGATCTCACTAGTCCTACATGCGTTCTTATGATATACTAATAATCTCATACCTTAGCTACTACTGTTATAGAAAAATGAGCAGTTAGTAGACACTCATTGACTTATGAAGATTAAAGTGACATTGCATTGCATGTTATGTTGATTACGTTTGTTTAAATTAACCTGTCTCTTTCATTCATTTCTGATGCTTTGTCTCAAATCATATTAGGTAGACGATTGCGTGATCATAAAATATCTAAATACTCGCATGCTTGCCACCTCTCTTCATTTAGGTGTATCTTATAAATTTCTTCCTTTTAATGAACCTCGCTTCATCAGTATTCAACACCACCCATGTCAGTTTCTCCCTGCAGAACTGCATGCTTTTTTCACGCCTTTTTAAAAATCAATTCAGTTACGTTAGAAATGCACATTGGTCGTTGCTTTTCTTTCTCTTATTAGGCACCGTTCACTTTATATCTGGAAGCCGAACAGGTTCTGATTCTAGCATCCCAACACACTCAAATTTCTTCCGAACTCTGTCTAGGGGTAGACAGAGACCTCTAGGGTGTCAAAATGACCCATACTTCTGCTCCAATCCTGAAAAGAATCCGTTGGGTGGTTCAGTTTGCTGTTTTGGAAAGTTTTGTAAGGATGTTATGTCTGACCGCAACCACTGTGGTGGTTGTGGACATGTTTGTTTGTATGAGTTAGTTTGTTGTGATGGTACATGCGTAGACATTAGAAGTAATCCTCAACATTGTGGGGGTTGTTTTGAGAAGTGTCCGGGCCAAGGTAGGTGCTCCTATGCCATGTGTAATTATGGTTGACAATTGAACCTGTTGAATAAAAGTTCTGTAGTACGTATTTCATTGTTTTGTTTGGCTGTATTCATGGCTTGTGACGAAGTTTGGTTATGATCATCGTCATAAGTAGATTTTCAAAATGTGTTCATCATTCTTATGGTTGGTAACAAAATTTTACAAATTGCCTGCATCAGTTGAATGGATATGTATAACTGTATCTTTTTTGTTATGTATGGTAACATTTTTGTTTAGGATGAGGGGATTTGAACGTATGATGTTCATATATCTTAAAAAACTTTGAAACTCTGAAAAGCAAAACCAAATAAGAGATAATGTTGCCCTGTTACAACCATAATCATTTATTCGTCGCCTAAGCTTTGCACGCTGAATAACTTTCAAAACATAAAATTATTCAATGGACATCTAAACAACATAAACCAAGTATTCGGCGTTAAAAGAATAATGAGATAAATTTAAAGGTACGCTTTTAGTCCATCGTCAAACCAACGAACAAAATCCTCCATCTGAGTAGCGGAAATGCAAACACCAATCTCCAGATCTTCGTTCGACTCTTTGCAAGAATTGATAGATATTCCTCCGTTATAATCAATTGAAACTGTTTCGAGCTTTTTTGGCTTCCCCCACCCGAAATCCATGTCATAGAATCTGAGCTTTGGTGTTCCGAATACAAATGTCATTGTTGTTGGCATTCCTTCAGAGACCAAATCGTTTAAAGATACCTTGGCGTCTTTTAGGACTCCATCCTTATAATCAGCCAAGGTCTTGTGTAGGTTTTCTCCTAGCAATTTTGCAGCAGTTATGAATCCTTCTTTTCCGATTAAAAGATTGGTTTTTGCAATCGCCATACAACCATCAACACAGTTGCCAAAGTAGGCCGCGGGTATAGGTGGCTTCATACGTGCTCTACAATCAACTGGGAAACAAAATAGTTGCACCTCATCATTGCGTGATTTCGCTATGCAACTCCAAATATAAGCACATGCTACTGTAAAAGATGATACATATTCTAGTGTTGGCAGTTGGGTTGATACTCTATTTTTTAACTGATTGATAACAGCTCGTGTCAAGATAAACGTGGCACGAAGTTTATCACTCGGTCCAGCTAGGCTTTGAGTTACATAATCTTCATGAAAACTTTCTACTTTTGCACGCTTTAGACATGGTTCATCTAGTACTATTGGATAATTAGCCATTCTATCATATAATGGCCCATCGCCGTTTGCTATAAATGACTCATCATTATTACCAGATCGCGCAATTGATGTCCACGCTTTTAAGAAACAAAAACGAGTGCTAGCATCACCAAGGCTATGGTGATTTGTAATTCCAATAGCTATTCCTTGGTTGGGGAAAAGCGTCACTTGAACGGAGAAAAGTGGAATCTTTATGCAGTCTGATAACCTAGTACTCTCACCTAGTGTTGGTACAAGATGGTAAAACTTGTCACAGTCTCGAGGATGGTTTCCTGTTAATTCATTAAAGTCAAGGTTACATTCTGCAAAAGTAACTGTGACAGAATCACCTTGAACATAACGAATCTCGGGCTTTTTAGTAGGAGTAGGATATACTATCAACTTACCTACAAAAGGGTAAAAATGTTTAAGTGTGATTGATAACGAATGTTTAATACTGGGAAGAATGGTTTCAGTGAATTGAGTTCTAGTGATCGGAAGCTCGTAAAAGAAAAGATTAATAACTGGAGTAAAAGATAGCCAAAAGAAGTCGAAAAAAGTGAGTTGCAGTGACTTGTCACCTAGAGTGTCTGGTGGTGGCGATACTTGGGAGTGTTCAAGAACAGTCAAGATGGGAAGGGAAGCCATTTGATGTACTTTCAAGTTTCAAGATGAGTCTGAGGTTCAGTGGTTTGATCAATATTGCTTTATAGGACTAACTTTAGACATGAAAACAAATTTGATACTCCGTATCAAATGAGTGGAAAACAACAAAAGATGGTTGTTGTAAAAACGTGGTTAATATTGTTTCAAGACCCAGATGTAGCGCATGTGCAGCTGCACTAGCTTGTATGAGTTAGGTGTAGTTTTTTCGAGAGGTTACTTTTATATCTTTTTCTGCAAACCATGTCGTCGACATAAAAAGAATAAAGTTCCACTTATTTTTGCCATCAGCTTATATAATCTTTCATCCAACCCAGCAAAAACTATATTTTGATGATTCAAGCTCAGATTCCGTGTGCGTTTGGTTTGAAAATTTATAAACTCTGAAAAAACAACCCATAAGAGATAACATTGCCCTGTTACAACCATAATCATTTATTCGCATCACCGCCTAAGCTAATTTACACGATGAGCAAAGGTGAGTACTTATATTACTTTAAAAAAACTGTACAAACATAAGAATAGAAAAAAAGACTTGGACATCCCCCAAGTCTTGATACAGCTAACATATACAATGTGAAAATATCAAACATACTACTGCTCCCTATCCAATATCAGGCACCACCAGAACTTGATCTAACATATCTCAAACAGCATAACCTGATCATTCCTCTAGTCATATAAGAACCATCCATCAGTAACAATTCCTCTGGTCATATAATACACGATGAATTATTTTTAGTACATAAATTTATTCTATGGACATGTAAATAACATACACGAAGTGGTCGTTGTTGAAAGAACAATGAGATAAATTTAAAGGTACGCGTTTAGTCCATCGTCAAAGATACGAACAAAATCCTCCATCTGAGTAGCTGAAACACAAACACCAATCTCCAGATCTTCGTTCGATTCTTTGCAAGAATTGATAGATATTGCTCCACTATAATCAATTGAAACTGTTTCGAGCTTTTTTGGCTTCCCCCACCCGAAATCCATGTCATAGAATCTGAGCTTTGGTGTTCCGGATGCCCATGTCATTGTTGTTGGCATTCCTTCAGAGACCAAATTGTTTAAAGATTCCATGCCATCTTTTAGGACTCCATCCTTATAATCAGCCAAGGTCTTGTGTAGATTTTCTCCTAGCAATTTTGCAGCAGTTATGAATCCTTCTTTTCCGATTAAAAGATTGGTTTTTGCCGTCGCCAAACAAACATCAATACAGTTGCCAAAGTAGGCCGCGGGTATAGGTGGCTTCATACGTGCTCTACAATCAATTGGGAAACCAAATAGTTGCAACTCATCATTGCGTAATTTTGCGATGCAACTCCAAATATAAGCACATGCTACTGTAAAAGATGATACATATTCTAATGTTGGCAGTTGGGTTGATACTCTATTTTTTAACTGATTGATAACAGCTCGTGTCAAGATAAACGTGGCACGAAGTTTATCACTCGGTCCAGCTAGGCTTTGAATTACATAATCTTCATTAAAACTTTCTACTTTTGCACGCTTTAGACATGGTTCATCTAGTACTATTGGATAATTAGCCATTCTATCATATAATGGCCCATCGCCGTTAGCTATAAACGACTCATCATTATTACCAGATCGCGCAATTGATGTCCACGCTTTTAAGAAACAAAAACGAGTGCTAGCATCACCAAGGCTATGGTGATTTGTAATTCCAATAGCTATTCCTTGGTTGGGAAAAAGCGTCACTTGAACGGAGAAAAGTGGAATCTTTATGCAGTCTGATAACCTAGTACTCTCACCTAGTGTTGGTACAAGATGGTAAAACTTGTCACAGTTTCTAGGATGGTTTCCTGTTAATTCATTAAAGTCAAGGTTACATTCTGCAAAAGTAACTGTGACAGAATCACCTTGAACATAACGAATCTCAGGCTTTTTAGTAGGAGTAGGATATACTATCAACTTACCTACAAAAGGGTAAAAATGTTTAAGTGTGATTGATAACGAGTGTTTAATATTGGGAACAATGGTTTCATAGAAATGAGTTCTAGTGATCGGTAGCTCGTAAAAGAAAAGATGGTTAATAGGATGTAAATGTAGCCAAAGGAAGTCGAAAAAAGTGAGTTGCAGTGACTTGTCACCTAGAGTGTCTGGTGGTGGCGATACTTTGGAGTGTTCAAGAACAGTCAAGATGGGAAGGGAAGCCATTTGATGTACTTTCAAGATGAGTCTGAGTTATGAAGGTTCAATGATTTGATCAATATTTCTTTACAGGGCTAGGTTGATAATGATATCAAATGAGTGGCAAACAACATAATGGTTGTTGGACAATAATTAGAGTTTATTACAAATTTCGTCGTTGTGGTTAACACACATATGCACCTTTCGTCATTTTCTCAAACTGCTGGCACGATCCATCCCCGTGGTTGCAAAATCTTGCGACATAAGTCCTTTTGACCAATTTCCGTTAGTTTTCATCATTAAGCACCTCACGTGCTAAAAAACATGAGGGTATTATAGTCTTTCTACAAATAATCATCTTCATCCTGGCATTTATCCTTAAATTTCTATTTAGTTTCCAATTCAACCATTTAACTAATCCAAAGAACTAACAAAACCGAAATCATAATGTATAATTTTTTTTCTCTCCAATAGTTATCAATTTATACATCTTTAGCTTGAAAGAAGAAAACATCTATAGTTATCTAGTTGGATAAGTATCTGAACAAAACGCAAACTGGGAATTTGAATCCCTTGGCCACAATTAAGTTTTATCTAAAAAAACCCCTAGTTGGGACTTTCGTATTTTTAACTAGTACTATATACATGATCAACATATAATTCGATTTAGCTTCTAACTTACAAAATAAATAATAAAAAAATAAAATAAAATAAAATGATCGTACTCACAAAATTTATAATCATTTTGTCAAGTTCAATACTATCTAAATTATATCAATCATTAACTAATAAGCATCACATAAAGAAACATAAACTGATAACAACAAACATATCTTAAAGAAACTCAATGAGCTGCAACTCGAGTGCATTTGATGGTATTTAAAAAAAGAGATATTTAACATACAACCTGAATATGTTTTTGAATCTTGCCAAGCATCTACAATCTGAATATGTTCTTGAATCTTTACTAAAACACCTATAATGTATAACTTGTTCAAGAAATAAACAGGTGACCATTATTACCATAGTTATACCCTCGCATTTTTAGCACGTGAGTGACTCAACCAAGAAAACTAACGGAAATTGGTCAAAAGGACCAACGCTGCAAGATTTTGCAACCATGGGGATGGATCGTGCAAGCAGTTTGAAAAGGGGACGAAAGGTGTGAATATATGTAAACCACATGGACGAACTTTGTAATTAACTCCAATAATTATTCAATGAAAATGACAAGAAATATTTGTGACATGAAAAACGTGGTTAATATTGTTTCTGAGGGGTTGTTTTACTTTCCTTTTAGTGGTGAAGAAGCCTGGGACCCGAACCATTATGAGAGACCCGCGAGGGAAACCCTGAAACTCACCGCTTCACACTAAGAGGAAAATCCGAATTTTCTTTGTCGCGAGACTCGAACCCGGGTAAAACCCCTCCCCAAGCTCCAGAAGGAACTCACGTGGCCAATTGAGCTAAGTCACTTGGTTATCTTTGCTTTTGTTTTGTTTACCACTAATAAGGAAGTTATGTCTGACTGCAACCACTGCGGGGTTGTGGACGTCTTTGTTTGTATGAGTTAGTTTGTTATGACGTGTAGACATTACAAATAATCATCACCATTGTGGGAGTTGCGTTGAGGAGTGTCGGGTCATTTCACTAATTATCCAAAATAATACAACATACTAATTTTATTTCATCCAAATAAAAAAGTTACAATACAGAAGAAAAAAAAAACGATATGAGAAAAAAAACGATACGGTACGAAAATAATGAAACAGATAAATACGATATGCAATTAAAAACGATACAGAACAACATAAGGCATTAATCCCTATATCTGTTCCATATGGGGCTCCTTCTCAAAATGAACCACACGTTAAGATATTTGAAGCCTTGCCCACCATAGCTCTGAACATAGTGTTTGTAGTGTGCAGACGATCATTGACCTCGTCATTAAGCTGCACGCTCAAGTAAATATCATTGAATTTTTGACATTCACGGCTCATTCTTGCCCACTTACCCGCTATCTGGCTTTTGCTACGAAAATGACCGTCAGGTAGGTTGTTGAACCTTTCTGTAACAGTATTCCACAAAACGGTTTCTCTATGGAATTCGTGAACGTTTAGCCAAATGTCGGCTAGCAAGCATTCTTCTTCAACAGACCACCGATTAGCCATAGTAAAATTGTTTAGAAAGTGATGTGTGTGGAAAATAGTATGTTATGTGATGCTATAACTATGAGAAAATAGCATTGCAACCCATATGTATATTCAACTTTTTTGTACATGTGAGCAAAAAACGTTTTTTTTATAAAATTTTTAGGCAAATTAGGAAATATTTAGACTTTTTAAATAAGCATACTTAAAATAAATAAATAAAATAAACAATTAATAACTAAAAAAGATTACCTAATAAAGAAACATTCTTTTTTAAGAAATATAAAAGTTCTCATTTAGAGTTTTGTTTTAATATATAAAAGACTAGTGATAATACCCGCGCACGCGCGAGTTTTTTTTTTTAATTTTTTTAATGACATATATTTTTATTTCTTAAAAAACAAATAATTTAATTTTTTTGTTTGATTTATGATTTTTAATTATATTTTGTTTGATTTATGATTTTTAATTATATTTGTTTATTATTAAAGATAATCATTTAAAAAATTTAATTCTCTTGTTAGTTGCATCTTATCTATATACAAAACACCTAGTGGGACTTTCGTATTTAAAAAAAAATATTATTTCCTTATTAAGTAATATTTTAATTAATTATTATTTTTTAACTTATAAATTTATAAATTCATTTTGATGATACGCTACACAAGTAGAAAATAAATACAAAAAATATAGATAAGATGCAACTAACAATATGATTAAACTTTTTAAATGATTATCTTTAATAATAAAAAACTATGGTTAAAAATCATAATCAAACAAAACAAAGATTAAATTATTTGGTTTTTTAATAAATAAAAATATGTCATTCAAAAATTTAAAAAAAAAAAATCCGCGCGTGCGCGGGAATTATAACTAGTACTATATACATGAATCATGATCAACATATAATTCGACTTAGCTTCTAACTTACAAAATAAATAAATAAATAATAAAAAATAAAATAAAATGATCGTACTCACAAAACTTATAATCATTTTGTCAAGTTCAATACTATCTAAATTATATCAATCATTAACTAATAAGCATCACATAAAGAAACATAAACTGATAACAACAAACATATCTTAAAGAAACTCAATGAGCTGCAACTCGAGTGCATTTGATGGCATTTAAAAAAAGAGATATTTAACATACAACCTCAATATGTTCTTGAATCTTGCCAAGCATCTACAATCTGAATATGTTCTTGAATATTTACTAAAACACCTATAATGTATAACTTGTTCAAGAAATAAACATGTGACCATTGTTACCATAGTTATACCCTCACGTTTTTAGCACGTGAGTGACTCAACAAAGAAAACTAACGGAAATTGGTCAAAAGGACCAACGCTGCAAGATTTTGCAACCATGGGGATGGATCGTGCAAGCAGTTTGCAAAGGGACGAAAGGTGTGAATATATGTAAACCACATGGACTAACTTTGTAATTAACTCCAATAATTATTCAATGAAAATGACAAGAAATATTTGTGACATGAAAAACGTGGTTAATATTGTTTCTGAGGGGTTGTTTTACTTTCCTTTTAGTGGTGATGAAGCCCGGACCCGAACCACTATGAGAGACCCGCGAGGGAAACCCTGAAACTCACCGCTTAGCACTAAGAGGAAAATCCGAATTTTCTTTGTCGCGAGACTCGAACCCGGGTAAAACCCCTCCCCAAGCTCCAGAAGGAACTCACGTGGCCAACTGTCAGTTGGTTATCTTTACTTTTGTTTTGTTTACCACTAATAAGGAAGTTATATCTGACTGCAACCAGTGCGGGGTTGTGGACGTGTTTGTTTGTATGAGTTAGTTTGTTATGACAGAAAATGTGTAGACATTACAAATAATCATTACCACTGTGGGAGTTGCGTTGAGGAGTGTCGGGCCATGGTAGGTGCTCCTACAGAATGGGTGATTATGGTCGATAAATCGACCTCTTCAAATATAATTTGATTCTGTTTGAATGTGTATTCATTATTCCTTCTGACAAAGGTTTGAATCTTCACATTATCGCGATATATGAAAGCAATTGAAAGGCCCCAATAATATGCTTCAACAGCGAAAGACTCAAACTGCATGACAAGTCGACCTATTTGAAACACGAATATGAGAATGTACGTGTAGACTAACAGTACTACAGTCGCGCAAATATGTAACATTCATGTCACTATAATATGTAAAAGCTCTTTTTCAATGTTTCATCTCCTACCATTGGTCGGTGGTCAGTTATGGGGTGTTTCTTTACAATTGCATTCTTGGCTCACTCTGACTCGGGTAGTCGGGTGTTCATGATAAACCAATACCTTATGATAAATCTAGTAACAAATTTTTGCCATCAGCTTATATAATCTTTCATCCAACCCAGCAAAAACTATATTTTGATGATTCAAACTCAGATTCCGTGTGTGTTTGGTTTGAAAACTTAAATCTTGAAAACTTATAAACTCTGAAAAAACAACCCATAAGAGATAACATTGCCCTGTTACAACCATAATCATTTATTCGCCGCCTAAGCTAATTTACACAATGAATTATTTTTAGTACATAAATTTATTCTATGGACATGTAAATAACATACACGAAGTGGTCGTCGTTGAAAGAACAACGAGATAAATTTAAAGGTACGCGTTTAGTCCATCATCAAAGATACGAACAAGATCCTCCATCTGAGTAGCTGAAACGCAAACACCAATCTCCAGATCTTCGTTCGATTCTTTGCAAGAATTGATAGATATTGCTCCATAATCAATTGAAACTGTTTCGAGTTTTTTTGGCTTCCCCCACCCAAAATCCATGTCATAGAATCTGAGCTTTGGTGTTCCGGATACCCATGTCATTGTTGCTGGCATTCCTTCAGAGACCAAATTGTTTAAAGATTCCATGGCATCTTTTAGGACTCCATCCTTATAATCAGCCAAGGTCTTGTGTAGATTTTCTCCTAGCAATTTTGCAGCAGTTATGAATCCTTCTTTTCCGATTAAAAGATTGGTTTTTGCTGTCGCCACACCAACATCAATACAGTTGCCAAAGTAGGCCGCGGGTATAGGTGGCTTCATACGTGCTCTACAATCAATTGGGAAACCAAATAGTTGCAACTCATCATTGCGTAATTTCGCGATGCAACTCCAAATATAAGCACATGCTACTGTAAAAGATGATACATATTCTAATGTTGGCAGTTGGGTTGATACTCTATTTTTTAACTGATTGATAACAGCTCGTGTCAAGATAAACGTGGCACGAAGTTTATCACTCGGTCCAGCTAGGCTTTGAGTTACATAATCTTCATTAAAACTTTCTACTTTTGCACGCTTTAGACATGGTTCATCTAGTACTATTGGATAATTAGCCATTCTATCATATAATGGCCCATCGCCGTTAGCTATAAACGACTCATCATTATTACCAGATCGCGCAATTGATGTCCACGCTTTTAAGAAACAAAAACGAGTGCTAGCATCACCAAGGCTATGGTGATTTGTAATTCCAATAGCTATTCCTTGGTTGGGAAAAAGCGTCACTTGAACGGAGAAAAGTGGAATCTTTATGCAGTCTGATAACCTAGTACTCTCACCTAGTGTTGGTGTTAAATATATATTTAACTTTTGGTCATTATAAGTCCAAGGGTTAAATGTGACATATTTCTATTCCTGATTACAAAGAGTTCAAGGTTAAGTCATATTTGAAGGAAAGTGAAAGTACAAGGGCTAAAGTGTAACTAGTCATTATATAAGCTCATGTTCTGAGCTAGGGTTACATAATTTTTGATATCTTCGATCTGTGCAGTCATTACTTTCTCTCTCAAAAGTTTTAGTCTGGTTTTGTATTGAATCTGATCAATCTGTTTTGATCTATCATAGAGTGTTGAGTGATTTGTAGTGAGGTTATGTTGGTGTCCTTCTGAAAGAGATCAATCTTGTCTTTTGTAATTGTTTGGTAAGCACTCATTTGAGGACTTATCTTCTATAGCTATTATTAATAAAATATACACTAAGGGGTGGTTGGTTGAGTGTAAAGATTGATTGTTGTGTGTTCTTTATCATGTTTACATGGTATCAGAGCCACGGTAATTGATTTAGGTGATTCTTGATTTTAGGGTTTGTGATCAGATTTGGGGGTTTTTTGATTAGTGGTGATTTCTGGTTAATTGTTGTCGTTTCCTTAACGGCCGTAAGAGTTTAGTCTGTTTAGGTTCGATCTGTGGTTAATTGTGGTGATTCAAGATTAGGGTTTTGTGAAACCCTAATTTGATTTTTGGGGATTTGATTTGTGGTGATCATCTGGGCTCTTTCTTGGTTCAATTAGCACTAGACTAAGTGAATCTAGTGTTAGTTGAAGGTTTCTTCCGCTGCTGCTCTTATTCTCACTGTAAGTTGATCTTTTTTCTTTTAAGTCAACACTAATCTAGTTAAGAAGGTGCAAACGAGTTGATTAACACCTTGACCTGCCACCAAGAGTGGTACGGAAACCTGCTCTGGTCAACTCTAGTCTTCTTGGCTGATTTGTAGTTGTACTTGGGTGTGAGTTCTTTCTTTTTTGTATCTGTGCTTGTTTATCTTGTTTAGGTGTTTTTTTGTTATTATCTGCTTATCTTTGTTTGTTTTTCCTATTGCTAATATGTCTGCTGGTGGGAGTAATGATCCACCTGTGTTGATTAGTAGTTTAGATGCTGGTAATCCTCTTTACATTCAAACTAATGATAATAGTAATACTACTTTAATCCCGTTTAAACTTCTTGGGACTGAAAACTATAGAATATGGTGTGGTGCTATGAAGCTTGCATTACAGGCTAGAAATAAATATAGTTTTGTTGATGGATCTTGTTTGAAAGAAACATTTATTACTAGTGATGTTTTGTCAGCCCAATGGGATAGGTGTAATGCCATAGTTTTAACTTGGATTATGAATTCTGTGTCTCAAGATGTTTATATGGGGTTAGTGTATTCTGAGAATGCTGCTTCTGTGTGGAAAGAGTTACAAGAAACTTATGATAAAGTTGATGGTTCTGTTGTCTATAATTTGTTACAAAAAATCAATTCTGTGAAACAAGGTGGTAGTTCTGTGGCTGAATATTATCATAAGCTTAACTCTCTTTGGAGAGAGTTTGATGCTTTAACTAAAGTGCCTAAATGTGTTTGTGAAGTTAAGTGTAGTTGTGATGCTAGTAAAGAATTAGGACTGCATCAGCAACTTATGAAGTTGATGCAATTTCTCATGGGTCTTGATGATTGTTATCAGCCCGTGAGAACATCTCTTTTGACCAGGGATCCACTTCCTGAAGTAAGAGATGCCTATTTGACTGTTTCCAGAGAGGAATCTCATAGAGGGGTTCCTGAGTCATCTGGTATTATTGAGGCTAAAATGAATGCTACTTCGTTTAATGCTAAATCTGGTAATAACATTAGACGTAGTTTTAATACTAATAATAATAATACCAGAGGGACTGTGAATAATGGGGTTAATAGAGGGCCAAATCCTAATCTTAATTGTAAACATTGTGGGAAAATTGGTCATACTATTGAAAGGTGCTATGAGTTAGTTGGTTTTCCACCTGGTTTAAAAAGATTTCCTTATCAAAACACTGGAAAACAAAATTTTAATGCTAATGTGGATATTAAACAGTCTGATAAACAATCTTCTTCTAGTATGTCTTCTGGTTTTACTGCTGATCAGATGAAGAAACTTCTTTCTTTAATCAATGAAACCTCTTCTGGAAGTGTTCATGCTAATATGGCGGGTAAGGCTTCATTCTTTAATGGAAATGTTTGGTTTAATATAAATTTCTCTAGATATTTCTGTGCTAATAATAGTATACATGTCAAAACCATAAGTATGGGTTGGATTATTGATTCTGGTGCTAATCAGCACTTAACTGTTTCTACTGTTGGGATGACTAATGTGATTGATATTACTAGTTTAAAAATTACTGTTGGTCACCCAAATGGTACTCTTGCCACTATTAGTCATGTTGGAAATTTGAAATTAACTAATAATGTGATTTTATATGATGTTCTTGTTGTTCCGGGTTATTGTGTTAGTCTTTTGTCTGTTAATAAGCTCATTAGAGATAGTAAGATGTTTGTTGGTTTTGATGAAGATAAATGTTATATTCAGGACTTGAAAAAGGAGAAGATCTTAGGGACTGGTAGTGAATCTGGTGGATTATATTTGTTTGACATGAATAAGGACTGTATAAGTGGTAAGTCTAATATGATTGTGTGCTTTAATGTGTCTAAGTTACTTTGGCATAACAGACTTGGTCACCCTGCTGATCAAGTCTTGTCTGTTCTACATAATGACTTAAACATTTCTAAGAATACTTCTGTGCCTGTCTGTGAAGTTTGTCACAGGGCTAAACAGACTAGGGAACCATTTCCTTTGTCTAATCACAAGTCTAAGATTATTGGTGAACTTGTTCACCTAGACTTGTGGGGCCCTTACAAAGTTCCTAGCAGAGAAGGGTTTAAGTACTTCTTGACTATTGTGGATGATTTTTCTAGAGTTGTTTGGGTATACTTAGTTAAAACTAAGGATGAGGTGTATGATGTATTTGTTTCTTTTATTAAAATGATACATACTCAGTTTGAAGTTAAAATTAAAACTGTAAGATCTGATAATGGTACAGAATTTGTGAATAAAAGAATGCATAGTTTGTTTTCTGATTTAGGAATGATACATCAGACCTCTTGTGCCCATACACCTCAGCAAAATGGTATTGCTGAGAGGAAACATAGACACTTGCTAAATGTAGCAAGGAGTCTCATGTTTCAGGGAGGCATACCTCTGTCTTTTTGGTCTGAATGTGTTCTAACTGCTGTGTATCTCATAAACAGGCTGCCTTCATCTGTGTTAAGTGGAAAGTCACCCTTTGAGTTGGTATATAATAAGAAACCTAATCTTTCCCATTTGAGGTGTTTTGGTTGTTTATGTTTCTCTACTGTTTTGAATAATAGTGATAAAATGTCTTTTAGGTCTGAAAAATGTGTTCTTATTGGTTTTTCAAATGTTAAAAAAGCATATAAACTTTTGAGTCTGGATACCAAAAATGTTTTTTATTCAAGAGATGTTAGATTTTATGAAAATATTTTTCCATTTAAAATGAAAACCTGTGATATAACAGATGTAGATTTTACAAATGAAGTTGATCACTTGAAGTTTTTTGATGAACCTCAAAGTCCCGATGATGAAGGGAAAGATTCATCAGTTGTGGATGGTAGTGTGTTATCTTCCTCTGATTCAATAGATACTACACCAGATACTATACAAGGTATGAATCAGGAAGGGGGACACATGGCAACCAACTTTGATGACCAAAACTGGTCTGAGGGCAATTTTAATGAAAATGGTTCTGTTCCAACTTCAATTCCTTCTTTTCAAAATAATCAAAATGGTTCTAATGAAGGTCATACACCTGTTTTGAGAAGGTCTGAGAGACAGTCTAAAATTCCTATTAAATTGAATGATTATGTGTTGAATTCTAAGGTTAGATATGGTATTGAGAAATATGTGTGTTATGTGATGATTAGTGATGATAATATGTGCTTTATTGCTAGTTTGAATAAGTCTGTTGAACCAACTAGTTTTGAAGAAGCTGTTGTTAATCCTAATTGGAAAGATGCCATGGATAATGAAGTAGAAGCGTTAAATAGAAATAATACTTGGACTGAGTGTGAGTTACCTGCTGGTAGAAAAGCTATAGGTTCTAAATGGTTGTGGAAAATTAAGTATAAGTCTACTGGCGAAATTGAAAGATACAAAGCTAGGTTAGTTGCTCAGGGGTTTGGGCAAAGGGAAGGCATTGATTATTATGAGACTTTTAGTCCAGTGGTTAAAATGGTTACGGTTAGATGTGTTATTAGTATTGCTGTGAATAAAGGTTGGACTTTATATCAGCTTGATGTTAATAACGCATTTTTATATGGAGATTTGGATGAAGAGGTTTATATGATTATGCCTAAAGGTTATGAAAGTGTTGGTAAAAATAAAGTGTGCAAACTTAACAAATCTTTGTATGGACTTAAGCAAGCTCCAAGACAGTGGAATGCAAAATTGATTACTGTTTTAAATGAACATGGATTTGTGCAAAGTAAGTTTGATTATTCTTTGTTTACTAAGAATTCAGGTTCTGTGTTTATGATTTTATTGGTGTATGTTGATGATATTGTGATAACTGGTAATGATGAATCTGAGATTAAAAAGTTCAAGGAGTTTTTAAATTCTAAATTTCTTATAAAAGATTTAGGAGAGTTGAAATATTTCTTGGGAATAGAAGTGTTAAAAAATGATAATGGTATTTATATGTCTCAAAGAAAATATTGTCTTGAGCTTTTACATGAATATGGAATGCTTGCTGCTAAGCCAGTTGATATCCCTTTTCCTGAGAATACTGTATTAAATCATATTGAAACTTCTAATGATAAATATTTGAAAAATTTTACCAGTTATCAACAATTGGTTGGAAAATTGATATACTTAACCAATACTAGGCCTGATATTAGTTATGTAGTTCACTGTCTTAGTCAACACATGCATAATCCATTACAATCTCATATGAAGTCTGCTTTAAGAATTCTTAGATATCTTAAAGGTTCACCTGGATCTGGGTTACAAATTGATAGGGTTTCTGATCTTAAACTTAGAGTGTACTCAGATGCAGATTGGGCTAAATGTCCTAAAACTAGAAAATCAGTTACTGGTTTTTGTGTTTTTCTGGGTAAAAATCTTATTTCATGGAAAAGTAAAAAACAGGCCACTTTATCTAAGAGTTCTGCAGAAGCTGAATACAGAAGTATGGCTTCTGCTACTTGTGAAACTATTTGGCTTAATAATTTGTTGGATAGTTTGGGAGTTACTGGTTTGTTACCAGTACAGTTGTTTTGTGATAATAATGCTGCTATTCAATTGGCTGCGAATCCTGTGTTTCATGAAAAATCCAAGCATTTTGAGCTTGATGTGCATCTTGTTAGAGAGAAAGTGGCTGCAGGTGTTATTAAAACTGTTAAGGTTCACACTAGTGAGCAAATTGCTGATATTTTTACCAAGTGTCTTGGTAGTGTGCAACATTTGTTGTTTTGCAGAAAGTTAGGTCTGCTTGATATGTTCAAGAAGCCGAATTCTGAAGCTAAAGAGGTGAAAGGTGTTCAGGTTAATGACTCAAAAGCTTAAGGGAAGGTGTTAAATATATATTTAACTTTTGGTCATTATAAGTCCAAGGGTTAAATGTGACATATTTCTATTCCTGATTACAAAGAGTTCAAGGTTAAGTCATATTTGAAGGAAAGTGAAAGTACAAGGGCTAAAGTGTAACTAGTCATTATATAAGCTCATGTTCTGAGCTAGGGTTACATAATTTTTGATATCTTCGATCTGTGCAGTCATTACTTTCTCTCTCAAAAGTTTTAGTCTGGTTTTGTATTGAATCTGATCAATCTGTTTTGATCTATCATAGAGTGTTGAGTGATTTGTAGTGAGGTTATGTTGGTGTCCTTCTGAAAGAGATCAATCTTGTCTTTTGTAATTGTTTAGTAAGCACTCATTAGAGGACTTATCTTCTATAGCTATTATTAATAAAAGATACACTAAGGGGTGGTTGGTTGAGTGTAAAGATTGATTGTTGTGTGTTCTTTATCATGTTTACAGTTGGTACAAGATGGTAAAACTTGTCACAGTCTCGAGGATGGTTTCCTGCTAATTCATTAAAGTCAAGGTTACATTCTGCAAAAGTAACTGTGACAGAATCACCTTGAACATAACGAATCTCGGGCTTTTTAGTAGGAGTAGGATATACTATCAACTTACCTACAAAAGGGTAAAAATGTTTAAGTGTGATCGATAACGAGTGTTTAATATTGGGAACAATGGTTTCATTGAAATGAGTTCTAGTGATTTGTAGCTCGTAAAAGAAAAGATTGTTAACCGGATGTAAATGTAGCCAAAGGAAGTCGAAAAAAGTGAGTTGCAGTGACTTGTCGCCTAGGGTGTCTGGTGGTGGCGATACGTGGGACTGCTCTAGAACAGTCAAGATGGGAAGGGAAGCCATTTGATGTACTTTCAAGATGAGTGAGTTATGAAGGTTCAATGATTTGATCAATATTTCTTAATAGGACTGACTTTACACATGAAAACAAATTTGATGTCAAATCAGTGGAAAACACAAAAGCTGGTTGTCGAACAATAATTATTTAGTGAAATGGCAACAGATGACATGAAAAACGTGGATAATATTCTTTCAAGGCCAGATGTAGTACATCTGGTGGTCGTTCGTCCCTAACTAAACCAATGTCAGTGACTCGGTGTCACATTAGTATTGTTTTACACCATATTTTGATCATCTTTACTTCTGTTGCGGTTACCACCAAGGTTTTCAAGATCGGGATCCTACTTAGGATCGATTTTGTCTTTGCAAAATCGATATCGGAAGATCAGATCGAGATCTTAAGATCCTACCATAATGCATTTTTTAAGTATCATTTGTAATATTATACAAATTTATAAATTATTATATACATAAACACAAAATTATATAAATGTTTCATAGAAATGTTGTCATAAATTATAGTTATGAAATGTATAAGAAGATTATAACATGTTGTTTTTTCAATTTTACAAAACACAATTAGTTTGATAGTTCGAGAAAAGTAAGATCGGATCGGATTAGATCCTAAGATCCTATGGTCAGGATCGGGTTCCTATACGATCTTAATTACATAAGATCCGGATCGTTTTTGCTTTGCAATATCGTAAAATCGTAATATCCCACTGGAGGGTTGTGGACGTGTTTGTTTGTATGAGTTTGTTATGATAGAAAATGTGTAGACATTACAAATGATCATCACCATTGTGGGAGTTGCGTTGAGGAGTGTCGGGGCCATGGTAGGTGCTCCTACAGCATGTGTGATTACTCTTCAAAATATATTTTGATTCTGTATGGATGTGTATTCATTATCCCTTCTGACAAAGTTTGTATCTTCACATTATCACGATATATGAAAGCAATTGAAAGGCCAAAGAGTCTGCATCAGTCGACCCATTTGAAACACGAATATGAGAATGTGCGTGTAGATTAACAGCACTAAAGTCGACAGTCATAAAAGCTATATTTTGATGATTTAAGCTCAGATTCCGATGTGTGTTTAGTTTGGAAACAACCAAACATATGCATCATGTTGTAGGTCTGAACCGAACCAAAACCAAACCAAACCAAACCAAACGAAACGAAGAAACCCATAACCAAACCGATAAATAAAATCTAAAAGCTAATAGTAGGAACAAACAAATGAACCCAAGACTACAAAAATTAAACTTACTTAGATGAAATACCAAGTAACAGATCCAAAATTGACACCAAACATTAAAGCAAGATAATTTAAGATCCCATATTCAATAATAGAACAAAAACCAAACTTAAAAGCAGAACTACATCAAGCGCCCCGAACTCTTTTGCAAGCTCAAGATGAGGTTTCTTAACACTTAACCTCCTTCAACCCCACACCAAAGTACAAAAATGTCGGGTCAGCCTTACCATCCTTGTAGTAAGCAAACACTATGGAACTGTCATCATGCATGCTCTCCCCAACAAAACTGCAATACATAAAGCCATTGTTGTGCACAATTAGCATTCAGGCTTCTCAAACAATTTATATTTAAAGTTACCACAAAACTTAAGATGAGCAGAAGACTTACAACTGAAGGTCACTAAGCTTTCCCAAGAGGTACTTTGTTGCAGCCTCAATGTTCTTCTTGAAGAAGACTTGTTTCTCTTCATCAAGCTTGGGTGTGATCAACTTGATGTACTTCTTGATGTAACCAACAAACTGCTTCTTGTCAAAGGGAGGTTGCTCCTACACGTACAAAGTATTTTATATTATAAATCTATAAACAGTTTCAAAACTTATTGAGATATAAAAATTAGACACAGGTTTTAGTTTTTACCTGGAGTCTGAATGTGTCAACAATGTCGACAACCTTCACTGCTTGATCGTCAACACCTTCATCTTCATCACCTCCTTCAGCAGAAGGGTTTGCACCAATGTTAACATCAAGTGCTCCTTGTACCACCCACTGCAAACATTAATTTTAGCATTAAAGATCGTTAGCATATTTGCACTTAATCTATTTTAAACAGACAGCTTCCCAAAGTAAAGAATGGTTGAAGATATACCTTTCCTTCAACTTCCCATAGGATACCATCAAGGATCTCGGTGTAAGGAAATGAGTCAGAGAGAAGCTCATCACCTAAAATCACATAAAAAAAAAGTTTGGGTTAGATATCCCATTAGTATAAACAGTTTAAACTTCCTTAAAAACGCAGCCACCTAGCTTCGCTTAACCATATTCATACCACACAATAAATAGTGACATGTTTTTTTTACCCAAACAGGACCATTAGAGACTTAATAACAGAGAATAATATATTTGTAACACAATAAATGCAAGGCCATTAAAGGGCTATCACTTAAGGATTCAATGTTAAAGTCAACAAATTCCACAGATTATTACCAACAGAAAAACATGATTTAAATCAACATAGCTATAGGAGTGTCTAGGCTTGCTTATACAAACAGCTTATTTGTTTAAGCAGTTTTTAGGCTTATTAGCTTATTTGGTTTCGGCTTATATTTCATAAGCCCCAATTTTCTGGCTTATTTTGAGACTTATGAACTTATATAAGTTTATCATATCATAATAAACTTATATAAGCAAAAAAGTCTGAAATAAAAATACGCTCATAAGCCACATATAAGCTTAAACAAACACCCCCTAAACTCTGAATACTTATTAGTGAAAAAAAGCTGTTTCCAATAAACAGGTTTTTTGTGTTAGCTTACTTCTTAAGCATATAAGCAAAATCACAAACACCCCCTTAAACAAAATAAATAAACCTCTAATCATAAACCTTAAAAAAACATAAAACCTTAAATTAAAAAAAAAAAAAAAAAAACACCCAAAACAAACAAAACCTTAAAACCAATCCTCAGATCTAAAACAACAACAAATCTAAACATCAAAACAAAACCATATAACATAATACATCCAAAATATACAAAAACAATCCCAGATCTAAACAATAACACAACAATAAAACATCTAACAACCTTAACTTTATCATCAAACAACATAAAAACAATCAAAATAAATAAAGAAAAACATACCAGAAATCAAATCTTGATAGACCAACATGTTTGCAAGATGCTTTTTTCTAGGATCGGCTGATTGAAAAAGAAAAAGCAAATTGCAAGAGGGTTTGGGGAGCCGATATGCGGCGGGTATATATAGTGCAAGGGTTTTGATGAACTCGATATGCACAGGGGTTGGGTGTGTTTTTACGGATTTGGGTCTGTGGTTTTTTGTTATTTACGATCGTACCCTTTTGTAATTATGTTTGGTCATGTGGTTTGTGTTTAAAGCGTAGATTCGAGTTTTGCTTTCTACTTTTGACTTTTTGGTCTATGTTCGGTATCTTTTTCTTTTGTGCCTTGGCATCTTCATAATATTCATTGTAAATAGAACCAACATGATCACCTATGTATGTCTCACAAAAACCAAAATTACACCTAGACAACCACACCTTGAGAAGTCGGTCGGTCGCTAGACCGACTTCTTCATTTTGCGTATGAAGAACGCGTCCCCTGGGTGAGGATAATAGTGATAGACCCCTGCAAAGGGGTTGAAAACATGTCTTCTTCCCTTTATTACTACCAATCTTACCATAATCATGAAAAAACTCAAGATGAAAAAAATAGGATCAATAGAAGAGCTTGATTTCGTCATGTAGTAAAATTGAGTTTTATTTATTTGTTAAAAACCAAATTGAAATTGATATGATCATCAATTAAAAAGGTTTAACTTTTTTTTTTTTTTTTAATTTTAAACTTTAAATGTATAAAATTGTTATATTTTGATTGGTTAATTATAATTTACAATTAAACACTAGACTTTTAAAAGTAAGCTAATCTTAAATTCAACTTTATTGACCCAAGTGTAAAATCATTTTACTGTAACTTTTAGGAAACTCATGTACATTTAACAAATAAACCATGTAATTAAAACTTATTTAAAACAAAAAAGACTATAATAATTCTTAATAAAATGATTATTGTTATTAAATTGATCGTCATACTAAATTTTTTGAAAACATACGCGTTACAAAAATATTAACCCGCAACACGTGTTACTGATGGTATGCACGTGGATTAATTATAACATATATAAATACTTGTATTCATTAAATTATCTTATATACTAAAAGCTTAAGTATCCTTATAAATGTAAGTGGTCATAATAAATGACTCATGAATTGAAAGTGAAATGTGGATGCTTCATGTGTTAGTACATTTATTTAATAGTCATGCATAAGCATAAGTACATAAGAGATGAAGTGTTTGGTGCCATGAATGCATAAATTAAACACATCAATTAGTAGTTAGTTTTTTTTCCTTCCCTTCCATTAGTTACAAATATTTTATCAACTATATAATGTGTCAAAAATCACACACAACAAACCACAACCTCCTCCACACCGCGTGCACATTGGGCTACAACTTATTATGGTGGTAAAGTAAGCATCATATTGTCTTACTTATTTAGCATATTGATTTATATTGTTTCATGTAAATTTCACGTGTATTTTGTGTGTGTAACAATGTAGGACATAAAGATGGCGCTTAGGAGGTTTGGTAGTAACATCATCTTCTCTAATGGTTTAAGAGATCCTACACATCGTTGTTTTATCAATTAAATGAAACATGCACAGACATTTTTACTTTGATCGAAAATGCAATATATTGATTAATTGTATTTAAATTACTAACGATCAACTATATCTAATTGTTTTTTGTAGCACATCAAGAATCATTAAAAAAAGAGATCGAGAAGTCACAAAAATTGTATCAAGAACAAAACATGCAAAAGGCCAACGAACAACAACGACAAAGACAACAACAACAAGAACAACAACAAAAACAAGAACAACGCCAGGACCATCGGTGGAATGAATACTTAGCATTCATATTAATTATACGTTACAAATTAAACATACAATATTTTACTTCATGTAATACCAATAAACAGGCTAATACTATTTATTCGTTAACAAGTAAGTTTCTTGAAAATAATGTGAGGAGCATTCAATTTTTAATCAATAATTATTACTACACTTTGTTGGTGCATTTTAATATTTTTTCTCTTAATGTAGTTTTTGTCTTGCGGTGTGTTAATATCACTATGGAGATTAATTGATTATCTTAATATGATTTTAGTTTCAGTTGTAGAATGACAATAAAATTTGGCAAAATGAAATTGTTATATTAGTTATTAAGAGTAGAAAAATTATATGTTGAGATTGATGTCTTTAAATATATTTATATATGCAATATGCTACAAATTAAATATACTAACAATATTGGACCGATTTTCACAACAATAAAAAAATATTGAAACTTAAATGGTTTTTGTGGATAAAATAAAGTTCGAGTAACTAAGCA
The DNA here is from genome assembly GCA_030686995.1 of Artemisia argyi. Taxonomy (NCBI): domain Eukaryota; kingdom Viridiplantae; phylum Streptophyta; class Magnoliopsida; order Asterales; family Asteraceae; genus Artemisia; species Artemisia argyi. The sequence goes on along the minus strand of CM060696.1, from coordinate 172,395,826 downwards.
TAGTTATTTGGAGTTACCGTATTTGATATGATAAATCAAAAGGATAATTCATTGTCACAAGTTAGATCTCAAAATATAGAGAATATCACTTTGTTATGATTTTATATAAGGGTTACATTTATTTTTGAAAGAACCGTATGCGTTTAACCTCCCTTTAACATTTAGCATGTAACTTATACATATTAAAAAATTACATGTGAAGAGACTTTTTTAAATGTAGCTTCTTAAAAAAAGTCTCTTCACATATACTATTTTAATGTCAATAAACTATTTAAATGTGTGTCATGCTTAGAAAAGGTGTGATAACATCACAACTTAGATATATAATGACGAAAATAAGCCAAAGATTACGCTTTGAACACTTATATACAGCCAATGTAATGACGAAAATTAGTGTTGAATAATACACTAACGAACATTTAGATTAAGCCCGTGTGCATCACACGGGTATGAATGACTCGGTCTAAATATAAAAGTCACCAAACAACTAATTAAACTCATTCATAAACTCATGTGATGCTTACAAAAGTTGTGATACCATCACAACTTACAAACCTAATGACAAAAATAAATACCACACATTACACTGTGACCAATTAGATAGAGCCCGTGTGTAACGCACGGGTCTGAATGACTAGTATTCATTAAATTTGACTTATGTTAAAATATCAAATTAAACTACTCAAATAATAACATTAAAAACATAATTAGGTCATACTATCAGACCCGAACAAATAAAACTAGTGCTATTTAAAATTAAATGACAGAAAAAGTATATCTTTCTCAAACAATTTGTGTGCATCTATCTATTTGGCAAGTCATCTTTTTGTTGGTCTTACGAAAACATTTTCTAAGTATGTAACATTTTCTAAGTATGTGCATGAAAGTTGGCTTCAAAATAAGTGCGTATTGGCTTTAAACTTAAGACTTCAACTAAAAAATCTTAAAATTAGATAATGACCTATTTAAGATAATCAGCCTTATTAATATATGACTATGTTGGGCCAAGCTTCGGTCCAAAACCTAGCCAACCCGGACAAACCCGAACCGACCTAAAACCCGATATTTGGAAATAGTGTGAACCGAAACCGAACCGAAATGCCTACTACAGTTTCAGTCTGTTACTCGGGGATATTCAATTTTTGCATAATTGAACCGAGGGAACCGAAAATAAACTTGGGCCTTCAATATTTGAGCTAGTGGACTTGACAAAAGACTCAAAAACATAGCACATATAATTTTAGTAGCAAAAGTTATATTGCACATCTTTTATATAATAAGAGAACTCACTTTTAGCCAATTCGAAGAATTCGATTAACCAATGAGGGGGCTCCATTTTGAAATCGAGCCCTCTCATTGGCCAATTAAAATGTTGACCCTTAAAAATAGGGTGGAATTTCATATGTTTGACCATGATTGTGAAAAAACACATGTGTCAGAATTGTTAAAAAAAAAAAAAAAAAAAAAAAAAAAAAAAAAAAAAACTTAAAAATGGGCGGAGGGACCATATTGCAATATCAGAAATAAAGCCCGTCACAAAGCCCATTGATTCGTGTGAAAACTAATTATATATAATATATAGTATAGTATCGAAGTAATCCGCGTAAAATACGGATCACCCGAGTCGTTTCCCAACGAAGGCGAATGGAATCGAGAATATTGATTCGTGAAATCGTGAATTGAAAAGTGAGAAAGTGAAAATAGCAATCAAATAGTTCAAGTAATAACAAACAAGTATGAAATATGCAAAGAGTACAATCTAATTATGCACCAAAGTTAAAAACTCGAAAACGGAAATGCAACCGTAAAATTTAAAACGTAACGTTTAATGAAAAATGATCCTACAAACTTGAAAATATTTTCTAAAAATCTAAAACTAATAAAAAGAATTTTAAGAAAAAGAAAAATATTTTTTTGACTTTTTATTTATTTCTATGAATTAAAATTGATTTTTGGAATTTAAATTGAATTAAAAATTAAGAAAAATAGAAAAATAAAGTGAAAAAATAAAAATTAAATTCTGAAAATTCTAAAATAATATTAAAGAATTTCTAAAAATATTTTTGTATTTTTCACAGATTTTTATGAATTTTTATAGATTTTTGTTATTTAAATCTATTTAAAAATTGAATAAAAATCAAAATAAAATAAGAAAAATAGTAAAAAGGGTTGGAAAATTCTGGAAAAATTCCAGAAATTCTAAAATAATAAAAAGAACTAGAATAAAAATTTTGAAGTAAAAGTGAACAGTGGAACTGCTTATTCTTTAAAAACTGCTTATCACAAGTGCTTATTAATAAGCACTTGTGAACAGCACAGATCAAAACTTTAATAACAGGCTTAGAATTATGCAATGGACTAAGTAATGCAAGGAATGAATAAATGCAAACACAGAATGCAACAATAGCTAAAGATTGAAGCAATAAGCTAGAGTAATAAGCTAAGTGCTGAAACAGATTAAGCAAATTCCATATCCAGAATTCAATGAATTGAAGCTAAACAAAATTCAACCGTCAATTCTACAGTAACTAACTAGATTACACAGATTCAAGCTTAAAAAGAATCAACAGCAGGTCTATTTAGCAAACAGTCCACTGTCTCAACTCAGCTTATATAATAGCTCAAAAAGCACATCCAAATGGTCTCAAACTTCAAACAAATGGGGCAAACACTTATTTTAACTATTGAGATTATAGATCAGCAATACAATTATACCTACAAACTATTTAGAATACCTAAAATGTCCTAATATCAGCAAACTAAGAACTGGTTTAACAAAGCATCAGTTGACTTTTTATGACTTTTATTTAAATGACTTAATCCAATTTTAAACTGCTAATTCTACTTCAATATATTGATTTAAGCTAAGTTTACAATAGAATAAGCTACTAAGATCAGTTATGCAATTACCACTTACACTTACTCTAACTGTTTCCAATTTGCTCTACTGCTAATGAAAATGGAAAACTAAGTTGACTATAAGTTTACCACCTACTGTTTTATTATTGAACCAAATTTACCATGACCTCAATCAATCTGTTTAAACCAAATTCAACTTTTACAACATACTTAATACTAGCAGACTTACATAATCCAAAAACCCCAATATTGAATCTGAATCAATGATCTGCAAAGTATACAAATGTTCAACAAACTCAATTCACACAATCAGTAAATTCTAATCATAACTAAACTGAAATGAGCAAGAATTACAGATTTCCAATGAAACATTATTCAACTTATCAAATAACACTCTAATCCACAATGTGACAGATCAAAAGTCTAACACAGATTCAAACAATTCAAATGGAACAGTGACTTCTAAGACTCAATTAAGATCTCAACTAGTTACTATAACACAGATCCAAACAATTCAAATGATGATCAATTTAAACCAAATCCACAAACTCTCACTAAAACAGATGCAATAAACTATTCTAACACAGATAATGATCAAGCTCGGCTAAACTAACAACTAAATGAAACTAAGAAGTATCAATCAAATTCAAATCTACTGCTACAATAAACTAAACTACAAATCAAATAACTATGAAATCAAATCTAACACTAAAGGAATTTAAATGAGATTTACCAAGGAATTTCCCCTCAGCTAGAATAGAGGGGATTCACAGAAGCCTATCTCTAAGATAGGCAGAGACCTTCCCGAATTGTCTCAGCTTATCATAATTTCCTCAGGTTCCAATGATTCAAAGTCAGTTTTAACTTTTGTTGACTGATAATCACTTATGAGAATGAGATAAAAACAGATTGTTCAAAATTCTATAGAACTCAAACTACTTTTATAAAAACTAATTCAACTTATTTTGAAAACTGAATTAACAGAATGAAAACATTTTTTTTTTTAATTTTCTGATTTTTTTTTTTCTTTTTTTTTTTTTTTTTTTTTTTTTGCTTTTTATATCAAAGTAAACTGAATTATGATAAGGCTATGAATATGAATTAAATGTTTTAAAACAGACTAAAATAAGCTAAAGTAAGGTAAGATAAGCTGATATATTTGTAAGAAGTAACAAGCTCTAATGATTAAAAGTAAACTGGATTTAATTTCATTACAGAAAATAAAGAGTACAAAATACAATACAAAGAAATTTTGGCAGAGTGCCTCTACTACTAATCTACACACTGATTATGGCTAAAACTACTTCTATTTATAGGGAAAGGTGAGGGTTGGGGTCTCGGATTGCCAAGCTGGCAATCCGTGTGACCTGTGTTTCTTTGAAGCTCTTCAGCACCCTTGATCAATCTCCAATCATTGCTCATCAAATATCCATGATGAGTGTGTAAATACTCATCATTTTTATCGTATCTGAACTGCCAAAACATCTAAAAATACTCAAAAACACATCAAAATATAGAAATTATTCCAAAGGTGTGTTTTATATGTTTTAAATGCAAAATGTTTAAAAACAAATGAAAAACGCACAAAGTTTGCATAATTGGCAGTTTCAGTCCCTCATCTTTCAAAAGTTGTCAAATCTAGTCCCTAGTTGTTCTAAAAACTTGAAAAAGTCACCAAAGGTCCTTATAAATCAAAAAGTTACACAAATAGTCATTTGGTGCAAACTTTCACAAAATGACAAGTTTAGTCCCTGAACTTTGAAAATTGTCAAAAATGGTCCCTGGGATATGAAAAACTTTGAGAAAAACAAATTTTGTCCTTGCACTAACCTTTTATGACAGGATTGGTCCTTGGTGGAAAGTTTGGTGAAAATTACACAAATGGTCTCTGAAGTTTGAAAGTTTGGCAAAATTAGTCCCTGGTGAAAATTAAATGGAAAAGTCAACTATGGTCCATGTACTATTCATAAATGGCAAAACTCACCCTTGGGAACACTTTGGAAAAATGCCTAAACCCACCCCCTAACTTTCGTTAAATTGCAAAATAAGTCCTTGTGTAAACCATAAACCAAACAGGACCATATAATAATACTACTCCATCCATAGTCCAAACCAATACCACCACAAGCCCACCCCATATTTTTCTTTGGGCCCAAGACTCACCAGCCCACCACAACCCCAAATAACTAATACCAGGGTCAAATGGTTTGACCTTGGTCAAAACCGGTCAACCCCCATCCCTTTCCCCTTTTCCCTCTCACCCAGCAATACCACCAAACCACCCCATGGTATTGCAGCTCCACCACCCACCACTTGCAGACTCATCATCACCTCCCCACACCCCCTTCACCTACCCTCACATCACATTTAATGCTGCCACCCCTTGCCTGAAAACGTCCAAACCAAGTTTCCCGCCAAAATATGTGGCACCAAATTAGAAGCTTTCAGACATCAAATTGCATCAACTTGTGATGGGAAATGCTCAGAGAGGTTCAAGAAACCCTAATCATGGGCTATAAAAGGCAAAGGAAGCAAGGAATGAAAATAGTTAGTTAATCTTAGTTAATGTATGTCGTAGTTATGCAAATTTAAATTCAATGTGTAATTTCAAGATTTTAAGCAGTTATTAAGCTCTTTTATTGTATTGTAATTCTGTTTGATCAATCAATTTCAAGTTTCCATTGCTTTTCCAACTTGTGCACTTCTGTTTCAATTTCAAAATTTTAATCAAGCTTACTAGTTGTTACTGTGTTATGTAATGGACTTCTAGGATCACCTAAGCTCCTATATAGCTTATTGAAGCTATTAGTAATCAATAAAACAACTTTAGTAATTAAAAACCAAAAATACCAAAAATAGTCAACTAAAGTCAAAATCAGTGTTCATGGAATTTACAGCTGGAGCAGGGTATATTATGGATGACCCTGGGTTAGAATCCCATGGGGGATACTAGGATTTGATTTGAGGTTCTTGGTTCATGGTTTGGCAGGAGTGCAATAAATTGTAAGCAAAATCCTTTTATTTCAAGTTTCTCTTATTAGTAGTTAATAGTAGTTTGCATTTGTCCATTTTACCTTCTTATAACCTATTTAATTGTTTCTGATTCTTAGATATAGTTTTAATCATAGTTTCCTTAATTTCTTTCATAAACTGTTTCATAAGGTAGTGTTTGGTTTATTGCTTTCTGTGGCACTCAGCTTGGTGTTGGTGTTGTTTCTTGTTTTTACATGTTCACTAGCATCATATGTTCTCAGAATAGCACTTAAAAACAGGTTCAGATCATTAAAAAGTCAAAAAGCATAGTAACAGCCAAGATTATACCCTCTGATTGGTTAAAGAAGTGCCATATGCCCCATTTCCAATCATTTTTGAGTGGTTTAGGTAATCTTGGTCTTAATCTAGCTCAAATATCCATTTTCAGTCACTAAATCAAGAATCAAACTCATAAAAGTCAAACTAGGAACCAAAGAAGAAAAGTCAAAAATTTACTTGTCTCAGGAAACCCAAAAATTGGGAGATTTATTCTGATTTTTGTGTTTGGATTTGGACTTTAAAATTTTCACAAGTTATTCTATACCAGCTCATCTTTCAAACTCCATTTTTGGCTTAATTTTGTAATTTTTCTACAAGCTTCTACAAGCTTGTAAACTAGGCTGCATGGAAGAAGCCGTCCCCTGCACCAGCAGACCTCCACCACACCATCAACTTTGGTGGTGGTTGTAGACCACCCCAGTGGGCCCTAGTGGTTCCAATTGGTTTTTCCCAACCCCCTCCTACCAGGGAACAAAACTTGACCAATAGTTTGACCTAGAATCAAGTGGACCCCACCTGGAATCCATCATCAAGTTTGTCCCCATTCTGTGTCATTTTCAGTTTGCAAAGTGCTCATTTTAGGTCTTAACAGCTTATTTGTGCTTATTGCTAGTTGTTTTAAGCTTATTCAAGTTTGCTTAGCCTGTTTGTACCAAGTTTTACCATTGTGGACCCCACCCATAGGCATTTGTGCTTATTTGTGCATTCAGTCAACCAAAGTCAACTGATAAGCAAAAGGGGGTGCTACTGCTTATTTATAAGCTGATTTCAAAAGTGTTTTTACAAAAGTTTTCTATTTTTAGTAGTAAAGTAAGTTTGTAAAAGAAAATCCAAGAAAAACCAACTTAATATTAAGTGATAGTTTCTATTTAATTCAATTTAAATTTTATTTTTCATTTTTAGATTTTTGTTAAGTACTTAGTATTTTTATATTTTTATTAATTACCTTATATAGTAAAGTATTTTTAGTAAATTTTTCAGATTTTTATTCTGCCCTTTAATATTTATTAGATTTAATACTAGTTTTCTTAATTATTAATTAATATTAAGTATTAAATAGCATATTTAGTTTTTATAAAGCATAACCTAGTTTTTATATTTTTTATAGCTCTAATATAGTATAATAGACTTTTATAAAATATATTTTGAATTTATACTGTTCATTTTCCATTTTTCTTCTTTTAATTGTTTAAATTAGATTTAAAGTAATTAAAAAGTAAATAATTAGTGGATTAATCTTAAAACATAATTTTTAGAGTTTTTATAATTTTTTAGGATTCCAGTGATGGTTAAGTAATTTTATGAATTTTCTTATAATTTTCTAAGTTAATTTAGTATTAATAGTAATTAAAAGTAGTTTAATTAGTTTAATTAAGTTAAATAGTTTTTAATTAATAAAAAATCCATAAAAAGACAAAAATATTTATTTTTATTTTTTATACTTTATTCAAGTTCTAATTTAAGTTTAGAAATTATTTTTGTAAGTTTTTAGTTTAATTTGTAATATTTATAATTATTAGTTAATTTAAATTAGATTTAAATTAGGTTTTAATTAGTTTAATTAATTAAATAATATTTAAATATTAAAATATTCACTTTTATAATTTCATTTTCATTTTCAAATTTCTTTTTTTAATTTTAAGTTTCAAAAAGTTTCAAAAGCACCCCCTGTAATTTGTTAAATACCAAATCCCACTTTCTGTCTGTTACGTGATCCTGATTGTGAATTTGTGCATATATCTGGTATCTGATTTTTGTGAATATTATATCATTGTGCCAATACCAAAATAACAGTAGCAAAATCAATTCCATATCATCTGGGCTACTGTCCTTAGTCCTACTCACTCATAAACGATTTCCAAAGCACCATTTCAATATCGCTGGGACATAACGACCCGGGGACACACTATACTATCACCGGAGAATTGGAACGAGGCTGTCTTTGACTTATTGACCTTGGTCAATAATATCTGACTGCTTTGGGACCGATCAAATTTTGGCGCCGCTGCCGGGGAGGTTGTTGCGTGTTTTACAAAATCGTTTTAAGTTTAGTGGTTTTCAAAACCCTCCCTGTACAAATTTCACACAAATTTGTAAAAAGTTTTTGTAAAAACATAATCATATCAAAAAAAAAAGTTCATTAACACTTTTCCTAAAGTGTTAAAAACACAAAAAAAAATCAAAAACAACAAAACAAACTGTGAAGTTAAATTACTTCGTTTCCTTTAAGATTACAACCTGAAACAGTTGGTTTAAGGTAAGTTCTGACATTAAATTGCGAACTGAAGAGGAATCCATTCTTTCCTCCCGCCAGCCTGCGAGTAATCTTAAAAGAACGATTTCGGTTAACGAATCAGTTCCAAAAATATTTCCCAAGTTTTCTGCACACACACCCATAAGCCTAAAGCAGTTTTTCAAATTAATAAATGCATAAAATCTTACCACCGCAAACCAAGGTTGAACACCTACCAACTGGGGGTGTGGACATAATAAGTTCCCAAACTTAAGATTAAAACTTGCCTTTGTATCCCTGTGAGTGGTGTACCTTTTTTAAAGAAGCCATTCACTTGTGATTATTGGTTTAAGTTCACTGTGGTTTTGCCTCGATCTTGTTTTGAAAAATTGTTTTTAGTGCATGCGCACTCGGTCACAAACAAAACGTAAACATCAGAAAGACGTACCTGAGCTACGTACTGATACACAAGAACCAAAAACCGAGATGGCTGAATTGCCACCACCATTACCACCCCCTGACCCTCCCAGGGATGTGCCAGCTCCCGATCTCTGAACGATGGAGGAGCTGTGCCAGCCTACCATGCAAGGGCGGGGTGGGCCTATTGCACCACTCACTATTGAGGCTACGGACTTTGGCCTCAAGCACCACATGATCCAACAAGTCCAGAATTTGTGTCAATTTTACGGATTACCGGGTGACGATGCCAATAAGCATCTTGACAAATATCTTACGGTCACCCAAAGCATGAAACAGCATGGTGTCACCGATGATGCCCTCCGGCTGTACCTCTTCCCCTATTCTCTCACTCATCATGCCATTGCATGGTTTGACCGACTTCCAAAGAATTCTATTCGTACCTTTGATGAAATGGTAACCAAGTTTTTAGCAAAATATTTTCAACCATCCATGGTTACCAAGTTACGAAATGATATCAGCAACTTCCGGCAACGTCCCAATGAGTGTCTTTTTGAGGCTTGGGAACGTTATAAGCTAGCTATTGATCGGTGCCCTAACCACAATATGTTGCAAGTTACCATCATAGATACCTTCTATAATGGTCTGACATTGAGGCACCGAGACATTCTCAATGCTGCTGCTGGTGGGACCTTTATGAAAAGGCGTCCCGAGGAGTGTTATGACTTAATCGAGAACATGACTGCCCACCATAACTTTTGGGATTCCTCTGCGGAGAGGGATGCGTCATGTCATTCAGTTACTCCGTCATCATCATCTCCTGAAATAATTGCTCTTACCAAAAAGATGGATGATATTTCTACGGTTGTGTTGAGAATGAACCAAGCGATGCAAAATCAGGTTCAAAATCAGGTTCAAGTGAAAGCCGTGGCCCGAAGTTGTGAAACTTGTGGGGGCCCACATCTTTATTCCGAGTGTCCAGCTACTGCTGGCTTTCCTCAAGAGAACGTTTATGCTGCTCACGGTTCCTACAACACGGGGGGTAATTCTTACCAACCGCAAGGGGACCGTAATCTCTTAAGCTATCGTTCCAACAATTTTCTCGGACCTCTCGGTTTTAACCAAAATCAAAATCGTAACTCGAATCAGAATTTTAACCAAGGTCAAAACTCAAATTTCCAAAACCCGAATCAAAATCAAGGCCAGTTTAATCAAAACAATTTTCAAAATGGCCATCAAAATCAAGGTTTTCAAGGAAATTTTCAAAGAAACCAAAATCAAGGAAATTACAATCAGGGTAATTTCAATCAGAAAAACAATTTTCAGGGTAACAACAATCAAAACCAAGGGAATTTTCAAAACAATCGTGATCAAAATCCTCCTGTTCAAAATCAAAATGTTGTTCCACCCTCGTCTTCCTCCGAAGAAGTGCTAAAACAATTCATGAAAGCACAAGAGGAAACGAATCGGTTATTGATCAGCAAGATCTCTGAGCTTCAGAAGTCTTTAAATGATCGACCCTCGGGCCCGGGTACACTACCGAGCAACACGATCGCTAACCCGAGGGGCGATGTCAAAGCGATCACCACCCGAAGTGGGGTATCATACAATGGACCCTCGATTCCTTCTACCTCTTCTTCTCCTCCTACTAAGGTAGCGGAACATGAGCCTGAGGTTACTACGGACAAGGTACTTCCTACTAATAACGGAGGTATCAACAACGTCCACCCTCAAGTTGTCCCGGTCCCGACTCATAAGTCGAAAGTTGTATTTGATCCTCCTGTGAGTCCTGATGAAATTCCAAAGAATGATCCTAAGCCGTCAATTCCATATCCTTCACGTATGAATGATCAAAAGAACCGCGAAAGAGCTAATCATCAGATGGAAAAATTTTATCAAATTTTCCAAGAGTTGCATTTCGATATCAGCTTCGCGGACGCTCTTCTTCTCATGCCTAAGTTTGCTTCGACAATCAAAAATCTGATAAGCAACAAAGAAAAACTCTGTGAGATGGCAAAAACTTCACTCAATGAGCATTGCTCAGCAGTGCTCTTGAAAAAGCTTCTCGAAAAGCTTGGAGATCCCGGGAAATTTCTCATTCCTTGTGTTTTCCCTGGGATGGTTGAATGCTTTGCCTTGGCCGATCTTGGCGCAAGCATTAACCTAATGCCTTACTCAGTCTGGAAAAGACTCTCTCTACCTGCTCTCACTCCGACCTGCATGACTCTCGAGCTTGCAGACCGTACCATATCCCGTCCTCTCGGCATTGCCGAAGATATCTTCGTGAAAGTAGGAAAGTTTCATTTTCCGGCAGATTTCGTGATTGTTGATTTCGATGCTGACCCAAGAGTTCCTCTCATTCTCGGGAGGGGATTCTTAAGAACAGGTCATGCTTTAATCGATGTATACGAAGAAGAAATCACTCTACGTGTTGGTGGCGAAGCCATCACATTCAATCTTGATCAGACTTCAAGATACTCCTCCAACTATGACGCTGAAACGGTTAACCGAATTGACATCATCGATGTTGCGTCTGAGGAGTCTTCTCAAGAAGTCCTTGGTTTTTCAGCAAGTGGCAGTACCACTCCTTCTACTGATCCTATCATTTCCGACTCTTCCCCTTCCCTCACTCCGTTTGAGGGAGGTGACTTCCTTCTGGAAGAGCTCGAGGCTTTTCTTGCTCAGGATAGCTCAATCCCCGATGGGGTTGATGAAAACTATGTTGACCCGGAGGGGGACATTCTTCTCCTTGAAAGATTGTTAAATGACAATCCTTCTCCCTCTCCGATTCCAAAATTACTTCATAAAGCGGAAGTCAAAAATGTTGAAATAACTGAAGACTTTCCCGAGGTTGAGCTCAAGGACTTGCCTCCTCATCTGGAATATGCATTTCTGGAAGGTGATGATAAATTGCTCGTCATTATTGCTAAGGACTTAAAAGATGAGGAAAAGGCAACACTCCTAGAGGTTCTTAAGTCACATAAACAGGCAATCGCTTGGAAACTCTCCGACATTAAAGGCATAAGCCCGAACTTTTGTACTCATAAAATCTTAATGGAGGATGACTTTAAACCAGCAGTGCAACAACAAAGAAGGGTAAATCCCAAAATCCACGAAGTTATCAAACAAGAGGTTCTAAAACTTCTTGATGCGGGATTGATTTACCCTATATCTGACAGTCCTTGGGTTAGCCCAATTCATTGCGTTCCTAAAAAGGGTGGCATTACCGTTGTCACCAACGAGGATAACGAGTTGATTCCAACTCGTTTGGTCACGGGTTGGCGAGTATGTATTGACTATCGAAAGTTAAATGAAGCCACCCGTAAAGACCATTTCCCTCTCCCTTTTATGGACCAGATGCTTGAAAGACTTGCGGGGAATGAATACTACTGCTTCCTCGATGGTTTTTCGGGTTACTTCCAAATCCCCATTGATCCCCAGGATCAAGAAAAAACTACCTTCACATGCCCCTACGGAACTTTTGCTTACAGACGTATGCCTTTTGGCTTATGTAATGCTCCAGGCACGTTCCAGAGGTGCATGATGTCTATCTTTTCCGACATGATCGGGAAAACCATGGAGGTATTCATGGATGACTTTTCAGTCATCGGGGATTCATTCCAGACCTGTCTCTCCCACTTGGAACAGATGCTTAAACGTTGCAAAGAAACGAATTTAAGTCTCAACTAGGAGAAGAGTCACTTTATGGTTAAAGAGGGCATAGTCCTCGGCCATAAAATTTCAAAAAACGGGATTGAGGTTGACAAAGCCAAAATCGATGTCATTGCTAAATTACCTCATCCCACCACCGTAAAAGGTGTTAGGAGCTTTTTGGGTCATGCCGGCTTCTACCGTAGGTTTATCCAAGATTTTTCTAAGATTGCCCGGCCTATGACCCATCTCCTCGAGAAGGATGCTCCTTTCATCTTCTCTCCTGAGTGCATCAAAGCTTTTGAAACATTAAAGAAAAAGCTTACCGAGGCACCGATTCTTGTTGCCCCCGATTGGGACCTACCTTTTGAGCTTATGTGCGATGCTAGTGATTTTGCCATAGGTGCGGTCTTGGGGCAACGTAAAGCAAAATACTTTCAGCCTATACACTACGCAAGTAAAACTATGACCGAGGCTCAGAGTCATTACACCACCACTGAAAAAGAACTCCTAGCTGTGGTGTATGTCTTTGAGAAATTCCGGCCATATTTGATCTTGACCAAATGCATAGTGTATACGGATCACTCGGCTTTGAAGTACCTATTTGCAAAGCAAGATGCAAAGCCGAGACTTCTCCGTTGGGTTCTCCTCCTCCAAGAATTTGATATCATTATCCGTGATAAAAAGGGAGCCGAGAACCTTGCTGCTGATCATCTCTCACGATTAGAAAACCCACATCAAGATGTGTCCGAGAAACAAGAGATAAATGAATCATTCCCTCTCGAGACACTCAGTGCGGTTGCTTTTCGTGGTGACTCTACTACCCCATGGTTTGCCGACTTTGCAAATTACCATGCGGGTAACTTCATCGTGAAGGGGATGACGTCCCAACAGAAAAACAAATTTTTTAAAGACGTCAAACATTACTTCTGGGACGACCCTTTCCTCTTCAAAATCTGTGCCGATCAAGTCATCAGGCGATGTGTATACGGACAGGAAGCCGTTGATATTCTCAAGGCTTGCCATGCTGGACCCACCGGGGGCCACCACAGTCCTAACTACACCGCCAAAAGGGTGTTTGATTCCAGTTTCTATTGGCCCATGATCTATAAGGATGCCCACGAGTTAGTCAAAGCCTGTGATGCTTGTCAGCGTCACGGGAATATTTCACAAAAGAACGAAATGCCACAAAATGCCATTCAAGTTTGTGAAATCTTTGACGTCTGGGCCATTGATTTTATGGGGCCATTCCCATCTTCTCGTGGAAACAAGTATATTCTCGTGGCTGTTGACTATTTGTCAAAATGGGTTGAGGCTAAGGCCTTACCCACTAACGATGCCTGAGTTGTTGTGAAATTCTTGAAATCCCTCTTTGCTCGTTTTGGAACTCCACGTGCCATCATTAGTGATCGCGGTACTCACTTTTGCAATGATCAATTTGCAAAAGTCATGCTTAAGTACGGTGTTACTCATCGTCTTTCCACCGCATATCACCCCCAGACAAGTGGGCAGGTGGAGGTTTCCAACCGTGGTATAAAACGGATTCTTGAGAGGACAGTAGGTGAAAACCGTGCTTCCTGGTCGGATAAACTAGATGATGCACTCTGGGCCTTCCGTACAGCTTACAAAACACCCATTGGGTATACTCCATACAAGCTTGTATACGGGAAGGCGTGTCATTTACCGATCGAGCTCGAGCACAAAGCCTACTGGGCCTTGAAACATGCTAACTACGACTTTCATAAAGCGGGTGATCACCGTAAGGTTCAACTCAATGAATTAAACGAACTTCATGATCAAGCCTACGAGAACTCTTTGATCTACAAAGAAGATTCACGACTCTAAGATTAAGAACCGCGTTTTCAACGTCGGTGACAGAGTCCTTCTTTTCAACTCAAGATTAAAGATCTTCTCGGGGAAATTAAAAACCCGATGGACTGGACCATTCACTATTGCTAAAGTATATCCATACGGGACTGTTGAGTTATCTCAACCCGAAGGTCCCAACTTCAAAGTGAATGGTCATCGATTGAAACATTATTTTGGAGAGGACATACCACCCATGGTTGTCCAGGATCTCCAAACTTTCCCCATGGACCAATGAATTCGGGGATCGAGTCAAGCTAGTGACTCGGTGAACAAAAATTAGCAACATATATGGGTTTTCACCCGTATTTCTGACTTCTTTCTACTTTCTACCACCCTAGTGTGGGGGAGTGGCCGTCCCCCACCGTTTGAAAAGTAAATATGTATATAAGTTTCAGTCAAAATATATATATATATATATATATATATATATATATATATATATATATATATATATATATATATATATGAAAACTAGATTTCGAAGCCCGCCCGATGGGCGGGCATGGCTTATAAAGTTCCTTCCAAGGAATTATGAGTGGATATGACTTATAAATATTGTTGGCATATTTATTTATAGCGAAAGGAGGGTGGTAAATAACTTATATATAAATATCGTTGCGGCGATATATATATATATATATATATATATATATATATATATATATATATATATATATATATATATATATATATATATATATATATATAATCATATAATTAACTAAATCTCCATATCAGCAAGTCTAGTTATATAAAAATGGTTGTATCAAATTTTGTGAATATTTGTGTTTCTTAACATCGAATGCAACTTATATCAACATAGAACAAATGATATTTTTTTTTAATGTAATAACAATGTAGATAGATTCTACAAAGGCATAACTCGAGATACTAAACATGGTAACATTAGCAATGTTCTATACAATCCTACAAATAGAGTTTCTTTTTAATCTATGCATTCATTCACACAAATGGCATGATATCTAAAGTGAGCTTAAGCATGTGGCACCTCAATCACATCTAATATTCGTTGCATTCTTCACTAAACCGTAATTAATCACAATGAGATGAATCACTATCGCACTAAGTATTATTTGTACCTTTAAAAAACAAAACCTTTAGCTCTTAAACGACATAGAGCCTACCAATGCAGAGAGAACATGATTAGAACAGTCAACAAACACACACATTCAAACCCAAATGTAACCATGTTGATATGGCCAAGGCTTGGTAAAAGTCCTCCAAGCGATGTTCCCAGAGCTGCATAGCAACATACAAATCTCATGCAATTAAGATTGTTCTCGCGGGTACTGTGGACAAGTGGCCGTTAACCTGTGATTAGCAGAAAGATGCCAAAACCTTATGGAACAGTGGTGAGTAATGTAAAAAAAGTTCTAAATACCAGAGAGTTTATAAACTTTAGATTCTGAGTTTGATGCATAAGATGTGATCAGAAAGCAGAATCATACTACTAAACTGCATCGATCATACCTGAGATCAGGAATCAATACTTTACACATATGGTGGTAAAGCTAAAACATATATCTTTTTCTCTTATGACCTAATTTCTGTTTTGCTCTATAGTTCTTATTTAATGGACAAAAAGTGTTTGAAGGCCAACCTGACCATAACGCATCATCTGTACCAAAAATCACCCACTTCAAACTACCTGTTTTAACAGATTACCTGACCCGCTTAATAGGATGCCATTCATTGTACAAATTAAGTTGTATAAAGAAGGAAAAGATATACAAAACACAATATTAAAAAAGGTGATCATTGTGCCAGTTATTGCATATTACTTGTTACTATATTATTCTTCATACCGAATCCAACTGATATTAATTTTGCTGCAAATTAACATGGTTCTACGCAGCAAAGATAGGTCTATTGTTTTTGCCAGGAGCCGTTAGGTCCCCCGTGCTTGTTCAGGCAATGATATCAATGTAATCCGCTATCCTTGCTCCCTTATTAACCACTACAGAAAAGACAATTATACAATTTAAGAATATTGTTATAGTACTTTAGTGGCACTCACTATCACATAGTACTTTAGTTCAGGCAATGATATCAATGTAATCCGCTATCCGCTATCCTTGCTCCCTTATAAACACACTATCACATAGTACTTTAGTGGCACTCAAGTCAAGTAAATGCAAGAAATCTAATTATATAATACCAACTAATTTATGGACTAAAGATATATCGAAGACATACTTTAAATAATGAAATCCATGGTTATAATATTTAGAAATCACATGGTTATAAGGTAATATCTAATAGCTAGAAATCACAAGGTTATAAGGTAGTATATTAAGGTGACAAACAGGTAGGTTTTGTATCAAGTGAAAATGGTTATAATGTAGTATATTAAAGTGACAAACTGGTAGGTTTTGTATAAAGTGATAATGGTTTTGGGTCAAAACAGGTAACCTTGGTCCAATATTACATTTCGTTCGTATTTGACGTACCAAATATAACTAAAGAAACTATTTCATATAATTATCATAGTAGATTTTTTTGTAATACTACGTAACAATTTAGAGCATTGTAAGCTTTGGCATACGTGTTAAATAAATACTACTTGAATTGCCCGATTTCCAAATAGACTGAAATGACCCTTTTTGCATAGATATTTAAACAAAGATTTCGCTGTAACTATCAACCCGATGCATGAATATATATTTAGTTTTAAATAAAAATTTCGTTGTAACTATTGACCCAATTCAACGGGCTAGTAATTCATTTTCGAAGCATTAAAGAGAGTGTTTGGATTAGGCATGCTTTCCCTTATGGTCTTTTCTGAATTTGGAGAAGCTTTTAAGCTTGCCTTTTTGGCGCTTCTAAGCTTATGGTATATCTAAATCTTTAAACTCGCGATTGGGGAATGAGTTTTATGAGCTTATTTAAAAGATTTTAATCTAATAAGTAATCCCAAAGAGCCCATATCAGCAGGTTTATAAGAAATCCTAAACAACCCTTAAGAGTACTTATTAAGAAATGCCAAATAGCCCATAAAATTGAGGCGAAACAGATTTAGGCTGATTTTAATAAGTAACAAACAATCTCTATAAGCACTTTACGCAATTCCAAACAATGTCTAAAAGTAGTTACTCTAATAATTAACCCCAAGCAGCCCAATAAGTAGCTTTATAAAAAATAATCCCAAACAGCGCCTAAAAGCACTTGATTTAATAAGCAATCCCAAACAAAGTTTATACTCCAAACTTAATTAAAACTTACCATCAAAATTGAGCAACATCAAGCATTTGATATAAAGATTACACTTGTAGATCAGCTTGTAGTTTGCTCCAGTTCTCATGCTCCTATACTTGAGTTGGGTTCTTGATGGTACGTAGTTCTTTGAAATCGCTCTCCAATCACCTTTTCTGAGTTTTTCTAACCCGGTCAAGAATAACCTATGCTCTTCTTTGGTCCATGTCACACCTGATTAGATAAAAACAGATCAATTTAGCTCGAAAAAATACCATAAATTTTATGAACATATTACAAAAGGAGATAAAATACCAAAAAAGGGTATTTTAAACAAAAAAAGGATGATAGCAATGCATACCTTCTCCATCTGCCACAATAATGGGTTTCCTCCCATGCATAAATGTATCATTAGATTTGCGGGGGTTCAATGTCTAACTCCTCATCGAATGACTGGACTAAACTTTGCTGAAGATTCAACCGGTTTACTCTTGATAGTAGGTGCACAACTCACAAACTCTGTATATAAATAAGGACAACGGTTAATACTCACAATAAAACTCAATATGGTAAACACCAATTGTCCCACTCGAGTCATTCTAATTCCTTTTTTTACTGTATACGTAATAAAAAAGTTGGCTTTCTGTCTCATTTGATTCATTCAGTTGCCTGACCTTCTAAACCAATTGACTTAAATGGAACAAAAAAAAAGCCACATACATGTCATCAATTCATTGATGACTTATGTTCACAAAAAAACTTGATGACTTGAATATGACTCCACGATATCAATTGATTACCCATACGTCCAAAAAGAAGTATAATGACTGCACTGGAACTAAAATGGCTGCAAATCTGGCCATTCTTCAGTAGGGATGGCATACTTTGCAATGATACTTATCGCATTTGGGTTGGCTCTTCTCACAGGTGGACTGAAATTGATTCTGAAGGTGCTCAAAATCCACAAGAAATTGTTAGGTGCAAAGATGTAGGTACCTGTTAAGAGCAGTAAGCCACTTACATAAGTTTCATTAAAGTTTTTATAAGTGAAGCTGTATTGCAAATTATCACCAGCTACATCCAAATACCTTCTTACACTTCATTAATGTATAAGTCACTATCACATGGTTACGATGTACACCCATGTCTATACAAACTCGACAAAAATGTTAGTTTATTTCTTTATTATTTTATACCTTCCATAACTTAGACAAGTCAAGTAACATGGACTAAAATAGTTACCAATGTTTGCACACATACAAAAGCAGCCACCAGATATGTGTATCCATGATACACATGACTGTAGGCTTATGTAAAACTATAAACTATTCCTCGACATTCATCTTCCTAGCTGCGTAGTTTTCTATCCACACACATTTGAAGGTCATGGATCTTGTCTCACGTCAGATTTGTGATCAAGCTGTTTTCCTACTCTCATTTTATATACTCATCAGTTTGTAGTAATCAAACTTAAATTATTAGCAAATTACTGATGTTTTTGCCGATGATACAATGCCACGTAGGACCATACTTCACATCAAACTCCTTAATCTACTCCGCTACATCCTTCTCCACACTGCATTTCTCAAACGCCTGAAAAACATAGAAACGCAACAAAATCATATAACTGTAAATCAAAATACTAAATGTGAGTAAATTACATCAAACTCCTTAATCTACTCCGCTACATCCTTCTCCACACTGCATTTCTCAAACGCCTGAAAAACATAGAAACGCAAGAAAATCATATAACTGTAAATCAAAATACTAAATGTGAGTAAATTACTGTAATGAAAATACAAAACACACACACGGGCACCTACCAAACACATGAGATAATGAATTAATGAAATTAACATGATGAAATAAACACATAAGCGCATGTCCATCCTTCTGGGTAATAACACAGGTGCAGCCATTGCCACCACATTTTGCGTATGGTTTACTGACCTTAGATAGCCCAGTTTTGTTGTTAGTGAATGTCCGGCGCTTGTAGTTGTGTTGTTACTGGTGTTGCAAAAGTGAAAAAGGTATCGATAAAATAGTAAGCAATATACAACATGTTCCAAGTATAGACCCGGCCAAGTAACTAAATAGTGGAGGTTGCAAAACGGGTGGGTTTGTCTCCCAAGTAAGTATGCATCTTCGGAGGTCCTACAACAAATAAAGAATGTATAATAGTTAATGATGATAGTAAGTAAAGAGAAAAGCATAACAATGCATCAGTAAGTTAAGATTATGGTAACATAGCATCTAAAAGGTATATAGCATAATCAGATAACTCACCATCCTATGTATTCCTCGTTGGCTTATTCTGTGCAAAAACACTAAACGGTAGTCTTGTCAAGTAATTTTACCTGGCTATTCAACCCGAGATTGAACAGGTGGTTTCTCGAGTGCAATATTACCCGATCGACCTTTTCAAAAGTCCGACAATACCCGAAAGGGTGCTTGATGGTTATCTCGATTAAACAACTGGATTGTGAGCTTGTGTACAAATATGTGCATTAGCATAAAAAATATTACATCATTAATTTCAAAGAAATTTGCAAGCCTTTTCTTATTGAGGGACTAATTCTCAGTTTCAAAATCCCTTTTAAAATTTTTAGAAATAGTTGATCATATCAAAAGAAAAAACAAAATGTTTTGAACTTGTCACACAACTCAGATCAAGTTCCAAGTTGGAATTTATTCCATATGATCGAAAGGCGAAAAGTATTCAACAAACTTACGTTTTACCACAACGATCATTTCTGTTTAGGGGAGATACTTTCTTATTGAACAATCGCTTCTTATTTCAATGTTTATAAACATGTAACATCAAATTGAAAAGCAATTGATGGTCTTCCAACGCGTACATCCCATATATGTGTATATCCACTGTTGCAAGCACTTTATACAGGAATCAACCTAAAATATAAGCTAATACAAATGTCCATTTTGATTCATAGGGCCCTATCAGTATGCCCCTATCACTAATTTATGAATTTGGACTACAATTCCTTCACATCATGTAGTAACTAATGTATATTAAGTATGCATTAAGATGTCTTACAGTTCGAATGAAAGGAGCAACATAACCTTAATGAGAAGATTAACCTTCTTTTGCAAACTCCAAATCTAACGAAGAGCAGCTCCCAGCCTTATCACGATGCAATCTCTTACTTTCCTCCTCTCCTGAACCTTTATATCAATTAGAAAAATACTTCAAAGTTCAAACTCCTGAGCATCAACATGTATAAAAAAATAAAACCATTTAATGGATTCTTCCTAGAACTTTTTTTGGTGAGTGACGCTACTAATATTTTGTTACATTCATCGATACTGATATTTTTTATTGTTATCTTTTTTTTCAGATTTAATTTTTTATTTAGTAGCAGTAATATCCCTCTATGTATTTGGAAAAACTACTATAAAGATTCTAAATCAAGCATTTGCATCAACTAATGGTATAATGGTACTGAGAATAAATGGTTACTAAATTTGTCCTGACCTTATTAACAAATGAAATGCTACACTAATTATCCGATCAAGTAACTTACGCTTAAAATAATTGGTATTGAAAAGAACACCAAAAAAAGCAAATGACTGATTCTACAAAGAAACAAAATGAAAAGCCACACATTTATTAATGCCAAGTGAGTGTTTTGACCAATCAATTCAGATTCATTTAGTTCCATCCATATAAGTTTGCATGTACATATAATATTCACACTCAAAAGATTTTGCTTTTAAGATATTTGATCAAGAAAAAAACTCATTTACCTTCACATTTTTTCACTGTTACCAATTGAAATGATCAAATCTACCTGATTTTTCTTGTACAAAAGTAAGGAGATGGTGGGGTTTGGAAGGAAACTGGTCTTGAAAAGGATGGTGTGCTTGAGTCAGATTGTGAGCCAACATTACGTCGGTATTTGGGTCTGTTCATATTAAAAGTGGTATGCATGAAATACCAAGTCAATCATGTTAGAGTTTTAAAGACATGACGTGTTTTGAGCAGTTCATATTCATTTTACCACCTCTAAAAAATACCTGAAGCATGTCACCTATGTTGATAACAATGGGACCAGGAACCACTCAACAACAACCCAGTCTTCACCACACTTGGACTGCAATAGCCCACCAATCTCATTCTGAATGAGCACAGTTAGCACATTTGGATCAGTGTGTGAAGTTATCCCCATAGTGATATCTGTCTGTGAACAAAGGGTAGTAATGAGATGCGCATAACCTCCCTTCCAAAGATGACAACTATGTGCTTTTCACATTTAGGCCCAATCCTTCACATAAAATCGACATCAACTCTTCTGTTAAACCAACCACCGCCTTGTCCCAATCCTTTAATGCCGTCCAACACATCTCTGGCACAACCTCCCATTTTGGTTCCTTGGAGACATCCACACCTATACACACACTCATCTAATTAAATGTTAACGTAGAGCATGATGAGAACAACATCACATAGAGCCATATAAATGGACAAAAATATTATACATAAATCAATTACCATACAATAATAATTAATTTTATGGAGCTAACTTGAATAGTGTCTCTCCAGCTAGCAGCTTTAAACTGATACAAATCCAAATTAGTAGCATATGTTGTATCATTTTGCGTTTCTCTGCCATAAAATTGCATCTTATACTATGGTTCACTATCTAAAAGAACCTTAGAGTAGATGCACATCACCTAATTTCCTCCACCACATTTGATCTATCTTGTGATAAGTCGATGACCAGGGTATAGTTAATTAACGTCGTGTTTTTGGTTGTTGACACCAGCTTTTCCGATCCAATTCTGAACCGTTGACCCCTACGCGATACCCATATGGGGATTTAACATAGCTAAAAGTTCAATCTAAATATAATTCTTATAAGCTGAATTGCAATGGTAAATACCTTGTGGATATTGCACACAGAATGAATAACTACAACCTAAGTTGTAACAAAACTGCAAATGAGAATCGAAACAACAACAAACACAGGCCAGAAGCAATCTTAGATCCTGCGCGCACATATAAAAAACACACATCAGCAGAAAGACACAGGGGTATATACTGATATACAGAAAATAAACTACTGATAGACTAACGAACGAAATAACTGATCATAACCACCGCCAACATGGACACCGACATTCCAAACAATCTGCAACAATAACCGAACCATCAGCATTCAGTACAAAAGATTAAGAATATGTGAAAAAAAATCATGTAGTTTACGTGATTTAACGCAAGTCTAATAAAACTTATCAAAAAAATAATATACTTACGTATACACGAATATTGATGGCCAACACCGGTCATGAAAGCATCCGTAGGAAGTACCGATGTAAGGACTCCTATAGATACCTTTGAGTCCCCAGAAAAAATGCTCTCGATAGAACAAAAGGCTTATCGTTTACTCCTCCTCTTTTCAGAAGTCCATCAGATGTAGCCATATATGGAAGTAGTAACCATAGGCATTATGCAACTCTCGGTGCTTAACGTTACGATAATGCAAAGCATCTCGAGACATTGCCACCTGGCTACTGTAAGCGAGCCCATTTCCAAGTTTCCGACAAACCTGATTACTGTAAGAGACACACGCCACAAACATTATGAGAATATGAATACAGTTGTTATATGCTTAAGCAAAATAAAAAAGATAACGATACATTTATTCCTTCAAACCTCTGATTTGAGTTGTTTACCCTTGTGATCTTGCAAGCTTTAGTCTATTTTCATCTATGCATTCACATGCATATATATAACAATAGCATGGTTGATTACAATTAATAAAAAAAATATCTTACCTACAACATTTTTCTACTGGCTTCCTGCATATCATGTGACGGTTTGTTTGGAACCTCAATATTTTGCGCATCCGCTGCACAAACACTGAAACCAAACAAATAAATAAAAGAGTTTAAATTAGTAGCATGTCTCTATTTCATAAGTAATGCAAAAACAAACCAACTACTAATAAATCACGCAATGTATCTTTGCAATAACTTTGATGCCCACTTGGTTTGAAAATCTTGAAACTAAAATAATACATACCTTATAAGACTCTTATTGAAATAACTCGGAATAAAACGGTGAGTGCAAAACCTGTTGAAATCAAGATAAGTAGAATATTTTCACAATCGTGTGTGGCCAATGATTGGACACAACCTTCATAAATTCTTCGATGATGGGAGGTACTCCTAACCTTAAAGACTTTTTTTTGTGATCCTATAGCTTTAAATAAAATATATACTAATGTCATTATCTAAGGCAAATTCTTTATCAGAAAAAGATATGATTTACTTAGCCTGTTATAACTCTCGATGCAACCACATCTATAAGTGAGGAAAAGAACCTTACAGAAGGGATATTTAAGAAGGGCTTCATGTTGGTTCCTAATTCAATCATAATAGGATGCACATTATCTATTACACACAAAAAAATGGGTTGCACCAACCTTAGAAAGTAATATAAGTTGCAGAAGTATTGAAGCATATAACGTGCAACAATTAGCTGTTGAGGAATTCCCCCGAGAATCTGGTCTTATCCTGAAACCAAAATAATACACATAAGTAACCAAGTACAATGCTTTATACCAGATGATTACATAACTGAATATTATTTATTATTAAAGGAGGTCCGAAAGATAAGGACCAATACTCATTATAAAGAGAGGTTATAAGTATTTAGGTCATCCTTTAGAAAATAACTGTGCTGTTTGGGTTGTTTACTCATAATACAATTACAACCCACTTTCGAAGGATACACAGTTAGATAGAATGTGTATTACATATAATGGCATATTATAGATTAAAAATTAAAAATTACAGATTACAAACCTGATTCAATAATTGATAATTATGAAGAGAATTTGTGATTATTTCTGCACCCTTTTCCTGTTCATTCAGGAAAAACTCTCCATGCTTCAGATCATTATACACTTAAACTTTAGATCAAACTTGTAACCTTAAACTGGGCTAGCAACTTCTAGGGTGTCTACCTGGTGTGGTGGCTAGGGTTTTACCAAACTCTGTATCACCAAATTAGTCTCAATATCAAAGTTTTGTTGCAAAAACATAACAATAAATTTGAAGAAAAACGTGATATCTTATTGTGATGTGATAAACACAATAAATAAAATTATACACGAACCTGACAAAAGTTTCAGTCCATTCATTCATAGGTCACAAGCTTGATTCATTCCGTCCCTTCAAGATGTAATGAGTGCCACATCTGATTGTTTCATGTCATAAAGACCTTTACATTAATGGCTCAAGTATCCTTATATATTGACTTTTTATATGAAAGTAAACTACAAAAGAACCTGCAATAAAAGAATGGAACATACCGATTGTGTCAAGGGCTTGAAGAACCAAATAGAAAACGCAAACCTGCATCAGGAACTTGTTAAAAAGAGAATGAGGAGCAAATGAGAATAAAAAAAAAATATAATCAATATGCATAAAAAAGATGATTTAATATAAACTGATAAACCTCATGAGCAAAAACTCACCATGTGACTTCCAAAGAACACCTGGTATTCTTAAACCTGCACACACAAAAGAAGATCGTGAGATAATTGAGCGAAGAAGGTTTAGGAAAAGATAAAATTAGAGTTTGGAGAAAAAGTATATTATGAAGGAACGTGAGAGATTAGGGTTTTAAGTTACAGGTTTAGGAATATCTATTAGGGAATGCAGTAGTTATTAAAGCATGACATAATTGTTTTCATTTATCAAATCACATTAGGTCACATGCTCCACTGGTTGACAGCTTGTGTGTGGATGCCAAGACCTAAGTTCGAATCTTGCAAGTATCATTTTTTTGAAAAATAAATCCGAAATTTTAATAAATGTAAAAAAAAATGTTCGAAATAAATTTAAAAAAATACAAAATAAATTATAAAAATTGCTTAGATGGCCATGTGATGACATGGCAGATAATGAATTACTGGGCAATGAGGTGGCGTTTACGTGGCATTATCTACGTGTAACGCCTCCTGTTATATATAATATAGAGATGAAAAATGAAAAATGTTTATATGTACAGATAAATAAAGTGAAAAATAAAATCGATATTTCCACAGTTAGATTCGAATATTAGCTTTTTCCGTTCAAAGATTCGGCATAATAGCCGGGACTTTGAATATTGAGGACAATATTCAATTCTAGTGTGTGTGGGGGGGGGGGGGGGGGGGGGGGGAATTCTTACGAATTTTATCACAAAACTTTCTAAGTACCCCCATTTTTAGGCCAAAATTTTTCACTTTATTTCAAAAATTTTGTGGTAATCAGTCCGCCAAAGTCTAAACGACAAAGGGATTGGCTAGTCCAGGAGCAAACGGCTCTTGGTAAAGACATCTCAAACCCGTTGATGGCTTGCAATTTGCCAAAAATTGTATGGTTCCTCAACTCCCCATATCCCATAAAGCAAATGAGTTGGCTAGCCCACAAGATTATGGCTTGTGGTAAAGGCCGTGGAAAATCCATAATTAGTAATCAGCTCACCAAGATGTTGACTATTCCATCAAGAGCTGGCTAGTCCAGAAGCAAACGGCTTTTAGTAAAGACTAATCAAATCCGTTGACAGCTGGTGGTTTGCTCAAAATCACACGGTTATCAGGTGTGCCACAGTTCTTACACCTGGCTACTCCAGAAGTGATGGCTTTTGGTAAAGAGTTTAAAATCCATCAAGTTTTTCTCAAAAGATTGTTAGGGACTAGCAATAGTTTAGTGTGGGAGATTGATGAGTGTGTAAATACTCATCATTTTTATCGTATCTGAACTGCCAAAACATCCAAAAACACTCAAAAATGCATCAAAATACAGAAATTATTCCAAAAGTGTGTTTTATATGTTTTAAATGCAAAATGTTTAAAAACGGATGAAAAACGCACAAAGTTTGCATAATTGGCAGTTTCAGTCCCTCATCTTTCAAAAGTTGTCAAATCTAGTCCCTAGTTGTTCTAAAAACTTGAAAAAGTCACCAAAGGTCCTTATAAATCAAAAAGTTACACAAATAGTCCTTTGGTGCAAACTTTCACAAAATGACAAGTTTAGTCCCTAAACTTTGAAAATTGTCAAAAATGGTCCCTGGGATATGAAAAACTTTGAGAAAAACAAATTTTGTCCTTGCACTAACCTTTTATGACAGGATTGGTCCTTGGTGGAAAGTTTGGTGAAAATTACACAAATGGTCTCTGAAGTTTGAAAGTTTGGCAAAATTAGTCCCTGGTGAAAATTAAATGGAAAAGTCAACTATGGTCCATGTACTATTCATAAATGGCAAAACTCACCCTTGGGAACACTTTGGAAAAATACCTAAACCCACCCCCTAACTTTTGTTAAATTGCAAAATAAGTCCTTGTGTAAACCATAAACCAAACAGGACCATATAATAATACTACTCCATCCACAGTCCAATCCAATACCACCACAAGCCCACCCCATCTTTTTCTTTGGGCCCAAGACTCACCAGCCCACCACAACCCCAAATAACTAATACCAGGGTCAAATGGTTTGACCTTGGTCAAAACCGGTCAACCCCCATCCCTTTCCCCTTTTCCCTCTCACCCAGCAATACCACCAAACCACCCCATGGTATTGCAGCTCCACCACCCACCACTTGCAGACTCATCATCACCTCCCCACACCCCCTTCACCTACCCTCACATCACATTTAATGCTGCCACCCCCTTGCCTGAAAACGTCCAAACCAAGTTTCCCGCCAAAATACGTGGCACCAAATTAGAAGCTTTCAGACATCAAATTGCATCAACTTGTGATGGGAAATGCTCAGAGAGGTTCAAGAAACCCTAATCATGGGCTATAAAAGGCAAAGGAAGCAAGGAATGAAAATAGTTAGTTAATCTTAGTTAATGTATGTCGTAGTTATGCAAATTTAAATTCATAGTGTAATTTCAAGATTTTAAGCAGTTATTAAGCTCTTTTATTGTATTGTAATTCTGTTTGATCAATCAATTTCAAGTTTCCATTGCTTTTCCAACTTGTGCACTTCTGCTTCAATTTCAAAATTTTAATCAAGCTTACTAGTTGTTACTGTGTTATGTAATGGACTTCTAGGATCACCTAAGCTCCTATATAGCTTATTGAAGCTATTAGTAATCAATAAAACAACTTTAGTAATTAAAAACCAAAAATACCAAAAATAGTCAACTAAAGTCAAAATCAGTGTTCATGGAATTTACAGCTGGAGCAGGGTATATTATGGATGACCCTGGGTTAGAATCCCATGGGGGATACTAGGATTTGATTTGAGGTTCTTGGTTCATGGTTTGGCAGGAGTGCAATAAATTGTAAGCAAAATCCTTTTATTTCAAGTTTCTCTTATTAGTAGTTAATAGTAGTTTGCATTTGTCCATTTTACCTTCTTATAACCTATTTAATTGTTTCCGATTCTTAGATATAGTTTTAATCAGAGTTTCCTTAATTTCTTTCATAAACTGTTTCATAAGGTAGTGTTTGGTTTATTGCTTTCTGTGGCACTCAGCTTGGTGTTGGTGTTGTTTCTTGTTTTTACATGTTCATGATGAGGCGAAAAATGATCCGTTTTTAGGGGGTCATTTAAGCCCGAATCCGACTTTATTTGATCAAATATTGCCCTAAATCGTTCCTTTTGTGATTTTAGGTACTTTGGGAGAGAAATCTGGAAAAGGAAGCAATTCGGACATTTTTGGAGCATAAAAATGAAGAAAACGCCAAAGTCTTAATTTTCCATGCTGGGAACAGTAGGTGACGGCGTCAAGAGCAAAACCTTGATGGCGTCAAGAGCAAATTTCTTGAAAATCCATGACGATCCAGAGAAGATTTGACGGCGTCACATAGGAAGGGCGTCAAGAGTAAAAGAGTCATGACGGCCTGGAAACATATAAGTCTTGACGGCGTCAGAAGTAGATATAGGCAGTCCGAGAAGAGTTTTGGCGGCGAGGTGACGGCGTCACAAGATTACTCTTGACGCCGTCAAACCCATTTTTCTATATATAGTTTTCTAATTTTTCACATTTAAAAAGAGAAGTTTTGGAGAAACCCTAAGTACGATTTTGGTGCAACTTTTACAGGTTTTTCAAGTGTTCCAAACCCTTGATACCTTGCATTGTAATTGAGATAAGTGTTCTTCTAATTCAATCAATATGTCTATGTGTTGGTTGTCTATATCTTGTTCTTGTCTCAATTCCATTATGCTAGGCTAGATCTCTTTTGTGTTTGCTTAGATCTAATGAAACCTAGATATTGATTATGTGTTGATTACTTGTTTATTCTTGTCTTGGATGAATGATTTATATGTTAGGCTTAAGAAAACTGGCAGATCTCCAAATGGTAACATGCTTGAACGTCTTAAGAAACATGAACCGAGGCGTACTAGGTCTTTATTGGTTGTATTTAATGCATGAGCCACTGTTTACAATCCCTATAGTTGTGCTGGGCATGGTGTAGGAGGAGATAAGAGCTCATAGAATTGGGGAGTTATGTATGCCACCCCATGAATGGTATTAAGTAATACGATCCGTCATCCATGCAATTATAACAAGTAATTAACATGTAAAAGATATCTAGGGAGTAGTGAAATCTAAGTAAACACATTTTCTCCAATTACTGCTCACAACCTTAGTATAATTAGTTTATTTTCATTTTTAGTATTTTATTTTGATTGCATCTTAGTATTGGGTTAGTTGAATAGCAACTAATTCCGCCCACTCTTCCAAAACCCGAGATTTTTACTTGCTTTCCATAAAATATAAAAACACAAAAATAATCATCCCTCACCTTTAGAACTAGTATTTAGGCTTTCTAATCCTAGCGACACTATTCCTAAGCTGAACGATCAATCCCCCGGTACTTGTCACTATACTATACTACAACGATCAGGTACACTGCCTGATGGGGGTTGTAAGCTTCTCGAGATCCCTCGAGAGGTAAAGCCTATTGCGATTCCCACGCATCAGTTCACTAGCATCATATGTTCTCAGAATAGCACTTAAAAACAGGTTTAGATCATTAAAAAGTCAAAAAGCATAGTAACAGCCAAGATTATACCCTCTGATTGGTTAAAGAAGTGGCATATGCCCCATTTCCAATCATTTTTGAGTGGTTTAGGTAATCTTGGTCTTAATCTAGCTCAAATATCCATTTTCAGTCACTAAATCAAGAATCAAACTCATAAAAGTCAAACTAGGAACCAAAGAAGAAAAGTCAAAAATTTATTTGTCTCAGGAAACCCAAAAATTGGGAGATTTATTCTGATTTTTGTGTTTGGATTTGGACTTTAAAATTTTCACAAGTTATTCTATACCAGCTCATCTTTCAAACTCCATTTTTGGCTTAATTTTGTGATTTTTCTACAAGCTTCTACAAGCTTGTAAACTAGGCTGCAGGGAATAAGCCTTCCCCTGCACCAGCAGACCTCCACCACACCACCAACTTTGGTGGTGGTTGTAGACCACCCCAGTGGGCCCTAGTGGTTCCAATTGGTTTTTCCCAATCCCCTCCTACCAGGGAACAAAACTTGACCAAGAGTTTGACCTAGAATCAAGTGGACCCCACCTGGAATCCATCATCAAGTTTGTCCCCATTCTATGTCATTTTTAGTTTGCAAAGTGCTCATTTTAGGTCTCAACAGCTTATTTGTGCTTATTGCTAGTTGTTTTAAGCTTATTCAAGTTTGCTTAGCCTGTTTGTACCAAGTTTTACCATTGTGGACCCCACCCATAGGCATTTGTGCTTATTTGTGCATTCAGTCAAGCAAAGTCAACTGATAAGCAAAAGGGGGTGCTACTGCTTATTTATAAGTTGATTTCAAAAGTGTTTTTACAAAAGTTTTCTATTTTTAGTAGTAAAGTAAGTTTGTAAAAGAAAATCCAAGAAAAACCAACTTAATATTAAGTGATAGATTATATTTAATTCAATTTAAATTTTATTTTTCATTTTTAGATTTTTATTAAGTACTTAGTATTTTTATATTTTTATTAATTACCTTATATAGTAAAGTATTTTTAGTAAATTTTTCAGATTTTTATTCTGCCCTTTAATATTTATTAGATTTAATACTAGTTTTCTTAATTATTAATTAATATTAGGTATTAAATAGCATATTTAGTTTTTATAAAGCATAACCTAGTTTTTATATTTTTTATAGCTCTAATATAGTATAATAGACTTTTAGAAAATATATTTTGAATTTCTACTGTTCATTTTCCATTTTTCTTCTTTTAATTGTTTAAATTAGATTTAAAGTAATTAAAAAGTAAATAATTAGTGGATTAATATTAAAACATAATTTTTAGAGTTTTTATAATTTTGTAGGATTCCAGTGATGGTTAAGTAATTTTATAAATTTTCTTATAATTTTCTAAGTTAATTTAGTATTAATAGTAATTAAAAGTAGTTTAATTAGTTTAATTAAGTTGAATAGCTTTTAATTAATAAAAAATCCATAAAAAGACAAAAATATTTATTTTTATTTTTTATACTTTCTTCAAGTTCTAATTTAAGTTTAGAAATTATTTTTGTAAGTTTTTAGTTTAATTTGTAATATTTATAATTATTAGTTAATTTAAATTTGATTTAAATTAGGTTTTAATTGGTTTAATTAATTAAATAATATTTAAATATTAAAATATTCACTTTTATAATTTCATTTTCATTTTCAATTTTCATTTTTTAATTTTAAGTTTCAAAAAGTTTCAAAAGCACCTCCTGTAGTTTGTTAAATACAAAATCCCACTTTCTGTCTGTTACGTGATCCTGATTGTGAATTTGTGCATATATCTGGTATCTGATTTTTGTGAATATTATATCATTGTTCCAATACCAAAATAACAGTAGCAAAATCAATTCCATATCATCTGGGCTACTGTCCTCAGTCCCACTCACTTATAAACGATTTCCAAAGCACCATTTCAATCTCGCTGGGACATAACGACCCGGGGACACACTATACTATCACCGGAGAATTGGAACGAGGCTGTCTTCAACTTATTGACCTTGGTCAATAATATCTGACTGCTTTGGGACCGATCAATCCACCCTTAGATCATGATCTATGACGCGTCCACACCAATCAGCTCTTACCACGTATCCCCCTCGTGTGTTTGTTTGAGTCTGACACACACTGACAGCTCTGAATCTTCTAGAAACCTTTTTGATTTGACTTTAATACCCTTAATTATGGTAATTTTGATGATTGGTGAGTTAGGGTTCTTAGAATCTGGGTAATATGGGGAATTGGGGGAAAAATGGGAGCGGGGTAATAATATTTTGACCTTTTTTTGACTCTTTGACCATGTTATAATACTGACCGTAGGTGTGGTTGGGCTCAAGGGATAGGGTGGATTGGGCCTTTGGTTCTTTTGGGTTAGAGGTGGAATTGGATTTAATTATTGGATCAGGTATGGTTTATTAGTGGTTTAGGATTTTTAGTACTAATATTTAGGACCAAATTTGTAATCTTGACAATCCTAGGGACCAAAACTGCAATTTTCCAAACTTGTATTCCAAGGGCTAATATTGACTTTCTCTGATTCTTGGAGAGTTGATTTTGGTTTAACTTGAAAATTATCATGAGGGTCCAGATATGTAAACTTTGGAAAGTATAGGGACTAAATCTGCACTTTCTTCAAACTTCTCTCAAGGATCTCTTATGCACAAGTATAAATCTCTGAAGACTCAATAAGCTCAACTTAGATTCACAGCTTGACTTTCTGACCATCTCCCACTCTCGTGCCCGTTTTTTCGATATTCATGTGATTTTTCGTCATTTTGTGATTAATCCGTACCTGCATATTCACAACATAAAAATACGTGTTTTCTTGGCATTTGTTAGCTCAAATAGTCATTTTGGGTCGGTATTTGGCCATAAAATGGTGAGTGAATAAGCACTCACCACCCATCTTAATCAGAAACTTACGGAATACGCCTCTCAAAAGATCAACATTCAGAATTTCCATTCACCCTCTCCAAAAACCCTACTATACTTCTTCTCCGCCTAAAAAAAAAACCATAATATGTTTTTACATCTTTGTAGAATCAATTATTTTATATTTACAATATAATCATCTAATTGTATGATCATAATACAATTCTTGAATTTTGCAGGTTTCATGTTTTGATTGCTGGAAACATACTCATATTCAGGTATTATTATTATTATTATTATTATTATTATTATTATTATTATTATTATTATTATTATTATTATTATTATTATTATTATTATTATTATTATTATTATTATTATTATTATTATTATTATTATTATTATTATTATTATTAGATCTCAATTTCAATTTTCTTTTCCAAACACAAATCGCACGGCAACTTTCTTAGAATCATTAATACACAAAAAAACAACAAATCAGCTAGAACAAAAATCGACCGTCAATTCTCACAAATTCAAGAATTAAGGTACATTTTTTCTTTCAAATTATCGAATTTATTGTTGTTATTTTAATCTTAATCGAATTGGTTTACTAATTTTTCTGATTTTCATTACTCAAAACCATAATTTTGATTTAACTGCAGATGACTGATTTTTTATTGATTCCAGGGATACCCTTTTGTAAGTTTATCAAGATTATATTAAGTTTAAGATAATTGTTTTTATAAAATTCTGATTTTTATTGATAATTATATGGATCTGTGTGATGTGATTGTTTTTAAGTTGATTAAGGATTACATGTTTTTTATAATATTGAGAACATGTAGAATTAAGGAGTTTAGTTTAGAGATTTTAGGGATTGTAGTTTTGACGTTTTACCGATATAAATAATGTGGGATACGGTGATTTGATTGTAGTTTTGATGTTTTGCCGAAATAAATAAGATGATGGACAGTTACGGAGTTTAGGCTAGAAAACAATGAGTGAGAAGCATGGTTTTAAGCTGTTAGTTATAAGCATTTTAAGTTAAGATGTTAGTTGTAACGTATTAGCGTTTTATAATAAGCATTTTAGCTTACACAAGAATTCAATAATGTTGAGGAAGCGTATAAGATTAAGAATGATGGCTCATTGTGAGTTTTGTGGAAACCGCGACTTGAGGTACTAGGTAGGTAATAAATTGAAATCAAAATGTTGAACTTGATGATGATTAGGATGCTTAGCATGTGACCTATTCTTAAGCTGATTATCAGAATACTTAGAACTTGGAATACTGGCTCTACATATTGTATGAGATGGTAGAGATTGCTCGACTTTTTGTGAGATCGCGTGGGATTTGTATCTGGATCTTCACTAGCTAGGAATTGAAGTGAATTTGAAGCAATCGAGGAAACATAAGATGGAGGAAAACGTAGTTCAGGACTTCAGATGTTAAGTAAGGTTGTGATGTAAATTTGATACGAGGTTGTTATATAGGTTCGAAAATAGTGGATATTGATAGAAGTGGGTGAATGTGACAACGAAAGAGATATCTAAGAGGTTGAATGGGGATTATATTTGGTTTGTGAGTACATCAGTGACAATATTACCTTAAGAAGACATGGATGTTAACCCATAATATCTGATTTTATTTGGATAATTAAGTCTTCTAATGGAACATATGGTGTACTTTTATGTTGAATTACAACCATTCAGAAGGAAAATAAAGCCAGGTATCTTTTTATCTCTTTACACTCAATTAAATTTTAAGCTAAACTTTGTAAACTGGGTACACTATTTAATTGAGGGCTAATTAGCTAAATATAGTTTTTTTTTATTGATTAATTTCAGTGATATTAGTATAGCAATAAGTTTGAGCTATGAAACATTAGCAGTGGAAAGATTGTTTATCGTTTAGATTTTATTTCGCTTGGAGGTTATTTGTAAACTTGCGAATTTGTTGCGCGCAATCTGGTTCTGAAATTTTGTTGTTTCGTGAGCAAATGGATATAACTGTGTGAGTAAGAGTCGTTTGGTTTGCGAATGGGGTTTGTTTAGAAATTGTTAACTGGGTGTGTTTTCTCAAAGTTAGTAATTTTATGAGAGTACTTGTTTAATAAGTAGTTATTTAAAAAAAAGGTATTCACTAACTTGTATGCACGTTGCAATGCTGCAGAAACCATGGTTTCTCATTGTTATTTTTTTATATGAATTGTTAATTGGCTAAGGCGACGTTGCTAAGATATTCCAAAACATAGGAGTTTGTGTGGTACAATAGTGTGTAAAGATCCGCCAATGCAGAAACCATGGTTTGTTATTGTTGTTTTTTATATGAATTATTAATAGGCTAAGGCAACGTTTCTGAGATATTCCAAAACCCAGGAGTTTGTGTGGTACAACAGTGTGCATCTCTTCCTTATAGCTTTTAACTTCTGAAACATCATATTACATGTTACTTCTTTGTCATATATGACATATGTTAAATTTTACATGACTCAAGTTTAAAACCTTTTGAAGGATTTGTCAGCTCAAGTCTCTACAGAAACTGATCCAGTCACCATTCTACCTAAAGTTGTTTCTCTACTATATGTACAGGTTAGTACAACCCTTACATCAAGCTTCTTTAGCAATTTGAACTACATCGACAATAGGGGATTCTGTTATAATTTACTTATTCTTATTTGCTCATCTAATTTGTTGACTTTGATATTTGACTATAGTTTTATGCAAGAGCTCTTCAAGCACCACGGAGGATCATTTCAATTGCAATAACAAAATTGAAGGTATAGTCTTTCTCTGGATGAGGGTTTCGTACATACTTCTACCTTGCTTTTGTTTTTAATGCAAGTTCTCGGTCTTAATGTCATAAAAATATGCAAATTATTTTTGCATATCTTGTTATAAGGTACCAGTTGGTAATTTTGATGTTATATATAGATACATTTGCATTTATAGTTAATTGACATTTGTTTCTTACATGTGCAGACTTATCTCGGGATTCAAATATTAAAGTTCTACTTTAAATGCACCAAGTGCTCAGCTGAGATTACTATGAAGACGAGGTATAATTTTTATGTTGTTGAGTCTGGAGCTGCAAGAAATTTTGATCCTTGGCGTGTAGAAGATGAAAGTGATAATCACCGGGATCTGCGACTGAGAATGGAATAATGAGAAACCAAAATTTGAATACACCACAAAGTCAACGACACAACAAGTTAATCTCGATTTACTCCGCAACAACGCGCGTCCTAAACGGCTTGTTACCAAAAATGATTACCATTCAAGTTATACTTAATGGATAATTAAACCTATATAATTAGACTAGACGAGTACTCGCGCATAGCAACGGAGGTTCCTAGCGGCAGACAATTGACGATACACGATATTATGGTAAGTGTTTTGTTTAACGTTCATGTTTGTCATTTGTCGTGCGTGTTTGTCGTGCAAGAGCGAGTAGAGTTTGTTGGCTTTCTTATCCGCCCAAACGAAGTAGAAGCGCAATTTGTCCATTTTGTACCACGCGTGTGGGTTTTTAAGGGATTTGAAAGATTCGACGGTAAAATAAGGATCCCATTTCTAAAAAAATAAATGATAAGTAATAGAATTCAAAGCTAAAAAGAGCAAACCAAACATAATTGAATCTGATAATAAAATTTTATGACTTGGATCTATTTTAAATGAAACGGTGTAGTTTTTTACTACGGGTTATCAAGACACGTTAGGGACTTAGCCTTGTATTGTCAAGTGCATGACAGTCCGTTTTTTTTGGACTACCAATGCCTTCACTCTAACATCATAACATGAGTACACTACTATTTGTTAAATATACACGACTAATTACAGTTTGATGATACAATATATTGGAAACCTAATTCTCGATAGTATTTGGTTAGTATAATTAATCAATGTATCAAAATAGAGACACAATCTTTATGGTGGACTCAAGTAGGTGTGTTGATGGGTTCATTGATCTCAACTTTAACCCGGCTCATTTAATCGATATTTAGAAACTTAACCCATCAAATTTATTCAAACATGTTAGTCATGTCAGTTTATTGCTTGATCTATTATCAAAAAAGTTTCTAAATATAAATAAAAAAGATTTATTCAAACTTAACCCATCACAATTGCCTTGTAATATTCCTTGGGAGACCACATTTACACATAATCATTTGAATTCTACTAATGAGGCCCTAAACATAGATCAAATAGATTTAACCATGCAAATATTCTGTAGTCATATGTTCAATTACCATTCTAATTTATTCTTAACGTTTCTCATCCCAATATATCTCGAAACTGTATTGTATACCAATAACAAATAGACTATAGCAAGAGTACATATGTGATGAGGCGAAAATGAGTCGTTTTTAGGGGGTCATTTAAGCCCGGAATTGAATTTATTTGATCAAATATTGCCCTAAATCGTTCCTTTTGTGATTTTAGGTACTTTTGGAGTGAATTCTGGAAAAGAAAGCATTTTGGACGTTTTTGTAGCATAAAAGTGAAGAAAACGACAAAGTCTTAATTTTCCTTGCTGGGAACATTACCTGACGGCGTCACAAGGATCTACATGACGGCGTCAAGAGTAAAACAAGAGGTGAAGTGGATAAAGTCCGTGACGGTCCAGAGAGTTTTACACTAAGGGCATGACGGCGTCACCATAGGCCGTCATGGTCCAATTGCATGTGACGGCCCAAAGTAACTTTGCACATGACGGCGTCAAATCTGGATCTAGGCAATCCGATATTACTATGGGCAGCGAGTTGACGGCGTCAGACATTTCTTCTTGACGCCGTCACGATGGAAAATCTATATATAGTTTTGCAATTTTCATTCATAAGAAGTAACTTAAGAGGGGATAAATTTGGAGAAACCCTAGCACGAATTTTACTGCTCTTTCAAGGGTTTTTACCGTTTGAAAACTTTCATGTTCAATTAAGATAAGTATCCTTTCAATTCATTCAATATGTCTATGTGTTGTTTGAATATATCTTATGCTTGTCTTGAATTTAACATGCTAGGCTAGATCTCTTGTGTGTTAGCTTAGATGTAGTGAAACCTAAATGTTGATTATGGGTTGATTGCTTGTTTATAGTTGTTACGGATGAATGATTTCGATGTTAGGCTTAAGAAAACTGGCAGACTTCCATAGGGTAACATGCTTGAACGTCTTAAGAAACATGAACCAATGCGTACTAGGTTATTATGGTTGTATTTAATGCATGAGCGAATTCTAATGATCCCATGTTAGGAGCTTCTTGCAGGCTCGACATAGGAGTGAAGTAGGAGTTTATAGAGTTGGGGAAGTACGTACGCCACCCCACGAATTGTATTAAGGAATATAACCCGTCATCCACGCAATTGTAACAAACTATCAACCTGTAAAAGATATCTAGGGAGTAATGAAATCTAAGTAAACACAATTTTCCCTATTATTGTTCACACCATTAGTAATTAGATTTATTTTTATTTTTGTTATTTTATTTTGATTGCATCTTAGTATTGGGTTAGTTGGCTAGCAACTAATTCCGCCCATTCTTCCAAAAACCAAGATTTTAATTACTTTCATAAAATATAAAAGAAATACAAAAAGAATCATCCCTCACCTCTAGACCTAGTTTTTAGGTTTTCTAATCCTAGCGACACTATTCCTGAGTTGAACGGTCAATCCCCCGGTACTTGTCACTATACTATACTACAACGATCAGGTACACTACCTAGTGGGGGTTGTAAGCTTCTCGAGATCCCTCGAGAGGTAAAGCTTGGTGCAATTCCCACGCATCAATATGCAAATAGAGAAAAATCTAAATATAAGGTTTTCTGATAATGGTATGTTGAAAACTACAGAGTTGTTGCAAATCATGTAAGCATCAATCCTGCCATAAGTGTCTACTCACGTCACTTGACTAGCATGCAACCCGTCAAAGAACACCAACTTTGCTTTTATACGGTACTAATAAGTTCCTACAGTAGGCATAATCTGCAAACAATTTACAACACAAAGGAAAAACAGGTAAAGCACTTATATTTAGCTTCTTCTTTTTTACAGATAAGAAAAAAAAAGATATAGTCATTAGAATGCTTACACCTGAAGTACATGATTAAAGCACCATTTTGATGGTTGCTAAGTACTACTATCAAAAGAAGCCTCACAATCAGTAATCAAATTGCAAGATGATCAAGACATGCTAAAAGAATCTTAATGTCCATGAAAAAGAACTAAAAGCAAAAGTTTTAGTCTACAATAGCAAATGTTTAAAGTTAAGCACACATATCGAAAGATGTAAACCAAAAAACTACTGTGAGACGATGATAGAGCAACTGCGAGATAGTGATGGACAACCGAAACTACCAACTAAGTAATCAAAAATCACCAAATACAAAAGCTACCTAAACCAACAACCAATACAACCTAAACCACCAAGAGATGGAGGCGGATTTGGCAGATGCGGCGGTAATAAGATTATGGTGTCGACAATGTTCTAGTGTGTGTTTTAGGGTTTACAGAGTGAAATAAGGTGTTTGTGTATATGTCGTATATTGTCCCAACTATTCATAAATCATATATATAAATCATTGACAGTGTCAAGTCAATGAGTTAACCGTGTTTCCTAAACATTCTTCTTTTTAAAAAATTCTCATTAACTGTGTTTCCTATATAACTAATTTCAGTTTCAAGTCTTCTCATTTGCAATTATAATTAACGTTTCATTAAGCTTTAGATTTTAATAGGGTCATTAATTGACCATATATAGTTTTTTTTTAAAGGAAAACTTCATTCAAACACCACAAACGGTCCTCAAAGCGAGGACCCCCGGGCAAACAAACGACATTACATCACGACTAACGGGTAATTACACCAACTATTCCACCCTATGTCATTCCATCTAGATCTATTACGAATCCAAAAATACGACGTGGATTTGATTATCTGAACGATCTCTATAGGTCTTCGATGCTTGTTTGAAAAAATGCGGGCATTACGCTCATTCCATATAACCCACAAGGTAGTGTAAACAATACCCCGTAAAATATGTCTCTTATCCTTTGAATATGAATCATTTTCGGCCAAGAAAATGATGTCTTGCACGTCAAAAGTGAAAGAATGCGGAAGCTGGCACCATGATTCGACTCTATTCCAAACCTCATATGTGAACATACATCCCGTAAAAAGATGTGTGACCGTTTCCTGCATCGAGAGACAAAAACCACATAGCGATTGTTGCAAGGTAACCCCACGTTTAATGAGTTCAGAAGTGGTTGGCAGACGGTTACGAGCAGCCCTCCACACCATAATCTTGCATTTGAGCGGCACCCAACACTTCCAAATAATCTTCGTGCTATTATCAACTGGGATATGATCCGAAATAATCTTTCATGCCGAGGCCACTGAGAAAATACCATCATTACTAGCCTTCCATTTCCAAACATCCCAACCCCCTGCCAATTTAGATCGTAGATGTCTCCCAGCAAAAGGAACAGTTCTGTGATTTCCATGTAAGTTGATGGCTCCCTCTTCCAATTCCAGGTCACAACCTTAACATTATTTATTGGGAAAATGATAAAAAAATACATTGAACTTGACATTTTTTATCATTGTATGTTGCCAACTATTTTTTTTACCATTGTAACACAAAACTTGACATTTTTTGTCATTGTATGTAAAAAATGTCGCACCGTTAGTCCTTTACACTAACGGTCGTTAGTAAATTTTCATCCGTTAGTCCTTTACACCGTTAGTCCTTTACACTTGATAAAAAAATACATTGAACTTGACACTTTTTACCATTGTATGTTTTCATCCGTTTTCTTACGTTTTTGTCCGTATTCTTCCGTTTTTTTTTTCGTTTTCGTCCGTTTTTTTTACGTTTACGCCCGTTTTTTTTATGTTTTCACCCGGTTTTTTTACGTTTTCTTCCGTTTTTTTTATGTTTTCGCCTATTCTTTTACGTTTTCGTCCGTTTTTTTTTATGTTTTTGTCCGTTTTTTTACGTTTACGCCCGTTTTTTTTACGTTTTCAAGCGGTTTTTTTTACGTTTTCTTCTGTGCAAATATATAATAAAGTTGAAAAAGTTGTGCAAATATATAATAAAGTTTGAATAAGAGTTTTGAAACCTTGTTGACTTTCTTGCTGGCGAGAGTAGGAATAAATATTTTGACTTGACCGGGCGTGTTGAGCCCTAGCTTGTTCCCTTAACCAATGATGATCATATAAGCTTGTTCCCTCAATACATCAATGGAAGCTTATCGGGTAGCTCCAAAACCACATAGATAATCAACTTTTGACTTTTGATTTTTTCACTTTTTCGCTCTTGGAGTAATGGAGGCAATCATAGCCATCACCACTCTCTTTTGCTCTCGTTCTGTTCTAGATACGCTTTTGGAAACGAGAAGGAACTAGTTGATTATGTCAAAGACATGACTCTTGTTATATGTTTCTCTATATTCGCAGACACAATACAAACTATTCTTGTTCGTACTTTAAACCTTAATAAGATCTATTTGTCACTTCAAAATCTCATAAAGATTGCTTCTAATAAATAGGAGTTTCTAGCACAAGCTTATATGATCATCATTGGTTAAGGGAACAAGCTAGGGTTCAACACGCCCGGTCAAGTCAAAATATTTATTCCTACTCTCGCCAGCAAGAAAGTCAACAAGGTGTCAAAACTCTTATTCAAACTTTATTATATATTTGCACAACTTTTTCAACTTTATTATATATTTGCATAGAAGAAAACGTAAAAAAACCACTTGAAAACGTAAAAAAAACGGGCGTAAATGTAAAAAAACGGACAAAAACGTAAAAAAAACGGACGAAAACGTAAAAGAATAGGCGAAAACGTAAAAAAACGGAAGAAAACGTAAAAAACCGGGTGAAAACATAAAAAAACGGGCGGTAAACGTAAAAAAAACGGACGAAAACGGAAAAAAAAACGGAAGAATACGGACAAAAACGTAAGAAAACGGATGAAAACATACAATGGTAAAAAGTGTCAAGTTCAATGTATTTTTTTATCAAGTGTAAAGGACTAACGGTGTAAAGGACTAACGGATGAAAATTTACTAACGACCGTTAGTGTAAAGGACTAACGGTGCGACATTTTTTACATTCAATGACAAAAAATGTCAAGTTTTGTGTTACAATGGTAAAAAAAATAGTTGGCAACATACAATGGTAAAAAGTGTCAAGTTCAATATATTTTTTTTTATCATTTTCCCTTATTTATTTACATTTTAAGTTTTCCCATTTGCCATATATAATTTACTTCATTAATTTGCAACATTCAATTTACGTTTCAAGTTTTAAGTATTCCAATTTGCCAAATTTGTAAGTCAACCATTTCTGAGATTGTGGTGTGTTGTAGAGTTTCATAAGTCAGGAAATGAGTGTTGCCATAATGTGGTGTATAAGTTTCGGAGTTTAAATTGCATTATTAATAATTTCCTAAGATAGTTTAATATGTAGTTAAGATTTACACATTCCTTTCATAAGTAGTTGACTTTCAAATTATTGTTTAGTGAATGGGACATCCGTGATTTAAATGTGTAGCCAATGTGTAGCCAATATTTCAAGAATTCACTTTCAATAATGTTGACAAAAGTTTCAAGAGTTCACTTTCAAGGTTGACCATTTTTACATTATATGTAGTTATTAAGATATCAAAACATAATCAATGAAAATCAACAATTAAGCATATTTGACCAATAATTGATTTTCTAATAACTTTCCGAATTTAATTGATTTTCTATTAACATAAAGTGTTTATATGTGATAGTTGATTATAAATTCAAGTTTAATTTGAAACATAAAACCATGGGTTGTGTAACGATGGTTGCAAATAAATGAACAATTCAAGTTTTAACATACGTAAATAATTTATAACATAACTAAGAAGCAACAATAACTACTTTAAAAAATATGTTTGCATATAATCAACTATCACATATAAACACTTTATGATAATAACAAATTACAACATTAATTTAAACATTTATAATTTTTTAGATCCATTTTAAATTGTTTACTAACATAAACCCAAATTTAAAATCAACTACCCAAATTATAAATTTGTCACGACAAATTTCTGGCCGCATTAATGTATATTTAATTATTTACTAGCAGGGTACCCGCGCGATACAGCGGTGGGTATCCCGTAATAAAATTTGTGGTGATGAATATCTCGAATTATTGTTTCGGGTTACGGGATCTCATA
The DNA here is from genome assembly GCA_030686995.1 of Artemisia argyi. Classification (NCBI taxonomy): domain Eukaryota; kingdom Viridiplantae; phylum Streptophyta; class Magnoliopsida; order Asterales; family Asteraceae; genus Artemisia; species Artemisia argyi. The sequence goes on along the minus strand of CM060696.1, from coordinate 172,353,192 downwards.
TTTTTGTTTTGAAAGCTTAATTATATTGTATATTGTGGTTAAATTTTATTTTATTTGTTATTTTATTTTTTATTTTTTATTTTTATTTTTTTTTGTAAATGGGTGTTTTTAATAGTGTGTTAATTGTATTAATAGTGCATTTTTTTATGAAGGGGCGGAAGCTTAATATTTTCGAAGCTTAATTATATTGTACATTGTGCTTAAATAGTTGTATTTTTTGATGAAGGGTGTTTTTAATAGTATATTAATTGTATTAGGTGAATTGTGTTTTTTTAGTTTTATGTGTGTCTTAAGTACTTGTAAACTATATTTTATAAGTTGCATTTACTTAAAATCTAATTTTGGAAATCTTAAAATAATTAATAAGAGAGAAAGTCTTAAACCCTTTATAAGTAGTATAGATTGTTTCTAATTTTAGGTTAGTGAAATCAGCTAAAGAGTTCGGTCAAAAAGGAATTTACACCTCAGTCGTGTATCAAGAAATTTTACGTGACGAGTAACGTAAATTGTTAGTTATTGTCTTATAATTGATGTAATGGTTTATTTTAAGTTTTACTAAATATTTTCATATGTTCTTTGATATATGTTAAATTTTTTCGCTTGAGTTGAATTATTGCATGTTGCAACTATTTGCAATTACATTTTTATCTTTTCACTTACCACAATATTGCATCTTGTTAATTGTCTGCCGCTAAAAATTTCCGTTGCTATGCACGGGTATTATCCTATTTATTTAACATTTACACCATTTTCTATAATCTTTAACCCTGAAAACTTAAAAAATCATTTCAATTACTAAAATACCCTTAATTAAAATGGTAATAACATCCACTACTAAATTAATATTTTAAATACTATTTAATCCTCAAACTTTTATCATTTTTCATTTGTAATATATAATTTTTTTTTCTCGCAATCACTACATATTAAACTTGTAAGTTGCATCAAGGGTCATTCCAAAACACAAATTCACAAGTATAATTATTTGTCGTTATATACCGTCGATTTACTTGAGTATTCATTTAATTGAGTAAAATGAAAAGCAAACAATTTTTTCGAGACACAAAAAAAAAAAAAAAAAATTGTATAAACTAGAATTTTAAAACAAAGAGAAGTAATTTATTTATTTGCAACCATCGTTACACGAATCCTGGCTAATATAACATTTGCCTTTTGTACGACAACACCAACATGTATAGCTCCAACCGACGGGCAAGCAATTTCCAATATTAATCTTCTCGTTTGTAGAAGTGTTATTCATGGAGCTACTTTTCTTACCTTCATATTGTGATTCAGCACTAGGTTTACCGATACCTTTACAACAATCATCACATAATCCGACACCTGATACATATATAAAACAAATATCATTCACATAAGAGTAAAGAAACAACAATACTGAACATAATGTGTAATCATCATTTATAAAGCAATCACAGAAAACTAAATAAAATGAAACAGTACTAACATTTGTGAATCGCAACCGCTGAAAAGATCAACATAACAAAGACAACATGACGAGTATAGACTATAGCCATTGAAACTAGAGATGAGAAGTTTGTGTATATATATTTTCAACCTTCACGTCCTATATTTATAGGGATTTTCAACATTCACATCCTATTAGTTTAGGGTTAAACTTTCCAAAATTTGCCAAATTAATTACATAATAATTATCATTTCAATCTCAACTAATCAGTTACCAACTTACCATCAATATATTACTGTAATTATTTATTATTATTTTTTCAATATTTTTTTATCACCACCATTTACGTGGGAGCGTGAGGACGAGTTCCGGAAGAGATATCCGAAGCTTTTCACTTCGTAGATGAATTTTTCTGAGTGAAACCCGGGACGGGTTTCCTTCTGAGACTGGGAGGATGTGACAACCGGCAGTTTAGGGAGCTATTTTAAAAAAAAAACCCGCATTACGATTAAAGTTCGTTTATAATTTTTATTTGAAATTTTATTTCACAACGAACTTGTAAGACCTATTTTATGGATATTTTTAATTAAAGATGTTATGGAATTCGTGAATTATGTTCATAATTCATTCTTGATTTAATGCTCGGTGATGTATTCTTAAATTCTCACTTGGTACTACGTTGACTCTGGCACTAGGTTTACCTAACGAAATTTTATGATTCGTCTTTCGAGTCCGACTATATATAATTAATTACGAGATATTTTCGGGAGATATTGAAGTTTTGAAATGAGTTCGGGTTCGGGCCACATGTTTTTACATTTACCTACGTTACCCGCTCCACACCGTAGTAATATTATTATTATTATTATTATTATTATTATTATTATTATTATTATTATTATTATTATTATTATTATTATTATTATTATTATTATTAATAACATTTTAAAAAAAAAGAAGAGAGAAAAAGAGTTAACTACAAGGGTCCTTTGGTTTTCGGTTCACAGTAACACAACACAAAACCCACCCTCACTCATCTCTCTCACCTCCCTTTTTTCTCCTCTATTACTCTAACCCTAGCCGCCTCTTTAATTTCCGGCCATAACCACAGCCACCGCCACCGCCGGCCACCCCTAAAAACCACTACCATATTCTTAATCTTCATCATCAAATCCTTTAGATCTACTACCCCACGCGCCCCCTACCACCATTTAATCTCACGAATCACCACCACTTTCACCACCAATCGTTATCTTCGAAGTGTTATACGAGTTGGAGCTTTTTAGATCGAAGGTGAGGCGAGTGTTACTCGTGTTTTTGAATTAAACGTGACCCTTGGTCACAAAGTGTTTAAGATTCGAATGGGTTTATGATGGAAACTCGTTTTTAATAAAAGTTTGGTATCCGGGTTGTTTATTGTGGGTTCGGTTCGAACCGTGAGTCCATGACTCACGACTTGGGCATTAATCCGAGCTTTGGCGTTCAATTTCTTGTTAATGTGAGCCTTGGTCTTGGCTCTTGGTTAATGGCTCGCGTTGATTTTTACTTGGTACGACTCTTTGGAATAACGGCTCGATGCCGTGTATTTGTTAATGATGCCGAGACCCTTACTGGTCGATTTGGTTAATTTGGTGTGCTCGTTGGAGCCATTTCTTGTGACCCTTGGTGATTGGTCCGAGCCTTTGTGCTCATGGAGTGTTACCGAGACTCAATCGAGTCGTATAGACCCGGGTTTGGCTTGGTAAACCATCCCGGATGTGACTTTGGTTATATATGTTTCATTATGTTTTCTATTGTTAACTTGGTTTGATATTGTTTGGTTGTTGACTTACTTGGCCGAACACTTGTGGGTCGAGACCGCGTTTGGTCTCGACAAGAGATATGTGGTATATTGAAGTTGTGTTGGCGAATTTGGATATTGGGGACCGATTGTGAGACGGTCACTTAGATTGACGGAGATAGGTTAGTCGGGTGCCGTAGTCGGACCCTATTGTTGTAGCATGTGATTGGGATTGATTGGACGGAGATATATTGTTTTATAACATTTGTTTATTACATTGGACTTGGACAATGAGCCGAGAGTCATGACTCGGACATGTGACCATTTCGTATGACTCGATAACTATTACAATTAAAATGTAATAATAAAACTCGTAATAACAATTATTGATAATATAAACGTTTATATGAATATATAGACGTGAATAACGGATATATAATTATATAGACGCGTATATTAATAATAATAACAATCACGAGTCGTATTATAAATAATACAATTAGATATATATTAGGCTACGAAAGTGGCGTAATATTATTGAACGTATTATTATTATAAAAATGTGTTATAAAACGAGAAACTCTCGACAATTATTAAACGTTTAATAAAAATGACATCTTGTATATATATAACGGGTAAACTTATCGAGTTATGCGGAGTCGTTGTCACTCGAGTCCAGGTAAGTTTTATTTGTGACTTTCGTGTTGTCACGGATATATGACGATTAATATAAACGTTTTATATAACTAAATAACCACTTAACTGTAGGGTTGAACCGGGTTATTTGGTTATATGAAATGAATATATTAATGGGCATCGTATCCTACGACGCCCATAGGTTGTAGTATATGTAAAGTGTAATAAATTACGAGTGTATATATCGGGAAATCTGGCCAATTTGACGATATATATGAGGAATTTATTAAATTATGATATATACTATATAGTAATTATGTGCTATGTGCTTTAGGTTGGGTGTAATCTTGGAACGGTATATACTATACATCTTATTTCTACCGACTTCTTCTTGCTATTATCTGGACTTGAGGTGAGTCATAGCCCCACTTTTTCTTGAACTATGTTTTCAATACTTGGGGTGAGAAACGTGCAAATTATTTTATGTGGACTATTATCGCTTTTATATTCTTTCTAAACTTGCTATGTGTATGGACTAGGATCTATTGTCAGCTTTAGTCACACATGTTGTGTGTACTATTCAAGGTTGACTTATTTGGTTATTGGTAGATTGTCAGCTTTAGTCACATATATGTTGTGTGTACTATTCAAGGTTGGCTTATTTGGTTATTTGGGATTATCAGCTTTAGTCACATATATGTTGTGTGTACTATTCAAGGTTGGCTTATTTAGATACTGTAGTGTGCACCTATAGGTTATTAATACTTCGGAGGTTATCCGAGTATTTATTGGTATTGCGGGGGTTACCCGAATATCTATGTTAGTACGGAGGGTATCCGTGTGTTATGTTGGAGCGGAGGGTATCCGCAGGCTTTTAGCGAATCCTTAGTCTAGCTAGCAAGCGTTTTGCGTATATGTCCACTATATTGTTAGATGAATTTAAACCTATGATCTCACCAGCGAAAGCTGACTTTTAGCACGTTTTCTCAGGTAATTAAGTGACGAGATGCATGCTTGGAATGGAAGGCTCGGCCAAGGCTCATGGTTTATGGATCTATTTTTCTAAACTCTGATAATTAATTTTGGACCTACTGTTATTTTATTTTGGGCCTGACTCTGAATGATGTTGGGATAAATGTAAACCTTAAAACCCCGTTTTGGTTGTGTTTTTATTATGTTTACTTTATCTCGTTCTATATTGTCTTGTGTTGGATACCAATCCCCGTAGCACCCCGAAAGCTTGTTGAGTCTTCCGCTGTATCAAATTTTGGGGGTGTTACAGATTGGTATCAGAGCCAAGGTTATAGAGAACTAGGTAAATAAACGCCTAAACTATAACCGTATTTTTATAGAAAATGATCCTTGACCACCGCCCGCCAGCCCGCCAAGCCGAAGCATCTTCTATTATTTGAGGTATTATGAGATTATTGAGATGATTGTTAGATTTGGGATGTATTGTGATGATTTGAGGTTTATGGATTTTAGTAATAAGATGGCATTTTCGAGGAATTATATGGTCTATATGTTTTATAAACATTTTAGTAATGCGGTGTTTGAAATTCTTTTATTGAGATTATATGATTGAACTATTTGTTGATTATATTTGGAATGGTATTATGAGTTGTGATTTAGTTGTTTTGAAACACTTACACCTACCCTACGCCGTTGTCACAAACTATGGCCTCCCTTACGCCTAATGTTGTCGAGGATATTCTTACTGCACCGGTTTTACCTGCACAGTTCACTATGGCATCTGATGATCCTTACCAGATGGCCATGTCTTCAGCTACTGTACCACAGGCAGCTTCTACTTCAGCACTACCTGCTGCATCTACGCAGGGACCCTCATCTTCTCTAGGGCTCCCTGGTACATCGAGGCAGCTTACTCTTCATCAGGCTTTGGCTCGTGTGGCCCCGCGCTTTGCCCACCGAGCTACGGCACGCATGTCAGTACGCCCTACTTCATCACCTTTACAAATTGATGCTCACTCTCTTCTGTCTGAGGCGCCACCCACATCATTGCATCGTCGTCCTAGATCACCTACTACATCTACACATGGTTCACCTAGTAGGAGACGACGATTGATGAGGTACTCTTCCGATGAGGAGGAGGAGGAGTACGAGGGTGAGGATGAGGCTGATGACCCTGAGCAGGAGGATGACCCTCAGGAGGTTGAGCAGGGTGATGATGATGACCCTGAGGAGGAGGATGACCCTCAGGAGGATGAGATGCCTGATGATGATGATGATGTGTTAGCACCACCAGCTCAGGCTGAGAAGCCCGATTCCCCGATACATCCGTTAGAACCGGTTTCACCTGATCATCCGTTTTCGTTTGATACACCACCTGGTAGTCCTGTGGCGTCGGATGCACCTTCTGAGGTTTCTGCTGAGCATGCAGAGTTAGGTGAGACTGGTAGGATGTGGGCTCAGATTACTGCACAGGGCGAGAGGATCTCGCGGATGTCTGACCGACTTGAGATGATTATTGCTGAGTTTGTTGTTGAGTTGAGAGTTGATTTGACTACTGTCATGGGCAGGACGATAGCGATTAGGACATGTATGATAGAGATACATGAGCAGATAGAGAGTCTGCAGAGAGGTTTCCTCACGGCTAGCGAGGGAGATCGCAAGCTGTGGCAGAGGAACACAGTGTTAGAAAAGGAGGTTGCGGGCCTCTAGAGGGATAGAGATACACATCGTGTTGAGCAGGGATCGTTATTGAGGAATTTGGATGGTTTGGGATCGGAGTTGAGGAGTCTACACCAGCATCGTGGCTAGATCGATTTGGAATCAGGTTGTTGTGTTGCTACATAAGCCAAGGAGTATTTGGTTAGGAGAGCTAGTTATTATAGCTCTTATGTCATGATATTCGGATTGTACGTTCGTCTCGTATGGAACGATTAGTATTTATCATGTCTTTGGTATTTTGGAACGAAGTGTCGATCGCTACTTGTATGGACGATGGTGATCTCGTACGATATTCTACGGTTTTTGGCGTACATGGAGAATTGTGTTCCTATCTGCGTGGTTGATATTGTCTTGGAATTATATTAATGGCTGTACGACGAAACCCTGTCAGAGCTACCCGAACTGGTACGGCAGCGACTACCCCTGGTCGCCGAGGACGCCGTCCTACTCGAAATGTTGAAACCCCTATTCCTGATAATCTGGACACTATTAACTGCAACAACAGGAATCAAAATGTTGATGTTCAGGGAGACAATGATCACGTTCCACTTAACGCACCTACTGTGGATCAAGCTATGATCAATCAACTTGTGGAGCAAAGGGTTGCTGAACTACTAGCTGAGTCAAATCATTCCAACAATTCTGCTGGAACTTTTCCACCTGTTCGTGCTAATGGATGTCAATACAAGGAGTTCAAGATTTGTGGACCCATCGAGTTTGGTGGAACTGAAGGAGTGGTTTACTTAGTCAGATGGATTGAGAAGACTGAGTCAGTGTTTAATGTCAGTGGTTGTGCGGAGAATGCGAAGGTAAAGTTTGCTTCTTTTACTTTCAAGGATGAAGCTTTGACTTGGTGGAACAACTACCGAAATGCAGTTGGGAGTGATGTGGCTTATGCCATGACTTGGGAGCAATTTAAGTCTTTACTGATTCAGACTTATTGCCCAAGGAATGAGGTCAAGAAGCTAGAGATTGAGTTTTGGAACCACAAGGTGAAAGGTACTGATATGGCGACTTACAATCGTCGTTACCAGGAATTAGCCTTGTTGTGCCCAGATATGGTGAAAACTGAGACTCAAAAGATCGAGAGGTATACTGATGGGTTGCCTGTAGCTACGAGAAATGATGTGATTTCTGCTAGGCCTGCAAACATCCATGAGGCAATCACAATTGCTCAACAACTTATGGATTCGTTGGAATTAGAAGAAGCTGATAAGGAGAAGAATGGAAAAAGAAAGAGAGACCGTCACTCTAAGAGTAATGATCACCGAAGCAAGAGACAAGCTAAGGCTTATGCTATTGGGAATGGAGATAAGAAGAATCAGAACGGTGATGCACCCAAGTGTGATCGTTGCCACCAGCATCATACTGGATGGTGTAGTGTGAAGTGCCAGAATTGCTCAAAGAAAGGACACACAGCTAGGGACTGTAGAGCTCGACCTCTCGCTATGGTTCAAGCTGCTCCTGAGATGAGAAACAAGGCAGATGTTACTTGCTATGGGTGTGGAAAGAAGGGACACTATAGGAATGAGTGTAGAGAATCGCGGAACCGTGGAAATCAAGGCTCGGGTGGTAATGGGTACAATTATGGAAACCGTGGACGACAAGATAATGGGGACCAACGTGTGGAAGCTGGAGCTGCTCAGGGAAGAGTGTATGCACTCGGGAACGAGTGAGGAGAAGATCCGAACGTCGTTACTGGTACGTTCCTTCTCAATAATCGTTATGCTTCCATACTATTTGATACTGGTGCCGATAGGAGTTTTGTGTCCACTACGTTTGCACCCTTACTAGAGAAACCCCCGATGGCCTTAGGAATTGGATATGATATTGAGTTAGCAAATGGGAATATAGAAAGGATTAATACCATCATTCGCGGTTGTACGTTAAATTTCTTGAACCACCCTTTCAACATAGATCTTCTACCCGTCACGTTAGGAAGTTTTGATGTCATCATTGGTATGGATTGGTTGTCGAAGTATCGTGCTCACATACTTTGCGACGAGAAGATCGTGCGTGTACCATACGGAAAGGAAGTCCTAAATATATTAGGAGACCGAAAGGATTCTAGGAGCCCATCCCGATTAGCAGTTATATCTTGCACGAAGTTACCGAAGCTAATGGAGAAGGGATGTTACCTTTTCTTAGCCCAAATTTTTGAGAAGGGAGAGACGAAGAAAAAGGAAAGGTGCATTGGAGATATGCCTATAGTTCGTGATTTTCCTGATGTGTTTCCCGATGATTTGCCAGGAATCCCGCCGACTAGACAAGTGGAGTTTCAAATTGAGTTGATACCTGGTGCTGCACCTGTAGCACGAGCACCTTATCGTCTTGCACCTACCGAACTAGAAGAGTTGTCGAAACAATTGGCGGAGTTAGCCAAAAAAGGATTCATAAGACCAAGTTCTTCACCTTGGGGAGCCCCAGTCTTATTTGTGAAGAAAAAGGATGGATCGTTTCGTATGTGTATTGATTATAGAGAGTTGAATAAGTTAACGGTGAAGAATCGATACCCGTTACCTAGGATCGACGACTTGTTCGATCAACTCCAAGGATCGAGTGTGTATTGGAAGATCGATTTGAGATCGGGATATCATCAACTTCGAGTTCGCGAGGAAGATATTCCGAAAACGGCTTTCAGAACCCGTTACGGGCATTACGAGTTTCAGGTGATGCCGTTTGGGTTGACTAACGCACCGGCAATATTCATGGATCTCATGAATCGTGTGTGTAAGCCTTACTTAGACAAGTTTGTGATTGTATTCATCGATGACATTCTGATTTATTCAAAGAGTGAGAAAGAGCATGAGGAGCATCTAAGACTCATTTTAGAATTGCTCAGGAAGGAGAAACTTTATGCCAAGTTTTCGAAATGCGAATTCTGGATTCCGACGGTACAATTTTTGGGTCATGTGATTGATAGACAAGGAGTCCATGTGGATCCTGCTAAGATTGAGGCGATAAAAGATTGGACTGCACCTACAACCCCAACCGAAGTTCGTCAATTTTTAGGTTTAGCTGGTTATTACCGAAGGTTCATAGAGGGATTTTCGAAGAAAGCTAAACCATTGACCAAATTGACTCAAAAGAGTGTTACGTATGAATGGGGAGATAAAGAAGAGGAAGCGTTTCAATTGCTTAAGAAAATGTTGTGTAGTGCTCCTATCTTAGCGTTACCGGAAGGTAACGAGGATTTCGTTGTCTATTGTGACGCCTCACATAAAGGTTTGGGAGCCGTGTTAATGCAACGAGAGAAGGTGATAGCTTATGCTTCCCGACAGCTCAAAAAACATGAGAAAAACTACACTACCCATGATTTGGAGCTAGGTGTTGTGGTTTTCGCTTTAAGAATATGGAGACATTACCTGTACGGAACAAAGTGTGTTGTGTTTACTGACCATAAAAGTTTACAACACATCTTGAATAAAAAAGAGCTCAATATGAGACAGCGACGTTGGATCGAGTTGCTAAGCGATTATGATTGTGAAATTCGCTACCACCCTGGTAAAGCAAACGTTGTTGCTGATGCTCTTAGTCGAAAGGAAAGAGTACCACCGTTACGAGTTAGGTCATTGGGAATGACTATCGTATCGCCATTACCATCTCAAATACTTGAAGCTCAAACGGAAGCGTTGAAAGCAGAAAATAGATCTGCCGAGAATATATTTGGGATGGCTGATAATGAGAAAGGATTTGTTAAGCGTTCTGATGGATTATTATGTTTTCGAAATCGGATTTGGGTACCTTTGCATGGAGGAATTCGGGAGTTGATTATGCATGAGTCGCATAAGTCAAGGTACTCTATTCATCCTGGGTCCGATAAAATGTACCAGGATCTTAAGAAGTTCTATTGGTGGCCAAATATGAAGGCAAATATAGCATCGTACGTTAGTAAGTGCTTGACATGTGCTAAGGTTAAAGCTGAACACTAGAGACCGTCAGGATTACTAAGGCAACCAGAACTTCCAGTCTGGAAATGGGAGCGGATTACTATGGACTTCATTACCAAATTACCGAGGACAGCTAGCGGTTGTGACGCTATCTGGGTAATTGTGGATCGTCTGATAAAGTCTGCTCATTTCTTAGCTATTAGTGAAGATGATAGTGTGGATAAGCTTGCGAGGTTATATGTGAAGGAAATTATTTCGCGTCATGGAGTCCCGATATCTATTATTTCGGATCGTGATAGTCGTTTTACGTCAGCTTTGTGGCGATCACTTCAAACGGCTTTGGGGACGAGGCTTGATATGAGTACTGCATATCATCCCCAAACCGATGGTCAAAGTGAGAGGACCATTCAGACGTTAGAGGATATGCTTCGTGCATGCATCATAGACTTTGGTAAAGGCTGGGAGAAGTATTTACCCCTTGCGGAATTCTCCTATAATAATAGCTACCACACAAGTCTTAAGGCTGCACCATTCGAAGCTTTGTATGGCAGAAAGTGTCGTTCGCCTATTGGTTGGGCAGAAGTTGGAGATAGCCAACTTACAGGCCCTGAGCATATTTTAGAAACTACAAAGAAAGTGGCTCAGATTCGTGATCGATTGCAAGCCGCCAGAGATAGGCAGAAGAGCTACGCCGATCAGAGACGTAAACCTTTAGAGTTCCAGGTTGGAGACAAAGTAATGCTGAAAGTCTCACCTTGGAAGGGTGTAATATGTTTCGGGAAACGTAGTAAACTCAACCCACGCTACATTGGACCATTCTTGATCTTAGAAAGAATTGGGCCCGTGGCTTATAGGTTGGAATTACCACATGAACTGAGTAAAGTTCACGACGTGTTCCACGTAAGTAATTTGAAGAAATGTCTTTCCGATGAAATGCCCGTCATTCCAATGAGGGATATTCGTATTGATGAGAAATTGAATTTCGTGGAAGAGCCAATTGAGATTTTAGATCGTGAAGTTAAACGACTCAAGCGAAGTCGCATTCCGCTCGTCAAGGTTCGTTGGAATTCCCGACATGGACCAGAATTTACGTGGGAACGTGAGGACGAGTTCCGGAAGAGATATCCGAAGCTTTTCACCTCGTAGATGAATTTTTCCGAGTGAAACCCGGGACGGGTTTCCTTCTGAGACTGGGAGGATGTGACAACCGGCAGTTTAGGGAGCTATTTTAAAAAAAAAAACCCGCATTACGATTAAAGTTCGTTTATAATTTTTATTTGAAATTTTATTTCACAACGAACTTGTAAGACCTATTTTATGGATATTTTTAATTAAAGATGTTATGGAATTCGTGAATTATGTTCATAATTCATTCTTGATTTAATGCTCGGTGATGTATTCTTAAATTCTCACTTGGTACTACGTTGACTCTGGCACTAGGTTTACCTAACGAAATTTTATGATTCGTCTTTCGAGTCCGACTATATATAATTAATTACGAGATGTTTTCGGGAGATATTGAAGTTTTGAAATGAGTTCGGGTTCGGGCCACATGTTTTTACATTTACCTACGTTACCCGCTCCACACCGTATTATTATTATTATTATTATTATTATTATTATTATTATTATTATTATTATTATTATTATTATTATTATTATTATTATTATTATTATTATTATTAACATTTAAAAAAAAAAAGAGAAAAAGAGTTAACTACAAGGGTCCTTTGGTTTTCGGTTCACAGCAACACAACACAAAACCCACCCTCACTCATCTCTCTCACCTCCCTCTTTTCTCCTCTATTACTCTAACCCTAGCCGCCTCTTTAATTTCCGGCCATAACCACAGCCACCGCCGGCCACCCCTAAAAACCACTACCATATTCTTAATCTTCATCATCAAATCCTTTAGATCTACTACCCCACGCGCCCCCTACCACCATTTAATTTCACGAATCACCACCACTTTCACCACCAATCGTTATCTTCGAAGTGTTATACGAGTTGGAGCTTTTTAGATCGAAGGTGAGGCGAGTGTTACTCGTGTTTTTGAATTAAACGTGACCCTTGGTCACAAAGTGTTTAAGATTCGAATGGGTTTATGATGGAAACTCGTTTTTAATAAAAGTTTGGTATCCGGGTTGTTTATTGTGGGTTCGGTTCGAACCGTGAGTCCATGACTCACGGCTTGGGCATTAATCCGAGCTTTGGCGTTCAATTTCTTGTTAATGTGAGCCTTGGTCTTGGCTCTTGGTTAATGGCTCGCGTTGATTTTTACTTGGTCCGACTCTTTGGAATAACGGCTCGATGCCGTGTATTTGTTAATGATGCTGAGACCCTTACTGGTCGATTTGGTTAATTTGGTGTGCTCGTTGGAGCCATTTCTTGTGACCCTTGGTGATTGGTCCGAGCCTTTGTGCTCGTGGAGTGTTACCGAGACTCAATCGAGTCGTATAGACCCGGGTTTGGCTTGGTAAACCATCCCGGATGTGACTTTGGTTATATATGTTTCATTATGTTTTCTATTGTTAACTTGGTTTGATATTGTTTGGTTGTTGACTTACTTGGCCGAACACTTGTGGGTCGAGACCACGTTTGGTCTCGACAAGAGATATGTGGTATATTGAAGTTGTGTTGGCGAATTTGGATATTGGGGACCGATTGTGAGACGGTCACTTAGATTGACGGAGATAGGTTAGTCGGGTGCCGTAGTCGGACCCTATTGTTGTAGCATGTGATTGGGATTGATTGGACGGAGATATATTGTTTTATAACATTTGTTTATTACATTGGACTTGGACAATGAGCCGAGAGTCATGACTCGGACATGTGACCATTTCGTATGACTCGATAACTATTACAATTAAAATGTAAATAATAAAACTCGTAATAACAATTATTGATAATATAAACGTTTATATGAATATATAGACGTGAATAACGGATATATAATTATATAGACGCGTATATTAATAATAATAATAATCACGAGTCGTATTATAAATAATACAATTAGATATATATTAGGCTACGAAAGTGGCGTAATATTATTGAACGTATTATTATTATAAAAATGTGTTATAAAACGAGAAACTCTCGACAATTATTAAACGTTTAATAAAAATGACATCTTGTATATATATAACGGGTAAACTTATCGAGTTATGCGGAGTCGTTGTCACTCGAGTCCAGGTAAGTTTTATTTATGACTTTCGTGTTGTCACGGATATATGACGATTAATATAAACGTTTTATATAACTAAATAACCACTTAACTGTAGGGTTGAACCGGGTTATTTGGTTATATGAAATGAATATATTAATGGGCATCGTATCCTATGACGCCCATAGGTTGTAGTATATGTAAAGTGTAATAAATTACGAGTGTATATATCGGGAAATCTGGCCAATTTGACGATATATATGAGGAATTTATTAAACTATGATATATACTATATAGTAATTATGTGCTATGTGCTTTAGGTTGGGTGTAATCTTGGAACGGTATGTTACGTAAATAAATATGAGGATTATCAAATCGACGGATTCGATAAACTTCGGCGATTTATTTAAATGATATATTGGGCTAATATTAGATCCATAGTTTATTTTATTATTATTCTTGGTGTGATCTTTTGGTTTGTTTTGAGTCGACCCACCACCCGTATGGATACCAAACGCAAATACACCAAACTAATACGAAATGGATTTTCGGAAATAAAACGGATTCTCGTCCGGGTTTGGGAATATTATAAACTTGAGGAAATGATTTCTGAACGAGTTAATATTGTTAGGTCGTGCCAAGTCCGTAGTTGCTGTTTCGTGAGTTACTATACATCTTATTTCTACCGACTTCTTCTTGCTATTATCTGGACTTGAGGTGAGTCATAGCCCCACTTTTTCTTGAACTATGTTTTCAATACTTGGGGTGAGAAACGTGCAAATTATTTTATGTGGACTATTATCGCTTTTATATTCTTTCTAAACTTGCTATGCGTATGGACTAGGATCTATTGTCAGCTTTAGTCACACATGTTGTGTGTACTATTCAAGGTTGATTTATTTGGTTATTGGTAGATTGTCAGCTTTAGTCACATATATGTTGTGTGTACTATTCAAGGTTGGCTTATTTGGTTATTTGGGATTGTCAGCTTTAGTCACATATATGTTGTGTGTACTATTCAAGGTTGGCTTATTTAGATACTGTAGTGTGCACCTATAGGTTATTAATACTTCGGAGGTTATCCGAGTATTTATTGGTATTGCGGGGGTTACCCGAATATCTATGTTAGTACGGAGGGTATCCGTGTGTTATGTTGGAGCGGAGGGTATCCGCAGGCTTTTAGCGAATCCTTAGTCTAGCTAGCAAGCGTTTTGCGTATATGTCCACTATATTGTTAGATGAATTTAAACCTATGATCTCACCAGCGAAAGCTGACTTTTAGCACGTTTTCTCAGGTAATTAAGTGACGAGATGCATGCTTGGAATGGAAGGCTCGGCCAAGGCTCATGGTTTATGGATCTATTTTTCTAAACTCTGATAATTAATTTTGGACCTACTGTTATTTTATTTTGGGCCTGACTCTGAATGATGTTGGGATAAATGTAAACCTTAAAACCCCGTTTTGGTTGTGTTTTTATTATGTTTACTTTATCTCGTTCTATATTGTCTTGTGTTGGATACCAATCCCCGTAGCACCCCGAAAGCTTGTTGAGTCTTCCGCTGTATCAAATTTTGGGGGTGTTACAAGTAGTAATAATGAAATTGTTGTGGTAATGTCGCCGGAAAAAATATCCGATTGGAAGATTCCGGCCGTAGACTATTTACGGCGAGTTGATAGGGTGGTTCCCGACGATATTTTCCGCCAATTTTTTCCGAATAGACTGAGGTTTTCTTTTTTTTTAGTTAAAATTTGGAAAATGAGAATTTTAATTTATTTGAAAATTGTTGAAAAAAAAGTATGACCGTACGTATTTACATTTTTTTTTTCATTTTCTCATAAAAAAATTTATGAAAAATAGATTTTTTTTTTTCACAACTAAATACACCATAATATTCTGTAGAGTTCTAAAGATACACGTGGTAAAAGGATTCATAGAAAGTATCTAAACTATGTTTAAAGCATAAATAGTCAAGATGAAAAGCATTCAGAAGTGAAATGTTAAAATTTTTAAAATGAAACAAATGGTAGTAAGTCTTGAAAACTGAATTTACATATGGTAAGTCTTGAATGAGTAATGAATGCAAAGTCGAAAATATACATGGTCACTCTTGACTTCGATATTGTTGGTAAGTATGACAACTATTTAATCAAAAGTTAGTATTTAGAAACACTGTTAAAGTAAAAGTTGACTTTTGTTTCAATTCATGGAAACACAGTTAATGTAAAACACGGTTTACTAAGCGCAGTTAAATTCATATGCATAACCGAGACATATGATATGCACACAACAAATTACACACAAGAACCACGCTGCCGCCGCCATAATCTTATCGCCACCTCGATATACCAAATCCCCCACCATCTCTCGGTGGTTTAGGTGTTTTCAAGTAGTAGTTCCGGTTGGTGTATTGTCTGTTTGTTGGGTGGCCGTTTGTGGGTTTTTTTTTTTTTTTTTTTTTTTTTTTTTTTTTTTTTTTCATATATTTTGAAATATGTTAAGATCCATTTCAATTATAGGTTCATAAATAAGTTTACATTAACTTTTAGAAAAGATATATCTTTCTTGTTGTTTTTGTCTCTAATCAGAATCCTATAGTAATAAACACTAATAATGAACTTTGTCTTCGTTAATGTCAGGTTAAGTAAAAGAGTGAATTGGTGTGATGTTGTACCACTATCAAGTATTTAAGTAGCATTACTCTAACTATACGTATTTTTTTGTATTAGGTAAGTCATATCATAGAACACATGATCGCGATTTCAAGAGACGGATTATAACAAGCTAGTTCGACATGCTCTCGAGAGTGCAATGAAAATGTGAATATAACATAGACAGTGAATTAAGGTAGGTTTAACTACTCTGCATCGTCTATGATGGCATAAGTTTGAAAAGAGTATGGTCATGGTCATAGAAAAAGAAATTTAAATAAACGGGCGATAATGTGATCGATTGATATTACAACCCAACTTGTTCTCATGGATGTCTCTTACTGCATATGCGTTTTTAATATTATGTTATGTTAGGAATTATAAATTTGATGCTTACAAAACAAGAAGGACCAAAGAT
The DNA here is from genome assembly GCA_030686995.1 of Artemisia argyi. NCBI lineage: Eukaryota > Viridiplantae > Streptophyta > Magnoliopsida > Asterales > Asteraceae > Artemisia > Artemisia argyi. The sequence goes on along the minus strand of CM060696.1, from coordinate 172,336,532 downwards.
ATGAAAAATCTTCATTTGAAATAGATTAAAGGATATCTTTTATTTGTTTAAATATATTTGGTCTTATCTTTTTAGTTAGCTTTATAGGTAATCTAGGGTTTTATTGTAAACCCTTTATATAAAGGGTATTAGTCGTTAGTGTTTAGTATCCGGAAATGTAGAACTCTCCAATGAGTTTCTAATAGTAAACGTGTGAGTGTGTACACGTTTGTATTATTTAGTTTATTAATGAATAAAGAAAAACTTTGTTTAGCATCATTGTTCTTAATTAATTCCGCTGTGCATGTATCATTGGTGTTTGTAAAAATATCCTATATGGGCTAAAAAGATTCTTAACATGTTAGTTTATAGTTGATATTTCGTAACCGATGAAAATGAATGATAATTGTCATCTTTTATTTATTTTTATTTTTTGTTTTTATCATGTATATTCATTTTCTTCTTCGTATTTTACATATTCATCCAATTCTTACTCGCAATCCCAATCCGCATTTCAATTCAAATATCATAATTATAAATGTGTCGATATAAAATCTCGTTGCTATGCACGGATACTTGTCTAATTTAAATAAAACCAACACTTGTGATTTTTTTTTTTATTTTGTTTATTATTATTTTATTATTTTATATTTTTATTTTTTTGCAAATGATGAAATATCTTGCGTGCTCTAAGAACAAGGGGTACCATCACACTTGTTGGGCGCCATTCCTACATGACTACCATTTTAGCGCCGCCAAACTCGGGCCACCACACCTCCCACCCCTGGCGCCACTGGAAATGTGAGTAAGCTAGCGCCGCGCCATTTGTTGATTTGGTTTAATATTTATAATTTTTGACCGTTTGATCTCACTGATAGGAACTTCACGCTATTATATAATCACCGTATCATGCTTCGTGACCTTTCTAGCTTCTTGCTAGATTCTATTCAAATCGCCGTTCAAAAAAAACAAAAAAAAAAAAAGAAAAAAAACAACTTCGTGACTTTTCTTGGGTAGGAGTGGTTTAGATTCTCTTACCTGTTTGATCATCTTGATTCAAACTCTAAACTAATCATCGAGCCAAAACATATCTTGATTCAAACTCCAAACTAATCATCGAGTCAAAACATATAGTCTAAGACGAAATCAAGAAAAGATAACATTCATAAATAGTATCTAACATTCTAACCCATAGAACTGGTATTAGATATGTTGCACTATTACACTAATTAGTAAAAGTGTAAAACGATACTTTCTAGCTCCAACTCAAAATTATTGTTAAGATACAAAAATCACAAAAGTGAAACCAACATACTTTTCATCAAATTAGATACAATATTCATATACTACAGTCTTTTTTATTGATTAAAATGAAAAGTAAACAATTATTTTATGTCATAAAAAATATTATATGAACTAGAATTTTAAAACGGAAACGAGAGTAATTTATTTATTTGCAACCCTCGTTACACGAACCACGGGTCTCATAACAAGTGCTGTCTAAAATACAACACCAACATTGAAAATGCCAATCACACATCGGCAAGCAATTTCAAAGATTAATCTTCTCGTTTGTAAAAATTTCATTCATGGAGCTCCTTTTCTTACCTTCATATTGGGATTTACCACAAGGCCTAGTACAACAATTTTCACAATATCCGACACCTGTTACATATATAAAACAAATATCATTCACATAAGAGTAAAGAAACTAGTACAATACTGAACATGCATAATGTGCAATCATCATTTATAACGCTATCACACAAAACTAAATAAAATGAAATACTAACATTTGTGAATCGTAACCGCGGAAAAGATCAAAATAACGAAGACAACATGACGAGTATAGACTACAGTCATTGCATCTAGATATGAGAAACTTCGATGAGGCACACCTTAAATTTATGTGTAGTTGTGTGCTATATATATATAGTTTTCAACATTCACATCCTATCTTTATATCAATGCCAAGTGAACCTCATTTACTACTACCGAATTAAATGAAGAATTATACTAGTATTCTTTAGAGTTTTAAAGATACACGTGATAAAAAGATCCTTAAAAAGTACTCCGTATTGAAATAAAACCAACACTTGTGATTTTGATCTTTTTTGGCGAAGGATGAAATATCTTGCACACTCTAACCGGGCTTGGGAAAGATACACGCAAATGACTGCATTAAACTAGAAAACAAATGAACGTAAAAACTTATACGAATGATGTTGAACATAAAGGAAGATTAATCTTATCGACTTCTTGCTATACTTGAAAGTTGAGTTTTAGCATAAATATTTGTCAATAAATTGAATCCATAATATAATCCTTTCATTATCTTTTAAACCCTAAAACTATATTGAGGTATAATGTTGTTACTTGAAATCTGATGATTAATATGCTTCAACAAGTTACTAGCTAGCAAATGCTTAAGATTGATACTTAAAATAGTATGTATCTGGTTTCACATGATACTCAACTTATGTTTAATGTAAAAGTTTTTCTTTTGGGTTTGATAATATGTTCTCCTTTATTTTATAGTTTGATATACTTTTACCTTACCTAATTACCTTACTCGGTATTATTAAAATAATGAAACGTTTTTTAGCCAAACCTGCATCGAGTGTTAGTAACTCAACAGAATTTGAATCGCACTTGAGACAATAATGTATGCAAAGTATGTATGAGTTTAAAAAAACAAGACGACCCAGGCATTGCACGGTCTTAATTGCCTAGTAATAATATATTATTAGAAGATATATAGGCCCAAACCCGTTTGCGGGTTTAGGGTTTAATATGTAGTCACAATTATAAATTGTGGATCAATAAAACATAACACCTCACCGGGTTTACTACTTAACATATATAAGCTATATTTCACATAGATGCAGCGATAAAAGACGATGATGGGTGAACACAAATGATCAAGCATCGAGTGATTTTTAACGCTTTGCTTCAATCATCGTCGATGAATGTGCAGTGATTGATAATGGCCTGCATTTGGCTAGGGATAAGTTTACATCTCCTTTTACACTATTTTTTTAAACCCTAATTCAAACTACAAAAAATCGAGAGAGACAATGAAGGCGAAGTTTTTGACAGATGTTAAACCCATTTTTTGGTTAAAAGGTAGTATAATAGTACAATGATCTTTAGTTGCATACTTGCATGTTGCCAATCCTTTTTAAATGCCTTTTGTGATTAATCTTACAGTGAAGTGATCCAAAAACACCTCTATCCAATGCAATCTCAATAGGTAGTAACTATTTTTTCTATTTTTTTTAAATTGCAATCCCTCTATTTTTATGTGCACCTTGAATTAAGTTTTGGGACATTTTAGTTGTTCACAATTAGATAATTAGTTACTGATGCTCAACATATGTTACAATTTACAAATGTTGTTTAACCCATTAGTTCAATAGTCACATAGATTGTGACTTATAATTAAGTTACAACACCACTTTGCTAAAGCAAAACTTGAAAAACCATTCATCGAGTCTAGAAATAGAATATTTATGGTTGATAATGAAAAACCTGGCCTGTACATTTTATGAAACATAACATTCTTAATCATAAACTTCTCGCTATTATTCTTGCAATAATTCGACGTACAGCGTACCCATAAGAACGGGTTACAAAAAGATTAGGTTCTTACTGCATTAAGCTTAATAAATCACTTAGTTATTTACACCCGTACTAACAAGCCTGCGGATCAGCGTAACATTTCTGATCCTTCGGACAACAATAGCATCTCTCCGGGTAACACTTTGGCAAGCAAGTTCCAACATCAATATTCTCGTTTTCGAGAGTATTATTTATAAAACTCCATTTCCTACCTTGGAACTCTAAGGCACAAGAGCTACGACAACAATCGCCACAAAGCCCGCCGGCACCTGAAATACATAATACAAATGTTATCTACAAAAAAAGTAATCAAATGAAATACACCATGTATCATATGTAAATTAACAGATACACATGATGTATAGAGTGTTAAATGTTACGTATAAACATTAATAGGTAAATGTCTATGATCGAACTCGAGACCTCGGGATTGCACACTTTACAAACAAGAATAATGTAAATAAATATATATATTTATTAAATGTATGAAATATATATATTTGTGACACTTAATGGACTAAACGGTCGTTAGTTGTTAACCGTATGGACTAACTATCGTTAAATAAGAAAGATAAGGACTAGAGTGTAACTTGGGAGTCAAGGAGGTTCTAGAAACCCCTTGTGGGTTCTATGGCCGGTCGACCCATACCCCATTGGGTCGATCCATGCCTTCCTTGTGCTCCGAGATATCACCTAGTATAAATACAAGGCCAAGGGTTAAACCTACACATCTTTTGTGCACACACACTAACCCTAAATCTTGTTTTCTTTCTCTGTCTCTTGTGGCCGATCGACTCAACCCCCCTCCTAGGGTTTGGATCGATTTTTCATAAGCAAAACATAAGTGTTTTTGTTTACTTGCAACAACCTTTATTCGTTGGTAGTTTGTGTGTACAAGAACGAGGTAATTACTTACTTTAGTAATTATCAAGAGATCGATAAACAAAACGGTAAGGGGTTTATCATTGATCTAATTGTCCAAGAATCAAGGTTTATTGAAGTGCATCGGGTACGTTTACTATTTATGTTTTAGTTAATATTTATATGTTATACTTGATCCTAGCTTCCGCAATACGTGTATTTGATTGTCAAACTCTAACAGTGGCATCACGAGCCATGTATAACATGTAATTGATTACTAAAACGTAATAAAAACCGGATCTTTAATTGTTTTAGATACATGTTTTTTTTTATCTAGGGTTTTTCCCATTTTTTTTTCTAAAAATTTCGAAACCCTAACCCTAATTTTTGGGGGGGGGGGTCGATTTTCCCATGAAACCCTAATTAGGGTTTTGTGGTTTTCTTGATTATGTGTAATCACTAGAAACCCTAGGTCATTAACCGGTTAATTGAACGTATCTTGTGACCTAATTGCTAATTGTTAGGTATTAATCCGTGACTTACATGCATGTTTGTCATGGATCTTGTTTTGTTGTCACATATTTAGATAGATCTTAAATTGGGGAAGACTCCAATACATATTAAAATCAATTTTATATGCTATGTGGTGTGTTTTTAGCTTTGGCCTACGCAATTGATTCGTCAATGTATGTGGCTCACCTCCATTAAGAGGTGAAGGCCTTAGTTGATTACATGCGTTATTATACCTAGAATTGATTTTATTAGGATCTTTTCTAAAACGGTTTGCATGTGGCTAATTGTTTCACTTATTTATTATTGTTTGTTTGATTTTCTTTGCAACTTGTTTTATTGTTTTTAGTTGGACTTGATGTAAGCAATAAAAGGGTGTTTTCATAAAGAAAATTAAAACGGACTAATAATTGTGAAACCCTAAAGTGATAAAGTAAGAATCTTGCAATGGTCTTATGACAATCGTGGTCCGATTCGCACGGTAATCAGCTCCCAGTCGAGACTAGCATTATTCAAACTTTATTACTATTTTGAAATTGAATCCATAGACTTTTGCTTGAATGATGTTTTGTGCAAATATGGTTTTAAAATTAAGTCTTTTAAGATGATATTCATAACCGTGATTTGAAGGCTTAGAAAAGAGCCTTAGAGTCTGCCTTGGTTATCACAATCTTGAATATATCTTAAACGAAATACTTTTAAAATTATATGTTGTAGAAAGTCATCTTAGGGTTTTGGCATAAACCTCAAGTAAAACTTTGTGTATTAATTTCAGGAATCGGACATAAAAAGTTTTTATGAAAACTTATGTTATAAAGATGAGTGCATGCATCTTTGTACATAATTTTGATTGACATATCAAAAATTAATACCCTTAAAAATTTAAGTTACGTGCCATCTACCTATAAGAAACACTTGGAATTTTAATTTAGTAAACGTGAGACCTAGGCTAAATTACTATAACAAGGTAAAATTCTTTTAACGCGTGAGACCATAATTGTAATTTTACAGTTTCTAAGTTAGACGACTTAATTAAGTTGTGCGTGAGACCTAGAACTTAAGGCATGAGATGGGATGAAACATGCTTACAAAGGCAAATTGATGAATCAATTTGATGTAAATCCCATAATGATCTAGGAATTGGAAATCTTGTTTGCCAATTATTGTTCGACAGATTACTATCTTTTGTACTTTTACCACTAGCAGATCAACTGGTGTGGTGAAACTATGTAAAGTTAGATCCTAGATTTTCAAGAAAATTAGTTGGTTATATGAATATAGCCTTGGGTATTTTATTTTCTTGAAGATATTGATTATCGAAAATACTAATATTTGAACTTTATCTGTAGATATGGCTCAACCCGATAACCAAACAGTGATTAATGCTTTCAAGAGTCATCTTGAGAGAGAGAAACTCACTGGAAAGAATTTCAATGACTGGTACCGTTCGCTCAGAATTGTCTTGAGGGCGTCTGGTAAGATGGATTTCTTGACCGAAGAATGCCCACCTGAGCCTCCTGCTACTGCTACACCAGAAGCAAAGGCGGCTTGGAAGGTGGTACATGCTAAGTACAATGAGGTTGCTTGTCTAATGCTCACTAGCATGAGTGCTCAATTACAAAAGAAGTATGAGTACGCGTTTCCTAAAGATATGCTTGAGATGCTTCAGCAGTCTTATGAGAAACCGCCTGCAGTTGAATTGTATGATGAACTTGACAAGCTACACAACTGCAAGCATGGTGATGGTAAACCAGTAGCCGATTATGTGGATGAGATGAAGGACTCCTTTGATCAACTTCACAGAATTGGTTTTGGTTACCCCGAGAATGTGCAAGTGCACTTGATCAACAGATCCCTTAACAAGGATTTTGCTGGTTTTGTGCAGAACTTCAACATGCATTGCTCGGGGAAGACAGTCTCAGAATTACTCGCATTGCTTGTTGATTATGAGAAAAGTCTACCAGCCAAGGTCAAGAATCCCACCCCGCAAGTGTTGGCAATTCATGGGGGGAGAATCCAGAAGAAATCGCATGTGAACAAAGGCAAAGGTAAAGGTGATAAAGGCAAGCAGGTCATGGCCTATCAACCTCAACCCAAGATGAAACAACATCAGCCTAAGCAGAACAAGGTGAATCCGCCAAACAAGAAGGATCAGGCTTGTCACCATTGTCATGAAAAGGGCCATTGGAAGCGCAATTGCCCTCTCTACATTCATGACTTGCGACTCAAGAAGCAGGGGAATGATGCTGGTAACCCCAGCACATCAGGTGCGTTCTTTATGATTGAATTATTCACTCTTACTCCTAAATTGAATTCATGGGTATATGATACTAGATGTGGCATTCATATCTGCAATACCATGCAGGGGTTTAGAGTTGAGAGAAAGCTGGCCTATGGACAACAATTCTTGCACGTTGGTAACGGAGCGCATGCAGGAGTTGAAGCTATAGGAGTATTTAATTTAGTGTTGCCTTCGGGCCTAGTACTATCTTTAAATAATTGTCATTATGCACCGTCAATTGTTAGAGGTGTAATTTCATTTTCATGTATGTTAAACCTTGGTTTTGAGCATACTATTTCAAGCAATGGAATTTCAGTTTCTTTAAATAATGTTTTTTATTTTAATGCTATTGCTGTGAATGGTGTATTTGAAATTGATATGAATGATAAAGATAATGCTTTTGTTACAAATAATTCAATGTATAGCATCAACAATAAGAGAATCAAGAAAGGTCTGGATTCGTCTTATCTTTGGCATTGTCGACTTGCTCACATTGGCAAAGATCGCATGAAAAAGCTGCAACATGATGGGCTTTTAGATAAGATCAATGATAAATCATTTGATAAATGCGAATCTTGCATTGCTGGGAAGATGACTAAGAAACCCTTTAAAAATAGGATTGAAAGGGCTAATGATCTACTTGGTCTTATTCACACAGATGTGTGTGGACCACTTAGACATGTGTCAAGGAGGGGTGCTAGCTACTTCTTAACATTTACGGATGATTACAGCCGTTATGGTTATGTTTATTTACTTAAACATAAACATGAGGTATTTGAAACATTCAAAGTGTTTAAAGCAGAAGTAGAGTTGCAACTTGGAAAGAAGATTAAAGCTCTTCGATCCGATAGAAGTGGTGAATACCTGAGTCAGGAGTTCATAGATTATCTAGCAAAGGAGGGAATTGTCCAGCACCTTACTTCTCCATATACTCCACAACAAAATGGTGTATCTGAGAGAAGGAATCGTACATTGCAAGATATGATACGATCTATGTTTAATCTAACAACTCTTCCTTTCTCGTTTTGGGATTATGCCTTAGAATATGCGGTTCGCATTCTAAATATGGTTCCAACAAAGAAGGTTGATAAGACACCATATGAGGTATGGACTGGAAAAGCTCCTAACCTGTCTTATCTTAAGGTCTGGGGTTGTGAGGCGTATGTTAAACGTGACTCAGCAGACAAACTCCAACAAAGATCTGTGAAGTGCATCTTCGTAGGATACCCTAAGGAAACTATGGGATACTACTTTTATTACCCACCTGAAAACAAAGTATTTGTTGCAAGGTATGGAGACTTTCTTGAAAGAGAGCTCATATCTCAAGAATTTAGTGGGAGAGTATATGACCTGGAAGACGGTCAAGAAGATGTAGAACCTTCTGAAAACACTAACCAACTTCCGGTAGAACCTGAAAGCTTAGGTCCTCCACCTGAAGTTGAAGTGATTCCCATTCGTAGGTCAACAAGACCAGTAAAAGCTCCTACTCGTCCATGTCTTAATGTAGAGAGTGATGAGTATATACTGGGTGATCTTGATGAGCCTACAAGTTATAAAGCTGCCATGAATGGTCCTGAAAAGGCCAAATGGAAAGAAGCTATGGATGGGGAAATGCAATCCATGGAAGACAATGATGTCTGGGAAGAAGTAGACCTACCTCCGGGTGCCAAACTAGTTGGGAGTAAATGGCTCTACAAGAAAAAGACTGACATGGATGGCGTTGTACACACCTATAAGGCCCGTTGTGTAGCTAAAGGCTATACACAAACTTTTGGTGTTGACTATGAGGAGACCTTTTCTCCTGTAGCTGACATAAGGGCAATTAGGATTCTTATAGCCATAGCCGCTTACTATGACTATGAGATTTGGCAAATGGATGTTAAAACCGCCTTCTTAAATGGTCGCCTAGATGAGGACATCTATATGGCGCAGCCTGAGGGGTATGTAAATCCAGAATTTCCAAATCGTGTATGCAAGCTTAAGAGATCCATTTATGGATTAAAGCAAGCATCACGACAATGGAATAAGAGATTTGATGGTGAGATTAAAAAGTATGGATTCACTAAAAATCTTGATGAGCCATGTGTATATCACAAAGTTAATGGGAGTAATGTAATTTTCCTTATATTATATGTCGATGACATATTGATCATGGGGAACGACATTCCAAGTTTACAAAAGGTTAAGGAATATCTTGGAAGTTGTTTTTCTATGAAAGATTTAGGGGAAGCTGCATTTATTCTGGGAATCAAGATATATAGAGATAGATCTCAGCGATTAATTGGATTAAGTCAAAGTGCTTACATTGATAAAATATTGAAGAGATTCAATATGCAAAATTCCAAGAAAGGATATTTGCCGATGCAAGAGCAACATGGCTTGAGCAACAAGGTTTGTGCTTCAACACCTGCAGAGGTGCAACGCATGAAAAGAGTCCCTTATGCTTCGGCTGTGGGATCTATTATGTATGCGGTGAAAAGTACAAGACCTGATGTAGCGTTTGCTCAGAATTTAACCAGTCGATATCAGCAAAATCCAGGTGTAGCTCACTGGACTGCTGTTAAGAATATTCTTAAGTACCTTAGGGCAACTAAGGATATGTTTTTGGTTTATGGGGGAAATCCATCGGCAGAACTTGATGTTACAGGTTACTGCGATGCTTCTTGGAAAGGTGATAAGGATGATACGAAGTCTCAGACGGGGTATGTCTTTGTCATTAATGGAGGAGCAGTGGATTGGAGGAGCAGAAAGCAGAGTGTACTAGCGATGTCTGCTACAGAGAGTGAGTATATAGCTGCTTCAGAAGCTGCAATGGAAGCTGTTTGGATTAGGAAGTTTGTTTCAGGGCTTGGAGTCATGCCTTCGATTCAAAAACCTATTAAAATGTATTGTGACAATTCTGCTGCAATCACATTTGCCAATGAGCCTGGAATCATGAAAGGCACCAGACATTTCCCGATTAAGCATCACTATGTTCGAGAACAAGTCGAAATAGGTGAAATCGAAATGCTCAAAGTTCACACAGATGATAACTTGGCAGATCAATTAACAAAGCCTCTACCTGGCACTAAGCTTTACAAGCATGCTGCAGGTGTAGGACTTAGATTAGCTGAAAGTTTCATGCCCATTTGTGATTAGTGTTTGGATAAAGGATGTAATGTACAATTATTATTTTAATAGAATAAAATACATTTTATGTTTATTTATCATTGTCTTAATAATATATCCTATATTTGCATGTTTAGGATCCTTGAATAATTTATTATTCTAAATGTCCATTGTCGATTAATGATATGGGAATATCATTAAACTAAGACAAATTTGAGTATTGGTTTTAGAATATACTTGAAAGTATATTGATGCGTAGTCATACCAATTTCACATAATATTCGATGAATTGAATATTGGACTTATCCCAACAATATGATTTAATATTTTATGTGAGAATCATATTTAAAGTTATCCTCAGACTTGAGATACCAGATAAGTGTCATGGATGTAGTGCATTTTTGTGAAGCAATCTACCGCTCACCGTAACAGGGAGTCATAAGGATTGTTTTCAGAAGTGTTGCAAAGTTCATGGGTTATTCTTGTAGTCAAGAAAGAATTCATTCCTTCTGATTTGTTTAGAAGTTTAATACTGCTGGGCCCCTCGTAGGATTGACAAAATGTTTGCATGGCCATGCCCAAAGTCTATCTGGAATACATTCAGATGTTTTGGTAATTTTGTTCAATCATAAAGTAACGAGAAACAGAATTTTAATAAAGGAACTCACATCTTTATTAATGCGGTATTAGTAATGAAAGGATAATTATAATGATGAATCATTAAAGGTTTTTCCAGGAAACCTAGCTCGGTTTGAACTAGGGGCATTGGAGTGTTGCAAGACGCTAACCAATGTCATTTTACTATTAATGAATATACGAGTGGGAGCTGTTAAATGTTACGTATAAATATTAATCGGTAAATGTCTAGGATCGAACTCGAGACCTCGGGATTGCACACTTTACAAACAAGAATAATGTAAATAAATATATATATATTTATTAAATGTATGAAATATATATATTTGTGACACTTAATGGACTAAACGGTCGTTAGTTGTTAACCGTATGGACTAACTATCGTTAAATAAGAAAGATAAGGACTAGAGTGTAACTTGGGAGTCAAGGAGGTTCTAGAAACCCCTTGTGGGTTCTATGGCCGGTCGACCCATACCCCATTGGGTCGATCCATGCCTTCCTTGTGCTCCGAGATATCACCTAGTATAAATACAAGGCCAAGGGTTAAACCTACACATCTTTTGTGCACACACACTAACCCTAAATCTTGTTTTCTTTCTTTGTCTCTTGTGGCCGATCGACTCAACCCCCCTCCTAGGGTTTGGATCGATTTTTCATAAGCAAAACATAAGTGTTTTTGTTTACTTGCAACAACCTTTATTCGTTGGTAGTTTGTGTGTACAAGAACGAGGTAATTACTTACTTTAGTAATTATCAAGAGATCGATAAACAAAACGGTAAGGGGTTTATCATTGATCTAATTGTCCAAGAATCAAGGTTTATTGAAGTGCATCGGGTACGTTTACTATTTATGTTTTAGTTAATATTTATATGTTATACTTGATCCTAGCTTCCGCAATACGTGTATTTGATTGTCAAACTCTAACATAGAGGGAGTATATACGAACGTATGTGAGTCATAAGAGTTGAAAGGAGCAAAACGACGAAGAGAGCATGGCGCGTAAAGATCACAGTAGCTATTGGAACTGGAGATGAGTTGTTTATGTATCGTTAAGACGCATCCTTTCTTTATATCAACCCAAGTGGACCTCTTTTACAATTAAATTAAATGAATAATTCTCTTTGGAGTTCACAGGATACACGATACAAAAAACTCCATAAAAGGTATTTAAGTACACAACTGCAATTGTTTTTTTTAGCAAAGAATTATATATATGGAACACTCGATCGCTTGGAAAAGATACACGAAAATGATATTAAAATAAAAGCAAATGAACAAACTCATTTGAATGACATGACCAAGAACATAAGGGAATACTAACCATATACTGTATTTGCTAATTAAACTTCACATAGATCATAAATGAATAAACGATGATCGTGTGAAACAAAAATGATTGAGCATTCGTCAAATTAAATGACAAAGATTTTTCTTCTTTCGTCGTATGCAAGGATAATTTAGTTTCTTGTTTGAATTTGGATGTAGCCCCGTAAGAATAGTCGAATTAAGTTTATATTTGTCCTTGGCAAATACACTTCTATAGTTCTATTATCATTATCAATAGGCCATATACAAACGCATCATACACATATCATGCATGCTGCCTTTCACATGACAGAAACCAATACGCTAATTAAGTTAACTAAATTCAGCTAATTACTCAAACCACTTTAATGGCCAGTCATAATCGGTAAATTTTAGTTTTTGATGGTTTAGTAGGAATTTATTGATAATCTAACCATGTCAAATTGCAAAGGGTTAAGTTATACGTACTATTGTGTTCGTGATAAAAGTTTGAACTTTGTTAATGGTAATTAGAATTTCATGGAACTAAACAAAGACATGTTCTCGATCGTGATTGCTAAGTTTATGATGATATGTTTAGTTGATAACAATTCATACACCTTGAAAACAATACCTTTTAAAGTTTGTGACATTTTTATTTTTCACATGGTTTCTCATTTATTTTTATTTAGATGTTGCTCAACATTACATAAGTTACATCGTAAAATGATTATGACTGAATATGATAAAGTAATAGTACGTGCAAATATATAAATCAAACACATTCTAGAATTGGTGGTTTTGACTTTTGACGTAGAAAAAGATTAGGATCTTTTATTCACTATGCACAATCTTTGTGACAAGCATCAGGATTATCATAACATTTTTGATCCTTGATGCAGCACCAGCATCTTTCAAACCACCAACCTCTCGCCATGCAATATCCGACGTTAATCTTCTCGTTCTCAATAGTACTGTTATCGACAAGACTCCAGTATCTACCTTGATATTCTGATTTGAACTTTGTATCACAACAACCTTCACACCTTCCATCACCTGAATACATAACACAAATGTCATTATGTCAATTACCAAAAAAGAGTCTTATATATGCGTATATAAATAATATAGAGTCAGGGCCGGCTTTAAGGGAGTGCAAGAGGTGCCATTGCACAGGGCCACCGCTTAACGAGGGCCACAAAATTCTATGCACTTTAATATATATGTATATACACAACATGAGGCTTGAGTTTAATTAGTTCACGCACTAGTGATATATGTTTATTTTGTATGTGTTTTTAAGGGCCTCTTTGTGGTGTGGCACGGGGCCACCGAAATCCACGAGACGGCCCTGTATAGAGTATACACGAACATTTGTGAACCATAACAGCTGAAAGGATCAAAATGGCGAAGAGAACATGATTTGTATTCTTGATGATAGCCATGGAAACAATATTGTGACACATACTTTGAGTTTATATGTGATATTTCTTAGCATGCAACCCTTAATTTATATGAAATCCAAGTGTCTAAGTCCCCGAGTTCATAAGATGTACGCAATGAATAAAATCCATAAAAAGTAGTTAACCAATACCGGCCACAAATAATTTGCTTTTTTGGCAAAGGATATAGATGTTGAACACTCTAACTGAGCTTAGAAAAAGATATACGTAGTAATTAGCAAATGACAATAAACTAGAAAACAAAGGAACAAATGTACGTATTTGAATGATCTAAGACAAATAGATCAAAACGAGCATAAAGAAAATTAGAGCTGTATGTAGTTTTCAAAGATGCAACAATAAGCTATGCATGTTTCGGTGAATTGTGTGGGTTTGCTTCGATCACCAACATGAAGGAATTTCTCATGAAATTGAACGTATCCCGCCCTCGTTGGTGTCTATAAGAAGAAGATGTTGATCGAATTGAAACAACAAATTATCCACTAATGTTCTATCATTGGAAAAGGTTGACCCATTATATGACGAACCTAAAAACAATCTAACAATCAGTTCACATGCTAAGCAAACTATTAATGCAACGTTCATACTTGATCGGTTTACACGACAAAAAGACACGTACTAGCTAGTGCTTCAGTTCTCAAGCATAGTATATTTATGAATCGGCCATTTATGGCTTTCACATAGGGATGAGCACGGTACCGGTACCGTACCGATCCCGTACCGAATTAGTGGTACCGATTTTTTCCCGAGCATAAATTGTGGTACCGGTACCGTACCGAACGGGATTCGGATACCGGTACCGGTACCGGTTTCGGTACCGGTACCGGTACCGGTTTCGGTACCGGTACCGGAAAATCAGGTTTTTCCCGTTTTTATTCGGGAATTTCCCGATTTGGTACCGGTACCGTACCGAATTAGTGGTCCCGATTTTTTTTTCACCTTATTTCGTAGTCCCGGTACCGCACCGTATATCGGGAACGGTACCGTTTCGGTACGGTACCGGTACGGTTCTGGTTCGGTTCCGGGATTCGGGTCGAAATGTTCATCCCTACTCACAAATCACAATAATACAAACGTATCAAACACATATCAGGCATTTATTATGGCTTTCACATGATAGATAGAAAAAGAATACACGTTTTAGCATGCTATTACTCGTAGTAGAATTCAATTTATTATCCTATATTCAGCTTTCACGCATTTTGTAATCAAAACTAATAACATCATTTGACGTAACGTTTGGATGTAGTTCTTGCAAATTTTAAGCAGCTTAATAACATCATTTGACGTAACGTTTGGATGTAGTTCTTGCAAATTTTAAGCAGCTTAAATATCCAAATCAGACAACAAGGAACAACATAACGCATAAAAAAAAAAAAAAAAAAAAAAAAAAAAAACATTACCTTTAGCGTCGCTAGGTGCTGGCGGGATTTTATTTTTTATTTGGCGAATTTTTTTTCTTTCTCAAAATTAATAAAAAAAGACTTAACTTTTAGTGACGACCTATGTCGTCATTAAAAGCATAGGTCTCAGTGTCTCACGGTCAGCCATTTGACAAGAAAATAGTTGAAATTGGTGGCCTCATGGTACCTTTAGCGACGGAAAAAAGTCGTCGCTAAAAGACCTCATTCGCAAAAAAAACATTTATCTTTGTAGTGTGCCTATATGAACCCGGAGTTGAGATCATTATAGACCCAATATCTTTTATATCGCCAAAAACTATTTTTTAACCTTTTTTTTGAAAATAAAATATTTTGCAAATGGTAAATCGTTACGCGACAAAATATACAGCATCGTGACGAGAATTTATTTATTTGTTAATAAATAGGCATTTCGATATACTTTCGACAAATTTTTTTTCAAGTTTTGTTTTATTGTTAAAATATTTGTCTGGTAAAATCACATGTAATTTGTTTGTTAGGAATCACGTGTGATTTCACACATCACATGTGATTTGTATATTAGAAATCATGTGTGATTTTATAAATCATGTATGATTGATTTTATGAATCACGTATGATTTCATAAAATCACTAACAAATCAAATGTGACTTTCATATACAAATTTCATCACTTACAAAAAATTCAAAATTTTTTTTTTGTCAAAATTATATTAAAGTGCCTATCTGTAAAAAGATAATTTAATTTTTGTCATGATGTTATGATTCTTTTCACGTAACGATTAACGGTTTGTGAGATATTTAAAAAAAAAAGAAAGATGAATTTTATTTTTTTATTTTTATTTTATTTTTTTTAAGGAAGGGATGTGAATGGTGAAAATGGGGTCTATAAAGAACTTTTCTTTATGAACCCTAGTAAATCGGTCACATTAGAAAAATGGCCATATTTTTCCGCTCTTAGATTTTAATTTGATAGTGTTGATCAATTTGAATACATGGTAGATTTACAAATAAGTTAAATGAATAAAACTTTTACGTTTAATAAAAATCAAGGGCCCATTGTTTATTTATTCTCAAAACAAAACTAATATGATCAATCATGTTTGATGAAAACTTGAAGATCTTAATCCGTCTATAATGTATTTATCTTAAATACGTTAATATAAAGTCGTAGTGTGGTATGGAAGCCCAAATTGAAATTAGAAAGAGTAATGCCACAATCACATAAGTTTTACAAAAAAAAAAAACCTCACACAATGCGGTGTCATATAATTTGTGGCATACTCTTTCTAACATTTAAATTATCTCTCTTATTTTTATTCACAAATTCACTTACCACTTCATTGTGTGGATTTCTTTTTGTAAATTTTATGTTGTTATAGTATTTCTTAATTAGAAGCCTAAACAAGTATACTTTTTTTTAAAAGGCCCAAACAAGTATACTTTAACTTTGGCATGATGCATGATGTTATTTGTTGGTACCCACAAATCTAGAAAAATAAAATAAAATTAACATGTGCACACCACTAACAAATCATATGTACTCTACAATATGATACCAAGTAATATCACACTTTAGAAACATTTCACGTGATGAAAGTGATTAAAACTTTTGAAAAGTGAAAGTTGAGTTGATTTGGCAAGAAAGGAATTGTAGACGATTTAAAGAAGAAAAGAGGAATGTGGAAGAATTGTTTGAGTTGTTTAATGATGCCATTAAACTAAGATTGGAAAGCTTGAAAGTTAGACCTTCTGCAGCAATTGTTAGAGCTCAGGAAGTACGGAATATGAAGATGGATAGAGTTAGTAATACAACAATGCAACAAAAAGCTTAATGGTGACAAAAAAGGATGGGTAAAGCATGGTGGTCGAATTCTTAGTATGTGGCATATATTAATGGTAACTATATGTTTGGGAGAGACCATAAAATTGACATTAAAAAAGTAGAGTTTCTGCTTCAATAAAATGGGTCAGTATGTACATAATAGTTTCAACCTGGTAGCTATTCTATCATACAGGTTTTTACCTGCATATCAGTATTCTCTCTAAAAATAGAGTATTGGTTTTGAGCTCATGATCATCTGGATTGCCTTGTATCTTGTTCACACCCAAACATAAAATAGTTCTGTACTGATAAATCAAAATAGCTTGTCTTTGGGAAGGAGTTGTTTTATCTAGTCAGCAGAGTTTCTTTTTTTGTTTGTTGTGTGTAACATAAAGTAGGTTTCCTAGATGGTAAGGGTAGATTGAGCTGGTGTGGTAGTGAGAGATGTTAGAAATAGAGGGTCGTGAAAGATGAGGCCTCTTGGGCCTAACATTGCATGTACTTGGATTTTTGGTTGGTTTCTCATTGAGGGTATGTGTTCCCTAATGGATGATGTCTGGCCTCATTATGTTTTGAATTGTATGTAGTGATGTTGATGCTTCCACATGCAGTTTTGAGGATAATTGGCTATGAAATGTAATCAATTGGATTCAGGGTGTTATAGCTCACATGGTGATGCCTAGTATGAGTCTCTATATGTCATTGTGGATGTGGGCTGAATGATATATGAAGTTCTCTTATCTGAAGCTATGGTAGGTGAATAGGTGAACAATGGGAAGTTTTGATCTGCTGAGTTTGCTTCAGAGATTATAGTTTGTTTCATCAGAGAAATGGTATAGTTTCATCGGTTTTCAATGTTTTGTATCCGATATGTAACAATGTGTTAGTCATTGCAGATTAGATATTATAGATGTTGTATCATGGATTTGGGCATATCCAATCCATTTTTCTTTATTCTGTAAATGTTGTTTGAAGTAATATATGTTCACCTTTCAACAAAAAAAGTGAAACTTGAGTTATCAAGATGAAATACTACAATGTCTTCACCTGAAAAAGGATACGTTACTGAAATGTTGCGCTTCTCAGAATCGTCTAAGTAAGAGATTTTTAAATATATAGTTTTTAAACATGTACATTATAAAAACCAACTCTATGTAAAAGTTGTGCTTTAACTTGTATGAAATGGATAAAAATAACTATTGCATGTTCACTTTAGTAGAGATTTTTAAATATATGTTTTTTAAACACATATGTTTTAAAAATCAACTCTATGTTTAAACTTGGACTTTACTTTATGTGAAATGGATAAAAATAATTATCATCATTTTAAAATAAGTGTTCACTTTAGTAATAATAGTGCTCGGCGCACATGGTTATTCAGACATTATAGGGTTTTTTGGAACCTATAATGACGTCATACTGCATTGTGAGGTGTGTTATGGTCACATTATTGTAAAAGATAAAGAAAAAGGATAGTTGATAGATTATTTTGTAACTACTCTTTGTACAGGGTTTAGATCGTAATTTTTGTAGTTTAAATACTCTTTAGAAACGTTTCATTTGGTCAATTTAATCTAACAAACTTTCCCACTCTTTTTAATTTCTCTCATTTCACCCTAAGGGCACGTTTGGTAGAGAGAATTTCAGAGAATAAAAATGAAGCAGAGAATATAAATTCAGATAATAGAAATCAGTAAAGAATTTTGTTCAATTCTAATGTTTTGTAACAACAGAGACTTGACCCGAGAAATGAAAAAAAAAATTATTTGTTGATTTAAAAATTTTTTTTTCTAAATAACAATTCTAAAAAATATATTTAAAAATAAATATTTTTTTTATAAGTTATATATATTCTTTAATTTATTTTTTTAAAGATTTTATTTTTTTAAAAAACTTATTTTTTTTTAAATTATTTAAAAAAAATTTAATTTATTTTTTTAATTTTTCTAAATAACAATTCTAAAAATATATATTTAAAAAAATATTTTTTTTTAATTTATTAAAAAAAAAACTTATTTTTTTTAAAAATTAATTTATTTTTTTTTAATTTATTTTTATGAAAATTATTTTTTCTAAATAACAATTCTAAAAAAATATATTTAAAAAAAATATATTTTTTTTAAATTATTTTTTATAAAAAACTATTTTTAGAAGAAAAATATTTTTAAAAAACCTATTTATTTTGTTAAAAAAAAAGCCATCGAGAGTTCCCATTTCCACTACAAACAAGATGGAAATGAAAATACAAAGGAACAAATTCTTGAGAATTCCAATTTCTCCGCTTTTTTATTTCTCTGCCTAACCAAACACGAGATATGGTGCCATTTCCTTTTCTCTACCTTCAACTCTCTCTACCAAACACACCCTAAATCTCTAACAAACTTTCCCACTCTTTTTCATTTCTCTCGTTTCACCCTAAATCTCCATTGTTGTTCTCATGGTATCAGAGCTTCAACAAATGGCAAATTAAAATGTTAAAAACTATGCTAATAATTACACGTGTTTACTACTGAGTGTCTAGTGTGTAAGTGAATAGTTTTAAGTCATTTCCGTTCGTTTTCTTGTCAAGATTTGGGGACATTTTTGTTGTGATTCAAGATGACTAATCCTGCTGCATCTCATCCTGCTATATATCAAAATCCGTTGTATTTGCATCCTTCTGATGGGCCTGGTTCGCTTACAGTTCAAGAAAAGATTTTTGGATCATAAAATTATAGCGCTATGGCATTGACATGTTGTGAAGTAACTTGGTTGGTGAGTCTCTTAAAAGATCTTGGTATTAAAGGTTTAAAACCTGTTGACCTATTTTATGATAATCAAGCAACCCTGTACATTACTGTAAATCCAGTATTCAATGTCAGGACAAAACACAAAGAAGTGGACTGTCATTATGTAAGAGAGCATTTGAAGTTTGGGCTGGTTCATCCTCTTTATGTCAACATAAAATCTCAACTTGTTGAGATATTTACTAAAGTTATTTCTGTTGATCAGCATAACACTCTTTTGTCCAAGTTGGGAGTTTTAGTGCCTTCCCACTTTCCACTTGAGAGGGAGTGTAAAAGAGAAGAAAATGGAAAGTTGAGGGACTGTTTTGTAATTACTCTTTCTACAGGGTTTAGATTGTAACTTTTTAGTTTAAATACTCTTTTTAAACGTTTCATTTGGTCAATTCAATCTAACAAACTTTCCTACTCTTCTTCATTTCTCTCATTTCAGCCTAAATCTCCATTGTTGTTCTCAGTTATAGGGTCACTGCTAACCCTATAACGGTAATTTTGTTTTTTTTTTTCTTTTCTTTTGAGTGTAATGGCTAGAAACCAAAGGCCATAAGTTTTAAGACACCCATTTTTTCCCAATAAATACACATTTTTATCATATAAATAATCAAACCCAATCACATTTTCAGCCATCTTATACATTTTCACATACGCTTTCAATCACAATCAAGCAAAATGAATAAGCAATCCAATGAATGGCTCATGACCGATGTAATCCCCAATCCCCTAACATTCATTGTCCGAAAATTCGAGCTTACCATCACTCGCTACACCATCATCCGCCAACTCTAGTTCATTACAACATACACCATTTCAAGGCTTTTCACAATATGCTTCCCAACAACCATATTTCCCACAACCACCTTTCCTAAAACCACATTTCCTACAACTAACTTACCATGTAAACCAAGAAACTTTTAACCAAATAGTTTTACTTCAACTTCAACAACAATACCCAATGTATGGCTAAATACCACAATCTTCATAACCATCACAACAAAAGCAAGAACCACAATCACCACCAAACTCACCATCACATGAAACTGAACCTTCTCCATCTTGAAAAGGAAAATGAAAAGGCAAATGAAGAAATCATAGACCTTAAAAAACCGATATTATACTTACGACTTGGACTCAAGACAAATAAACACTATTGGAGGAAACTTTTACACAAATATCCGAGTACCCAAGACTTGACGTCGATCGTACTTCGGGTACATTTGGCAAAAAATTGTAAGCGAATACAACCGTAATGCACCCCAAAAGCATAAGGGCGTTAGCAGTGGGTGCGGGGAGGCACGACACGGGGTCCTTCCCCTGCGGGAACACCGTCGCCGGTCCCCTGCTACCGCACGGTGAGGGTAAGTTGCGGTGAACTTTACCGAACGAGAAGAGAAGAAAAAAAGACCGTTGGAGCCTTTAATTTCGAACGTTGGAGCCTCTTAACAAAAAAATAAATAAAAAAAAAAAAAAAAAAAAAAATTACCTCTAAACTTCACCATTTTTGGTTTTATACGAAGGGTAGGGGTGGCTGCTGAGAGATATCTGGGAATGAAAAACACATAAAGTGAATGCTAGGTTATGTGTTTGATTTTATACTAAGGGTAGTGGTGGGCTTGGGCTTCATTTAGTGTGTTGGGCTGCTGGACCCCTTAAGTAGTACATGTTATAACTTATCATTATTTTTACTATTTTAATTATTGAATATATATATATATATATATATATATATATATATATATATATATATATATATATATATATATATATATATATATATTAATAATTTTAATAGAATTAAGAAAAAAAAAAAAAAAAGTGAGTGAAGGGTGAGTGATGTGATGCCAACAAAAAGTGAGTGAGTGAAGGAAAAAGTGGGATGGTGATGTGGCATAAGGGGATTGGTTGTTTGTGAGTGAAGGGTGATGGTGTGAGTGATGCATTGCCAACCCCCTAACAAAGATATGATTACGAAAAGGTGGATGGCATTGACACGTGATTGTCATAATTGGACAGGCGTTATCTTCGAACATGAACGTTTTAGTGGTGTAAACGATTCAAAGTAGCAAGCTCGTTGTTTACAAAAATTTCGAGATTTGTATACCCACTTGTTTATCCAATTTAGTGCATGGGAACTTGAAACATACTTCCAAATGGTGTCCTGCAAAAAACTTTGTCCCCGAAAGGTGGTACTGAACGGCCGATGACGATGGTGCGGATCTTGAAGACCTGTACGAGCTATTTTGAGACAATCATCTCTCGACAAGCCAAGAAGAGCCAAAAGCCAAAAATCGGGCTCAACCGTAACGGCAGCATCATCGCCCCTCTCGAGAAGCTTTCAAGGAAATGGTCAAAGAGGAAATGCGACAAGATCGTGCAAAAAAATGACCTTTTCGTGACCTAAAAAATATTTGAGGAATTTAGGCTTCTTTGTAGTTTGTACTAGCATCGAAGGGATGTCCGAAGAAGATGCCACTATGATCAACCAAATGAAAGCGGAGATCCGAGCAAGACCAAATGAAATCGGAGATCCGAGCATGATATCGTTCCTAGTATAGTTTATTTTAGTTTTTATGTGTTTGTCGTTTCTTTATTATTTTCGATGAAATCGTATTTCAAATTTAATAAAATGTGTTTGTTTAAAGAAAATGAAAAAATAAAATAAAAAATGGAATCCACTATATCTATAACCTGAATATTATATTGGGATGTTGTTTTTAAGGTTTTGCATTATATGAATGTTATATGATAAAAGATAGACATATCACTCTTATAACTTGATGGATAACTTGGACCAACCCCAGTACTCTAAGACATAGGATGGCAACATGTGGGGTTCGGGACGGGTTTTAGTGTACTCATACTTGTTTATAATATCTAAACCCGTACCTGCCAGATACCCGGTTAATATTATCCATTGGTTTTTTGGGTTTTCCCGTGGGAATCGGTTATCCCGAATCGAATGTTATATGGACAAAATGGTGGGTATTAAGATTAAGTCACGCTAAAATCCATCGATAAAACAAAGAAAAACACCCTAATATATTCAAATTATAAAAAAGTTAAAGAAAATGAATATCGTATCAAACGATTTAATGTTTTTGAATAATTTATGTACAAAATACAAATGTGTTATATAATAGAGATACTAATATAAAAAAATATAATGGAAGAAATTATATAGAATGTATATATACTCTAATTAATTATAATACTAATAAAATGGGTAAAGATTCGGGTAAACGGATATAAGTACGGGTACGGGTAATCGGGCAGGTATTACCAGAACCCGTCACCAAACCCGTACCCGGATAATTTTTTTTATCAATACCTAAACCCTCATACAAACCCGCCAACCCGCCCCCGAACCTGACCTAACCGATTCGGGTTTCAGTTTTCCTCGACGGTTTCGGGTGCTTTTGCCATCCCTACTAAGATACTGTTTTTAAAAATACTACACCCTCCGTCTCAAAATTATAGTCTCCTTTTGACTTTTTCGGTCTGTATTTTTCAACTTTGACCTTAAATTTTTTGTTTATATTACATAATAGTTGATACAAATATATATGAATAGATTGAGTTTTAAATGTATGTTTCATTGATATAATTTTCATCAAGTATTGTGTAACAAAATATATATATATATATATATATATATATATATATATATATATATATATATATATAAAGTCAACATTAAAAAAGAAAGACCAAAAAATTCAAACGGGGACAATCATAATACGACATAGTTGTATCCTTTTTTTTTTCCATTTTGGTTTGTGTGACCACTTAATAGAGTCGGTATCTATATATCCACCTAAGGTTATATCTTTCATTACAATAGTTATATGGCAGGTAGGTTTTTGTATGGAAAAACTACGCCCTCGAGCTCGAGGTTTTAATCTCTTCACGATAGTACCTTCATTTACTTCGGCTTTACTAATGACTAAATTTGCTTCATTCGAACCCATATTGAAACTAGCATTTGCTGCTGCAGAATAAACTAATTTGAAAATGGGATAACATGCTCGATAAGGCATGAGTTCTAATATCATAAGTGTTTCTTCGTAGGAACGCCCACGAATTTGATCAATTACTCTTCGCGCTTTGTGAGCAGACATTTTTGGAACGGAAGGAGTACACAAGTTTCACTTTAAAAGGGAAAATTGGTTGAACTAGTTGTAGGTTAAAAGTATACACTTATTTATTTTATGCGACCCTTTTTTATGTAAAAGAAAACTAAACTTTGGTAAATGTTTTACATTTTTAACAAAGTATTAAAAATATCATCAAATCACTACCCTTTTTTTTGTATAATTTTCACTAGGCTCGTGAACATTTCAACATTTTACTCTTTGTATAGAAACATTTTATTTATTGAAAATCAAATAAAATAAACACATCAAGTGTAAAATGAAAACATCAGTGACTAAACTTGTAAATTCCATAACCCTTTTATTAACTTCTCACGACGGCACAAATCATTATACAGCGGCAGTTTCTTTTTTCTCACCGGAATCAATTCTGGGTAACATTCTTTTTCCGATAATATTGTTAAAAAAGCAATCTTGTTAACAATTGTATATGGAACCCTTGTTATCTGCATTGGACATATATGTTTAAAAATGTGTTTTTTAATATTGATTTGTGATTATATGTTGGTTTTATGATCTGGGTATGTAGAATTGTGTTTAGTTTATAAATAAAGATGTGATCTTTTTTTATAAAAATGGTTGAATATTGAAGAATTTTGTACTTTTAGGATAATGTGTAATTTGATTATGGACTTGTGTTGGTTATGTTTGGTGGGAGAAAAGTTATTTGCTTTTTTGTTATTAGTACGGGAACTCGAATGCTTTTTTCGCGATTAAACGAACATGGAAGTGATGTATCATGTATGTATAAACATGGAAAAAAAGGTTGTGTTTTTACTATTTTAGTGACTAGTGTGAATGCGAAAACTTATAATAGACTGATGTTTGCATAGAGAAAGTAAGGATCAGTGAAACTGTTGACATTCTACGATGGAGATTTGTTGATTGTTTTGTGTAGCATTGAATTTCATATCTGTGGAGTGTTATGGGATAATGTATGATTGATAATGGGGCTTGTATTGGGTAAGTTTGCGTGGAAGCATAGTTAGTTGCTTTTGCACGGAGTATATGTTATGGGATTAAACAAAACAGAGAAGTGAGAATTATATAGTCAGTTGTTTGGTTATGTTTTTACCAACTAGTGCAAAAGACATAAGTTCTAAGAGATGATGTTTGCACAGTGGTTTTTTTTAAAGGCATTATGGATTGTAGAGATTGAAATAAATTTAAAAGATTGAGGTGCTGTAGAATGAGAGATTAGATAGCACAATATAGGCTTATTGACTGGGGAAGTCCTAAATTACATGAAGGTGTCAAGGACTCGAGGCTTCACTTTTGTTAGACAGGGTCTATGAACAAGATTTCATGATCTGGGCCACATTTGTAGACTGGCCAAGTACCTTTTTTACCCACTCACTATCTAGACTAGACTAAGCCCTCGTGCGTTATATGTTTTAATTCGGTCAAAAAATCCTTCCTTATGATATAACGTAAGAGTAAATCAGTGAACTGAGTTTAAGTGTGTAAATTATAAAATGAATAGTGAAGCTAAATGACTAAACTGCCCTTATATGGCTAAACTCATATGGCTATGTTTGGCGACACGTAGCAGTAGCACTAGCAACAAGCAGTAGCAGTAAGCAATAAGCAGTAAGTAGTAGCAGTAAGCAGTAGCAGTAAAAACATGTTTGGTAACGTAGCTTTAACTGTAATTATAAAGTGTTAAACAAGTAAATGTTTACCGCTTGTCGCTTGTCGCTTGCTGCTTCTCCATGAAGCATTTAAGATTGAAGCGGTTAATCATGTTTCAGACGCTTGTTGAGGTGTTGCCAAACAAGCAAATGCTTACCGCTTGTCGCTTATCGCTCTTAAACGCTTCAAAAAAGTTGTTGCCAAACATAACCATAAGCAACTACCTAAGTAATGAGATTGTTAAGTGTGTGATTTATTAGTAGCGAGGCTTATATCATTTAATAGATGTCCAAGAAGGTAATATTTCTATTCACTATAATTCTCCTATAGTATTAGGTGAATTACATCACTGACTGATGATTGGTTAATCATATATTTAGATCCTCCCAGGATTTTTTATTGTTAAATAATGAAAAAATATTACTCTCATTTTTTTTTCTTGGTGATATGTGTACTAGGTTGACATACAATGCCTAAACAAAAGAAGGTACCGCAAATGTCTGGATTGAGGCATCGTAAGGCAACCCCATATTCTTTACGACTATGTCATTCAAAGATCATGAAAGATTACCGTCACAAGAAACAAATAAAGGCGTCTGAGAAGAAGGAATGGAAAGACGCAACTTGTTCTGTTTGTATGGAATACCCTCACAAAGCTGTTCTTCTACTCTGTGATTCATATCACAAGAACTGTCGCCCATACATGTGTGATACCAGTTACCACTATTCCAATTGCTTAGACCAGTATAAGAAAGCCTATACTAAGGTAAACTTGGCCCAAAATGATCCAAACATTAGTTCCGACACGGAAGAACTTTTATGCCCACTCTGTCGTGGTCAAATAAAAGGATGGACTGTGGTGAAACGGGCACGCAAGTATCTGAATGCTAAGAAGAGGAGTTGTATGCAAGACAACTGTTCATTTGTTGGGTCGTATAAAGATTTAAGGAAGCATGTGCGGGCTAGTCATCCTTTGGCCCGACCCAGAGAAGTAGACGCTTCACTTGTTGAGAAATGGAAGAAGCTTGAAAATGATAGTGAATTAAATGATGTTATAAGTACAATTTATTCAACAATGCCAGGTGCAGTTATACAAGGGGATTATGTAATTGAAGATGACCATCGGGATTTTTCTAGAGTAAGAAGGTTCGGTCGTCATCGCCTGGATACTTGTACTCGTTTTGGACCGGGGTATAGTCATAGACATTCAATAGGACCAAGGAATGTTGGTAGAAGTTATGCATTACTTCCAAGGCATCGTGAAATATCACAATCATCTGAAGATGCTGGCAGGCATGTTGATAACCGCAATCGATGGGGTGG
The DNA here is from genome assembly GCA_030686995.1 of Artemisia argyi. Classification (NCBI taxonomy): domain Eukaryota; kingdom Viridiplantae; phylum Streptophyta; class Magnoliopsida; order Asterales; family Asteraceae; genus Artemisia; species Artemisia argyi. The sequence continues at coordinate 172,309,677 of CM060696.1, read as the reverse complement.
CTCTGCCACTCATCAGTATATTTCATCATCCGCAGATGATTATGATTCATCATCCGAAGATGATTTTGATTCTGATTCATCATATGAAGATGTAGATGATTATGAAGGCATCATTAACGAGCCTGCACGTACTTACAGTTCTCACGGTGGCATTAATCAATCATCACCATCAGAAGAATTAGTGTCAGATGATGACGTCATCATTACGGGGTCTACTAGTAATTACATTTCTCGCCGTGGCAGGTCTCAATCATCATCAGATGCTGATATCATCATTACAGGGTCTGGTATTAATTACAGTTTCCCCGGTAGCGGGTCTCAATCATCATCAAAAGATGAATCATCTACAGATTATGCAGATGATGATGGTAGTATTGAGGGGCATGTTCGTAGGGTCACGCGCAGACGCGAAACCAGGCTGCCTTATGCTGGCTCAGGCATGAGGCGGGCGAGGCTTGGCGGTGCACGCTGAAGGCACTTTTTTTTTGGTTAGGGGTTTGATTGGGTCATATTCAGATCAAAATATCTATTGGATGGTTTTCTTCTCTTTATAAGTTATGGTTTTTAGGGTAAACATCTTGTTTATGGGATATTTTTTCAAATCTATTTTATGACTTTTAGACGTTATTATGTTATGATACACAATAATTAAGCTCTCTGCACAGCATAAGAGTTATGATATTCTCTTTTTTCTTTATGATTTTTCGTCACAGTGGACAAAATTTGTTGAGCAGACATGTCGGTTGCTCATTTTTTCTAATACTTTACCTTTCTAGGCTGTTCAAGCCACATTTTGAAAGTATTTGATTGGCTTGTAAGTTGTAACACTAGTAATTATAGGTTAAAAATCTGCTGTTAAGTGCTTGGATGTAAGGTGATTTCTGTCATGGTTTATGCTTCTTCATGAAGCATAGTTTAAATTTTTACAAGGAAAACGCAATGCCAAAATTTAATGTGAGAAAAAGAAATGTAATTAAAAAAAATGTAATTTAATGTGAGAAAAAGAAAGCCTATAACAATAACTACTTATTGACTTTTCAACTCCTTTTATAAATGTTATTTTTAAAATACCTCTAAAAAAACATGTTATTATACATGTTATACAAAATTACAAACTAATAAAACACAAAGCTTTTCATATAATTTCTATACAAACAAGTTGATGGTACATATAGTTTTAAAAACCGGACCGGACCAACAGTTCAACCGGGAACCGGAGTCGCCACCAGTTTAGCTAGTCAATAAAAGTCGTCCGAAAACAAACCTGAAAGAACCGCCCGAACCGGTAAAAACGGGTGAACCAGGCCGGACCGAGATCAGTTGCTTCTTCTTTTTTTTTTTAAAGCTAATCAGCTCGTCATAGTTTTTTTATTAGTGTCTGGACTTTAATCACAAGTTACCCGTCATTGCAACACACGAGTACCCTGCTAATAAAATATAAAGAGTAAAAAGTTTAGAAAAGTGTTCGTTTGTTGCTGCTTTGCGCGGATATAATGCTATTTCTTAAAATTTTCAATCTTCTTTCAAAATGAAACTTGGGGTGTTTGTCTAAGGTTTATTTGATGGACTTATAAGTTTATTGGAAAATTTTGAAAATTAATTATTGAAAAACCAACAAACTTTTTTTTTCCCTAATAACTTTTAGAAATTTTGTTGATTTTTCTTTCTTTGCATGCAAGTTCGTAATCATAAATTGATACTCTTGGATCTACGAAATAGAGTAATAATTTTGCTTACAACATCAATTTATTGCCGCCGGTCAAAGCTAAACAAACATGAGATAACAAAAAGTAGACAAATATGAAACACACCATAAATTGATACTCTTGGATCTATGAAATAGAGTAATAATTTTGCTTACAACATCAATTTATTGCCGCCGGTCGAAGCTAAACAAACATGAGATAACAAAAAGTAGACAAATATGAAACACACCATAAATAACAAACATCAAGGAAGCTTTTACATATGATGAATTCACCATACTACTATGCATAAACAAACCTTTTGCCTTTATAAACGTATCACTATTGCTACTTTCTATCGATGTGGGAAGTGAAATTGAATTACTCCCTCCGTCCCATTTTTATTGTCCACTATTGACTTTTTTAGTCTTTTTTCTTCAACTTTGACCTTAAATATTTTTGTGAGTGTTATATAATATTTGATATAAAATATATAAATGGATTGAGTTTTAAGTGTACTTTTCAATGGTATAATTTTTTCATCAAGTATTATATAGTAAAAAAATATATTTATGGTCAAAGTTGAATTAGTTTGACTTTGACAATTCAAACTGGACAATAATTTTGGGACGGAGGGAGTATAATACAGTTGATAAGAGTCAACATTTTCTAAGGCATTAGCTTTACGTAAATTAATTCAGATTGCAAAAGATTGACACTTAGTGTAACATCATAAGTTGTGAAATATTGCCATAGAGCATACAAATTGCGATACAACTGTGAAGATGAGAATCATTTGAAAATATATTAATATTACAACTTTACAAGTGGTACTTAGCCAACTTAATATGCTATGAAACCTTTCCTGGCTAGTGGCTAGTAACAAAATCTGAGTTATAAGAAGATAAAGAAAATAGCTACAAAGAAAACGTTAAAGCGCATCGTAAGTTTTGTACTTAACGGTGAAAGGCTAAAAATCAAAATGGCATATACTTTAGAATCATGTACCTCTATATCAAATTTTTTGAGTAAATTCCTAAGTCTTAAATTGACAGAAGTTATTAATAATGTTGTAACATACTGTACTATCATGGCGCAACAAAACTTTAAACACAATTTTATTTGGGCGCGTTTGGTATCCCACTATAGGAATGAATATATGCCTTTGAAAGTCATTAATGTTGTTTGGTTGGTTATTGGGCCTACCACAATGGAAGGAAGATACAAATGATATGTGGGTTTTCTCATATGAGTATGATTTGGTGGGTATGTGGATACCCATGAAAAATGATATCTACATATCCATTTTCATTCCACTCTATTCTTAAACCTATACTTATAGTGATTCCATCAAGCATACCAAACGCACCCTTATGTCCCATAATATTTTACTTCTCCAGTAGTTGTTCATTAGCTAAAAGTGTGTTGTAAAAGTGATTATTGCAAACTACAAGAAGTTTTAAAAGTGACTGGAGCTTCCAAACATATGGATCCAAACACGTTTATTGCACAAACATATATTTGACAAAAAAAACAAAACAAATAGAACCTTATAACCCACAAATCGACATTTGTGTTCTATTCAATTTACTTCTTTGGAGCAAGTGTTGACTTGATCTTTTCCACCTCTTTGGTTCCAACTTGGAATGTTTTCGTCAAAACAACATCTTCTACTGTGGGAGACGACGCAAACAAAGCGATTGCCACCCTTTGAGTACCGGGCAACTGACTGTTAAATCCAGCAATAACGGCAGCAGGAACTTTACCACTGTTTAACTGGTAATGAATTAAGCCTCTAGGAAATGTAAAGATTTCACCAACTTTGATGGTCTTGGAAAAGAGTTTGTCATCTGTTGTTATGAAGCCGACATCTAATTCACCCTCTAGCACAAACACGATCTCAGTGGCTCGTGGGTGAGTGTGTGGTGGATTTATACCGCCTGGTGCATAATCAATGCGAGCCATGGACACGCCTAAGGTGTTTAGCCCATTGATTTGTTGCACAGAGGCTGATGTCACAGTTGCACCAAATGTGTTGTTAGTGAGCGCGGGCTTTGCTAGCCCCGCGAAGAAAAAATCATCCGCTGATATGTTGCTTTTGCAGGCGAATCCATTCAATTTTGTACCTGTATTTTATACAATAAGTTATTAAACCATAAAACTTCATTCATGATTCATTTCATGTACTATAGAAAAAAAAAGTAAAATCTTATATATGAACTTATTACATCCACTTTGCATCCATTAGTTGACCAGAACTTGATAAATCACAGCATGAAACTGAGCAATCAAATGTTGATATATTCACAACTCACAAGATTGTAAGTTGCTTTTGTTCTTAAAGTTTTGAGCATGTCATCAATTTTTATGTACTCACCAACTTAAATATAACAAATCTAACTGAACGACGTACCATATATTGACTTGCTAAATGTTGATGATCACCAACGTTGCTAAACATTAGTATTAAAAGTCTAGTGTGTTAATTAAGGTAGTGTTTACATGAGATGAGTTAACTAAATACCAACATAATTAACCTCTAAATCAGTTATATTGCAGGGATTGGTTTTCATATATAGCTCAAATAGATTAAAGAACGTAGATATCTATGCATGCAAGCAAGAACATGAAATACCTGACGCAAGATCCGCGACGCATACATCTTGAAGCAGGTCAGGATCTGCTGATACGAAAGAAGCCAAAAAGATTGCCATCATCATGCCAATCACCAAACCATAATCACTTGTAGCCATTATATACAAACAATATATATAAGAGGCTCTTTTTACTTTGTTTGAAAAGTGGGTTTGAGTTGAAAGACGGTGGGTAATGTTGTATTTATAATGGGTCGAAAGAGAAGACATTTTGACAGCAATTTCAGATGGGTAGCTGGTCCCTTTCAATTCTTTTACAGTAAATCTATGTCTTGAATTTCCCATTTCTGTTTTGGTAGTAAAATAAGTGGGCAACTGGAGATCTTCATCTAGATAAGGTTTTAAATAGCTTATTCTATTTTATTTTTTCAGCCTGAAACATTTGAAGTGCATATGCGAAATGAAAATGGTCTGATTCACACCGTTTCGATTGATATGGTCATTTCAAGTTTCAATTAAAAAGTAGATATATTGTCAATAGATCATAACTCATAAAATTAGAGTTTTATAAAGGTATCAACCGAAAATGATAAAATTTGAAAGTTGTGACAAAGATTTAGTCTATGCATTATTTTCTCCATCTGAAAAATACTGTCTGTTATTAAGGAAATATTGTCTACGGTTATTATATTTGTCTGCCTTAACTAAGAAATTTCCATAAGGTAAAAGCATGATTTGTGTGTTCATGATAACCAATAATGACCATCAAAGTTTGTTAACTTATCAGATCGGTCACACAACTTTCTTTTCACAAAGTATTATTTACTTTGTCATCAATGAAGATCTACCTTGACTTTCACATAAAGTATGTTTTGTTTGCAAACTAGTCTGCTACGAAGTGCTTATCTCACTATTAAATAAAAAGAACTTCTTACCTTAGGTAATGCCATCTCAGCACTAAATAGTTAGCCACTATTTGGTGACTTTGAAAAACCATACAAGTACTTCTTTTGCACATTTGCGTGCACTCTTGTGTAACCCAAGAAACCAGTAAACTATTTCTTTCCTACCTCTTATTCATATCTTACCCATATCGAAGTCCCTCACCTTCTTTAGTTATGGTTCCTTGCTTTAACCCATGTAACCACTAAAGACTCATGTAAGCATGTATGTTCTTTGTCTTCTTTTCTCATTCAATCTTTTTTTTTTTTTTTTTTTTTTTTTTGGGCTCATATCACTTGTACAAATCGCAGATTTTGATTAGTCTTACAGTAACATAAGAGTCCTGTCTACCCTCGATATGAATCATTAACATGTATCAAAATACACCAAAAGCAATATGCAGCCAAAATCGGTGTGAAACTCTTAACAAACATAACATGTAACAAGATACACATACCTATTAAAACATAGATAACTACAAAACTCAACATTAGTTATAAGGTTAGGAAATGGGAGATGCTGGTTGTCTATGAGGGTAGCATCAAATTAGTGATTTAAATATTCATTAATCTTCAAAGTTAAATCATCTTTAGGTTCAACTCGTATAGTATTTGTTCAACAATGGTTACAATTGAACACATAACTGTTGCATTAAGAGTCACACCATAAGTTAGCAAGTCAATCTTAAAAACAATAAAAAATAAAAGAGTAAGAACTGTAGAAAAATATTCGTTCGCGGGTATAATACTATTTATTAAAAATTTTAATCTTCTTTTAAAACTAAATTACTTGGGTTGTGTGTTTGAGGTTTATTTGAGTGACTTATAAGCTTACCAAAAAAATTGAAAAACCAACAAACTTGTTTTTATTTATTTATTTGTTATTCACGAATTTTTAGAAATTCCGATGATTTTTCTTTGTGTGTATGCAAGTTCGTAACCATAGCTATTCGGTGCAATACGCCATCGTTGCTATGCGAGTAATAAGATCTATGAAATACGGAGTAATGATTTTGCTTACAACATCAATTATATGAAATTACAAAAGGAAAACAAATAAGAAATACCATAAATAATGAACGAGCTTTTAGTTATGGTATATCCAATTGTTTTGTAAGATTGACAAACCTTTTGCATTTATAAACGTAACAATATTGCTACTTTCTAGCGATGTGGGATGTGAATTGAATTATACTCAGGGGCGGAGCCAGGAATTTTTGTTCGAGGGGGCACATTCTGATAATTTTTAGAAACTACACTACAAATTGGTTCTTAAGGGGGGCAAATTACAAAAAAAGCCCGATATTTTCAAAATTTTACACTACAATTTTTTTCGCAGGAGGGGCACATGCCCCTTGTGGCAGTTGATAAGGGTCAAGTTTTTCATAGTGCATTAGCTTTACAGTAACATAAATTAATTCAGATTGCAAAAGATTGACACTTAATATAACATGATTAGTTGTGAAATATTGCCATAGGGCATACCATTTGTGATCCAACTGTGAAGATGAGAATCATTTGGAAACAAATTAATATTACAACTTTACAAGTGGTATTTAGCCAACTTAATATGCTATGAAACCTTTACTCGCTAGTAACAATAAATTATATGTAAGTACTTTTCACTTTCTATAGATCACAAGTCAACGAGTATAAGAAGATAAATAAAATAGCTGCAAAGAAAACGTTAGAGTGCATCCTAAGTTTTGTGAAAGGCTGAAAATCAAGATGACATATACTTTAGAATCATGTACCTTTATATCAAATTTTTTGGGTAAATTCATAAGTCTTAAATTGATAGAAGTTATTATCAATGTTGTAACAGATTTCTAGGGGTGAAAACGAGCCGAGTTGAGCCCGAGCCTGCCAGAGCTCGAGCTTGGCTCGATTCGAGCCTTAAGATTTGAGCTCGAGCTCAACTCGTGATATGATATATAAGGCTCGAGCTCGGCTCGTTTGTGATGTGCATAACATAACGTACTATCATGGCGCAACAAATCTTTAAACACAATTCTAAGATATTTATGTCCCCTGTAATATTTTACCTCTCGAGTAGTTGTTCATTAGTTAAAAGTATGTTGTAAAAGTGATTATTGCAAACTACAAGAATTTTTAAAAGTGATTGGAGCTTCGAAACATATAGACGTACCCAAACACAGGGACGGAGCGAGGACCAAATATGACCGGGTGCAAAAAATTTTTTTTTGAACTGTAATACTAGAAACACATTTCGATGGACCGGGTGCATTTAAGATAACTTTAAAAAAATCGATTTTTTTTCAAAAATTAACACTATATCGAAAAATCCGTGGGGTGCCCGGGCACCCGCGGGAACCCCTGACTCCGTCCCTGCCCAAACACCATTCGTCGCAAGTATCTGAACGCAAGAAGAGGAGTTGTATGCAAGACAACTGTTCATTTGTTGGGTCGTATAAAGATTTAAGGAAGCATGTGCGGGCTAGTCATCCTTTGGCCCGACCCAGAGAAGTAGACGCGTCACTTGTTGAGAAATGGAAGAAGCTTGAAAATGATAGTGAATTAAATGATGTTATAAGTACAATTTATTCAACAATGCCAGGTGCAGTTATACAAGGGGATTATGTAATTGAAGATGATCATCGGGATTTTTCTAGAGTAAGAAGGTTCGGTCGTCATCGCCTGGATACTCGTACTCGTTTTGGACCGGGGTATAGTCATAGACGTTCAATAGGACCAAGGAATGTTGGTAGAAGTTATGCATTACTTCCAAGACATCGTGAAATATCACAATCATCTGAAGATGCTGGCAGGCATGTTGATAATCGCAATCTATGAGTGTTGGATATTTTAGTGTAATTAGATTAACTTGTTTGACCAATTTAGTCATAATAAGATATCATTTAGGTTTGGAGGTGCGGAGTGCACGCCTATTTGAATTTACTAGACGAGTACCCGTACATAGCAACGGGATTTCTAGCGGCAAACAGTTATAAGTGTCACATGATATATGAAAGTGAAATAAATAAATAGTGCATCATATTATTGACAATCAATAACCTTCAAATGCACATGGTCATCCTTTTCGCCTCTTTCTTTCACGTTACTTTGTCAAATATTCATTCCATCTAAACAAAACAAAAAAATCAAAAGCTTAAAATGTTAGTTTCGCGAGAAAAATATCACAGTAGTAATGAAGAAGTATATGCATGTAAATATTAAATAGACACCATTTTCACAAATACACGATTGGCATACAGTTGGCATTGGCAGTTTCAACTTTTCTCAAATCATTTCTATCTTTACTACATATAATTGAGATAAAGAGATGATTTCATTTAGTTTAAAGTTTATAATAGTTTTCTTTATTGTCATAACGAGTCAACATTCATTATCATTTACAGCCATTACATATCGTGTGCATTTACAGCCGTGTAAGAACAAGTCAACAAAATTTGTTTCATTTTAAGTTTTTTCACTTTTCACTTTAACCGTTTTTCTTTTATAGATAGTTTAGATTTAGATATATGGTCTAGTCTTACGTATTTATATATATATATATATATATATATATATATATATATATATATATATATATATATATATATATATATATATATATATATATATATATATATATATATATATATATATATATATATTTCGTGTCTAGTATAATGGCATAAGTTTCGACTATTTTTAAATGGTATTATCATAAAGCTGGTGAATACAAATACACCATTGGCATAGTTGCTAAAGTAAATATGTGAATCATTTTTAGTAAACCATAAATGAGGATCAACCAACAATACAAGAAGATAACAGTGAAAGACCAATATAGGCTACTATAATGCTCGACAACCATCATGCAAGAGTATACAAGTCTGATCAGATCTCTCTAAATTTTATACCAAATACAAGCTAATACGAAAATTTCTAAATACATTGAAAAACATAAAACACAATCGGTATCCACCATTCATCATCTAAAAGGAGTCGTTATGGCACCTTGGTTGAACAAATGATACAGGCCCATTGTTTATAAGTCATCATCAACATTTTTTTATATTTCTTTATGTGTGTGTCGATTATAGTGGGTTTGCAATATACACTCGCCTGTTTATGTGTGTGTCGATTATAGTGGGTTTGCAATATACACTCTCCTGTTTATATAGGCAACAACCCAACACAAATTCGAACATCCCCTAAATCATTTTCCCACTCATAAATTAATTCGTTGACATTGATTGGCATATACTTTCCTTGAGCAATGAATTGTAACATCAATATGTCCTTTTGTTAAAACAATTTGTTTTACATCCCCTAAACCTTTGAGATTCATTTCCATTTGAGATTCATTGACATTGAAGTTTCATTTAAAACAACTTGTTTTACCTTTTGATTTGGCATGCCCGTTTGAGATTCATTAACATTGATTGACATAATGGTATCATAAGTTTCAAATACACTCGTCAAGGCATTTAAAACATTTCCATTTGACATTGATTGACATAATGGTCATATACTTTCCAGAGTTTTTTTGTTGACCATTGTGATTTCAAAAATTAATTAACAAAATGAGTAGTTTGAAAAATAATTAAAATAGTGTAACGTATTTGAGAGTTTCATTTAAACCCATATTTTTTCTTTCCATGTGCTCCATATTTTAGAAAGTACTTATTATGTTAAATAAGTTTTGAAACTACGGTAGTTTACCAAAAAACTCATACTTTTCATATTCAAAAGATGATTTACTCAGGCAACATTTATTCCATTTCTTAAACTTTGAAAAGGGCAATATAGAGATTGACCCAAAAATCAGTTTTCCACTTTTTCACTTTTCACATTTGACCATTTTTCCATTACTAGCCGATTACCTGCGCCTAGCGGCAGCGGTTTGTCGATTATGTGTGTCTAGCGGCTGCAGTTTAACGATTACCCGCGCCTAGTGGCAACGATTTGTCGATTACTCGCGTCTAGCGACATCGGTGTATAGCTTTTGTTAAAATTAGCTTCGTCGATATTTTGTGTTTATTTCTTTTCGGCTTTTAAGACAAACATCATGGTTACAAACTACCCGTCCGTGGTTTTAGGACAAACATCGTTGCTTTTAAGACAAACATCTTCGAGGAATTGGTGCCGCCGCGTTGCAGTGGGGGCTTTTGCTACAGTTTCGCAGTACATTTTTGTACTCCAAATGCACACTTTATTCATAACTTTCATATAATGAGTACATATCCCAAAAGTCTTTTTAATTGTAGCTTTAAACTTTTTATAAAGTTCATACACAATTTGAATGTCTTTAAACTTAATATTAAGTGAACTTCAATGATCGAGGAACCAATGAACGAAAACCTGCACCCTTGATCGATTTTCTTCACTTTCACATGAAACTGCAACTCGTCAATAACGGTTACCGTCATTAGTGCGAGCAGCAATAGTGTGACCATCACCATTTTTAAAATATTTGGGTTACACATACCTGAAGATGAATCATATTTCAAAATATATTAAACAATTAGGAGACTAATATGTATCAACACTATCATGTGGATCAAATAAAGCCATGAACCAATAATGATAAAAAATTTCAATTAAAAAGAAAACATTAAACCTATAAAATTTTCATTTTCAAACAAGTGTTCCATAAGTCACTATTTTGCATATCTCAAATATATACTGACGGTGAAATCATGAACCTAAGCTATGTGTTTAAATTTACTCCAGCTTTGCTTATATGGCAAAATCTATCAGCATAATGTCTTATAAGTGTTACTAATATGGTGTATAATCAATGTGTTAGCTTTTGAATCCAAAAAGCTCCATGGATGCGACATGGTGTCTTGGAGATCTAGTATGCTATCACTAATTTTTATATTCATTGGAGTGGTAGAGGTTAGAATGGCCGTTACCGTTAGCAATATAGATTTAAAACACATAACTTGCTTCTATTATGCGAATATTTCCTTTATATATTTGTATAAGCTGTGTATAAAGCAACAACTTTAAGTAACTACATGGAAATTACAAAGTAACAACCTGTGAAGTCCATGTTTTTTTAACACTATAATTCTATCATATAGAAGAGCTTGATTTGTATACCTCAAATACAGAAGTCCAATGATAATCACAGCGGCATCTGAACTTCTTGTTCTCTGGTGGGTAAAATACATGCTTTGCTTAATAATTTAGAAGTCCCTTTTTGTTGACTTTTACTGCCCTAAGACCTACGCCTGCAAGACGTAGAAGAACCGTAATATTCATAGTCTAAAATTACTACTGGTATGTAAACAACTGACTGCTATCACAGTATCATCGGTTGCACCCATGTTCATACACTTCTAAAATTCGTCATCCTATGTAAAACTAGAGCCAAAATATAAAAATATAAATATTCAAAATGGATCTTTGTAATCATGGTATGTATCCATTTTGACATGTTACTTAAACAATTTTTTTTTTTTTTGGCTAACGAACTACTATTAAACTAAGTGATAAAATGTGAAAACTTAGACTTAAATTGTTAGAGGTCATCTCAGTCCGACCCGGCAAAGCTATAACCTTCTTGATATGTTACCAAACAAATTCGACATGGCCCTTTTTTCATCATTATTAATTAATTTTACGTGATCATACCTTTATAGTATAAACACATTAATATCTTAACCTTCTGTTGCAGCAGCCTGTACAACAACAAAAGAATAATAAAAAAATTTAAATCTCGGTTATAAAGTATTCCAAATGCTTCTTATATGTAGATGAATAATCTAATATTCATGATAAAACGTATAACACATCAAAGCATCAAAAAATAAACCAAGATGTTGTACCGTGCTATTGTCGATAAGATCGTTCACATACTTTCATCTATAAGCATAAAGTAAACACACGTTTCATAATATAAACAATAATCGTCGTTACATCTCTAATGTCATCTAGTAACGCAAGTTTACTCACCATTGATATAGGCGGCGACTAATAGCACGAAGTCCTTTGCTCCATCCTTATACACCTACCTTGTGGATCAATCACAGCTAGAAAACATGTGTACACAAATCAAAGGCCAAGTAATATATAACACATCAATAATCGATATCACAATTCCATAAAAGCTGCCATGGTTGCGTTAGTATAAACGCCTCGCCATGATACGGCCGTTCTCACACGTCGAACAATTTCCCCAACATAAGTTATAGCGAAACGATTTCCTTACTGACATAGTACACCAACAATTTCACAGAGGCATAACAATCAACATGACTGCATTAATACAAAACCCCCCACAAGATACATCCATTGTCACACTTTGAGCAATTTCAGTAATATAACTTGGAACCAAAAAACTTGATTAATTCTACAATCACCCTATGTAACAACAAATTCCATCAAAAGAGTATTTTTTTCTAAACCAAAAATCCAATCTTTTTATCCACACATATTAAATCCCAATTTAAAAAAGATAAACACAAAATTGTACACCTGACTTCGAAGCAAGGTAGGAGAAATCCGAATAACCATCTTCTTCATTACAACACGTAGTCACCGACATCCACCCAAACCACAAACACAATCAAACCCTGATCTTGATTAATAATAAAAATCAAAACTTTAAACAAATTAGAAAGCAATACCCATGTGACAAACATATGCATCTGGTGCAAACTGATCAATCAAGACATCACCACATCACCGCCACCGTGGATGTTCCAGCACAATCATTTGGCGTCCGGTGTATGTGTGTGGAAACTTCTGGGTAAAGTGGATGATGGAAATTGTGAACCGACTAATAGTATTATTAGTTATTTTAGATTTGTTCTGAGTTGGTGGTGATGATGGGTAGATTTAATGAAGATGAAGCGTATAGAAGAATTCTTGTGTCATTAATTGCCGAATTGAAACTGCCGATTTCATTGTTTCAATTCAATATTTCCCATAATATAAACCGTGTGATTGCATTACATCATCAGTAGTTTCCTGAATAGTTTTCACTTTCCTTCTATACATTTCAGTTTCAAGGTTTTGACTTTCGATTTCTATTAAGGCCTTAGTTTTACAAGGGCAAAATGAGCATTGACCCAAATTTCAGTTTTCCACTTTTCACTTTGACCATTTTTACATTATAAGTAGTTAAGATAGATAGTATAGATTATGATCTTAGGGGCGAAACCCCTAAGGGACGGGGGTCCGGGGCAGCCTGGCAGGGTCAAAGTTGTTATGGTAAAAGTTCTTCGGAAAATTAAATTTTCAGAAATTAAGGGACTAATATTGACAACTTTGAAACCCTTGGAAAAACTAAAAAAATGAGCCCTAATCCTGATTTATGAAATATACGGTTTTTCTCTTTTGGTCAATTTTCTCTGGTTCATGAAATCTAAAACAAAACATTCAAAACGTTCTCAATCTCTGAATTGTATCCGATTGAATAATTCGGGAGAACCACCGAATTGATTCGATCTGAAAGTGTTCATACGCCTTTCAAAGATTCAAACAATATCCGTTTGGGTTCGTTAATTCTGTTTATCCCCTACAAAGATCGAATCAATTATGGAAGATAACGAACCCTAATTTTCTGAAGGAATGATACAATATTTTTCTGTGATAATCACGATTGGTGAATCTGTGTAATAGAGATTTTAGAATCTGTTAAAGACATGACACTCAAATTCAATGAAGTTAGAGAGTCTGATCAAGACAAAGGATATTGGGTGATGACATAAAAAGTTTGAATTAATATCTTGGTAACCGATGCAAAAGGTGGAAGGGATTTGGTCTAACCATACATACTGGTACATAATTTTCTATCCATATTTTATTTTGGATCTTGATATGCATGAATATAAATGGCATGATGCTTATGTTGATATGATTAACATGGTATAACTATCTATTTAGTTTGCATGACTATGTATATGGTTCTATAATATTAGTGCGTGAGATTTTGATGATGATCTTAATATAATACTTGACATTAATTAAGATATGTGGAATGATAATAATTGTCATCAGGAAGCGTAAATGATATAGCATGCATGAATTCGTTAGAATTGAATATTAAATATGTTTTGGTGGTTATCTTTGCTTTTTTGATATCCAAGAACAATATCCATGTGAATAATGTGTGCTGTGTGCACGTATAGTATATCAACATATACAGACTTCTCTTAATTAATATTAATCGCCATGGATGGTGACTATTTGTTTTAAATAGCAAATATACTTGTGGCTCAGTTCCAGTATAATACAAATTCCCTTTGTGAATCATTTTTACTTGGAATCTATATTTAATTGTAATCACCAATTAGTAGAACCAATATTTGGCATTTGCGGATTGCCGATGACGGATATCTTTTTTGGAATCGAGATATTCACATTCCATAGATGTTGGAATGATATGAAATTGTTAAATGAGTGGAATGCAAGAACATTATCCTGATATTAAATTTGCAATTTAAATGAGTGTGATACATTCTGTATGAATTGCATGACACTGTGTTCATAATGATTTTTAAATTTAAAAGTCATGGTTATGTGAATGGTTGAGAACCATGTTAAATTTATATAACATAATTGAAAATCTAATTGGAACTACGTACTTTGTTCATGGATTAGATCTCTTAATGAAACATGAGTGTAATGATTAATCTCATATATGTCAATCAAAGAAATATGGGTTACTTGTTCATCGTTATTTTGTAAGCATGCATGCGGAATACTAGAAAACATAAATTTCTAGATTTTACCGGTAACAATGAAACGATGAGTAACTGTTGTTTGATATGTTGAAATAATATTGAAACATATATGATTGAGTGAACTCGTGAGTGCAACATGGGAACCACAAATGTAGATTATCAGAATTTCCGGTATATATGCGTAATGGAATTCTATGTAATGTTGACTATTCTCACTTCTTATTTAAGATAGTGACGAATGAATAAAATTGCAGTCACGGGGTTATATATGTGATTCGACTTAATTGGATTAGTGGTCAAGGAGACATTGGTCAGATTTTTCACACTTGAAGTGAATGTAGAATCTTGTGATCAATAAAATGTGCATCCTTAAGTGTTTGTATTTTACACTTGGTGTGGATGTAATGTTTTGATTAACAATATGCTTGATTTGCTATGTGAATTAAGTGTGTTTTGGCTACTTGGTTTTCGAGTTGTTTAATTGACTACTAATGGAGTAATTGGAACGGTATTCACTCTATGATTTGGCTTAAAGCCTGTTGCCTGTTTGTAGTCTAAGTTGACATGAAAAATATATGTCATGAAAAATCAAATAAACATTTAGCGGTCTCATAATTACTCATGAGGAAAGAACGTTGTAAACAAGTATTTTAATACTTGGTAGAAACCAAGGACTGTTGTTTTAGAATACAACAAGATCCTTTGAGTAATATAAGGATAAATTGATGCAAGTTGGATAATTGATCAAGAAGATTACGAATTAGTAAGTGTTGATTTTACACTTGGTAAAAATGTCGTATCTTCTGATCAAAGGGAAAAGTTAAGTTGTACAACGTATTCAACTATTGCATCATGATTCGTTGTTTTCTTATTCTAAAGAAGTATAATGGTTAAATGACTTGATAATAAACATATGGTATTATGTTTGAAAGTCAATGTTACCATGTTAATTGCATTATGAAAGTGAAATTAAACCATCAATAGCTTACCACTTGACGAAGAGGTTTGCTAAGGGCTTAGTATATAAGTCGATGGAAGGGATGAAAAGTCCATTAAATTTTCTAATGGTGAGACACCCAATTCCATTCTAATACAATGTTAGAAGCTGAATTCAATGTGAAAAGCTCACACTTAGAGATTGGAACACATGATATACTATCCCAAGGAATGTGTTTGGACCTGCAAGATAAATAGGTTGAAGTTTATCTTCTTAATAGTTCTTTTGAAAAAGTGCAAGCAGGGCATGATTAAAAGAGCTACCTATATGAGCATGAAGTTTAGCCGCTTCTAGAAGCTGGGACTTGGCTTTGACATGCTTATGAAGGATAAGGACATAGGCTAGTAAAACATGTGTCAAGATAGAACTACTATGTATGTAAACTTTTGTGTACATTATCTTCGTGTATTCAAAATGAATTCCCAGGGTTCAATCCTTAGCGACACCCTGGTATTCGAATATTCGGAATGTGTAACCATTGGTAAATTTCGCCTTGTAATTAAATTAATATAATATTCTAATGAAAGAATACTTATCCATTTTCTACGTCTAACCACATCTCACTGACATCGCTTTGGCACTAACACAAAACTGAACCACGAGGATGTGATTCCTTTTTAACGGATGGGTGATGTGACAATCAAGAAATTTCGAGTCATTATTTTACTATTTACATTTACTTATTACCTGATTTTAAGCAAATTTATTTACCGAGAGAACCTAATCGCGTACGTCGTAACACGTACCCATAATTTTTCGGACTCATTTTTTATATATATATAATAAATTATATTTATTAGTACTTATATTTCATTTTTAAACTATTCCGAACTCATTTGATTTGAAAACGAGAGATTATCTCTTAAAACATGAAAAACGACACTCAGCGCGTACTGACACCACATTAATAATAACTTAAGTCCAATAATTATTTTTTAAAGTCAATAATTTTGTTTTTATAATATTTTTTTTTTGTAAAAACGTTCCCAAAAATGTATTTTTTGCATTTTTACCAAACGGTACCACAATTATGCTTTAACTCAACGGGACACGGAATACACAAAATACACCTAATAATAATAAAAACCCACTCACCCCTTTTTATTTCTTGTTTTTGTCCCCCTTATTCACACCAAAACACAGATTATATTTTTTTTGACACTTCCCTCTCCTCTCCTTCTTGTTCGATTGCTGCCACAACCATACCAACACTACCATCATTTTCAATCATCATCTCCATCAAGAATTGAAGCTAGAGCCTTTCGTGTTGTTGGGTTTTAATTCCAATCGAATCAAGGGTGTGATTGTGACGAATTTCATGGGTTTATTGGAGTGCTTATTGCATGTGTTCATCTTGTTTTTTTTGTAAGTTTGTTGAAACCTTTTTTTTTTCAAGACCTCTTTGTTATTTTTATATGTATTGTTTATTTTCACTATTTTGGAATCCATATGAATGTGTGTATAATAGTTTTGAATTATAGAAATTGTTGGTTTAATGAGTTAGATGATGGGGAGTAGGATTGGTGATACTTTTGTGAAGTTGTGATGTTGATTTGATGAAGTTTCAATGAGAATTATAAGTTTTGAAATAGTTAAATTCTTGCAGAAATTTTTGCCGCCTCGTTCAGGTGTTGTGAAAATATTTTTATAAAATTTAGGCTTTGAAATATGTTAGTATTCATTGAGACGATCGTTTTAAAAAAAAATGGACCCGTAACTCTTTAAAAACGAAGTTTTTATGGCCGTCCGAAGTTTGGAAAATGTTTGTGTTAAAATTCAGCACTATATGGGTAATTTTGAATCCTGCGCAGAACTGAAATGGGTCATTTTGGGCACCTTCTGACCCGTTTCGGCCTTCGGCCGAAACACGAAAGTTGTCCGAAACGACGTTTTTAGTCTACCGAGAGGAATTTTGGGTATGAAAGTGCGAAAATGAGGGTGATTTTGATTAAACTCAGTTCTGCCATTTTTTTTATGACAGCACCTGTTTTATAAATGTGAGCTGATGCAGTTTTTAAACGAGGTTTTGAGCCATTTCTGGTCTGAACCGGCCTTCCCTTAAAACATGAAAGTTGCTTAATTTGATGATTTACATAAAAACTCAGGAAATCATGGTATGAAAATGATAGATGATAGGGTAAAAGTGAGGTCAAACTTGATGAAAATTATTTCCGAAAAGTCATAAAATAACTGCTGATTTTTGTTGTAAAATGGGTTTTTGAGCTTCTTTGAGTACGTTTGAGCTCTCGAAACTTTAACGAATATTATTAGATGACTAATAAAATGTTAGGGTGCATTTGGCGATGTCTAAAAATGGTAAGTTCGTGTTTAGGTCATATATACGCATATATTACTTATAAAAGAGGAGTGTTTGGAGATAACCTTGGTAAGCTAGTGTTGTCGGAGAAATGATCATTACTATTGGTCGATATTAACATTCTAAATTTCTAAATTTTCCAGAAATGGAAACTTTTAAAAATAGAAACCTTCTAAAAATAAAAACATTCTAAAAATAGAAATTTTTTTTGGAAAAGTGTCGTAACTTAGAAATGAATATATATTTTTTTATTAAGGCTTGTACAATAAATAACTTAAGTTGTGCACACATTTGGATTCTACTATACTTTATTTATATATATACGACTTATGTGTCAGTTTATATATATATTTCATTCTTCTAATAGCGCCGTTATTTTAGGTCGCGACTAAGACTTCATGCCTTCATTCTTTTCTTCGTTGATATTCATATTCTCATCGTTGCATAAGATCGAGACGTTTGGTTGCCATTGTGCCTTTCTCTTTGTTTATCTGCTTATGTTGGTTGCTCATTCACTTCGAGGTGAGTTCATAGCCTCGCATTTTACTTATTTAAACGTTTTATAAACCTCGCGAGGGGGATACATGCTAGTTTTACAAACTGAATACAAGTATTTTTTGGTATGCTTGACCCGATTACATGATTATAGTCAATTGAGTATTTCTTGCCAATTAAGTCCCCATCATGAACCGTTAATTCCGTGGGTAACGCTAATATTATAAATATGCATATTGGCTAGGCGGGCCTGTCCGGGTGAGTAGCGCTCACTTGGAGCCTTTATTACCAAACGGACATATAATATTGAGAATTGAGGTAAATGGAAAATCTTACCTTTTCGGGGCACTATTAAACTAGGTCAAGGTTCGGTTTCATGAGCTCTATACTATAATCTGATTACCCGACATGTATTTGTTATATGTCTATTGATAAATAATGCTTGTATTCAACTTATTACTTATTAAACTCTATGAATTCACTCAACTTTATGTTGACTTTTTAACATGTATTTTCTCAGGTATTATTTTGCTAGCTGAGCATTGGGAGCAATCGGAGTCATGTGGATATCAAATATTGAAAGACTTATTTTCTTCACATTCGATTATTATTTATTTATTTATTTATTTATTTATTTTTAAATATGCAAATGAGTCATGTTTGAACTCTTGAAACTTAACGTTTTGAATAAAAATTGTTGGGACATATGTACTCTGATTTATCAAATCGAATGTGACATTTTATTAAACGTCTCTTTTGAGGTCGTTATATGTAACTTGTTTTTTATGAACTATGAAGTGACACCCAAATTGGTATTCCGCTGCGTTGTAAAATTTTGGGGGTGTCACAGAATGGCATCAGAGCATTAGTTATAGCGAATTAGGTCGTTTTCAAAACCTAAACTATAACTGATTTTCGAAATTTTTTTAAGTCTTTCACCATTGTTCGATATCCGCGCACGCTTGCTCCCAGGTAACTTATATGCTCTATTTTGCATCCATACTTCTATTATATGACTAATGAATATATCCCCTAGTCATGATTTTGCTCTCTCATGCCTACTCTTACATTCTTGTGATCTATGAAATCTTTTCAAGACATTGTAGTTGATTACAATGGTCTCATTTATTGTTAAGACATTGTGGGTTACACAATGGTCTCATTTACTTCATTAACATTGTGAGTTACACAATGGTTTCTCTTATTTGTCAGACATTGTAAGTGATTACAATGGTCTATAAACTCTTCCATAACCTTATATACTATCATTACATCTGATGGCGAAACTCGTTACAATTTATCAATTCCTCTTTCTTTACTCCCCGTAAACTTATGTTTTCTGAGCATTTTTGCACCCTTTTCTGAATTGATACAAATTATAT
The DNA here is from genome assembly GCA_030686995.1 of Artemisia argyi. Taxonomy (NCBI): domain Eukaryota; kingdom Viridiplantae; phylum Streptophyta; class Magnoliopsida; order Asterales; family Asteraceae; genus Artemisia; species Artemisia argyi. The sequence continues at coordinate 172,289,598 of CM060696.1, read as the reverse complement.
AAAAGACTATCTATATACACTTGATACAAATTATATAAAAGACTATCTATATACAAATTATATAAAAGACTATTTATACCTATTTACAAGAGCGTTACTTTTTATTTGTATAAGGATATTTATTATAAACGTTTTATCCGACTCTTTACACTCAGTCTCTATAGCACAATGTCAATAAATTCCCCCACTACTACCTTACAAACTAATAACATGATTCACCACTATTTTAGCTCTGACTAGTTCAGAATTGATTATTTTGTCACCCCTTTACAAATTATTTGGTAAATTACCTTGTAAAACTAGTTTACTACCATCTTTTAAACCATTTTCGTTAAAATTTTAATACAATGCTTTCCACTCTCTTACAAACTACTTTACCATCATCTATAAACTAAATTACTGATATACTACTATTACATAAACTGTTTTGGACTAGTTTCGAATAAACTATTTGTTAGCATCTTACAAATCATCCTGTCATTTGCCGAAATTGTCACCATTCTATGAACCATTTTGTTGCTTCTTAAAATTTACTCTACCCCCTCTTATTAACTTAAAACATTGATTTATTATTACCTCATGAACTATTTTGTTATTGTTTTATTATTCGTCATTTTCCTATAATTCTTATAAACTAATTCGTTATCTACAAAAGCTGAAGTTCAGCAACTTTCTCTGCATTTGATCAAGTTCTCTTCAGAAACCTTCATTGTTAAAGTTCCGTGATTCTGACCCGGTGTGGACAACGGACATATTACAGGTATAACTAAGTTGAGTATTTCAAAATTCATCAAGCCTCGGTTAAATATAGGCTGGTCGCTTATATTTAACCTAGGGACAGTGGAACATAGACTGACCACCTATGTTTGACTTAAAATGAATTTTAAGATACTGGAAATAGTTATATTAGGACTATGCTTTGACTTGGTTTTCAAGAATCACAAAATTCTTGTGTGAGCATAAACAATTCAACGATATTTATACGATCGAGCACAACAACTAAGCAGATTCTTACTCTATCTTTACTCCGTATAATCAACCTTACCGTACACTGTTTTCCGAGTCAACGAGAATCGAACGACATCGCTTGTTATTCAAGACTTCATTTCTTTACGACTAACCACACCTCTTCACTGACACCACTTCGACGGATAACACAGACTGAATCTCGGGACGAGATTCCATTTAAGGGGTATGTACTGTAACCATTGGTAAATTTCGCCTTGTAATTAAATTAATATAATATTCTAATGAAAGAATACTTATCCATTTTCTACGCCTAACCACATCTCACTGACATCGCCTCGGCACTAACACAAAACTGAATCACGAGGATGTGATTCCTTTTTAACGGATGGGTGATGTGACAATCAAGAAATTTCGAGTCATTATTTTACTATTTACATTTACTTATTATCTGATTTTAAGCAAATTTATTTACCGAGAGAACCTAATCGCGTACGTCGTAACACGTACCCGTAATTTTTCGGACTCATTTTTTTATATATATAATAAATTATATTTATTAGTACTTATATTTCATTTTTAAACTATTCCGAACTCATTTGATTTGAAAACGAGAGATTATCTCTTAAAACATGAAAAACGACACTCAGCGCGTACCGACACCACATTAATAATAACTTAAGTCCAATAATTATTTTTTAAAGTCAATGATTTTGTTTTTATAATATTTTTTTTTTGTGTAAAAACGTTCCCAAAAATGTATTTTTCGCATTTTTACCAAACGGTACCACAATTATGCTTTAACTCAACGGGACACGGAGTACACAAAATACACCTAATAATAATAAAAACCCACTCACCCCTTTTTATTTCTTGTTTTTGTCGCCCCTTATTCACACCAAAACACAGATTATATTTTTTTGACACTTCCCTCTCCTCTCCTTCTTGTTCGATTGCTGCCACAACCATACCAACACTACCATCATTTTCAATCATCATCTCCATCAAGAATTGAAGCTAGAGCCTTTCGTGTTGTTGGGTTTTAATTCCAATCGAATCAAGGGTGTGATTGTGACGAATTTCATGGGTTTATTGGAGTGCTTATTGCATGTGTTCATCTTGTTTTTTTTGTAAGTTTGTTGAAACCTTTTTTTTTTTTTTTTTTCAAGACCTCTTTGTTATATTTATATGTATTGTTTATTTTCACTATTTTGGAATCCATATGAATGTGTGTATAATAGTTTTGAATTATAGAAATTGTTGGTTTAATGAGTTAGATGATGATGAGGCGAAAAATGATCCGTTTTTAGGGGGTCATTTAAGCCCGGAATTGAATTTATTTGATCAAATATTGCCCTAAATCATTTCTTTTGTGATTTTAGGTACTTTGGGAGAGAAATCTGGAAAAGGAAGCAATTCGGACGTTTTTGGAGCATAAAAGTGAAGAAAACGCCAAAGTCTTAATTTTCCATGCTGGGAACAGTAGGTGACGGCGTCAAGAGCAAAATTCCATGACAGTCCAGTAGAGAATTGACGGCGTCACGAAGGTAGGGCGTCAAGAGTAAAAGTCATGACGGCCTGGAAATGATTAAGTCTTGACGGCGTCAAATGTAGATCAAGGCAGTTCGAGAATAGTTTAGGCGGCGAGGTGACGGCGTCACAATGTTTGTCTTGACGCCGTCAGACCCCTTTTCCTATATATAGTTTTCTAATTTTCACATTTAAAAAGGGAGAAGTTTTGGAGAAACCCTAAGTACGAACTTGGTGCAAATTTTACAGGTTTTTCAAGGGTTCCAAGCCCTTGATACCTTTCATATGTAATTAAGATAAGTGTTCTTTTAATTCAATCAATATGTCTATGTGTTGGTTGTCTATATCTTGTTCTTGTCTTAATTCCATCATGCTAGGCTAGATCTATCTTGTGTTTGCTTGGATCTAATGAAACCTAGATGTTAATTATGTGTTGATTACTTTTTTATACTTGTCTTGGATGAATGATTTATATGTTAGGCTTAAGAAAACTGGCAGATCTCCAATTGGTAACATGCTTGAACGTCTTAAGAAACATGAACCGACGCGCACTAGGTCTTTATTGGTTGTATTTAATGCATGAGCCACTGTTTAAAATCCCTATAGTTGTGCTGGGCATGGTGTAGGAGGAGATAAGAGCTCATAGAATTGGGGAGTTAAGTGTGCCACCCCATGAATGGTATTAAGGAATACGATCCGTCATCCATACAATTATAACAAGTAATTAATGTGTAAAAGATGTCTAGGGAGTAGTGAAATCTAAGTAAACACATTTTCTCCACTTATTGCTCACAACTTTAGTATAATTTAGCTTATTTTCATTTCTAGTATTTTATTTTATTATTGCATCTTTAGTATTGGGTTAGTTGATTAGCAACTAATTCCGCCCAAATCCTTTAAACCCGAGAATTTTAATTGCTTTCTAAAAAAATATAAAATACAAAAATAATCATCCCTCACCTTTAGAACTAGTATTTAGGCTTTCTAATCCTAGCGACACTATTCCTAAGCTGAACGATCAATCCCCCGGTACTTGTCACTATACTATACTACAACGATCAGGTACACTGCCTGGTGGGGGTTGTAAGCTTCTCGAGATCCCTCGAGAGGTAAAGCCTGGTGCAATTCCCACGCATCAAGTTTTTGGCGCCGCAGCCCGGGGAATAGTTATTGTCTAGGTTAGAATTTCTTTTTATTAGGTCTACTTGCTAGATTCCTTTCAAGTAAGATTTTATTTTTATTTTTAGGTTCTCTTTAGTCTATCTTTTTTTTTTCTTTGTGCCTTTGTTCGTAACTCTTAACCACCTGCCATCATGGCAAACGACGAATCCTTTAACCTTAGGATCACTAGGAGTCGTAGTTCCACTCGAAACCTAGTCTTGCCTTATGCGGAACCCGAGAGAGAAATGCATAGATTGAGACAATATCACTCAACTTCTGAACCATCTAGCGTTGCCATCGATTTTGATGCACCTCTTTCTGAAGAAAATTCAGAAAATCATGTCACAACCCCTAGCTCCCAACCCAACGACGAGATGAGTACCCCCGCAACCCCCATTCCTAAGCGCCTTAAGGACTACTCCTCCCCAACCTCTCATGGCTTCTCAAACGCCATTGTCTACCCAAACGAACACACCAACGAGGTCTTGCATGCAAACGATGTTTGGCTTGTCCAAAGTGTGTGTAAGTTTTGCGGAATAGATGAGGAAGATCCAATCCAACACATCAAAGACTTCCTGAAAATAGTAGACACCCTCCATACGGATGGGGCTACTAGAGACACGTCCCGATTGCGATTCTTTCCTTTCACCTTATATGAAAAAGCCCAAGAATGGTATGACAAACTCCCTTCTAAATCTATTTTCACATGGGAGCAACTCATATCCAAGTTATATGAGAAGTTCTTTCCACCTGGAAAAACATCAGCGTTTAGAGATAGGATCCTCCGTTTCCCGAAGGGGAAGGATGAACCCTTCCATAAATCGTGGATTAGATTAAAATATTTAATAAGACAAGTTCCCCATCATGGCATTGAGCTTTGGCTCTTGGTCCAAATCTTCTACGATAATATCTCCTCTAATGACCGAAACGGAATTAACCAATCTAGAAAAGGGAGATTGGCCAATCTTAGTGTCGAGGAAGGATGGGATAGGATTGAAGAATATGCTCAAGACCAGGACGACACTTGGGATGAACCTGTGTCGACTGTCAGCATTTCTGAAATCACCTCGGATCGGTTGAGAAAAATTCACAAAAGAGTGGAATACCTAGCTGGATCGCAATTACCTAAACAGCTGTCGAATCCTTACTTGATCTACGATTACTGTGGGGGCCCGCATGAGGTAGAAGAATGCGGAGGAGCAGCCACAACTGAACATGCATGCTTGTCAGGAGGGGACATTTATGCTGATCCCTCCCTTTTACCTTTTTACCAAAATGACGATTACACCCTTTGGGGAAATCTGGTAAAAAGAAGAGAAGGGGAGGAAGGCCCTGAATTCAAAATCAGGAGCACTTTTGAAGATGACCTTGGTCACTTCACTCAAGAAAAAGGTTTGCAAATGAAAGGTCTTAATGAGCTTTTCGACGAGCAGCAGGAGGATATTGGAGAATTTTTCAACAAGCTTAACTCAGCCCTAGAGAATCTTGAAACGCCATCGGTAAGCAAAAAAGACCCCATGCTCGCAATGACCACTCGAGCTGGAACAACAACCAAGGACCCTCCTTACCCAAACTCGTCCCTCATCACCCCCGATCCAAACAAACCTGGGGAGGAGGAGGAGGATGTCGGCGGCAATACCCCCGACCAACCGCCCTTGACGACCCCTTCCCCATCAACCCTGCCTAACCAACCTGTGAGAATCTCGTTTCCATCCCGATTAAGGAACCAGAAAACTGAGAATGATAACAAGAGATTCCTGTCTTACCTAAAAGATTCGGTTGTCACCATACCTCTCCTTGATGCTTGCTATCACATGCCAAAGTATAGCGCATACTTTAAAAAACTACTTGCTAACCAGAAGAAACTCGAGGGTCTTGTGACCCTGGGGGAAGAATGCTCAGTGGTGACCCACCAAGGGCTACCAAAAAAGGTAGACGATCCGGGCAGCTTCACCCTGCCTTGCTCCATAGGACCTCTATCAATCAAGAATGCTCTTGCCGATTTGGGAGCGAGTATCAATCTCATGCCTCACTCTATGTTCCGTAAACTAGGATACTCTGGATTGAAGCCTACCCGTATGAACATCCAACTAGCCGATAGATCGGTCAAGTACCCCGTAGGGATATGCGAGAATGTGCTAGTCAAAGTTGGGAAATTCAAATTCCCGGTCGACTTCGTAATCCTGGATATGGAGGAGGATGACTTGGTACTCATCATCTTAGGTAGACCATTTCTTGCTACCGCTCGTGCAGTCATCGATGTCTACGATGGCAAATTAACCTTACGAGTAGGAACCGATAGCACAACCTTCGACATTAAGGATTCTATGGACCTCTCCCTCGAAGCAGCCAACCGGCTCTATTTCATCGGGGAAGTCGATGAACTTACAGATGTCATTGATAGTTGTGTCGATGAACAGATCGATGAAGGCTGGCTACGGTACGAGAGTTTTCTGCCTTTGCTAGAGGTAGAAAAGATGGAGGATGTTAGGGCAGTCTCCTTCTACCCCAGACAAGAAGCAACGGAGCATCTCGAGCTCCGAAAGCCCGAAAACAAGCTCAAACCTTCTATTATTGAACCTCCTGATGTAGATCTTAAAGAGCTTCCTAACCATTTGGAGTATGCCTTCCTTCAGGGTGAGGACCAACTCTCGGTAATCATAAACTCTTCCTTGGAACATGAACAAAAAGGTAAACTCTTAGAGGTCCTAAAAAATTACAAAGGGGTACTCGCATGGAGTGTGGCCGATATTAAGGGGATTGACTCAACTTTTTGCACACATAAGATTCTCATGGAAGAAGATTATAAACCTACCGTGCAACCCCAGATGCGCGTGAACCCTAACATTAAGGAAGTAGTGAAGAAAGAAGTTATAAAACTTTTGGATGCAGGATTGATTTACCCGATCTCGGATAGCCCATGGGTCAGTCCTGTGCAGGTTGTACCTAAAAAGGGTGGAATGACTGTAGTTAAGAATGACAAGGGTGAGATGGTGCCCCAGAGAACAGTCACTGGATGGCGGGTATGCATCGACTATCGAAAGCTCAATGATGCCACGAGGAAAGATCACTTTCCCTTACCATTCATTGATCAGATGTTAGAGAGATTATCTGGACACGAGTACTATTGCTTCTTGGATGGATTCTCTGGATATTTTCAGATTCCCATAGCACCTAAGGACCAAGAAAAGACCACGTTTACTTGCCCTTATGGAACATTTGCCTACAAAAGGATGCCTTTTGGGCTATGTAATGCCCCCGCCACTTTCCAGCGATGCATGACCGCAATCTTTCACGAACTCATAGAAGACAGCATGGAAGTGTTCATGGATGACTTTTCGGTCTTCGGGAACTCCTTCGACCGCTGTCTTGCTAATCTAGAAAAGATGCTTAAACGGTGTGAGGAAACTAACTTGGTGCTAAACTGGGAAAAGTGTCATTTCATGGTGAAAGAAGGGATTGTGTTAGGGCATAAGATCTCAGGGAACGGAATAGAGGTGGACCAAGCTAAAGTTGAAGCTATATCTAAGTTACCATACCCCACAACTGTTAAAGCAATACGCAGTTTCTTGGGGCATGCCGGGTTTTATCGAAGATTCATCAAAGACTTCTCCAAAATCGCTCGGCCAATGACTCAACTACTTGTGAAGGATGCTCCGTTTGATTTTTCCCAAGAATGCAAGGATGCATTCGATCTCTTAAAAAAAGAACTCACACAAGCTCCAATCATGATCACACCCAACTGGGAGTTACCATTTGAAATCATGTGTGACGCTAGCGACTTCGCTGTCGGGGCTGTATTAGGTCAACGGCGTGACAAGCTTTTTCAACCCATTTACTATGCGAGCAAAACCATGAATCCCGCTCAAGAGAATTACTCCACCACCGAGAAAGAATTATTAGCCGTGGTGTTCGCGTTCGACAAATCCCGACAATATCTTGTCCTTTCAAAAACAGTCGTCTTCACTGATCACTCGGCTCTTCGATATCTTTTTACGAAGCAGGATGCTAAGCCACGACTAATTCGGTGGATCTTGTTGCTACAGGAATTCGATGTTGAGATTCGTGATAAGAGAGGGGCAGAACATCTGGCCGCAGATCATCTATCTCGTCTCGAAAACCCCTTGGATGAGCACGATAGAAGTGAGATTAGGGATTCATTTCCTGACGAACAACTCATGTTAATGAGTGACTTGGAGCCGTGGTACGCCGATTTTGCTAATTACCCTGCAAGTAGACTCGTTCCTGAACACCTGACTAAGTATGAAAGGAAAAGGTTCTTTTCTCAGCTAAAATACTACTTTTGGGATGAACCCTTTTTATTCCGAAGGTGTCCTGACCAAATTATAAGGCGTTGTGTTTCGAAAAGTGAGGCAATGAAGATTATGAGGGAATGTCACTCTGGTCCCTCCGGCGGGTATCATGGGATAAACATTACCGCCCGAAAGATTCTCGATGCGGGGTTCTATTAGCCCACAATTTTCCGTGATGTAAAAGAAATGGTGCAGGCGTGCGATGCATGTCAACGAGCCGGAAATATATCACATAGGGATGAAGCACCTCAGAACTTTATACAAGTTTGTGAGGTCTTCGATGTTTGGGGGATTGACTTCATGGGACCCTTTCCATCTTCAGGGGGAACGAGTACATATTAGTCGCCATTGACTATGTTTCAAAATGGGTTTAGGCACAAGCCCTTAGGACCAATGACGCCAGAGTAGTTATTCATTTCCTGAAAAAGCTTTTCGCGAGATTCGGGATTCCTAAAGCTCTCATCAGTGATAGAGGAACCCATTTTTGCAATGCACAAATGGAAAAGGTCATGAAGAGATATGGAGTACCCCATCGGTTCTCCACCGCCTATCATCCACAAACCAATGGCCAAGTCGAAAACACCAATAGTGCTATTAAAAGAATACTTGAAAAAATGGTTAGTCAAAACAGAAAGGACTGGTCATTTAAACTCGACGAAGCCTTATGGGCATTCCGAACCGCCTACAAAACACCTATTGGAACGACCCCATTCCGCATGGTGTATGGTAAGGCATGTCACTTACCAGTGGAATTAGAACATAAGGCTTATTGGGCGCTTAATACATGCAACTTAGATTACACAATTGCTGGAAATAATAGGTTCTTGCAATTACACGAGCTTGATGAGCTTAGGCTAGAAGCCTACGAATCCTCCATCACATATAAAGAGAGAGCAAAAAGATGGCATGACCAGAGAATTAAGAAACCCAAAGAATTTTCAGAGGGAGACAAGGTCCTATTATACAATTCTCGGTTGAGATTATTTCCGGGAAAACTTAAGTCTAGATGGTATGGACCGTTCACGGTAAAGAATTCCTCTAAAATTGGTGCCGTGGTGTTACTAGATGATGAAGGTAGGGAATTTACTGTTAACATACAACGTGTAAAACACTACCAAGAGAATAACAATGAAATGATTAGTGAGGAGGATGTGACGTTTGATGATGAGGTCACGTAGTAACCCATGACCTTGAGTCTAGCTACAAGACTCGTAAATAAAGAAAAGCGCTTCTTGGGAGGCAACCCATGTTTTGTGTGATTTTGTTTGTTTGTTTGTTATTTGCTTCCGTATGCATGCTTAATTTTTATTGTTGGTAGATCATGTTTCTAAACTAAATAGTGGAAATACTTTACTTTGTTGTTTTGGCCTAATCTTAACTCCACCTAAAGGTATTTTTGCAAAAGATAAGTGTAAGGGGAAACCCCAAATATGTTTTCAAGAAACAAACCAATCATGATTCTCCACAATATTTAATGAACATGTATATTCGTATTTGTTAGAGTCAAATGCTTGTATTGAGTCATAATGAAGTTTTGCAGGATTTTCCAGGAAGTAGGACCAAGTTTTTCCAGAAATTTTCCTGAAACTTAACATAAGAATTTCTGCAGGTCACTTCTGACGGCGTCAAGAGTTTACTCTTGACGGCGTCAAGTGTAAAAATCTGAAAATTTTACCAATTTTGTTTTTCTAACGGAGTCTTATGGTTTTTGTGAATTATTAAGTTTTATAATCTCCAAGAAATCTGCAAACTTCATCCCACAAGCATTATATCTTATCTTGTTTTCTAGGATTTAGTAACTTATATAGGATGCCGCCGATTTTACGCGAGGTTGTCTTGTCTATTTTATCAGGTTTTACAGGTTATGTATGACAAGAAGATGATTTATATTCTAGAAGGGAAGCTTTGATTGTTCATTTTCTTGAAGGAAGATTTGACCTGGCCACCTTATTATCCATACTGAGCAAATCAGGGGAGTATTTGATTTCATTCTCTTTACTTTTACACTTTTACATTCTTTACTTGAACATTGGGGACAATGTTCATCTTAAGTGTAAGGGGAGGGTAAAAAGATGATACCTTACATATGCACTTTCGCTTGAGTTTGTTCTGTTTAATGGTAGATGTGTAATAAAACTATGAGAAATACTTGTTAGTGCAATTTTAGCGCCAAATTTAAAATTTTTTACAACTTTAGGAGTGAAACTTTAGCCATAGCAAGCGTCTCATGGATAGGAGATTGTATGACTAGCACATAACCGTATATTCAGAAAAATTTTCCACCCAAATATGTGAGGTTCGCCTTTAGATTTGATAGGAAAAGCATTTACTATTAGTGCTTATGAGTGTACCGGTAGCATTTAGATTCTAGAACTTGCGTTAGTGATGCATCCCGAGACCGCTAGTGAGACTACATTCGTGTAGTAGGATTTACTACATGATAAGAGGCATTAGGATTACCCTTGTGTTAAACCCGTATCATAATTACTTGACCATTTATGTCATATTATTTGGCTAGTTAAGTCAACTAATTTTCCCACACCCTTAGCGTTGTACTCATTTTTTGTACACGAAACCCTTAGTACACCCCTCTGAGCCTATCTTTTCGTTTCTAACTTTAAGCATTTTACTTAAAGGAAGAATTTGTTACACCCCACTTAAATGTACACCCAAATCGCCTTAGCCTTCCGTGTATGCGCTCATTTTTAGTGCATTATTGTTATTTGTTAAACCCTAAGTTAACTTTCTAATTGATTACATGGTTGCTAAGTCGAGTTATATCTTTGTACATATTGTTTTGGGACGATTGGGACTCATGGGTAAGTACTTATTTTATGGATTAATGGGGAAGAACAACATATATTACCCCCATATGTACGTTAATCTTAAAAGTGCTCCAAGTGTTTTGATTTTCTTAATTCGAGTCATTAGATTAGTTAATTGTAAAGTATGTAAGAATTCAAGTGTAAGGGGAATGTTCATTCCCTATGATGTATTATTTTGGATGGTAGGGTAAGAGTGTATGCAAAAAAAAAAAAAAAAAAAAAAAAAAAAAAAAATAGAAAAAGAGAAAAAACATACGGACTACCATCCCTTTTTATTCTATGTTCATTTTATGTTTTTGTTATTTTTCATTTATTAGCTTAAGTCGAGTCTAGTCTTGGCTTAGCAACGCCATCTTGTACATGTAATTAACCAAGATTGTTAACTCGCCACCAGTAAAACTTCCTTTATCCAACAAAACCGTGTATTTCATATCCCTACACCTAACGTTACAACCCTTTAAAAGACCTCTTTGATAGTTTATCCTAGGTGCTTACGCCATGTGGTGGAGGTTTGATCCTTTCCCAAGCCTATGGTAATCTATTTTGCTATGACAAGTAGTGAGAGATATCTTCCGTTTCCATATTGTAATTTATACTTTATTACACCCGAGAGATGTGAGTATCTAAACACTATTTGAAAGGTGCTTGTGTATGACCTCCGTGCGTGTCTATTGGTCTTTAGTGGAACGATTATTTGTTGTAATTACTTTTATATTAGTGTTAAATGACCCCTAACTTGTATTTTGACTAGAATAAAAGCGCATTTGCTTGAGGACAAGCAAATCTCAAGTGTAAGGGTATATGATGAGGCGAAAAATGATCCGTTTTTAGGGGGTCATTTAAGCCCGGAATTGAATTTATTTGATCAAATATTGCCCTAAATCGTTCCTTTTGTGATTTTAGGTACTTTGGGAGAGAAATCTGGAAAAGGAAGCAATTCGGACGTTTTTAGAGCGTAAAAGTGAAGAAAACGCCAAAGTCTTAATTTTCCATGCTGGGAACAGTAGGTGACGGCGTCAAGAGTAACTCCCTGACGGCGTCAAGAGCAAAATTCCATGACAGTCCAGTAGAGAATTGACGGCGTCACGAAGGTAGGGCGTCAAGAGTAAAAGTCATGACGGCCTGGAAATGATTAAGTCTTGACGGCGTCAAATGTAGATCAAGGCAGTCCGAGAATAGTTTAGGCGGCGAGGTGACGGCGTCACAATGTTTGTCTTGACGCCGTCAGGCCCCTTTTCCTATATATAGTTTTCTAATTTTCACATTTAAAAAGGGAGAAGTTTTGGAGAAACCCTAAGTACGAACTTGGTGCAAATTTTACAGGTTTTTCAAGGGTTCCAAGCCCTTGATACCTTTCATATGTAATTAAGATAAGTGTTCTTTTAATTCAATCAATATGTCTATGTGTTGGTTGTCTATATCTTGTTCTTGTCTTAATTCCATCATGCTAGGCTAGATCTATCTTGTGTTTGCTTGGATCTAATGAAACCTAGATGTTAATTATGTGTTGATTACTTTTTTATACTTGTCTTGGATGAATGATTTATATGTTAGGCTTAAGAAAACTGGCAGATCTCCAATTGGTAACATGCTTGAACGTCTTAAGAAACATGAACCGACGCGCACTAGGTCTTTATTGGTTGTATTTAATGCATGAGCCACTGTTTAAAATCCCTATAGTTGTGCTGGGCATGGTGTAGGAGGAGATAAGAGCTCATAGAATTGGGGAGTTAAGTGTGCCACCCCATGAATGGTATTAAGGAATACGATCCGTCATCCATACAATTATAACAAGTAATTAATGTGTAAAAGATGTCTAGGGAGTAGTGAAATCTAAGTAAACACATTTTCTCCACTTATTGCTCACAACTTTAGTATAATTTAGCTTATTTTCATTTCTAGTATTTTATTTTGATTGCATCTTTAGTATTGGGTTAGTTGATTAGCAACTAATTCCGCCCAAATCCTTTAAACCCGAGAATTTTAATTGCTTTCTAAAAAAATATAAAATACAAAAATAATCATCCCTCACCTTTAGAACTAGTATTTAGGCTTTCTAATCCTAGCGACACTATTCCTAAGCTGAACGATCAATCCCCCGGTACTTGTCACTATATTATACTATAACGATCAGGTACACTGCCTGGTGGGGGTTGTAAGCTTCTCGAGATCCCTCGAGAGGTAAAGCCTGGTGCAATTCCCACGCATCAGATGATGGGGAGTAGGATTGGTGATACTTTTGTGATGTTGTGATGTTGATTTGATGAAGTTTCAATGAGAATTATAAGTTTTGAAATAGTTAAATTCTTGCAGAAATTTTTGCCGCCTCGTTTGGGTGTTGTGAAAATATTTTTATAAAATTTAGGCTTTGAAATATGTTAGTATTCATCGAGATGATCGTTTTAAAAAAAAATTGGACCCGTAACTCTTAAAAACGAAGTTTTTATGGCCGTCCGAAGTTTGGAAAATGTTTGTGTTAAAATTCAGCACTATATGGGTAATTTTGAATCCTGCGCAGAACTGAAATGGGTCATTTTGGGCACCTTCTGACCCGTTTCGGCCTTCGGCCGAAACACGAAAGTTGTCCGAAACGACGTTTTTAGTCTACCAAGTGGAATTTTGGGTATGAAAGTGTGAAAATGAGGTTGATTTTGATTAAACTCAGTTCTGCCATTTTATTTTATGATAGCACCTGTTTTATAAATGTGAGCTGATGCAGTTTTTAAACGAGGTTTTGAGCCATTTCTGGTCCGAACCGGCCTTCCCTTAAAACATGAAAGTTGCTTAATTTGATGATTTACATAAAAACTCAGGAAATCATGGTATGAAAATGATAGATGATAGGGTAAAAGTGAGGTCAAACTTGATGAAAATTATTTCCGAAAAGTCATAAAATAACTGCTGATTTTTGTTGTAAAATGGGTTTTTGAGCTTCTTTGAGTACGTTTGAGCTCTCGAAACTTTAACGAATATTATTAGATGACTAATAAAATGTTAGGGTGCATTTGGCGATGTCTAAAAATGGTAAGTTCGTGTTTAGGTCATATATACGCATATATTACTTATAAAAGAGGAGTGTTTGGAGATAACCTTGGTAAGCTAGTGTTGTCGGAGAAATGATCATTACTATTGGTCGATATTAACATTCTAAATTTCTAAATTTTCCAGAAATGGAAACTTTTAAAAATAGAAACCTTCTAAAAATAAAAACATTCTAAAAATAGAAATTTTTTTTGGAAAAGTGTCGTAACTTGGAAATGAATATATATTTTTTTATTAAGGCTTGTACAATAAATAACTTAAGTTGTGCACACCTTTGGATTCTACTATACTTTATTTATATATATACGACTTATGTGTCAGTTTATATATATATATATATATATATATATATATATATATATATATATATATATATATATATATATATATATATATATATATATATATATATATATATATATATAGGGTGAGGTTATTTTCAGAACCAAATAAATTGCGAGAACTGCGAGAACCAAAATCAACCAATCAGATTTATTTGCATATTTACTTTTATTATTTAATTAAAAAGGGTACAATAGTAAAATTACATTTTTATTTTCTTTTTGATATTTTTAATTACAAAAAACGTTTTTTAGTTTCCTAAAATTTAGGATTTTCTTTTTTTTTTTTGAAATAATTTATTTTTACATGATTTGAGAATGTAAGATGCATATGTGTTTTTTTTGTATAATCTATTGTTAAATCGCTTAAATCCTATGTTTTTGGATTTTATTTTATTTTTGTTTTGTTTTCTTTTCGACATTTATGTTTTCTAAAAGTGAGGGGCATATGTGTTTTTCTAAAATAATGTGTTTTGGAGTACAAATCTTTAATATTCAAACTTAAAATCAAGAACATAAACAATATACAAATGTCTAAAAGAAAACGGAAGTACAATATATTAATTATACATGTGTGCACTAATAATAATTAACGCAATAAGAGACTCTCGTGTTCTTTGTATATACATGTTGCAGTATATGCACATGTCTGTTTCCTTATTGGCCACTCTCGATCTCTTTGGATGCATATGTGTATTTGAGTTCGTCCATATGCCCTTATAATACGTATGTGCACTCTTCATATTGCTCATTATACCTGTTAAAAAGTTGACAAATAATAGACAAATTATTTAATCATAACTACTAACAAAACACATATGCACAAAAGGAATAAGTTCACGAAACTGTAAAAACACATATGCATAGAAGGTTTCAAATTCATCAAAAACTATGAAAACACATATGCACTCTCACTAACACATATGCACAATTTGTTCACAAAATTATGACCCAACAAACCAATTCTTTATGCCAAAAAAAAAATACAACCAGTAAGACCAATCCACTCAATCTGTTTTGCGCAATAACAAATGATGGACCAATAAGTAAAAAATATATAAAAAGATAGTAACACATCATTGAATAATTAATACACCAAAAAATATCCAAACTTACTCATATCAGTATAGAACCGAAACTCAATCATTCAAGCAAACATAATCCAGTACATAAACATTTTTTTCAAGCAAAGAAAACAAGATCTATATAAACTAAAATATAAAACCTCAATATGGGTTGTTATAGGTGTTAGTAATAGATAATTATATCTCTTGAGGCAAAAATTAATCCCTCCATTCTGTGATATCAAATCTCAAAGGGAAAACATTATTTGTAAACTAAATACCATTTTTTATATCAACAACTCTCATGAAATTCAATAAACAAACAAAATTTTACTTTACCTTTGACGGATATATTTATCTTTGATTCAACATAGTGAGAAAGAAAAAGCGATCACAATTGTTCCCGTTTTAATACCATTCGATAATAACACCGAAAAAATAATAATCAAAACCTGGATCTAATTCGAAAAAACAGGGATAACGCCATCTTCGGGATTGTTGCTCATCATTTGAGGATTGAAGAATCACATGAGAAAACTAATAGATTTTATTGTGGGATATTAGGCTGGCGGCTGACACTTTGGTTGATGTGAAAGGAGGCAGTTACTAGGTTAAAAAAATGGAAGAGATGTAATTTATGAATGAAATGAATTATGCAGTTTTTTTTAGAGTAATACAAAATTACACAAACGCCCTTCCATCCTTTTTGAAATGTAACTTGATATTTAAGTTTATTACTATTATGCCATCAAAATTTCTAGCCATTGATCAAAAAACAAATGGATGAGATTGGTTCTCGCAGTTCTCGCAATTATTTTGGTTCTGAAAATAACCTCACACTATATATATATATATATATATATATATATATATATATATATATATATATATATATATATATATATATATATATATATATATATATATATATATATATATTTCATTCTTCTAATAGCGCCGTTATTTTAGGTCGCGACTAAGACTTCATGCCTTCATTCTTTTCTTCGTTGATATTCATATTCTCATCGTTGCATATGTTGGTTGCTCATTCACTTCGAGGTGAGTTCATTCACTTCGAGGGAGTAGGATTGGTGATACTTTTGTGATGTTGCCGTTGTGCCTTTCTCTTTGTTTATCTGCTTATGTTGGTTACTCATTCAATTCGAGGTGAGTTCATAGCCTCGCATTTTACTTATTTAAACGTTTTATAAACCTCGCGAGGGGGATACATGCTAGTTTTACAAACTGAATACAAGTAGTTTTTGGTATGCTTGACCCGATTACATGATTATAGTCAATTGAGTATTTCTTGCCAATTAAGTCCCCATCATGAACCGTTAATTCCGTGGGAAATGCTAATATTATAAATATGCATATTGGCTAGGCGGGCCTGTACGGGTGAGTAGCACTCACTTGGAGCCTTTATTACCAAACGGACATATAATATTGAGAATTGAGGTAAATGGCAAATCTTACCTTTTCGGGGCACTATTAAACTAGGTTAAGGTTCGGTTTCATGAGCTCTATACTATAATCTGATTACCCGACATGTATTTGTTATATGTCTATTGATAAATAATGCTTGTATTCAACTTATTACTTATTAAACTCTATGAATTCACTCAACTTTATGTTGACTTTTTAGCATGTATTTTCTCAGGTATTATTTTGCTAGCTGAGCATTGGGAGCAATCGGAGTCATGTGGATATCAAATATTGAAAGACTTGTTTTCTTCACATTCGATTATTATTTATTTATTTATTTAAAATATGCAAATGAGTCATGTTTGAACTCTTAAAACTTAAAGTTTTGAATAAAAATTGTTGGGACATATGTACTCTGATTTATCAAATCGAATGTGACATTTTATTAAACGTCTCTTTTGAGGTCGTTATATGTAACTTGTTTTTTATAAACTATGAAGTGACACCCAAATTGGTATTCCGCTGTGTTGTAAAATTTTGGGGGTGTCACAGAATGTGTAATGTACTAATGTGAAATTCAATCGTCACGACATTTCATTTATGCAAAAGTTTGATTGTTTGAGATCACTTGTTTTAGTTAATCAAGGATTGCACTAAAATGTGGGAGGATTGTTGGATATTTTAATGTAATTGGATTAATTTGTTTGACCAATTTAGTCATAATAACATATCATTTAGGTTTGGAGGTGCGGAGTGCACGCCTATTTGAATTTATTATGATCTTAGGGGCGAAACCCCTAAGAGACGGGGGTCCGGGGCAGCCTGGTAGGATCCAAGTTGTTATGGTAAAAGTTCTTTGGAAAATTAAATTTTTAGAAATTAAGGGACTAATATTGACAACTTTGAAACCCGTGGAAAAACTAAATAAAAGAGCCCTAATCCTGATTTATGAAATATACGGTTTTTCTCTTTTGGTCAATTTTCTCTGGTTCATGAAATCTAAAACAAAACATTCAAAACGTTCTCAATCTCTGAATTGTATCCGATTGAATAATTCGGGGGAACCACCGAATTGATTCGATCTGAAAGTGTTCACACGCCTTTCAGAGATTCAAACAATATCCGTTTGGGTTCGTTAATTCCGTTTATCCCCTACAATGGAGTGGCTCTGCCACTCATCAGTATATTTCATCATCCGCAGATGATTATGATTCATCATCCGCAGATGATTCTGATTCATCATATGAAGATGTAGATGATTATGAAGGCATCATTAACGAGCCTGCACGTACCAATAGTTCTCACGGTGGCATTAATCAATCATCACCATCAGAAGAATTAGCGTCAGATGATGACGTCATCATTACGGGGTCTACTAGTAATTACAGTTCTCGCCGTGGCAGGTCTCAATCATCATCAGATGCTGATATCATCATTACAGGGTCTGGTATTAATTACAGTTTCCCTAGTAGCGGGTCTCAATCATCATCAAAAGATGAATCATCTGCAGATTATGCAGATGATGATGGTAGTATTGAGGGGCATGTTCGTAGTGACATGCGCAGACGCAAAACCAGGCTGCCTTATGCTGGCTCAGGCATGAAGTGGGCGAGGCTTGGCGGTGCACGCTGAAGGCACGTTTTTTTTTTTGGTTAGGGGTTTGATTGGGTCATATTCAGACCAAAATATCTATTGGATGGTTTTCTTCTCTTTATAAGTTATGGTTTTTAGGTAACATTTTGTTGTGGGATTTTTTTTTCAAATCTATTTTATGACTTTTAGACGTTATTATGTTATGACACACCATAATTAAGCTCTCTGCACAACATAAGAGTTACGACATTCTCTTTTCTTTATAATTTTCCGTCGCATTGCTCAAAATTTGTTGAGCCGACATGTCGGTTGCTCATTTTTTTTTTCCTAATACCTTTCTAGGCTGTTCAAGCCACATTTTGAAGGTATTTGATTAGCTTGTAACACTAGTAATTATAGGTTAAAAAACTGCTGTTAAGTGCTTGGATGTATGGTGATTTCTGTCATGGTTTATGCTTCTTCATGAAACATAGTTTAAATTTTTACAAGGAAAACGCAATAATTGTTGGTTTGTTACTAGAGGAGTAGAGGTAATACGTATCAATGTTCATTTTCAAAAATTTCTACATTAACCCCTATAACTTTCTAGAATGTATACAACATTAATTCATTTCGTGCTTAATTTTTTTTTAAACCTTAAATGTGGAAAACTAGAAGGGGGTTGAATAGTTTTACGTCTTTTTCGTTTTATTTGTTTTATAAAAGTTAGCTTCTAAAGAATAGACGTAAGTTTTCTAAACTCTTTAATGCAAAAATATAGATACTAGTTTATTTATGATTTTGTATAAACACTACTTATATATAATGTTGGGAGAGAATTTGCAATCCCATATATATATATATATATATATATATATATATATATATATATATATATAAGCATATATATGTATAAGTGTTTTAATATAAGTTTATGTACTTGGTTTGTTTTTGTAAAATTAATGTTATGAATGAATTTTAGTTTGATCTTTATGTGAAATCAATATATGCACAACACAAGCAATTATAACTATGTATGAAATGCTAACAAGTAACTAATCAGAAAGTGAGATATGGAAAGATCAAATCGAGAGACAAAGGATTTATAGTGGTTCGGCTACGAGGACA
This sequence comes from Artemisia argyi, assembly GCA_030686995.1. NCBI lineage: Eukaryota > Viridiplantae > Streptophyta > Magnoliopsida > Asterales > Asteraceae > Artemisia > Artemisia argyi. The sequence continues at coordinate 172,270,231 of CM060696.1, read as the reverse complement.
CCTTCCTTGCCCTACTCCACTCCCCGAGTCACCTACTCGAGAGTTTTCTTCACTAGATCAAAAACCTCCCTTATGGCGGAGAAAAACCTTACACACCAAATTACACCACAACTTCGTCACAACACAATCACAACTTCTTCACACCAATCTACTTCACACCAATTCTTCCTCACACCTTTCTACTTTACTCCTAGCTTCTTCACAACTTTCTACTTCACTCCTAGCTTCTTCACAACTTACTACTTACTAACTCTTTTTCTTCACGCCACTTGTTTCTTCACACCTTCACTACTAAGTCCTATCCACTACTCCAAGATATATATTACTTCACAACTTCTAGGCTTCAAGGTCTTCTTAACTTCAAAGCTTCAACTTCTTTGTCTTCACAACTATCTCTACTTCAATATACTACCACTTCTTATTTCTTTTATCACTAATCCTATCCACCTCTACTTCTTCACTTCTAGTACTACTTCACACCTTCAATAAATCTAGATCCAATATCTGAATCTAACTAACCAATGTATACACTATATTCACCAAAGAATGAATGATATACAATATGAAATGATCAAACAACTTAGATAGCAAGATGATACTAAGTTGTAATACTCCTAGTCTTGATAAATAGAAGTATTATTCTCTTTGCACTTGAATGAATGAGGCTTTGGATCACTTGGAAACAAAGGCTTATAAATTATATGATCAAAGGATTTTTAAGATTGAAATGGAGGTTTGAATCAGAAAGTTTTTAGTGAAAAAAGGTGAGAAAAATTCCAGATTTAAGGTGGTATTTATAGGCAACAAATTCTGACAGAGGAGCGTGGCCGGTCCCTTTAAATCAAGGTCGGCCCCCTTAAAATTAAGGGGACCGCCCAGCTGTAACGGCCAAAATTTTTGTCTTTTAGTGGGGAAAGTTTATTTGGTGAAAAACTAACTGATTTTGGTTAAAATTTTGAATTCATATATTTAGTATGATTAAAACATTTTTCTTTATTACCAAAGTGTTTTTCAAAAATATATAATAAGTTTATATATTAAAATAAACTTTGTAATAATATCCCTTTGATCTTATAATGCATTAAACACTATGTTTATTCATACCTTAAGTGATTAGATGGTGAAAGTGATTATTTACTACTAAATACTTGTTTACGTCATGATCTTTGGTTTGATGTGTTTTCGTTTTGTGATTATCAAAACATAGAGATATCAAAAGATATGAATAACGTTTTTAGTCATTTATTTATATCAACATTTCGAATAAACTCTAATATATGAACATGGATGATTAAGTGATTTGTGATGATTAAAGATGTAGTTTCTAGTGAGATGTTAGAGAGAGAATGAGATGAGAGAGGTGGGAGCCATGTATGAGAAAACTTGTGGAATGTTAGATTGCAAATGAAGGTCCAACCCTTTCCCATGGGTAGGAAAGGGTATATATAGTTACAATGTAAACGCCCCTTGAAACGGGCTGTAGAGCGGGATGACAGTGGGTAAGAGACCCGACCCGACTCCACAAATACTAGCTAATACTAAACTACTTTCTAACTAATATGATAATTACTACGAGTTACAATATGTTAAACACTACTCGGGGTGACCGAGTCTTCATATGAATAATCGTATTCCTAACAATCTCCCCCTAAGGGAGGTCACCCCGGAAAATAACTGTTGAATCATAGCATATAAGTCTTTGATGACATCTTTGTAGCTCGTAGCCTTTAGATCCTTCGTTGTTGAGATCTTTGTGCATTATGTGGTAGACTCTAGATGACACCTTCAATGTGATGGATGATCTTAGGAAATGGCTTCTACTTCATCATCCATATGAGTGTTTGAGGGTCATCTTTGAGTAGTAACGTCTCCAAGTGATATGAACCTCTTTGTGTTGGCATGCTCACACTTTTCAGGATCATGATCTTCTTCATCAGAGTTGAGGAAGCACGATTGAAGCCCATACTATGATCATGATATCTTTGAGTTATGAAGTTGAAGTGTGAGCATGTGTTGATGGATCAGCATCTTTTCAGCAATCAACCGCAACCGTTAGAAGTTCCTGCAAGTAGACAGTTAGCAACAAATCATCCAGTACTTATAGGTTTGGAGTTAGAGATTGTCAACAGCATAGTGTGAAGACTCCTTCTAATCCTTACCAAGACCTTTCCCAATCGGCAAACCCCCGAGAGGATTTACGCGAACTACCTTAGTAGATCAACGAATGGGTGAGCCGCTGGAGATCACTCCATGACTGTTGATCGTTTGTAACCATCGCAACCACTAAGCGTAATCCATAAGGAATTACCTAAGTGACCTGCTTTCAGGGCTGCTTGATGTTGACCCTGGCAGGAATTTCCATTCAATCACTGGGAGTTACAACAGCAACATCCCTCATAAATGTTCTGGCAGATTGCCAAGATCTGCGTAGGACTCATAAATTTACCACTGGTGTCCTTAATGTTGAACAACCGGGGTAGAGGTAGCACGTGTTCCTATGAGATCTTTTTATGCATCTCGAGGCTCTAGACTCAATAAGTGCATTTGGTTTTCCTATGCGGAGATTAGAGAGAGGTCTCCTGCTTCAATATCAACTATCTCTAAGAGATAAGTCGATAGATTACACCGGTTCCCCGTGAGAATGAAACAAGTTCTTTTAATAGAACTTGAGTGGCTAGAAGGTTTAGTGCGTTGCGTCACTGGGTCCATGACGTCTTGTCTTCAATACCGATGTCGCCTTAGCAACAATCAGTAGATTATGAATTGAACCCGGATTCTGCCATAAGGTTGAATAATAGGAGGGCTATTTCTTTTCACCCTTTCTCATTTCATTTCTTTATAATTCTTCAACCCCTTCTTTCTCCATTCTCACATTTCTCCCTTTTTTTTTCATAATCATACCTACGGACTTCTAAATAGTATCTATTTGGTATTGTCCATGGGTAGATCCCTCCGGCTCTGGCGGATCATAGGACGGTTTTCCTAACCTTAGCCACCTTATAACTCCATGACTGTCCTAAGTTGCCATTTACCAAATCATTGAAAATTCTCTCAATGTGTTTATGATTGAGAAACACATTTTGTTAACATATTGAGAGTTTTGTCATTTTCAAATGCTCCCCCTTAACATGTGCTCATAAGTATTGATTTGAAAATTTGCACATGTCGGGAAGAGTTGCACTTTTGAATTGATCTACCTTGAGAGAACATGACCGGGCATTCGAGACATGCTTACATCACTAGATAAACTAGCTTGAAGTTATTACTCGGCTCGATCAGATTCACCCAAGGTTTCTCGAAACGGTACATTCTACTTAAACTAGTCCTCTTCGAGACACGCTTACATCACTGGTTAATCCAACTTGAAGTTATTACCCGTCCAGGACTAGTCCTTTCGATTCAAGACATTTGTGTTTCGTCAATTCATGAGTCACGACCGAGATGCACTCATATGAGATGCAAGGATCTTTTACACAAATCATTTTGCTCCCCCTCAATATGTGCATTGATATGCGAAAGAGTTTGGCACATAGGAAAGAGCAGATTTTTTTTTTCTTGTTCAAAAACATCACTTTTGAATCAGTTTTTCATATTTAAATCACATCTTCTCCCCCGATCAAAAATTTCAAATCAATTTGAGATTTGTGATCCCAAGTGATTTAAATAAGTATAAGGTTTTGGAGAGGGATGTGACATTTTTAAGAATGACTGAGTTTGAGACGACATTTAAGCTCCCCCTCAAAATTTGAGGGAGTATGTTATGTGTTAGAGATGATAATTTTCTAAATGATTTTGAGTTTAACGCGAAACTCATGAAAAATTCATGTACTAACACATAACAATTGCACTTAATCCACTTGAAATTATGCAAAAAGATCATTTGTTTTGATGATGTATAGGTTTTGAAATCAATCTCCCCCTCAATCGATGACACATTTTAAAATTAAACATTTTGCATAAAGTGTTGATTTTTATAGCATCGATTGAGTGGTAAGTTTTGAAACAACTCTTCAGGTTTGTTTGATCTTCAAAAACCATGGTACCACCAAGTTTGGAGCAAATACTTTCCCGAAGAATCTTTGAAGGAAAAGCATTTGAGATGCAAAGAAGACTTCTCTTCTTTTACCAGAAATGATGCACTTAAGCGTACATCAGATCGGAAAGGCACGAATATGAAGTAATTCATGCCTTTGTAAGGAACAGTCATCTTTTTGGCGACGAACTTTCCCCAATACTAAGACCGGGTTGCTATCTGAAGTAATAGCAAACCATTTTGAGAGATATAACAAAATCAAGAACACAACCACACATAAGTTCACATGATTATATAGTTACAGACCAACATGGTACCAAATATTACATATCAAACTAACACAAGATTAGATGGTATGTTCCATTAGCCTGTAGTCTCCTTCATGAATTCTCCCACCAACAAAGCATTCCAAACTGCGGAAAATTCGTCTTTCAAGCAAGAGTTTCCTGATGGCGTGAAGAAAGTGCTTGTTTCGTTGGAACATCTCAGCAGTACAGAAGGTAGTGTACTTAACATCCTTAGCAATTCGGTATTCTTTATCCCTGACATCCAGAGCTGCTTCTACTTGTGTAAGCGTTCCATCACTGAAATGATGGATTTCGTCAAGTCTCATGAGCATTCGAGTGTTGAAGCAGTCAGTAAAGACCACTGCTCTAGGTGACTCAACGATTGAGAAATCTCTCTTGAATTCCATGTCCCTGGCTTCCCATCGAGGTCTAGTGAGATTGAGGTGAGTCTGATAACTTTCAATACCAAGCTGGAAATCTTTAACTCTTTGTCTAATGACAAGCCCACAAATCCATTGAGTGACTGCAGATACAAGCGTTCTTCTTTCAAGTGCAGGAAGGTGATCCAGTTTCCCTTGGAGATGAAGCAGGAAAAGATCTTCAAAGTCATTAGGGTGAAGATACTTAAAATCTCCCTCGGATATGACATGCTCCCAATAACGTGATCTTCTAAGAACGATACTTTTCAAGTAATTGTATCCACAGGTAGGAAAGATTTCAACACGAATGACACTTAGAATCCTTCTTCTAGAGTAAGCAGCTTTGGGGTCACCAGCAGCTGTGTGTCTTGCGATGTAGAATTCACGCTTTCTGTACCACCAGTGAGAGATACCAAAGGATGCTGCAACATCATACTTGCACTCTTCATCACACCACATTGTATCTGGTACCATTTGTTCCAAACCAACATTAGTGTAGCGAGCAGCTTTCATCTTGTTGATGGATAGTGTTATTTTGTTGCCAGAGCGCAGATACTCAAGGTCATTATTAAAGAAGAAGTCAGCTTGAAGTGTGAGACGACCTGGGGACCCTCCAAGAGGGAGTGTTTTTCCGTGGTTGTAATCAAGGATGTTATCTTCAACTTTATTAGTAAGCATCTTGTGGCATTCTTCCATTTGATATTGTAGGTGCACGACATCAGGATGGAAAGCTTTGACTATCTCGTAAGCGGGACCCTCTAAATCCTTTGTGGTAAGTTTGGATATTCCTTGTTTCTTACAGTACCATTGGATGAATGTACCCATATCTCCTGTCTGAGCAAGTAGGGAATTATCAGGAGGAGGGACAAAGTTATCTGCTACAGCATATGCCCAGTTGTTATCAGGAACAGATTGAGAGTCAGAGGTGATCATCCACTCAGGCTCAGGTGAAAGAGACTCTTGTTCAGCTTCATTGTGTTTCCACCATGTGCTAATTACATCATCCGTAACCGTTACAGGGGTGGACGGAGACCCATCTCTTCGTGTGAACGACTTCCACCATTGATCCCTTTTAGGTTCGTGAGGAACCGTGTCTACATTGTCATCATCTTCTTCCTCAGCAGACGAGGGGTCTTCATGAGGAGATCCAGAATCATAACCCAAATCATGTTCTACAGAGATAGAAGGTGCATGTCAGGTTTCTGTAGTGGTCCATGCTTTGTAAATGGCATGTTAGAAAGACTTGGGTTGACTGGATTCAGTGGTGGAGTCAGGTTGATCCTTCTGAGAGGGAGGTTGTGGTGCATGAGGTGGCAGCATAGATTGGAGTGTACTTGCACCACCAGACGACCCAGGTGCTCCAGTGGATCCTGAAGGTGGAGGAGGAGGAGGTGGATGAGGAGGATCCTCTGATGGTGGTTTAGGGATGCTTTGCTTACGTTTCTTTCTTATTCGTTCTTCAGCCAAGTTTTGTTCCAGCTCATTGGCGTCATCAATCTTCATAGACCTTTCCAGTGACTCATACAACTGTTGGTGAGCCACATGTTCCTTGTGATGATCTGTTTCAAATATTCATTGCTGTAGCAGATCTTTCATGTCATATGTGGATAAGTCTTTGAATCGTGCTTGTAACACCCCCAATTCATGGATGCAGCGGAATTTAAACTGGGTGTTACTCGACGGCACAATAGTCACAATAATAGAAAACGAACTCCAATTGAGTCGTTTTAAAAGATTTATCATTCAAATTGTATAAATATCAGAGATTACAAAAATGAGGTCCCAAATGGTTCCATGTTTACAAATCACATTAAATGAGTTTTCGAATGATAATAAAATTTATAGCCCTCTTGAGTATCCATGCCCTTCCGTGCCATCCTTAATCATCATGAACCTGAAATACATGCTTGAGAGGTCAACACAAAGGTTGAGTGATATTCATAGAGTTTGTTTAATGTTTGAACACAATGTGTTGGTAGTGTGAGTTATAGGCTCACACTAATGGTTGGAAAACAAAGATGGGCCACGTTGTTATACGCCCGGAACAGTTATTATCAAATACTAAGCTTATGACACCAAAACGTTAACGGGTACCAATATCAATCGGCGGAGTTATCCTGGTAGGTACTTTGCCGTCATACCTAATGTCTCAAATATTAATGCATTTGTTTGAACTTAGTCAAAACAAATGGGATTCGTCAATCCCAATAGGCCTATTCACAATATTCGCGCTCACTATATCTAGTGATTAAATGGTTCATAATAAGGGATCTTGGTTTGGCAAGGATGATACTTAGTGATAATAAAACAATCAGGCAAGCATACAATTTAAAAACATTGTGCTCGGTTAAAAATAGAATGTATTACCCCCAAGGGTTTGTAAAACAATTAAGTAATGGAAAGTGGGGCTATGAACTCACCGTGCGTTGGATGATGTATAATGAGAATTATGGATATGCTGTAAGAACTTCTACGAGCAACCTAGAATAATTGTTGCAACTTAGGTTTGGAATAATGTCTAAGGAAACATAAACGTGCCAATATCTATGTCTTGCACTTAGTCCATGATGTGGTACAATGTATAGTGTAAGTCTTTGAAAAGAAATGATTCATGAAACATGTATAGTTTATATATCGTTTACTACCGTTCGGGCCGACATAATTCAGAAGTCATGTAGTAAACGTTCGAGGAGCCAGGACACTTTAATTCGTAAATCCACAACTCATCTCGACGGCTTACATAATGAACTCCTCACATGACGCTCCCTACTATTGTAGTAGTTGATAAAATATATATGTATAAGTTTTGATCCGAAAAGTTACATGTCCAATATTTGAATAAACTTAGGAAAGTTTATTTTTACATGAAGATTGTTATTAGGATAAGTTTCTTATAACTTGTATGACAAATACTTGTAATATCTCATGGTTCTTTTAGATGAAGTAGATCCAAATTGCATATTTAAGTTATCGCTAACTTCTCTAGTTCATATATTTGCCTTGGTAAGTTTATATGGTCGTTAGCTCATGTTTTCGCCTTGGTATGTATATATGGTCTTAACTCATGTTTTTGCCTTGGCCTGTTTATATGGTCTATAGCCATGGCTTTGCCATGACCTTTGGTCATTGTTCTATGGTCTTGAGACTCAACCTTGGCTCTAGCCATGGTTGTGGTCTTGAATCTAGGTCATAAGACCTCTTTGGTCCTTTTAAACCATAACCATTATATAGTGACTTATATATGTAAAATAGCTGTTAATAAACTGAGAAAAATCTCATTCGTTATTGGTTTTCTGGAGACGTGCTCCCGAGTTTTTGAAGAAAACGTGATTCCGGACAACTTTCGTGCTTTAACTTTTTCATGAAACGGACCAGAAGGGCCTCTTTTTGCATGTTTAAGGTTCTGTCACAGAAACTATTTAGGCAGTTTTGCCGCAAAGTTTTGGTAACTTCAAATGGCCATAACTTTTGACTCGTGTACTTGTTTTAGGTGGTTCAAATTGCTATGGTTTCCTTGTTAAGTCCTCTACTACAATATGTAATGATCCAATATCATAATTTTACCATTTTGATCAGATTTCACCAAGAAAATCACTAGTTTACTTGTTTAAATAACTTAACTTAACAATCACTTATATTAACTTGTTTTACTCATTTTTATACATCATGGACATGATCACAAGACAAAATATAGCATGAATGATATGTAAATAGCATGAATATGATATTTAAGCAAGGAAATGTATTAGAGTTTGCTTACAACTTTGGCTTTCTACAAGAAAGGTAAGTAACATGTAAGGAAAAGGACTTTGATAGACTTTAGCTTCAACCTACTTCACTTCAAGCAATCTTTCTACACTTATATTCTTGAAAGAGAGATGATGAAAGTTGAGGTGACTTGAGTGGATTCAAACTCAAGAGAAATCACCAAAGTTTCTAGGGTTTGGAAGTAGTTTGATGAATCAAAACCAAACTAGGGTTTATATGTTGTTGTAGCACTTGAATCTTGGATGAAACTTGGAAGTAATTAGCTAAAGAGATGGTGTGTTGTGTGTGTGATGTGGGACGGCCAAACAAGGGGAGGAGGGGCTATTTATATGCGATTGAGGAGGTTACATGTATGACTAGTCAACCCTTGGAGACCAAGTTTAACACTTGTAATCATCCAAGGTTACATAGCATAAGATCATGACACATGGGTGATTCCCCCCCCCCCCTAGAGGCGGTTTGGAATACTTGGGGAGGAAGTGTTGACTTTTGATGATATTATCCAAGCTTATGTAGTTAGTTTCGACTCCGTAAATTGCTAACCGTAAGTTGTTACGTCACAAAACGTAAAACCGGGTATCGTAAAAATACGAAACTTGGAAGAATGATTAAACTTGTCAAAATACTCCATAATAAAATATAAAATGAGTGGTAGGTTCCATTGGGGTGTTAAAACCCTGCTAAAACTGGAAACACGGGTCTAAAACGCGTAATACGTAAAACGTACGAATATTGCGTAAAATTGAGAAAAGTAAAATGTTACTTTTCTAATGTGATAATAATGACTTAAAATGACTTATAATGTCTAGACTGGGCTCAGTCTAGTGTCGGTTGGTATTTAATGTCTTTAAGACATATAACCGTAAGCCTAAAAATCAAGGAATGGTTTATAAAATCAAGGAATGATTTTTGGTCAAAGGAGGAGGAAAAATATGTTGACTTATTCCAAAATTGTAAAAACTCAAATCGTCTTAGAAACGTGGTGCAGGTATAAGCTAAGGTTACTGCTGAGTAAAAACGCTTAAAACTGAAAATTCCAGTTTTTCACGGTCGAGGTTTATTTTGGTCATGTTTTTCTCAGTCATGATTAATTCTCAAATAAATCATGAGTGTATCAAACATTTTTTTGATACGGGGAAAATTAACGCGGTCGAGTTTCGTTGTGCGTAGAATTTTTGAATGACGTTTTACCCTAAAACGTGTAATTCCTTATTAACTTTCACGAAAATGATCTGATGAGTGTCAAACTTTTAATTCGCCATGGAAATGATTTATCACTCGAGGCCAAGAAACAAAAATCAAATTTCGGGAAAATTTTGGGAAAAATGAATAGTAAAAATGAATAGTGAAATTTTCCAGGAATAGTAATTAACCTGAAATTGCGAATTGTTACAGTGCTTTGAGTGGTGCGTCCTTGGCCTTTTTAACAGCAAAGGACACCTGTTCTTCAACTGCTTCACACACCAAATTATCAACGTTGATCAGCTCGAGATTAGAGATTCTAGACGCCTGATGGTGGATGACTTGATGCAGATTGAGCTTTTGGATATCTTTAAGAACATCCCGATGCTTCTCAAGTGTAGATTTGATGTCTAGAATTTCAACATTCGCTTTTTCAGCAGTAGATAATGCCTTAACAACTTGAGTAGACAGGTTCTCAATTGTACAAGGTGGGATGGTGGTGGTGTCTGCAGCAGAGGTGGGATTCGGCATGGTTACTGGGGGTATAGTAGACACATACTGTACAATGGGAACATCTACCATAGAGATGACTTCGCTCTCATTGGTAGGTTTAGATGTCTCATTCCCTTCAGGATTATCATCTGCATCGTGATCCCCAAAAGTGTAATCATGATCTAACTGTTTGTATGAGGAGAGAGTTCTAGTCGACGTATCGGGTTCAACAGTCAAATTTTGTTCATCGGATTTCATCTTAAGATTCTCTTGAACCCCAGGGTAGATAGATGCAACAAAGTCATCTTGCAGTGTCGAGTGGGGTTCAGTGGAGGGTCCGAATTCTGGTGGAGGCAAGTCCCTGGAAGGTGTATCCCCGGTGGTAGTGACAGGTGTCTTATCTTCCTTCTTAGAAACATTAAGATCAGATTCAGAGTCACTGGATTCGATGAGAGGTTCATGACTCTGTAGTTTCTCTAGTGTATCTTCAGAGGAAACCACTTTAGGTTTAGAAGATTTCGGGGACCGTTTCTTGAATTCGTACCGAGGTTCTTTAAGTTTTGAAGCAGGTGATGAAATATGAAGGAGTGTGTGTGCAGCTTGTTCTTCAGTAACAACACTCTTTCCTTTCCCGACAGTATCTAGTAGTTGCTTAAGCTTCTCACGTTCCGGCTCATTAATGCTGACACCTGTCAATGGTCGACCAGGATGTGTCTCACTAGTTTTGAGACTTTCTTCGACAGCCCTTTGAATATTAGCAGCTTCAGTTGGGGATAGTATTTCATGTGGGTGTTCATCTAAAACTGTAGCTTTAGCTTTCTTAGGTTTCTTGGACCCGGATTTGCTGACAGTTTTGGTTCTTTTGTGTTTCTTTGTGCCACCAGATGCCATCTCAGTGGTTGAGACTTCTTTGTGTTTCTTTGATGTAACTTTGCTTGTGGTGGTCTTGGTGGTGGATTGTTTGCGATACAAAGCAACTTTGTTTAGATAGTTCTTGTAGTAAGGTGCTTCAAGGATATTGTTGGAGACAAGAGCTTCGGGTATATTCATTCCAAACACTTCATGATCCGTCCCCTTAGCAACAAACTTGAGGTTTCCCACACAGTGTTCATCGGATGCCAGGTGCACTGAGGATTCAGGTCTAGGGTGTAGATTGTGACGTTGTTGTAGATGAAGTATGATCAGCTTAGTAAATCTGATACTAGGAATTAGAGACTTGGATTTCCATTTTTTGCTTTCTTTGTGGGCCTCCAGCTTCATCTTGTCATCTAAGAAGGTATTAATGGAGTGAGCAAATTCCTCCCATATACGTTCAGCGAAGTCAATATATTTCCCTTTCACAATACCCCACAGTATTTGCAGTGCAGGGGCACGCAGTCTCTCATGTCCCGATGTCTTCCCAGTGAGACATAAGTTGATAAGCGTGATAAGGACTCTCCAGGGTTGGTAAATTTCATTAGTGGACATGGATGAAAGTGTGGTGACCTCATTAGGGTACCCTAGATCATTCACAAACTGTAGGAGGGCTTCAGGGTTTGGTGGGGATGAGAAAGGTTTGTTTGGAATGATTGGGTTGATCTGGAGAGCATTCCTGAGCATTTCTTTGTTTATTTCGAACCATTGTTCATCGAGTTGACACCGATAAGTGTTGTTTTCCTTGTTATGAGTCATGGTGTTCCAGAATTATTGGATGTATATGGATGGAATCGATGAGGAAACCATGAATGCCTTGAAGAAAGATGTGTTTTTCAAGATATCCACGGCAATCTTGTAGGTGGGATTGTTTTGAGGTTTATCTATGTCAATGTATAGATTGCTCTTCCCGATAGATACCCATTCACTGTGTGGCAGTATCTCATCATCTGTGCGAGTGGGAGGTGGTGTAACTGACTCCAACTCGGTAGGAATATTTGCATCTGCCATTTCTCTGCACACCCACAATAACACACCACAACAGACACACATGTATTGTTAGTGGTTAGACGAGTCATCAGTACGAGATACTCAAACAATGATAAGAGAGAGCAGCTGAGCATGGGATGAGACTTGTAAGTAGTGCATACAATCATTGAAAATATTAAGCACACATCCTAGATTGATGACACGTGAGACACAGGACACATATATGCCACTAAAAACCACATACCCATTAAGTGCAGCATATTCATAACATGTATATCCACATAACAATGAGACATATATGGGTTAGACCACAGATAGCAGCACAAGATTCAAGACAGCACGCACTCTGGAGTTTAACTCAACTAGCAATCAACCAAAAGGAAATAACAACAGGCTCTTGTTAACATGCTAGCATACATATCAATCAACACGCAATTTATGAAGCAACTTGCTGTCACGACTTATGGTTAACTCGCTACTCATGAATTGTGCTCATCACGCTAATAAGAATATAAGTCAACACGCTATCAATGATATCTATCAACTCGCTATTCAGTTTATCATCAACTCGCTAATGGGATAGATAGTCAACACGCTATACTGTGTTTCATCAACACGCTAAAGGGATAAGTGGTCAACTCGCTATCCTGAATTGGCCCAACTCTCTACCATGAAATCATATCAACTCGCTATCAAGAAGTCTCAACAATTCGCTATAGTGAATATCGATCAATTCGCTATACTGATGAGTCACTCAACACGCTATACTGATGAGTTAGTCAACACACTATCAGTATTTTGATCAACTCGCTACCTAGTAATCTCATCAACACGCTACCAAGAAATTGCACCAACTCGCTAAAACAGATATTGGTCAACTCGCTATACTGATGAGTCAGTCAACACGCTACTGGTAATTTGATCAACTCGCTACCAAGAACTCTCATCAAATAGCTACCAAGAAATTCTCATCAACTCGCTACCATGAACTTTTACCAACTCGCTATGACGAACATACACTATACCCAATCAAGATACCACCTACGCTAATAATCTAGCAAACTGGAACATCACATATTCAGACTAACAAACTTATCCATCACAATAATGACAACATTATCACCCACAACACAACACAAATGAGTCGAGAGGCACAATATAGGGCAAAATTGCAACGGATACATACACGCAAAGATAATCAAGGAGCAACATGTGGGATAGTATCATACCGAATAAATAATTAAAACTCCGCATAAATCACACAACAATCACCAATCGTAGGATGGGGGGACGACCTAAATATAATTAGGACAACTGTTAAATCAAGTGTTGCATGACCAGGTGATGAGTATAATGCAAGATTAAGATTAAAACCTGATAGAGCAACACGAGAAAGGATTAAAGAGAAGCAAGAGGGGGGGGGGGCAGCGGTTTGAAAAAAAATGGAGACAAACACAACTCGCCATAACACTATTAAATATATATATCAACTTTTTTTTTAACTTTCACTAATAGACAAAACAGACCCTCTACTTAATTGTATACCTCATATCTTTCAACAAATGACCAGTCAGCCCCTCTACTTGCAAACGACTCAATTAACCATATTCGAATAATTAAATCATGACCTGATATTAACACCATAGATATTAAACATATACAAATAATTAAATCATGACCAGATATTAACACCACAGATGCATAAGACAACCATGCAGATTACCGAAAAATACTCTCCCCCTCAATCAATGACCATGTAGAGGTTGTTGATTGAATGAAAGAAGCATGAGTATTAAGTGAAAGAGTGGGTTGCTATCAGAGATAATAGCAAGCCGTGATGGCAGGTTTTCAACTTCTGTTCGAACTTCATTTAAGAACCCGTGCCATTATTGAATGACATTTCTAGGATCGTAAATGTTATCGATGCCAGAAGACATGCCAATGCAAAAATTGTGAAACCACAAGGGTTTATAAGTAATCTATTACTACATTTATTAGTATATACATATATATATGTACAAAGGGTACCGAGTGAACGAACTAAATCGTTCAGACACATTACCATCGCTGAAGTCTGAGTCTTGATAAGAGAGTGATCAGGAGTCATCATGCATTAATCAACATCGTCAGATTGCCTGAATTCCTGTCTCTGTAGAGAGAAGGCATTTAGGTCGCCAAACTTTGAGGTTCTCTGATGGGGATCCTGCATATAGACCAGAAGACCCAACACCAACATGATAATAGTGCATGTTTTGATATGAGTTAGTGTTATTAGAGTCCCGTGCAGTGGTGGCCACACAGTAACCATTGGGGTTTTCCATAACCCTCATTGGTATCCAACTACACCAATTATTTTAAAGATTCTACCAGTAGGAACCCACTTAAGGCAAGTTTTGGAGTGCTTATAATCTGACCTACCAATAAGATGTTTGTCTTTCTTGATGGGGTTCTTGTGCAGTAACATAACCTTATGATGACGTTGTGAAGTGACTAGTTTTAATAATTCTTGTTTAGTGTCAATTTGAGGATCACACCTAGATATATTAACCTTGGATCTATTAGAACGAAAAGCAGACAATTGTCTAGTAGATCTGGGTTTTCTATGTGACAGGTTCAAAGGTGCTTGCACAGTGGAAGAATTATCAAACTTAGTGTTCACATATTTCATGTTCAGTTTGCACAATTCATGTTTTAATGTGGTAATCTCGAGGTTTTTCTTATGTAGTTTAGTATTGACCTCATCATTATGAGCAATCAAGGACATTGTGTGTGCAACAGTTTTAGATTTCTCATCTTTGATAAATTCATTAAGAGTTTTTCTGTGTCTTTTCAAAGATTCATTTTCATTCTGCAACACTTTTACCATGTGTACCAGCTCAGCATGATTATTTGAGTCAGTATTGATATTGTGTGTGTCATTGACCTTAAGGTTACTACACATGGCATTCATAACGTTAATATGTTGCTTGAGGCGGTTGATTGTCTGATCCTTGGTTTCAATTTGAGCTTTTAACTCGTTAGTCATGAAATATTCTCGAAGTTTAGGTAGTTCTGAATACTTGCGCGGTTGGTTGATTAGAAATCGTTCTTCATTTTGTTGCATTGCAATTTCAAGAGAGATGCAGTGCTTTTCTAATTGAGAAAATCTGTTGGACAATTCTTTAAAAACGTGCATATCAACCGTTTCATTTGATTTTGTGAGTTTGTTTGAAACCAAAGGATTTGACACATCACCTATCATAGTATCCTGATCACAATTCTCCCAAACAGGATTCGTGTAGATTGAATTAGACGTGACATTATTATCAGTCTCTTCCAGTGGACACGAATCATAGATGGGTAAATCCTGATCAGGATCCTTGTCGCAGTTAAAAGCATGAACCTCTGAGGCAGGATGTTGTCCTGTGACCAGTTGATGTGAAGTATTCACCTCATGTGTAGAGAGGATATCGGGAGATTCAATGAAAGTACATTCAGTTGCAGCAGTCTCACTTGTTGATAGGAGGTGTGTACGTTCCTTGATAAACTTCTTGACATTCCCCAAAGTCTGAAGTAAAGTGACTCTGAAGGCATCCACATCTAATCCAGTGTGATCAACAAACCATTTACTCGTCATATGAGAGTCATGGTCATACTCCATTGTGAATCTTGAGTCAATGAATGCTTGGAATTGCATAAGAATCACCCCCAATGCAGCTGTGCAGCTGTTATCAAAGAAGTCAGCTTTGTTGATTTGTCTTTGTAGTTGATCTAGGTACAGATTCATGGTGACTGTGAATGATTCAATGTCATGTCCAAAGAGTGTTACAAAAGCACGTTGATACCCTCCTGAGTAGCCTGATTTTTCATAGAGTCTTTCAATATGGGAGTAAAGTAGCTTGAAGCATTCAGCACCTCCTTCAGAGTTTTGAGGGAGTCCAGTTGAACTCAGCACAGTATTAGATTGAGTACTTGACATGATGAGGTGAATAGATAAGACTAAGTAACCCAACTTACGCAAGTATGATCAACAACTCACTAATACTTTCACCAACTCGCTGAACAGGAACCAACTCGCTAGATTGTGTCAACACGCTAGTGTCACAACTCGCTAATCTGACAAAACACTGACTGCTCAATTCGCTATTCTCAAATCGCTAAAGCCTCAACTCGCTGGATATCAACTCGCTGGATATTAACTCGCTAAAACCAACTCGCTATCAGACAAAACGCTAACTGCTTAACTCGCCAATGCCAACTCGCTGATACCAAAACCTGACAACTCGCTAGGAAAGAGACAAAAGTGTCACTATCGTAACGATTTGTCCGTATGTCCCAAAATAGCAAACCGCCAAATCTCTAACCCCAACTCGCTACACACAACTGCCAACCCTCTACCAAGAGGTACCAACTCGCTGGCAAGAAATAGCACTCAAAATGCCACCAATGTCCACCCAAGTGATGAAATGACTAAACCAAGGTTACAACAAGGTGTCTACACAACTAATAAACAAGAAAGTACAAGAAGAATGTCGAGATAAACACCTAACGAGATCAAACTCGTGTGAAAACCACTAGAAGAAGTCGAACCACCCTAAAACCACAAACCATACTATAAATTTGAGCATACCATGAATCCTAGGATAGAACCATGGCTCTTGATACCAATTGGAATAAACTCTAATATATGAACATGGATGGTTAAGTGATTTGTAATGATTAAAGATGTAGTTTCTAGTGAGATGTTAGAGAGAGAATGAGATGAGAGAGGTGGGAGCCTTGTATGAGAAAACTTGTGGAATGTTAGATTGAAAATGAAGGTCCAACCCTTTCCCATGGGTGGGAAAGGGTATATATAGTTACAATGTAAACGCCCCTTGAAACGGGCTGTAGAGCGGGCTGACAGTGGGTAAGAGACCCGACCCGACTCCACAAATACTAGCTAATACTAAACTACTTTCTAACTAATATGATAATTACTACGAGTTACAATATGCTAAACACTACTCGGGGTGACCGAGTCTTCATATGAATAATCGTATTCCTAACAACATTAAAGGCAAAATTGCATATATATCATTCCCAAAGTGAATAATTGCATATATATATATATATATATATATATATATATATATATATATATATATATATATATCCTTTGTACAAGTTTTTTATACACATAATACAATGGTTTTTATGCATGCTTTGGATATATATGCAATTATGCATTTTCGGAAGGATATATATGCCAAAACCCCAAACTTAAAAACGAGATACTTTGTTTTATTGGTGACACTATATGTAACACCCCCAAATTTAAGTTTGTAGCAGCGAAAAAGTAATTTGGGTGTTACGGGGAGGATCGAAGTTATAATCTCATAAAACGGCTTAAAAGAAGCGTTTTGAAAGTTATTTGTCATTCAAATAATATTTTTGATAAAAGATGAACCATTTGATTTAGAATCTTATTAAAAGATATAAAGGCTTGAAAGAATGACATATTTGATTTTTACACCATTTTAATTTATCAGAGTAATAAATGTCCGCTCCGTGTCTTGTCCTACTTCGTTAAATTACCTGAGATACACATGCTTAAAAGTGTCAATACAAAGGTTGGTGAGTTCATAGAGTTTTATGGAAAACCATTTATTTCAATAGATTTCAGGAATATTTGATAATAATAATAATAAATACTAACAGTGATAGAACAAGTATTGAGTGATGTTGATTATAATCACAAATAATTCATATAGATATTCAATCAAATTCAAATAAGGGATCAATAATCCTAACACGAGATGGAAACTCATGATGCTAATTTAGTGAGATTATAATTCAAGTCTGGTCAAATACCTATACAGCTGTATCTAAATATATGTTGAAAACATATATTTTCTTATGGATATTGAAAACTGGGTGCCACTTTCCAAAGATAAAGACAACTGGGTGCCACTACCCAAAGATAAAAACAACTAGGTGTCACTACCCAAAGATAAAAACAACTGGGTGCCACTACCCAAAGATAACTGTACATGCATCTTAACCACTAGCAATCAGGCAATATCAAGGTAATGATGTAACTAGAGTATTTGTGCTCTTCCTAGCAATTATTTATGTTGAACATAGAAATATCATATAGAGATAATGGAATCATTCAGGATGTTATAGTATAATCAAGTATTATGCCACAATAATCACTTTGGAAACAGTATCATCTGAGTATCAGTATTTCAATTAAGTATTTCGCTAGTAACATATATTAATCACATCTTAAGTCATAAACTTCATCAGGTAACTATTAATAAGAAAATTGATTTGAATCATGTAATTTATTCATATACTTATAAAGTTATTAAAGTATATGTAAGCATGTATCTCCCCCTATGAGTTAAAACCAAGTATTGGAAATGGGGCTATGACTCACCTTGATTGATATTGGAATGATGAAAAGTAAGTCGGATGAGATTATGATAATGATTATGGAAACGTCTTTAATACGGAACCTGATAAATAAATTTATCTTAGAATTTGACCAAATACTATTTGGTAAATGAATAACGATTAATGAATAACGATTAATCGTCATGATGAAAAGATGATATGCAAATGGAATTCTTATGTTTATAATAGTATGACGAGATATGTTATTATCTCTAAAATTTTCCTTTCTTAACCATGATGAAAATAGTACGTAAAGATAATTAGTGAAAACATCGTTATATATATTATTAATGTAAAAGTAAAATGTAATGAAAATGCATATGACGTGATAGGGTGACGTAAAATAGAAAATAAAATAAGAATGTCAAATATAATATGTTGGTCCTTGTCCTTTTCCAGTTTTTACACTTTTTATACTAACGGCGTTAGCGTTACACCGTTAGTCCTTTTTATATATAATTTACAATTATAGTCCACTACATGTCCAATATTACAATATGAGCTTGGAATATTAAATAATATCAACTCCTACCCTTAGAAATCTATTTTTTACTGTTTCAGTCCCAGTTTTAACAGTTTGGCAGTTTTAGTCCCTGAAGGTGTTGTCACGTTACATTTTTAGTCCAAATTCGCAAAAATGATGGGAAAAATTATATTAATTTTTCCGAAGCTTATTTTATTAATACTAAGCTTATTTTAAATGCTTATTTTGTCCAAATCTTATTTTCTCACTAAATGGGCTTTAACGAGTCAAAAACAAGGCCCGTTAACGTTTTAAGATCCGGACTTCGTGAGACGAGTTGGGCTCATCAAAAAGATCATTTTTCATGTTCTAAATTTACATCAAAAGACTTCAATAAGCCAGCTTATTTCAAATAGCTTAAAACTGCTTATTGGGCTGAAAAGCCCAACTCGTTAATTTGAGTTGTTTTAGTAATCAGTTTTTGCGTTTCACTTTGATCAAAATAGAGTCTCGAGACGCGATTATTTTTACAAGTTTTATATACGAAATTGGTTGCTAGCTAGGTGGTCTAATAGATCGTGTAAAAATATGGTAGGCTTGTTACGTAATTTTTAAAGATATACGAGGGTTCCTTGGCTTGTATGGGACATTATATTTATATGAAAAAGACTTAGAAATATTTCTAATTTGTTTTGAGTTTCTATACCCGATTGAAACAAGGTTCATATTTAAGTCGAATGATGCATGAAACATATAATAAATCGTTAGACAAGTGTGTTACGTGACTCCTAGGCCTTCCAAGATAGAGGCTAGTCATGTTTTTGGTTCTATATGATTATACGTATGTAAAAATGAAATAAAGCAATATACGTTCGAATAAGTGAATACGAGATGCATGGTGCATTTTAAATCAAGGAAATGAATTGAAACTGAGTTGTGAATACTTACTACACCAATATGGTGGGGAGTTTTACGTGTAGAGTGAACTAGAACAAAAGAAAAACCTCCAACGACTCGCTAGAACAATATCACACGATTCGAATGGAACTTTGTAACTTGGAAATGACTTGAAACGATTATGAAATGATCTCTGGTCTTCTCAGTAGCTCGAATCAGAATGAAAAGGCTTAGGGAATGTGTAAAATTGCTAAGGTGTGAAAGGAGATAAATGAGGAGTGAAGTGTTTGTATATTTATGCATGAATTTCAATACGTATTGTTGCAAAATGTCAAGGGAACAAGGAAACTATACATTGTCAGTAAATGGATGATGCTTAGACCTTAGATGACTTTAAGAAGAGTATGTGAGAGCTCAAAGTAAGGAGGGTTGTCTTTATGAGTCAACATATATGTCGACATCTCTTTTTACATGTACACGAATTTGAGAAATGCATAGAACTTGGTTATATCTGATTAAACTTGATATCTAAACATGAAATCATGCTAGAAAAATTATTAGGATCATTTAGAAACAAACCGGAGTCAAAACGGTTAAGTTTTGAATTATTTATATGTCGAATGGGTTGATTTTTGGCCAAACGGATTGCCCTTCAAAAACGTAGCGAAACTCGACCTATGTTTCTGAGATTGGGCACGTTAAGAGTTTACTAGGTGAGGAACGAGGTGGTGCACAAATATATACGTGTCGCATTTAAGATTTGAGAGAACGAGAGGCATTTTGTAGCATGTTTACTAGTCGAACTATATATAAATCATAAAATGGATTTTGGTTTGGGCCGATTGGGTTTGGGCTAGAATATTTGGGCCCGTTAGTTTGTAATTAGGATTTATTTAAGGATTAGTGAAATATTAATGATTTGATAAACGTGTCGAGAACTGGTTTCGTCATTTGGTGAATTTTGCAATATCGTAATCATGACCATTTAATATAATAAGAAAAATTTTAAATTTTTCTGTAAAAATGGTGATTAAAATAATGACAGAGATATTTATATAATTAACCGATTGTTAACTATATGGATTTTTGCGAGGTTTTACAATACTCACTCTTCATTCTGAATTCCGTCCCGGAATTCAAGTTCAAAGTGATTACTAGAGTAAGGGATTATAGACAAAGGATTGTCAAAGAAATTTTCATTCAGAAATTGAGAAAATGAAATTTTGTTAGATTTATCCATTCTAGCGAAAGTAAACTTAAATGTTGCTACTAATGAATCTAAGGGTTGTAAATATAGAAAGTAACGGTCAGGAATAGTGGAAAATTAACGGCTAGTGAATAGTGAATTCAAACGGTCGTAAATAGTAACATAACGGCTATATTTTTAGCCTATAAATACCTCATTTAATTTTCTATTCTCCCATCAACCATTTTTCTCTTATTAAATACTTCCGAAAATGACAAGCCTAATTACTATTATTGCGATGGTATATGTCGTTGTTGTCGTTACCTATTTGACTTTTGTCCCGGATGAAGATTATGTAGTTTTGGTTGGCCTCTTGGTTTTCCTAATACCACTCACGGTTGAGTTCTTGTTATGTTTCTATGTAATCCTCAATAAATGTGAAATAAGACTTATTTGTCTTTATGTTTAAGAACTAGTCTTGCTATTGTTTTTAATGGTGTACTTATACTTATCTTTTAGAATAATCAGAGTGATTCATCCTGTGGAGGTTCTTGTTATGGTGTTGTTGATGGGAATCCTTATTATTATGCCGGGTCAGCCTATTGGAGATTCTATGCTTTTTATTGTGATCATTGTAATAATAGCACTTCCTATGCTAATTATATGCCGATGTATTAATTTCCGTGGTCTCTAATAAAATTTTCGCTATTGATGTTTTCCATAAGTCTTTGTGAACTCTTAGGTTTCTAATGTTTGTACTTTTCTCAACTTACTATAATAAAAATGATGGATATTAAGTGTAAATATCTATTGGAGTTTGTCAAAAATGAGGTTTATGAATAGTTTATTTAAAACGCAAGTCTTAAAAAATTAATCCAACACATTTATGATTTACTTATTATAAAATTGTGTTGGTTTTACTATAAAATCAACAACTTACAACATACCCATCATAAATAAATGCGAATTTTAATAAGTGTATTTATAATATTAGTTATGACAATTTAAAGCACATTTTGTAGATATGTTTAAAACAAATTAATTAATAAAATATAATGTAATTTAATGTGAGAAAAAGAAAGCGTCTATAACCATAACTAGTTATTGACTTTTCAACTCTTTTTATAAATGTTATTATACATATTATACAAAATTACAAACTAATAAAACACAAAGCTTCATATCATTTCTATACAAACAAGTTGATGGTACATATAGTTTTAAAAACCGGACCGGACCAAGAGTTCAACCGGGAACCGGAGTCGCCACCAGTTTAGCTAGCCAATAAAAGTCGTCCGAAAACAAACCTGAAAGAACCGCCAAAACCGGTAAAAACGGGTGAACCAGTCCGGACCAAGATCAGTTTCTTCTTTTTTTTAAAGTTAATCAGCTCGTCATTGTTATTTTGTTAGTTTCTGGACTTTAATCACAGGTTACCCGTCGTTGCAACACACGGGTACCCTGCTAATAAAATATAAAGAGTAAAAATTGTAGAAAAGTGTTCGTTTGTTGCTGCTTTGCGTGGATATAATGCTATTTTTTAAAAATTTTCAATCTTCTTTTAAAATGAAACTTAACCAACTAACTTTTTTTTTAAATGAAACTTGGGGTGTTAGTCTAAGGTTTATTTGATGGACTTATAAGTTTATTGGAAAAAGTTGAAAAATTATTGAAAAAAATTGAAAAACCAACAAACTTTTTTTTTTTTTTTTCCTAACAACTTTTAGAAATTTTGATGATTTTTCTTTATTTTTCTTTCTTTGCATGCAAGTTCGTAATCATAATACGCGGTCGCTTCGTGAGTAATAAGATGATACTCTTGAAGCAAAACCGGTTTTTGTGGCACTCGGTTCCTTCGTCTTAAGTAAAGTTCAGTGGCGGATCCAGAATGTTGAACTATGTGTGGCACGATTTTTAACTCACTTTGTTTCACGGATAGTTCTTAACTTTAGTTGTACATCAACTTGGGTAAACTAATTGCTTTTTTGCGGTTTTAATTTCCGAATTCATGTTATTCGGGATTGATTCAATTTGGTGTATACATCACAATAAAAAAAAAAAAAAAAAAATTGCATCGGAAATTATACAATGTATTTTATGCTTATACTTCATATTTATTAGCTTATTTTTATCACTTAATAACGAATATGCTGAGTACAATTACACTGTAGTAAATTAATATTTTGAGTACATAAAAAGAAATGTGCAAAAAAAAGTATATAAAAAGTAGCTGTGAGCAGTAGCATTGAGCAGTGAGCAGTAGCTGTAAGCTGTGAGCAGTAGCCAAAAAAGCTCACAGCTTCATAAAGAAGCATTGAGAAAATGAGCTTTCCTAAAAAATAGCAAAGCCCACAGCTCTCATGCCAAACAAACATCAAAAATAAAAAAGCTCATTCTCACCGCTCATTACCCAAAAAAGCTCCAAAAAAGCTCCGCGCCAAACATAATAGGAAACAAGAAAGAAACGTGCGGCGGATATAGATACTAGGGAGTATCAAAAGTTAACATTTTTACTATTCATCTTTCTTCCCCTTCTTTCTTCTACAACCCAGCTTTCAACTTTCATAATAGATTAATAGACAAGCCTTTTTCCGGCATTAGAGTAATTATTAACGATCACAAACAAATACACACGTTGTCACCTACGCAAGGTCGTGCATCTGTAGCTCCAAAATACGTATAGCACTTTAAGAAAACTAGAGATTTTCAAGAAAATACACAGTTCTTCGGCTAAAACCATGTGTGACACGTGCCACAGTTAGCCAACACTTGGCTCCCCCCCTGGTAAAGTTCAGTTGGATCTATGAAATAAATTAGTAATAATTTTTGCTTACAACATCCATTTATTGCCGCCAGTCGAAGCTAAACAAAAATGACAAATATGAAATATACCATAAATACCAAACTTCAAAGGAGATTTTACATATGATAAGTTTCTTCTTTTCACTATACATAAACAAACCTTTTGCATTTATAAACGTATCACTATTGCTGCTTTCTATCGATGTGGGAAGTGAAATTGACTGTTGATAAGAATCAACTTTTTCTATCAGATTGCAAAAGATTGACACTTAATATAATATGATAAGTTGTGAAATATTGCCATAGAGCATACCAATTTGAGATACAACTGTGAAGATGAGAATCATTTGATGACAAATTAATATTACAACTTTACAAATGGTACTTAGCCAACTTAATATGCTATGAAACCTTTACTGGCTAGTAACAAATCTGAGTTATATTTAAATACTTTTCACTTTCTATAGATCACAAGTCAACGAGTATATGAAGATAAATAAAATAGCTACAAAGTTAACGATAAAGTGCATCGTAAGTTTTGTACCTAACGGTGAAAGACTAAAAATCAAAAAGACATAACCTCTATATCAAATTGTTTGGGTAAATTCATAAGTCTTATATTGACAGAAGTTATTATATATCAATGTTGTAACGGAACGTACTATCATGGCGCAACAAAATGTTAAATACAATTCTAAGATATATATGGACCCAAACACAGTTCGTTGCACTTGCACAAACATTTATTTGACAGAAAAAAAAAAAAAAAAAAAAAAAAAAAAAAAAAAAAAACATTATAACCCACAAATCGACATTTGTATTCTATTCAATTTACTTCTTTGGAGCAAGTCTTGACTTAATCTTTTCCACCTCTTTGGTTCCAACTTGGAATGTTTTCGTCAAAACAACATCTTCTACTGTGGGAGACGACGCAAACAAAGCGTTTGCCACCCTTTGAGTACCGGGCAACTGACTGTTAAATGCAGCAATAACGGCAGCAGGAACTTTTCCGCTGTTTATCTGGTAATGAATTAAGTCTCTAGGAAATGTAAAGATTTCACCAACTTTGATGGTCTTGGAAAAGAGTTTGTTATCTGTTGTTATGAAGCCGACATCTAATTCACCCTCTAGCACAAACACGATCTCAGTGGCTCGTGGGTGAGTGTGTGGTGGGTTTATACCGCCTGGTGCATAATCAATGCGAGCCATGCAGAGACGGAGCCAGTGGGGGGGCTGGAGGGTGCTCGGCCACCCCCAACTGGCAGAGGCTTAACAAGGTAGTTGTCTGGCCGGTAACGACCTTAGACACCGATCGAGTTCGTTAAGAGATTGTATATACAATTATTTTGGGACTTACCTTGAAAACATAAAAGGAACCACTTTGTAAATGAATAGACTTTAAGGAAAAGAAGAAAAATGCAATCGGAAATTGAAAGATGCAGGAGAGTTTGGTCGGACGCAGCTGATGAAGAAGATGGAGTTTTTTTTTTTTTTTTTTTTTTTTTTTTAATAATAATAATAAGACAAATGAGAGTAATTAATGTAGTAAAGTAACAAAGAAGTTGGTAAAAACTTTAATACAGTTTGGTCTTAACTTTTTATTGGTAAACTAAATTGAAGTATTTTTCTTTTTTATATGTATCACACATTTTCTATCATGTTCTTTCTTTTGTTTCCAATGAAACACTTCGTTTGTAGTTGAGAATGAAATGAATTGCTTTTAATGAAAGGTTGTGCTTTGGTTAATTATTTACTATTGTTTTGACTCAACTAAATAAAAGAGCCAGTTAAGATTTTTGGTTAGATTCACCACTGTCAATGACTCCAACTAGCTCCCCTTATAACTTGGATAATAGCCCACATTTCATAGTTCAATCCAGCAACATCGACGCTTCTATCTTCTTCAATTCCCCATCTTACCATTACGCCATCGTTTCCTCATTTTCTTTATTTTCTTAACTAATCAAGTAATTGTGTGTTAAGACTGAGAAAAATATCATTGAATCCGTATATCAATCCAACTTCTAAAACAAGGAATTATATGTTACTACTGGATAAAAGAAATTTGAGCCCCCCTTAATCGAAATTCCTGGCTCCGTCCCTGGAGCCATGGACACACCTACGGTGTTTAGCCCATTGATTTGTTGCACAGTGGCTGATGTCCCAGTTGCACCAAATGTGTTGTTGGTGAGCGCGGGCTTTGCTAGCCCCGCGAAGAAAAAATCATCTGCTGATATGTTGCTTTTGCAGGCGAATCCATTCAATTTTACACCTGTATTTTATACAATAAGTTATTAAACCATAAAACTTCGTTCATGATTCATCTCATGTACTATAGAGAAATTTTATATATGAACAACTGATTACATCCACTAGTTGACCAGAACTTGATAAATCACAGCATGAAACTGAGCATGTCATCAGGGGCGTATCCAGGAACTTGTTTTCGGGGAGGCCAAAAATTTTTCGAAAGACGTTAGCAATTGCTAAAATAACATCATAATATATAACTACGTAAAAATGTTGCAACAGATTTGTTCTTTTAGCGTTTTAGTACGACGTTCATCGGCATCATTAAAATCATCTAAACAATTTATTGCATGATACAGATGTATCAGTTTTTAAAAATGGGCCAAAAATCGTTAAAAGATACATGGATTAGTAGTATAAGTTAACAGTTTTTAAGATGGGCTAAAAATTAACACTATATACATTTTACCATATTGGCTTTATTGCATAATACATATGTAAAATTATTAGGCTTTGTGGGTGGGTCATGGCCCACCTTACCCTCCACATAGCTACCCATTGCATGTCATCAATTTTTATGTACTCACCAACTTAAATATAACAAATTAAACTGAACGACGTACCATAAATATAGTGCAGTATATATTTATTGCAAAATGTTGATGATCACCAACGTTGCTAAACGTTAATAAAAGTGTAATGTATTGATTAAGGTAGTGTTTACATGAGATGAGTTAACTAAATACCAACATAATTAACCTCTAAATCAGTTAAAGGCATCTTATTATATTGCAGGGATTGGTTTTCATATATAGCTCAAATAGATTAAAGAACGTAGATATCTATGCATGCAAGCAAGAACATGAAATACCTGAAGCAAGATCCGCGATGCACACATCTTGAAGCAGGTCAGGATCTGCTGATACGAAAGAAGCCAAAAAGATTGCCATCATCATGCCAATCACCAAACAATAATCACTTGTAGCCATTATATATAAACAAATATATAAGAGGCTCTTTTTACTTTGTTTGAAAAGTGGGTTTGAGTTGAAAGACGGTGGGTAATGTTGTATTTATAATGGGTCGAAAGAGAAGACATTTTGACAGCAATTTCAGATGGGTAGCTGGTCTCTTTCAATTCTTTTACGGTAAATCTATGTCTTGAATTTCCCATTTCTGTTTTGGTAGTAAAATAAGTGGGCAACTGGAGATCCTTCATCTAGTATAAGGTTTTAATTAATAGCTTATTCTATTTTTATTTTTCAGCATGCATGAAACATTTGAAGTGCGTATGTGAAACGAAAATGGTCTGATTCACACCATTTGGATTTATATGATCATTTCAAGTTTCAATTAAAAAGTAGATATATCGATATCAATAGATCATAACTCATAACATTAGAGTTTTATAAAGGCATCAACCGAAAATGATAAAATTTCAAAGTTGTGACAAAGATTTTCTATGCATTATTTTCTCCATCTGAAAAATAATGTCTACGTTATTAAGGAAATATTGTCTAGGGTTATTATATTTGTCTGCCTTAACTAAGAAATTTCCATAAGGTAAAACCATGATATGTGTGTTCATGATAACCAATAATGACCATCAAAGTTTGTTAACTTATCAATCGGTCGCACAACTTTCTTTTTAAAAAGCATTACTTACTTTTGTCATCAATGAAGATCTACCTTGACTTTCACATAAAGTATGTTTTGTTTGCAAACTAGTCTGCTACGAAGTGCTTATCTTACTATTAAATAAAAAGAACCTCTTACCTTAGGTAATGCCATCTCAGCACTAAATCGTTAGCCACTATTTGGTGACTTTGAAAAACCATACAAGTACCTCTTTTGCATATTTGCGTGCACTCTTGTGTAACCCAAGAAACCACCAAACTATTTTTTTCCCACCTCTTATTCATATCTTACCCATATTGCTATCTAAGTTCCTCACCTTCTTTAGTTATGGTTCAATTCCTTGCTTTAACCCATGTAACCTCTAAAGACTCATGTGAGCATGTATGTTCTTTGCCTTCTTTTCGCATTTGATCTTTTTTTTTTTGGGGCTCATATCACTTTTATTGTTGAGGCTAGGTACAAATCGCAGATTTTGATTAGTCTTACAGTAACGTAAGAGTCCTGTCTACCCTCGATATGAATCACTAACATGTATCGAAATACACCAAAAGCAATATGCAACCAAAATATGTTTGACACTCTTAACAAACATAACATGTAACAAGATACACATACCTATTAAAACATAGATAACTACAAAACTCAACATTAGTTTATAAGGTTAGGAAATGGGAGATGCTGGTTGTCGATCTATGAGGGGTAGCATCAAATTAGTGATTTAAATATTCGTTAATCTTCAAAGTTAAACCATCTTTAGGTTCAACTCGTATAGTATTTGTTCAACAATGGTTACAATTAAACGCATAAGTATTGCATTAAAAGTGACACCATAAATTAGCAAGTCAATCTTTAAAACAATAAAAAATAAAAGAGTAAGAACTGTAGAAAAATATTCGTTCTCGGGTATAGTACTATTTATTAAAAATTTCAATCTTCTTTTAAAACTAAATTAGAAAAATATTCGTTCTCGGGTATAGTACTATTTATTAAAAATTTCAATCTTCTTTTAAAACTAAATTACTTGGGTTGTGTGTCTGAGGTTTATTTGAGTGACTTATAAGCTTACTAAAAAAATTGAAAAACCAACAAACTTGTTTTTAGGGTAAATTGCAAAAATGGTCCTTAACGTTTCACAAAATTGCAAAAACGGGACCGAGACAAAAAGTAGCGCAAAAAAGACACCCATGTTCCACATTTTCGCAAAATCGCCACCGAGAGCCATTTTTCGTTAACTCCCGTTAGTTTTTCCGTCAGTCAAGGGTATAATCGCCATTTCACTCGCTTCCCGCCTTTGACTACCCCAACTTTATTTCAATGACCAAATTTGCAAAGTTATAAAACTTAATTTTGAAGGCACACTTGGCGATTAACCTTTCCCTCTTTTTTTGTGTAACTCGGCAACCCAAGCGATTGCATAGAACTATAAAGTTCATGTTTATCCCGCTTATTCAACCATAACACACACAATCCCAACGATCAAAACAACCGACGATGGCAAACAATGGAAAAGGGAAGAGTATCTACAATGGTACCAAGGAAGAGGAATTTGATAAAGTTTTAAGAACCTATTATCTAAACGATTTACTTCTTGATGCATTTGGCGGAGAACCAGTTGATGAGTATGGTTCTTATAAGAAGATACCTAAGGAGTTAAGAACTAAGATTCTGACCCATCTGAGGAAACAAGATGGCTACTATGAAGCGCTTTTGAGTGATGATGAGGAGGCGGAGGAGGAGAAGCAAGAGCCTGTGGATACCGTTTTACCCAAGTTTGATGAGTTGGAACAGAAGATTTCCAATCTTGAAAAGGTGTTCAAGTATCTAAAGGAGAAGAAGGACAAGAAAGAAAAAGAATTGAAGAAAAGAAGAAAAGGGGTAATGCGGAGGGCAGCGGTTCAAACTACTAAACAAGTGTTTGTTTAGATATTTGTTTGGAAATTTGTAATGGTTGTGAACTCCTATTAACAATGAAAGTTTTAATGTTTATGTTACTGATATGTTTGTGTTTCGATTTTCATTTCTTTATGTTTGTGATTCATTTTTGAAATATATGGGTACTTCCTATGCAGCTTATGCAGAAAGCATTAGATAGGTGATGTTTTGCATGAAAGTCAAACAGGTGAAAGTCAAACGGGTGAAAGTCACTTGGTTTATTGAGTAGCACTAGTAAGAAGTTAATACTTCTTTACCTACCACACAAAATGAAGTAAATTATCCAACCAACTAGTATAGTAAAGTCTCCTGTCCAACTTTATCAAAACATACATATGGCAGAATCTGTAACTCAAAAATTAAAGAGAAAGAAAATGAGTCGTAATAATACACAGGTAGAGAAAGTAAGTGGTTGTGTAATTGGTCTCGGTATCAGAAGTGGGAACAAAACAGGAGGGGGTGGTGCAAAGATAGAGGTGTTGGATGAAAGATGCTTCATCTGTTGTGGGGATGTTAAGTGTTGGAGGCATAGTGTTGTGATACTTGAACAGGCAGGTTGTGCAACGGCAGAGGAAGTAAGTTGTGGTGTCATTGGTCTGGGTATTACAAGTAGAAACATAAGTGTAGGGGGTGTTGCAGATGCAACTCAATCAACTGAAGCAAAGAAGAAGAGAAAAAAGAAGCCAAGAAAGTTCATTAAAAACAACACCACAAACTGAATCATTATGTTTAGTCTGTGTTTCTAGGATGTAGTTTTGGGCATGTCCAAACCACAAACTGAATCACTATGTTTAGTCTATGTTTTAATGTTTCATTAATGTCAGCTTCTTGTTTATGTTTATGAGACCTATCAAATACAATAATGAAGTATAAACATATGTGAAGACATTATTCATACAAAATCTGGATCATGAGATCCATTACATTCATTAACCATCACTAATCTCAAAACAACCAACCCCATCCATTACATTCATTGACAATCACTAATCTCAAAACAACCAACCCCCTTATGGATATTTCTTCTTTACAACAAACTCAATCTTCTTAAACATCTTGTCCTTGACTTGCTTGGCCATCATCAACAGTGCATTCGCCCTACGCTTATCAATTGTTTGTAGCCTCCTAAGCTTCTTTGTATTGTTCCTTGCAATTCTTGCACGTGAATAGTTTCGAAGTCTAACAATCACATCCCCACTACGTTCGACCCTTTCAGTAATTTTTTTGGACTTGTACTCTAAATCGTGTGCCTGCTGCAAGTCTTGAAGAATCTCGGTGTGGTAAGGGCCAAGCATTAGTTCAGTTAGCACATACGAGTTACAGACAACCCTTAGATTAATATCACATTGAGAGTTGTTCATGGTTAAGGAAATAGGGAGGTGTGTTTTGCAAGTGAGTGTTTTAAGAGATGCGTATTTAGTAGCCTTCATGTGTTTACCTATAAAAGGGCTTATAAAAGATTGCCACGTACTGTGTAGTCTTCATGTGTGGACAAAAATAAAAGACAGTTGACTTTATGCAATTCAACATTTGCAGTTTGACTTTTGAAAGTCTAAATGCAATGGGTGCAAACATAATGTTCTAAACACAATCTGGATCATGAGATCTATTACATTCATTAACCATAACATGGTTGATGCAAACAAACATAGAATACCTCAGAAACATAAACATTTTTGCAAGTTTGACTTTTGAAAGTCCAACTGCAATGGGTTTAAACATATTGTTCTAAACACAATCAAGTTAAACAAAGATTACAAATATAGAATCCAATAGACAATAACGTTAAACATATTGTTCAAAGATCAATGGGTAACACATGAAGAAGTTGGAAGTGCATGTTCATCATTTGACTTCATCTTTTTAGTTGGCCTGTCAACCTGAGGTCTGTGATTGGGTGGTACTATGACTGTTGTAGACTCAATTCTTGGCCAGTATCTGCGGCCAGAACACCCATTGATCTTGAATGAGTACATACGCGCCCATGTTTCTAGGCTGTAAGCAGCATGAACCCACTCTTCAGGTACATCAACTCCTTTTCCATCCTCATTCATATAGTTTATTGCAGCCACAACATGTTTACATGGTATTCCAGTCAGCTCCCACATCCTACAACCACACTCTTTCCTATCCATGTTAGGAACACAATGATCCTCGTTAGGCACAAATATTTATATAACGAAGCTGCAATCCATTCAACAACACAATCAGTAGCTTGTTTTTTGTTTGTATCAACCATGGCTTGCACAGTAGGAGTAAGTTGTTCAACACTCCTTTCTATTATTTGCTGAACTACCACAATCCTCTTCACCAAGTACTCCCTGATATATTCAAGACAAACGATGATGGATTTATCTCTCACATCATTTAGCTGGCTACAGAACACCTCACATATGTTGTTTAAGAGTAGTCCACATAGGGCTTTGCCTGTTGAACAAATCACACATTATGTATTAATATATGATCAATTATCAGTATGCTTTTGTCCAGTGCCACTTAATGAATTACCTGAAAAATGTGATCGGCTCCATTGTTCAGCTGGAATCTTCAGCAACCAATCATAAGCTGCAGCATTGTTATTCTTCAGATGATCCATCTCTTTGTTGAATTCAACAACAGTTGTGGCTCTTGCAGCCTTCCAAAGCATGTCCTTGTAAACACCTCCTTTTAAATGTGACTTCATCTCCTCATGAATATGCTTAACACAAAACCTGTGTGCAGCATTTGGAAACACACTAGCAACAGCTTGTATCAATCTCTGTGAACAGGTAAGGTTGTGGATGGTGTTAAAACTTTACATGTTCTCATTGTGCATAAAATACATGATTAATTATACAATAGAAATGTGCACCTTTTGCCTATCAGAAATGAAAGTGAACTTGCAGTTGATTTCTATCCCAAGATCCTCTCCTAGTAGTTTCAAAAACCAACACCAAGTTGCCTTATTTAGTGCATCAACTACAGCATATGCTACTGGATAAATCCCATTGTTTGCATCAATCCCAACTGCTGTTAGTAATTGACCTGGAAAAGGACCTGACATGGAGAATCCATCTAATCCTAAGAATTCTCTGCCACAAGCTTTGAAACCTTGTTTCATAACTCCCAAACACACATACACCCTTTTAAAAGTTCTTGTTGAACTAGCTGGATTTGGTTCTATCTGTAAATCAATCCTAACAGTAGTGTCTGGATTTTAATTAACCAACTCTTGGGCATACTCTCTAAGCAGTGCATAATGTTTGGTAAAAACAGGTATACCTGATTGAATTTCACAGGCTTTATGGCATAGCAAATCAGACTTACTTACGGGAACATCTTCAATTACCTGATCATCGTCATCAAACACTTCATCATCATTTCGATTATAGTCCAAATCCTCTGAATCACTCCCGCCACTCTGTTCTTCTATTTCATTATCTACCTCTACTACTTTCACATTTCCCATCTGACCACCTACAATTGTAAGTCTATAACATTAATAACAAATACACCTTTTAACAAATAAATAAATAAAAAACAAAACTCACAAAACAGAAGGGAAATTAAAGAGGAAAATGCACTGTGTCTTACCGTATCGTTCAAAGGCACGGACGATCGATGTAATCTAACCGGAACTATACGGATCTATACGTATCGTTCAAATGCAGTGAATATGAAAATGCATTGGTAAAGATTTGGCGGCAACAATTAGGGTTGTATCTGAAGTTAAAGGGGTATATTTGTCATTTCATGCGATTATACCCTTGACTGACGGGAAAACTAACGGGAGTTAATGGAAAATGGCTCTCGGTGGCGATTTTGTGAAAATGTGGAACGTGAGTGTCTTTTTTGCGCTACTTTTTGTCTCGGTCCCGTTTTTGCAATTTTGTGGAACGTTAAGGACCATTTTTGCAATTTACCCTTGTTTTTATTTATTTATTTGTTATTCACGAATTCTTAGAAATTCTGATGATTTTTCTTTGTTTGTATGCAAGTTCGTAACCATAACTATTCGGTGCAGTACGCCATCGTTGCTATGCGAGTAATAAGCTAATACTCTTGGATCTATGAAATAATAACTTTGCTTACAACATCGATTAGTTGCTGCCGAAGCTAAACAAATATGAAATTACAAAAATAAAACAAATAAGAAATACCATAAATAACAAACATCAAATAAGCTTTTAGTTAAGATATATCCAATTGTCTATTAAATATTTACAAACCTTTTGCATTTATAAACGTATCAATATTGCTACTTACCAATGTGGGAAGTGAATTGAATTATACTATATTGTGGCAGTTGATAAGGGTCAACTTTTTCATAGGGCATTAGCTTTACAGTAACATAAATTAATTCAGATCGCAAAAGATTGACACTTAATATAACATGATAAGTTGTGAAATATTGCCAGAGAGCATACCATTTGCGATCCAACTGTGAAGATGAGAATCATTTGGAAACAAATTAATATTACAAGTTTACAAGTGGTACTTAGCCAACTTAATATGCTATGAAACCTTTACTGGCTAGTAACAAAATCTGAGTTATATTTAAATACTTTTCACGTTCTATAGATCACAAGTCAACGAGTATATGAAGATAAATAAAATAGCTACAAAGAAAACGTTAGAGTGCATCCTAAGTTTTGTGAAAGGCTGAAAATCAAGATGACATATACTTTAGAATCATGTACCTCTATATCAAATTTTTTGGGTAAATTCCTAAGTCTTAAATTGATAGAAGTTTATCAATGTTGTAACAGATTTCTAGGGGTGAAAACGAGCAGAGCCGAGCCCGAGCCTGCCAGAACTCGAGCTCGGCTCGATTCGAGCCTTAAGATTTGAGCTCGAGCTCAACTCGTGATATGATATATAAAGCTCAAGCTCGGCTCGTTTGTGATGTGCTTAACATAACGTACTATCATGGCGGAACAAATCTTTAAACACAATTTTAAGATATTTATGTCCCCTGTAATATTTTACCTCTCGAGTAGTTGTTCATTAGCTAAAAGTGTGTTGTAAAAGTGATTATTGCAAACTACAAGAATTTTTAAAAGTGATTGGAGCTTCGAAACATATGGACGTACCCAAACACCATTCGTCGGAAGTATCTGAACGCAAGAAGAGGAGTTGTATACTTGTATGCAAGACAACTGTTCATTTGTTGGGTCGTATAAAGATTTAAGGAAGCATGTGCGGGCTAGTCATCCTTTGGCCCGACCCAGAGAAGTAGACGCGTCACTTGTTGAGAAATGGAAGAAGCTTGAAAATGATAGTGAATTAAATGATGTTATAAGTACAATTTATTCAACAATGCCAGGTGCAGTTATACAAGGGGATATTATGTGATTGAAGATGAACATAATCGGGATTTTTCTAGAGTAAGAAGGTTCGGTCATCATCGCTTGGATATATACTCGTACTCGTTTTGGACCGGGGTATAGTCATAGACGTTCAATAGGACCAAGGAATGTTGGTAGAAGTTATGCATTACTTCCAAGGCATCGTGAAATATCACAATCATCTGAAGATGCTGGCAGGCATGTTGATAATCGCAATCGATGGGGTGGCTCTGCCACTCATCAGTATATTTCATCATCCGCAGATGATTATGATTC
The DNA here is from genome assembly GCA_030686995.1 of Artemisia argyi. Classification (NCBI taxonomy): domain Eukaryota; kingdom Viridiplantae; phylum Streptophyta; class Magnoliopsida; order Asterales; family Asteraceae; genus Artemisia; species Artemisia argyi. The sequence continues at coordinate 172,234,957 of CM060696.1, read as the reverse complement.
ATCATCCGAAGATGATTCTGATTCTGATTCATCATATGAAGATGTAGATGATTATGAAGTCATCATTACTGAGCCTGCACGTACTTACAGTTCTCACGGTGGCATTAATCAATCATCACCATCAGAAGAATTAGCGTCAGATGATGACGTCATCATTACGCGGTCTACTAGTAATTACAGTTCTCGCCGTGGCAGGTCTCAATCATCATCAGATGCTGATATCATCATTACAGGGTCTGGTATTAATTACAGTTTCCCCGGTAGCGGGTCTCAATCATCATCAAAAGATGAATCATCTGTAGATTATGCAGATGATGATGGTAGTATTGAAGGGCATGTTCGTAGTGACACCCGTAGACGCGAAACCAGGCTGCCTTATGCTGGCTCGGGCATGAGGCGGGCGAGGCTTGGCGGTGCACGCTGAAGGCATTTTTTTCTTAGGGGTTTGATTGGGTCATATTCAGACCAAAATATCAATTGGATGGTTTTCTTCTCTTTATAAGTTATGGTTTTTAGGCAACATTTTGTTATGGGATTTTTTTTCAAATCTATTTTATGACTTTTATACGTTATAATGTTATGACACACATCACTCTGTTCCCGAGTATAAAACGGAAAGAAAGAGATGGAGTGGAAAAAAGGAGTGAAGTAAAGAGGAGAGTAATAAGAAATTATTTTTTTATCTTGTGTTTCCGAGTTGGAAAGAAAATAGAAGGAAGTAACAAAAAATAGCTTTAAAATCAACACCACTCCATTTCATCCCAATTTGGGAAGTAAATTAGGATAGTAATTTTGATGTAATTTACTATCCTTTACTTTCCTCTCCCCTCCTAAAAAATCTCAGGAACACAATTTTTTTTTACTACCATCCCAAACCTTTCCCTTTCACTCCAAAAAATAAACCCGGGAACAGAGTAAGGTCTCTGCACAGCATAAGAGTTATGATATTCTCTTTTCTTCATGATATGATATTCTCTTTTCTTCATGATTTTTTGTCACTGTGCTCAAAATTTGTTGAGCCGACATGTCGGTTGCTTATTTTTCTAATACTTTACCTTTCTAGGCTGTTCAAGCCACATTTTGAAAGTATTTGATTGGCTTGTAACACTAGTAATTATAGGTTAAAAATCTGCTGTTAAGTGCTTGGATGTAAGGTGATTTATGTCATGGTTTATGCTTCTTCATGAAGCATAGTTTAAATTTTTACAAGGAAAACGCAATGCTAAAATTTAATGTGAGAAAACGAAATGTAAAAAAAAATGTAATTTAATGTGAAAAAGAAAGTCTATAACAATAACTACTTATTGACTTTTCAACTCCTTTTATAAATTTTATTTTTAAAATACCTCTAAAAAAACATGTTATTATACATGTTATACAAAATTACAAACTAATAAATCACAAAGCTTTTCATATAATTTCTATACAAATAAGTTGATGGTACATATAGTTTTAAAAACCGGACCAACAGTTCGACCGGGAACCGGAGTCGCCACCAGTTTAGCTAGTCAATAAAAGTCGTCCGAAAACAAACCTGAAAGAACTGCCAGAACCGGTAAAAACGGGTGAACCAGGCCGGACCGAGATCAGTTGCTTCTTTTTTTTAAAGTTAATCAGCTCGTCATAGTTATTTTATTAGTGTCTGGACTTTAATCACAAGTTACCCGTCATTGCAACACACGGGTACCTGCTAATAAAATATAAAGAGTAAAAAGTCTAGAAAAGTGTTCATTTGTTGCTGTTTTGCTGCTTTGCGCGGATATAATGCTATTTCTTAAAATTTTCAATCTTCTTTCAAAATGAAACTTGGGGTGTTTGTCTAAGGTTTATTTGATGGACTTATAAGTTTATTGGAAAATTTAGAAAATTAATTATTGAAAAACCAACAAACTTTTTTTTTTCCTAATAACTTTTAGAAATTTTGTTGATTTTTCTTTCTTTGCATGCAAGTTCGTAATCATAACTATTCGACGCGATACACCATCGCTCCTTCGTGAGTAATAAATTGATACTCGTGGATCTATGAAATAGAGTAATAATTTTGCTTACAACATCAATTTATTGCCGCCGGTCGAAGCTAGATAACAAAAAGTAGACAAATATGAAACACACCATAAATAACAAACATCAAAGAAGCTTTTACATATGATGAGTTCACCACACTACTATGCATAAACAAACCTTTTGCCTTTATAAACGTATCACTATTGCTACTTTATATCGATGTGGGAAGTGAAATTGAATTATAATACAGTTGATAAGAGTCAACATTTTCTAAGGCATTAGCTTTACGTAAATTAATTCAGTTTGCAAAAGATTGACACTCAGTGTAACATCATAAGTTGTGAAATATTGCCATAGAGCATACCAATTGCGATACAACTGTGAAGATGAGAATCATTTGATGACAAATTAATATTACAACTTTACAAGTGGTACTTAGCCAACTTATGCTATGAAACCTTTACTGGCTAGTAACAAAATCTGAGTTATAAGAAGATAAAGAAAATAGCTACAAAGAAAACGTTAAAGCGCATCGTAAGTTTTGTACTTAACGGTGAAAGGCTAAAAATCAAAATGGCATATACTTTAGAATCATGTACCTCTATATCAAATTTTTTGAGTAAATTCATAAGTCTTAAATTGACAGAATTTATTATCAATGTTGTAACAGACTGTACTATCATGGCGCAACAAAACTTTAAACACAATTTTATTTGTGTGCGTTTGGTATCCCACTATGGGAATGAATATATGCCTTTGAAAGTCATTAATGTTGTTTGGTTGGTTATTGGGCCCACCACAATGGAAGGAAGATACCAATGATATGTGGGTTTCCTCATATGAGTATGATTTGGTAGGTATGTTGATACCCATGAAAAATGATATCTACATACCCATTTTCATTCTACTCTATTCTCAAACCTATACTTATAGTGATTTCATCAGGCATACCAAACGCACCCTTATGTCCCATAATATTTTACTTCTCCATTAGTTGTTCATTAGCTAAAAGTGTGTTGTAAAAGTGATTATTGCAAACTACAAGAAGTTTTAAAAGTGACTGGAGAAACACGTGGACCCAAACACGTTTATTGCACAAACATTTATTTGACAAAAAAAACAAAACAAATAGAATCTTATAACCCACAAATCGACATTTGTATTCCATTCAATTTACTTCTTTGGAGCAAGTCTTGACTAGGGATGGCAATGGGCGAGAAAAAACCCACAACCCGCGGGTACCCGCCATAAATGGGTGGGTAAACGCGTCAATTTTCACCCACGGGTGGGTCGTGGGTGAAAATCTTTACCCATCGGTGAGTGGCGGGTGGGTGACGGGTGAGGCATACCCATCGCGGATAAACCCATGACACCCATTTAAAATACCCACGGGTATACCCGTCAAAATACCCGTAGGTGTACCCATAAACCCACGTTAAAATTAATTATACTAATTAAAATATTTATGAGGTTGCAGGTATACATTTAACAGTTACCACCAAGTCTCCAAAAAACACATTAATCTAAAAGTTTGTTTGAGTTTCAAGACTAAAAAGAGAGTATGAAAGATCAAATAATCAAAGTTGTATTTGACAAATTGGTTGGTATCTTATTACGCCGTTTCATAGTTAGTTTTTATATCATCGTTTTGTAATTTTGTTACATAACACTAACCCATGGGTTTACCCATGGGCAACAAATACCCGCGGGCAAGAGCATGGGTAGAAATTTGTACCCGTTGGGGGGTGACGGGTGGGTGATGGGTTTTAAAAAAACTACGTGGGTAGGTGACGGGTTAGAGGTACCCGTGCCCATTACCCACGGGTGCCATCCCTAGTCTTGACTTAATCTTTTCCACCTCTTTGGTTCCAACTTGGAATGTTTTCGTCAAAACAACATCTTCTACTGTGGGGGACGACGCAAACAAAGCGTTTGCCACCCTTTGAGTACCGGGCAACTGACTGTTAAATCCTGCAATAACGGCAGCCGGAACTTTTCCACTGTTTAGCTGGTAATGAATTAAGCCTCTAGGAAATGTAAAGATTTCACCAACTTTGATGGTCTTGGAAAAGAGTTTGTTATCTGTTGTTATGAAGCCGACTTCTAATTCACCCTCTAGCACAAACACGATCTCAGTGGCTCGTGGGTGAGTGTGTGGTGGGTTTATACCGCCTGGTGCATAATCAATGCGAGCCATGGACACACCTAAGGTGTTTAGCCCATTGATTTGTTGCACAGTGGCTGATGTCACAGTTGCACCAAATGTGTTGTTGGTGAGCGCGGGCTTTGCTAGCCCCGCGAAGAAAAAATCATCCGCTGATATGTTGCTTTTGCAGGCGAATCCATTTAATTTTACACCTGTATTTTATACAATAAGTTATTAAACCATAAAACTTCATTCATTATTCATCTCATGTACTATAGAGAAAAGTAAAATTTTATTTATGAACAACTGATTACATCCACTAGTTGACCAGAACTTGATAAGTCACAGCATGAAACTGATCATGTCATCAATTTTTATGTACTCACCAACTTAAATATAACAAATCTAACTGAACGACGTACCATAAACATAGTGCAGTATATATTTATAGCAAAATGTTGATGATCACCAACGTTGCTTAACGTTAATAAAAGTGTAATGTATTGATTAAAGTAGTGTTTACATGAGATGAGTTAACTAAATACCAACATAATTAACCTCTAAATCAGTTAAAGGCATCTTATTATATTGCAGGGATTGGTTTTCATATATGCTCAAATAGATTAAAGAACGTAGATATCTTATATCTATGCATGCAAGCAAGAACATGAAATACCTGACGCAAGATCCGCGACGCATACATCTTGAAGCAGGTCAGGATCTGCTGATACGAAAGAAGCCAAAAAGATAGCCATCATCATGGCAATCACCAAACCATAATCACTTGTAGCCATTATATATAAACAAATATATAAGAGGCTCTTTTTACTTTGTTTGAAAAGTGGGTTTGAGTTGAAAGACGGTGGGTAATGTTGTATTTATAATGGGTCGAAAGAGAAGACATTTTGACAGCAATTTCAGATGGGTAGCAGGTCCCTTTCAATTCTTTTACAGTAAATCTATGTCTTGAATTTCCCACTTTTGTTTTGGTAGTAAAATAAGTGGGCAACTGGAGATCTTCATCTAGATAAGGTTTTAAATAGCTTATTCTATTTTTATTTTTTCAGCCTGAAACATTTGAAGTGCATATGCGAAATGAAAATGGTCTGATTCACACCGTTTCGATTGATATGGCCATTTCAAGTTTCAATTAAAAAGTAGATATATAGATATCAATAGATCATAACTCATAAAATTAGAGTTTTATAAAGGTATCAACCGAAATTGATAAAATTTGAACGTCGTTGTGACAAAGATGGTCATTCATATTTCGTAAATGTAATATTTAGTTTCATGTCTATGCATTATTTTCTCCATCTGAAAAATCCTGTCTATGTTATTAAGGAAATATTGTCTACTATGGTCATTATAGTTGTCTGCCTTAACTAAGAAATTTCCATAAGGTAAAACCAGGATTTGTGTTTTCATGATAACAAATAATGACCATCAAAGTTTGTTAACTTATCAGATCGGTCGCACAACTTTCTTTTCACAAAGCATTATTTACTTTGTCATCAATGAAGATCAACCTTGACTTTCACATAAAGTATGTTTTGTTTGCAAACTAGTCTGCTAGGAAGTACTTATCTTAAGGAAAATTCCATAAATACCCTAAAAGTACAATGGTCTCCACCCTAAATAACCCACAAAATCTTGTTTTCTCCAAATACCCCAACGGGAGAAGGTCGCCTGCAAAATTTGGGCGGATAGTGTAATATAGTGACATGTGTCCCTATACATGGTCTCATCTTGTACCTTCATGGTACAACTATCAAAGTGTACTTCTTAGGCGACTGGGACCCACATTTCTTGAGCGACCCGATTATTTTGTCTTTTTCCAAAAATTTATGGTCTTTTTTTATTAATTAATAGTACAATAAACTTAGGCGACTCGGTTCCACTTATCTTATTCTACTGACTACTGAGTCTGAAACCCATTAAATCCAACTCGACCTAATCTTTTTCATACACCCAAACCTTAAATCCAATCAAACCCTTTTCAGTCTGAATTGCGGCCCTTTCCCCGTATACAACAAGACTCATCTTGTTTCATACTGCCGCCTTTTGTCCTCACATCATCAGTAGACCGAAAAGACCCATTCGTCTGATCTAATAACTCACTGAGTCACAACACTCACTGAGTCAATCTTTATACTTGACCTATTTTAATACCTCATCACAACATTCCCAATCTTTGATTCACTATCTAAATCACACCCTTTGATCCCAACCCCTGATACTCACAAGAGCTTCGACTACTATTGTGACATCAACAGTACCAACAACCACCATATTACCGTGTCTCACTTCAACATAGCGTCAACTAGCATCCGACCACCTCCTCGCCGCTACCTCCGGAATACCTCCGTGAGTTTTGGTGTAGATCGATGTGAGGGATCTTGCGAGTTTTGGTTTTTTTTTGTTTTTACTGATTTTGTTGTGAGTTTTTGATGATGGTAATAAACAGATCGGGGGGATTTTTTGAGTGTTTGATTTGGTGTTATGGTGATTCTGTGATAAAGATTTTTGATGTTGTTAGGCTTTTTGTGTTGTGATTTTTTTTGGTTTTGATCGGATTTAGAACTGGGTCTTGATAGGATGTAATATTGAGGTGATAAGATCTGTTGGTAATGTATATGGGTTTCGTTTGTGGTGTGACTGGATAATGGTGATGGCTGTTTGATCGAGAGTTTTATAATCTCTTGAGGATTTGTGAGATTTTTTTTAGATCCGTTTTTTTGTTGAGTGGTGTTGGATAGGATTTTTTGTCACCGGATAAGTCGCCCAAGAATAAAGATAAGTGGGACCCAGTCGCCCAAGTTTATTGTACTATTAATTAATAAAAAAGATCATAAATTTTTGGAAAAAGACAAAATAATCAGGTCGCCCAAGAAATGTGAGTCCCAGTCGCCCAAGAAGTACACTTTGATAGTTTTACCATGAAGGTACAAGATGGAACCATGTATAGGGACACATGTCACTATATTACACTATCCGCCCAAATTTTGGAGGCGACCTTCTCCCGTTGGGCTATTTGGAGAAAACAAGATTTTGTGGGTTATTTAGGGTGGAGACCATTGTACTTTTGGGGTATTTATGGAATTTTCCCCTTATCTTATAGAGGAAATTCCGAAAATAGTACCAAAATATTCAAGCATTTCATGTTTTGGTCAAGAAATGACCCTTTTCCCAATTTGGTCATGCTCAACTGCTCAACTGCTCGACTTCGTTATTTTTATGACATGTGTCCATTGCAAGTACAGGAGTTAGGTGAGGTGTCACTTTCAAGTACAGGAGGTAGGTGAACATTTTTAATTGATTTTTATTAAATTATAAAAATACCCTCATATATTATATTATTATATTTTTAATAATGACTCACCTAACCTCACTCACCTACTCACCACTTTACCAGTCCATCACAATCACCACCACCACCGCTCGACCGCCACTATCGCCACTGATCAACTGTTCAACCACCACTGCTCACCTACTCAACTGATCAACCACCACTGCTCACCTACTCAACTACTCAAACATATCGTAACCGTTAACCTACTCATTGTCCATGATGCTTGAAACTCAATTATTGATGCAGCCTGGATCCTAACCAATTACAACACAACTATATGAACATAAATTGCAAAAAAATAACAAAACAAACTGTATTCAAATTCATTACAACTTCACCATCCATATAAAGTTAAAAGTAGTAGCACTAATTTGCAAATAGCAATAAAACCAAACAATAAAAGTAGTAGCACTAATTTACAACAACATATGACAATTCCAATCTGGGTTTCTTAGAACAAAACAGGTGTTCAAAGTTCAAAACACAACAATTTTTTCTTTATGCTTGTTCTTGGAACTAGATCTTAAAAAAAAAAAAAAAAAAAAAAAAAAAAAAAAAAAAAAAAAAAAAAAAAAAAAAACTTTTTATCTCCACCCTAGCTATCGCCACCACTAAACCCACACCGCCAAACATCTGAATTTATATATAAACTTCATAGCAACTCATTTTTTTTCTTTTTCTTTTTTTTTTTTCCTTTTTTTCTGTCAAACACCATCCCACCCGTCAGCTCCGGTGTGGGTGGTGCAGATCTGAAAAAAAAAAAAAAAAAAAAAAAAAAAAAAAAAAAAAAAAAAAAAAGTGTTGGTGGTGGCTAATGACGGGTTTATAGGAATCAAGAAGACGCAGAGAATTTATTTTGGCCGGATCTCCTTAGCTCCGGTGTGGGATTTATTCTTGGATCCACCACACAACAAATCATTCATCCTCTCCACATCCGCTGCCACCACCCATTTTTATATATCTTTAATGATCTTTGATGATTGTAAACTGGTCCTCCATTTTTATAGATCTTTAATGATCTTTGATGATCGGTGTTGGCCGGATCTAGTACAATCGATGTATATATGGCTGTGAGATGGTTTTATGGCTGTGAGGTGTTGTGGTGGTGGATGATATGAGATGATTTATGGCTGAGGGTAGATATGAGGGTGGTATTAATAAGATAGAGCGATGGTACAAGTAATAATGCACAAATTACTTATAACAAAACATCAAGTACAAGCAAATAAAAAATATTTAATTAACAAAGCATAAGGGCATATTAGTAATTGTAGAACAAAGCAATAAAATATCTCACCTACCTTTGTACTTGCAAGGGACACATGTCACTCATATAGGTCAGTTGAGCAGTCGAGCAGTTGAGCATGACCAAAATGGGAAATGGGGTCAAATCATGACCAAAACATGAAATGGGTGAATGTTTTTGGCCTATTTTGGTAATTTCCTCTATCTTATATTACTAGTTACTAGTATTAAATAAAAAGAACCTCTTACCTTATGTAATGCCACCTCACACTAAATATTTAGCAGACTTTGAAAAACCATACGAGTACTTCTTTTGCACATTTGCGTGCACTCTTGTGTAACCCAAGAAACCAGCAACTAATTCTTTCCCGCCTCTTATTCATAAAAGAGTAAGAACTGTTGAAAAATATTCATTCGCGAGCATAATACTATTTCTTAAAAATCTTCTTTTAAAACTAAACTTAGGTTGTCTGTCTGAGGTTTATTGGGTTATTATACAAACATGTTACTAAAGTTTACCAAAAAATACAATTTTGTTACTAAAGTTTTTTTTGTTACAAAGAGGTTACTAAAGTAAACGGGTTTGTCATCTGGGTTACTCAAAGATTAAAATCTTACACAAATGTAACTCCGAGAGTGGGCAACCGGATGATTACCGGTTTCTCTTGTCCACGTCAGCACCATATACAAAGAAGTTACTATAGTTTACGGGTTTATTAAATAGGTTACTGAACTTTACAAAAGTTACTATGAGTGTTTTTTTTTTTTTTTTTTTTTTTTTTTTTTATTATTATTATTATTATTTTTTTTACTTTTACGTTTTTCTCCTTCGCATGTCTTTGTATATTTTCATACATTTCTATCCGTTTTTATACGTTTATGTACGTTTTTCTCTCTTGTCATACTTTCTTTACATTGTTTTACGTTTTTCTCCAGTTTCGTACATTTTTGCCCATTTTTGTATGTTTTCATTTGTTTTCGTATATTTTCATACGTTTTCATAGGTTTTCATAATTTTTTTATTACATTTGTGTGCGCATTTATATGCTTGTGTACGTTTCATAGGTCTTTTTACGTTTTCATACTAGTTTTACGTTTTTTTACACCTTTGTATGTTTTATACGTTTGTATGTTTTATACTTGTTATGTTATACGTATGTAAAAATGTGTATAAAAACGTGTATAAAAAGTGTATAAATCGTGTGAAAACGTGTAAAAACACACAAAAATGTATGAAAATGGAAAAAATGTAAGAAAAACAGAAAAAACATCTGAAAACGAAAAAAAGCAGATAAAAACGTAAGAAAAACATACAAAACGTAAGAAAAATGGAAAAGACGTAAGAAAAACGGACAAAACGTAACAAAAAAGGATGAAAGTGTAAGAAAATGGGCGAAAACGTATAAAAACGGAAAACCCGTGAGAAAAAATTTCAAAAAACGTAAGAAAGACGGACAAAAATGTATGAAAACCAAATTTAGAGTTAAGTATAAACGGTCGTTAGGATAAATGACTAACATTGTAACGACAGTTAGTTTAAGGGGCCATTTTTTAAATTAACGAAAAAATTAACTTGTGGTAAAAGGTTAAAACATACAGAGTAACTTATATAACCAGTTAAAAAACGTGAGTAACCTCTTTGTAACAAAAAAAACTTTAGTAACAAAATTGCATTTTTTGATAAACTTTAGTAACATGTTTGTATAATAACCCGAGGTTTATTTGATTGACTTATAAGCTTAACAAAAAATTGAAAAACCAACAAAGCTTATTTTTATTTATTTATTTGTTATTCAAGAACTCTTAGAAATTTTGATGATTTTTATTTGTGTGTATGTAAGTTCGTAACCATAACTATTCGGTGCAATACGCCATCGTTGCTATGCGAGTAATAAGCTAACTCTTGGATCTATGAACTAATAATTTTGCTTACAACATCAATTATATGAAATTACAAAACAAATAAGAAATACCATAAATAACAAACGAGCTTTTACAAAGATTAATAAACCTTTTGCATTTATAAACGTAACAATATTGCTACTTTCTAGCGATGTGGGAAGTGAATTGAATTATACTACGTACTATATTGTGGCAGTTGATAAGGGTCAACTTTTTCATAGTGCATTAGCTTTACTGTAACATAAATTAATTCAGATTGCAAAAGGTTGACACTTAATATAAGAGGGAGAGGTGTGGTGTGGAGGTATTACCTCCTCATTTGGGGCCTAGGAGTGTCACATCACCCCAACACCTCTTCACAATTAACCCTCCTCACTCATAACTAATCTCAACTTACGTATTCGGGGCTCACCATTTACAACTTTATTTTTTATTCATTTCATTAAATAAATTAAATTCATTTCACAAAAATTAAAAATACCACACCAAACTAAATTTATTTCATCAAATTAAAAAAGTTACAATACTGGAAAGAAAACGACGCGAAAATAAAAAAAAAACGATACGAAACTTAAAAAAAACAATACGAAAATATAAAAACAACACTAAATGCATATTAAACATTTGATTCAAAATAATACAAATAACATTAAAAATAAAAAAATTACAAAAATAATTATTTAAAAAAAATCTTCTAAACGGTTAGTACAAAAAAAAAAAAAAAAAAAAAACAAAAAAAAACTTTCAAATGCAAAACAAGCCCACTCCATTTATCCATTCCAACCCAACCACAAAAAAAAAACCTTACTTCTTCATCACAACACCAACAATACACACCTGCAAAAACAACACCACCAACAACAAAACAAAACTTGCAAACATTAACACACAAACACAAATTAAAAAAACAGTTAAGAATTAAAAGGGAAAAAAAATCTGACACCAAGTACAACAACAAGATCGTCGTTTGCGTGAGGAGGTAACCAACGACGAGTTACGGCGAGGCCTCCCCGGTGTAGTGGTGAGCTACAGCGAGCTCAACGAGCCTCCACGTAGACACGACGAGGGTGTGCAACGAGGCCACACCTCTTGCTCTAACATGATAAGTTGTGAAATATTGCCATAGAGCATACCATTTGCGATCCAACTGTGAAGATGAGAATCATTTGGAAACAAATTAATACTACAACTTTACAAGTGGTACTTAGCCAACTTAATATGCTACGAAACCTTTACTAGCTAGTAACAAAATCTGAGTTATATTTAAATACTTTTCACTTTCTATAGATCACAAGGCAACGAGTATAAGAAGATAAATAAAAGAGCTACAAAGAAAACGTTAGAGTGCATCCTAAGTTTTGTGAAAGGCTGAAAATCAAGATGACATATACTTTAGAATCATGTACCTCTATATCAAATTTTTTCGGTAAATTCATAAGTCTTAAATTGATAGAAGTTATTATCAATGTTGTAACAGATTTCTAGGGTTGAAAACGAGCCGAGCCGAGCCCGAGCCCGAGCCCGAGCCTGCCAGAGCTCGAGCTTGGCTCGATTCGAGCCTTAAGATTTGAGCTCAAGCTCAACTCGTGATATGATATATAAAGCTCGAGCTCGGCTCGTTTGTGATGTGCATAACATAACGTACTATCATGGCGCAACAAATCTTTAAACACAATTCTAAGATATTTATGTCCCCTGTAATATTTTACCTCTGGAGTAGTTGTTCATTAGCTAAAAGTGTGTCGTAAAAGTGATTATTGCAAATTACAAGAATTTTTAAACATGATTGGAGCTTCGAAACATATGGACGTACCCAAACACCATTCGTCGCAAGTATCTGAACGCAACAAGAGGAGTTGTATGCAAGATGTTGATACAAAAGTTGGGCGTTCCAGGTTATGGGCTCTTGCTCTCGTACCAATTCGCTTCTTAGTACTTGTAACCTGCGCACTAAGAAAATAAACAACACCGTTAGACTTATCGTGGGATTGTCTCCCACGATTAGACTCCGGTGTGAGAGTAAGTAATCGATTTAAGGTTCTCGTAAAGAGTTAGGGTTTGTGAATCGTACCTTGAATGAGAGTTATGTCATTCCTTATATAGGCGCAGAATCCTTGTAGGGTTCGTGCTCCTTACGTTTCGCACCCATGGTGCTTATCCGGGTAAGGATATCTATTCCATAGATAGATAATCCTTATCTATACCGTGTATAGTTTATTTGGGTTGGGCTTATGTGAGCCTGTTCCCATTATTGATGCGGCCCAAGTTATAATAGCCCACGCATGGTGGTTTTGGGCCTTAGTAATGTTTATCATTTGGGCTCGTGGCCCATATATAGACTATACGTCATCATGTCCCCCCAGTCTAGTATGCGCGGCTCGTAGCCGCGGATGCTAGACTAATATTAACAGCGGTAAGCGTGGCGGGAGAACATTGAAATTTGCCACCCATTTTAAAGTGCAATGCACCTAGTCATGGGAATTTCAAAAGGGGTACCTCGAAAATTGGGGGTTGTGTCCATGTGGCCCTCGTAAATCGGGAAAAAGTGCATGTACCGTTTCGGTTCTAGCCACACGTTTTTGTGTGTGGGATCCACGTGGACATCATCTAGGGTTTTATTACTCCCTATATAATAGTCACCGCCCCATTTTTACAACCACACACAGTAAAACACACACTCACCATTGCTCACGTTCTTTGAAAGCTATCTTTTGCAAAGAAAATACTCATTTCCTTAGGTAACTTTTGTGTGCGTTTTACTAGTGAATTAATGAAAATGGTTGCCCAGTTAGAGGACTTTCGCTCTGCGATGACGGAGAATGATGTTACAGAGTTTACCTCTGACTATTTCATTCCTCTGGATGTGCGCCCAGAGGCTCCAGACGTTAACGCGTGTATAGCCGATTTCCCCGAAGGGAAAATAGGGTTATACACAAAATTCTTTGAGTACGCGAATTACCGCGTGCCAATTTCAATTTTTCTGAGCGATTTGCTCAACCACTATCGCCTCCACATCTCACAGCTGCACTGTATAGGTGCGGCTAAGGTGTCGAATTTTGAAGTAAACTGTCTTTTACTTGCGATAGAACAACCATATCCTTGTTCCGCTCCTTTTACCACACGACGTGGTCAAATGGGTGGGTATCTTTTGCGAAGCGCCCGGGGGCGCTTCAGTGTTACACTGAGAAGGTAGACTCCCTAAGAAATTGGAGGGAGCATTTTTTCTGGGTGGATGATGTGGTTTTTCCATCGCCCTACGAGTTTTATACTCAGGATACTTTGCCAAGGGATGGGCGCCCCGCACCCGGTTCCTATAGGCTGACTGATGCGCAGACTCTTGATGTCAACCGCCTAGCCATTAACCCTTATCCGGAGGAGTTTTTGGTACATATGGGGTTGAGTCGCAATTACTTCGGCGCTGCTGACGAGGTGCCCACTTTTATAAGTGAGGAAGGCCGGGGTGGGTGTTCGTCCCTTCTACTTCAAGTTTCGTAAGTCTTTTTGTATGCGCACTTTTAATAACTAATCCTTTCTGCTTTCTTATTTTGTTTATGTGCGCAGAGATGGATCTATTCGCCGTTGTGAAGCTGGACAAACCAAAGCAGGTGACTATAGGAGTGCGCCCTCTGAGGGAAGATGAGCAGCCCCTACTGGAGGCGACTGAGGGTCGCGTGACCGTGCTGCCGGAGGTTGTCCTTGAGAACACGCCGCCGCTCCAAGTGGCGCCCGTTCAGAGCGTGGCGCCAGATGTGGAGGTGGCGCGAGAGGAGGCGCGCGCTGAGTCGTCTGACAGCATAGAGATCCTAAAGCCCGAGGAGGTGCTGAAGGAGGAAGTGGCGCAGAATATTAAGCGCAAAGGGGAGGCGGAGACCAGTGGCCCCAAGAAGAGACGACGCTACCTCATTAGGGATGTGGAGTCATCCGCAGAGGAGGAGACATCCGCTTCTGGCGCGGATAAGAAGGCTGCTGAGGCCTCTCCCTTTCTGTAAGTATCTGCGTCTATATTATGTTTCTTGTACACTACTTGTCGCAATATGTACTAACTGTCGTCTTCATGTCTTGTAGGGATGATGCCGCGAAGAATGATAGAGTCTTTGTGGATGTGGTTTCCTCTCCGCAGAATGAAAACAAGGAGGGGAAAGCCAAGGTTGATGAGGGTGGAGCGGCGCAGCAGTTGATGGATGAGTTAGCTGCGACTGCTGCGCGTCAGGCTGAGCTGGTGGCTCAGTTGAGGGAGAAGTATGTTGGGGAGAGCAGTACTCTCACCCAGAAGGATGAGGACATAGCGAAGCTCCGTGCGCAGCTGGCGGATGCGCAGGCGGAGTTGGAGTCCTCGCGGGTGTACACTGAAAAAGTCACCCATGAGAAGTTGTCTGCCCTGGCTGAGGTGGAGGAGGCGCGCGGGAAGCTTCATCATTACAAGTCTGACATGACTTGGGCTGTTAGGTTTTTGGAAGAGAAGAAGGTGGAGCACTTTGCTAACATTGCCAAGTTCAAGGAAGATATGATGAAGATCATCCAGCTGCAGGAGGACAAGTTGCGCGGCCTGAGCATCGAGTACGATGAGGAGTTATATCCTCATTTGATGTCGACCATCGCTGAGCGCAGGTACTTCTTTTATACTCTTCTTCTTCATAATAATTTTGTTGCCATGCTTTTTATTAACACAAATTGTCTTTGTTGATGTAGGTGGTAGATTAACCACGGGCTGCGCCTGGCAGCTATGGGCACGCTGGAGTCCCAAGAGGTGTTGGACGCCTTTGGGAAGGTGGTGCACTGTGCGATGGCGCGGGGGAAGTCGCAGGCTATGGAGGATCTCCACGAGGCCAAGCTGCTGACCAAGGACTTAGCAGAGGTCCCTGGTTATAATGCGGCTGCCTACGATGAGTTGATGCAGGCTATGGCGGGGTTAAAGGTCCTCGAGCTGCCGCACATTGGGAGGTTGGAGCGCGACCAAGACAACCCCATAGATGTACTTATGGCGGGGTTGACATTGGAGCGCCACCTTGGAGAGGATGCAGAGGGGCAATCAGATTCCTTTCTAAAGCCTGATGTGTCGCAACTGCAGATTCCTGTGTTCGCGCAGCCTCGCCACATCCTTACCCCGTTTGCTCTTGAGAGGGAGATTCCCTTGAAAGAGGTTTTGGAGCGCCACGCGCAGAGGGCTGCTCAGAAGAAGGGCATTAAGGGCAAGGCAGTGTTGTGTGGTGTGGTTGCTGCACACATCCCTAGGTCTGATGGTGTACCCGTGAGTGTTCCTACCGTATCTCCCAAGGACGCTTTGATTCTGAGGAAGCTTCAGGAGGCGGGGAGTTCTGCTACTCCGGAGGAGAGCCTGGAGCATCGCCATAGCGTGTAGGCTTTTTTGTATATGTGCTATGTAAATAATGAAGTGTATCTTTCCTTGTAATTTTTATGTAAAAAATATTGAATAAGATACCTTTTTGTTGATTAAGTGCGTGACTTAAGAAATATACTTGCATTGTTTTGCTAAGTTTAATTTTTTGACCAAGTGTATTGGCTCGTTAAGTGCGTGACTTTAAAAATATACTTGCATTGTTTGCTAAGTTTTATTATTTGACCAAGTGTCTTGGCTCGTTATTTGCTAAGCTTGTACGGTGTACTTAATATTTGCTCACCCGTCGTGGGATGCCCACGTGAAACTTACCTCGACGTCTCAAAAGTAAGGCGCTTAGCAAGGATACGTGATCCAATGTTGATGGGTTTGCAACCCTCTTACTCAACGAGTGAATTACTAGGTTTACTCATCCTTTATGCCTTCGTGGGTCTTTAATTAGTGCATGCACGCCATGTAGGCAAAAATATAAGATAACAATATTGACATATATAAGTATGTATGCAATAAAGTGAAATACGCTATGGAGTTAGCTAGAAACCATAACATTTTATTGATACTTGCAAGTTTTTGAAAAAAGAAAAATACAGTTCCTAAGAAAGTAAAGAAAAACAAACACTTATTGGGCATCTCGTAGGATGCAAAGGTGTCTGTGTAGTGGCCGTAGCCTAAAAGTAACATCTTTTAAGATTGCAGATGTTCCAAGTGCGCGCTAGGTCGTGACCTTCCATATCGCGCAGTCTGTATGCGCCGTTGTCGAGCGCATCTGTGACCTCGTAAGGTCCTTCCCATTTTGGTCCGAGCTTGCCTGTGTCTTCTGCGTGGCTCGCATCATTGGCGCGGTAAACAAAGTCTCCTGGTCTGAATGAAGTGTGTTTGACCTTTGCATCATAATACTTCTTCATTTTTGCCTTAGCCTTTGCTTCGCGTACAGCTGCGCGTTCACGCCTTTCTTCTAGTAAGTCTAAGTCTATGCGCCGTTCCTCGTCATTCGTTGTGATGTTGACCTCTGCTGTTCGTATAGTTGGCATTCCTATCTCAGCTGGTATGACGGCTTCTGTTCCATAGACGAGGGAGAATGGCGTGTCGCCAGTACTGGTTTTGATTGTTGTGCGATGCGCCCATAAGACATGCGAGAGCTCATCCACCCACCTTCCTTTATGTCTGTCAAGGCGCGCTTTTATCCCTTCACCTAGACTGCGGTTTGCGCGCTCAACTAGGCCATTGGTTTGTGGGTGTTTTACTGAAGCGAAGTGTTACGTGATGTTTAATTGCGCGCACCAATCTTTGAATGGGTTATCACAGAATTGTTTTCTGTTGTCTGATATAATCTCTCCCGGTAGTCCGAAGCGACAAACAATGTTATCCCAGACAAAGCGTTTGACTTGGTTTCCTGTGATGTTCACCACCGCCTTTGCTTCAATCCACTTCGTAAAGTAGTCTATGGCTACTATGAGGAACTTTACTCCTCCTGGTGCAACTGGAAAGGGGCCCGCGATGTCAATGCCCCATTTATAAAATGGCCATGGTGAGGTAATAGGTGTTAGCTCTTGTTGTGGTCAGCGCGGGATTGGCCTATGTACCTGACAATTGCTGCATTTCTTTATCAGATTGCGTGCGTGATGCGTGGGAATCGCACCAGGCTTTACCTCTCAAGGGATCTTGAGAAGCTTACAACCCCCACCAGGCAGTGTACCTGATCGTTGTAGTATAGTATAGTGACAAGTACCGTGGGATTGATCGTTCAGCTAGGAATAGTGTCGCTACGATTAGAAAGCCTAAATACTAGTTCTAAAGGTGAGGGATGATTATTTTTGTGTTTTTATATTTTATGGAAAGCAATTAAAAATCTCGGGTTTGAAGGATTTGGGCGGAATTAGTTGCTAATCAACTAACCCAATACTAAGATGCAATCAAAATAAAATATTAAAAATGAAATTAAACTAAACTATACTAAAGTTGTGAGCAGTAATTGGAGAAAATGTGTTTACTTAGATTTCACTACTCCCTAGACATCTTTTACACGTTAATTACTTGTTATAATTGCATGGATGACTGATCGTATTCCTTAATACCATTCATGGGGTGGCACACTTAACTCCCCAATTCTATGAGCTCTTATCTCCTCCTACACCATGCCCAGCACAACTATAGGGATCGTAAACAGTGGCTCATGCATTAAATACAACCAATAAAGACCTAGTGCGCGTCGGTTCATGTTTCTTAAGACGTTCAAGCATGTTACCAATTGGAGATCTGCCAGTTTTCTTAAGCCTAACATATAAATCATTCATCCAAGACAAGAATAAACAAGTAATCAACACATAATTAACATCTAAGTTTCATTAGATCTAAGCAAACACAAGATAGATCTAGCCTAGCATGATGGAATTAAGACAAGAACAAGATATAGACAACCAACACATAGACATATTGATTAAATTAAAAAAACACTTATCTTGATTACACATGCAAGGTATCAAGGGGTTGGAACCCTTGAAAAACCTGTAAAGTTACACCAAAATCGTACTTAGGGTTTCTCCCAAAACTTCTCTCTCTAAATGTGAAAAATTAGAAAACTATATATAGGAAAAGGGGTCTGACGGCGTCAAGACAAATCTTGTGACGCCGTCACCTCGCCGCCAAAACTATTCTCGGACTGCCTTGATCTACATTTGACGCCGTCAAGACTTAATCATTTCCAGGCCGTCATGACTTTTACTCTTGACGCCCTACCTTCATGACGCCGTCAAATCTCTTCTGGACCGTCATGGAATTTTGCTCTTGACGCCGTCAGGAAATTACTCTTTACGCCGTCACCTACTGTTCCCAGCATGGAAAATTAAGACTTTGGCATTTTCTTTACTTTTATGCTCTAAAAACGTCCGAATTGCTTCCTTTTCCAGATTTCACTCCCAAAGTACCTAAAATCATAAAAGGAACGATTTAGGGCAATATTTGATCAAATA
Organism: Artemisia argyi; assembly: GCA_030686995.1. Classification (NCBI taxonomy): domain Eukaryota; kingdom Viridiplantae; phylum Streptophyta; class Magnoliopsida; order Asterales; family Asteraceae; genus Artemisia; species Artemisia argyi. The sequence continues at coordinate 172,215,983 of CM060696.1, read as the reverse complement.
AATTCGAATTCCGGATTAAATGACCCCTAAAAACGGATCATTTTTCGCCTCATCATATACCCTTACACTTGAGATTTGCTTGTCCTCAAGCAAATGCGCTTTTATTCTACTCAAAATACAAGTTAGGGGTCATTTAACACTAATATAAAAGTAATTACAACAAATAATCGTTCCACTAAAGACCAATAGACAAGCACAGAGGTCATATACTAGCACCTCACAAATAGTGTTTAGATACTCACATCTCTCGGGTGTAATAAAGTGTAAATTTCAGTATGGAAACGGAAGATATCTCTCACTACTTGTCATAGCAAAATAGATTACCATAGGCTTGGGAAAGGATCAAACCTCCACCACATGGCGTAAGCACCTAGGATAAACTATCAAAGAGGTCTTTTAAAGGGTTGTAACGTTAGGTGTAGGGATATGAAATACACGGTTTTGTTGGATAAAGGAAGTTTTACTGGTGGCGAGTTAACAATCTTGGTTAATTACATGTACAATGTGGCGTTGCTAAGCCAAGACTAGACTCGACTTAAGCTAATAAATGAAAAATAACAAAAACATAAAATGAACATAGAATGAAAAGGGATGGTAGTCCGTATGTTTTTATTTTTCTTTTTTTTTCGATTTTTTTTTTTTCGACTCTTACCCTACCATCCAAAATAATACATCATAGGGAATGAATATTCCCCTTACACTTGAATCTTTACATACTTTACAATAAACTAAACTAATGACTCGAATTAAGAAAATCAAAACACTTGGAGCACTTTTAAGATTAACGCACATATGGGGGTAATAATATTATGTTCTTCCCCATTACTCCATAAAATAAGTACTTACCCATGAGTCCCAATCGTCCCGAAACAATATGTACAAGGATATGACTCGACTTAGCAACCATGTAATCAATTAGATAGTTAACTTAGGGTTTAATAAATAACAATAATGCACTAAAAATGAGCGCATACACGGAAGGCTAAGGCGATTTGGTTGTACATTTAAGTGGGGTGTAACAAATTCTTCCTTTAAGTAAAATGCTTAAAGTTAGAAATGAAAAGATAGGCTCGGAGGGGTGTACTAGGGGTTTCGTGTACTAAAAATGAGTACAACGCTAAGGGTGTGGGAAAAATTAGTTGACTTAACTAGCCAAGTAATATGACTTAAATGGTCAAGTAATTATAATACGGGTTTAACACAAGGGTGATCCTAATGCCTCTTATCATGTAGTAAATCCTACCACACGAATGTAGTCTCACTAGCGGTCTCGGGATGCATCACTAACGCAAGTTCTAGAATCTAAATGCTACCGGTACACTCATAAGCACTAATAGTAAATGCTTTTCCTATCAAATCTAAAGGTGAACCTCACATATTTGGGTGGAAAATTTTTCTGAATATACGGTTATGTGCTAGTCATACAATCTCCTATCCATGAGACGCTTGCTATGGCTAAAGTTTCACTCCTAAATGTTGTAAAAAAATTTAAATTTGGCGCTAAAATTGCACTAACAAGTATTTCTCATAGTTTTATTACACATCTACCATTAAACAAAACAAACTCAAGCGAAAGTGCATATGTAAGGTATCATCTTTTTACCCTCCCCTTACACTTAAGATGAACATTGTCCCCAATGTTCAAGTAAAGAATGTAAAAGTGAAAAAGTAAAGAGAATGAAATCAAATACTCCCCTGATTCGCTCGGTATGGATAATAAGGTGGCCAGGTTAAATCTTTCTCCAAGAAAATGAACAATCAAAGTTTCCCATCCAGAATATAAATCATCTTCTTGTCATACGTAACCTGTAAAACCTGGCAAAATAGACAAGACAACCTTGCGTAAAATCGGCGGCATCCTATATAAGTTACTAAATCCTAGAAAACAAGATAAGATATAATGCTTGTGGAATGAAGTTTGCAGATCTCCTGGAGATTATAAAACTTAATAATTCACAAAAACCATAAGACTCCGTTAGAAAAACAAAACCGGTAAAATTTCCAGATTTTTACACCTGACGCCGTCAAGAGTAAACTCCTGACGCCGTCAGAATTGACCTGCAGAAATCCTTATGTTAAGTTTCCGGAAAATTTCTGGAAAAACTTGGTCCTACTTCCTGGAAAATCCTGCAAAACTTCATTATGACTCAATACAAGCATTTGACTCTAACAAATACGAATATACATGTTCATTTAATATTGTGGAGAATAATGATCGGTTTGTTTCTTGAAAACATATTTGGGGTTTCCCCTTACACTTATCTTTTGCAAAAATACCTTTAGGTGGAGTTAAGACTAGGCCAAAACAATAAAGTAACGTATTTCCACTATTTAGTTTAGAAGCATGATCAACCAACAATAAAAATTAAACATGCATACGGAAGCAAATAACAATCAAACAATTAAAATCACACAAAACATGGGTTGCCTCCCAAGAAGCGCTTTTCTTTATTTACGAGTCTTGTAGCTAGACTCAAGGTCATGGGTTACTACGTGATCTCATCATTGGTTCCACTCTCTAGGTCATCTTCTAAACCAGCATCGCTTTCATAGTGTAGGTACTTTGGGTCTTCGAACTCGAAGACATCTTGTCGATACTTAGAACCAAGCTTACTAACATTCTTAAAGAATCCACATGATAAATCAGAAATGTTTTTACACCCTCTCCTAACATCTTCGTCACACAAAATAAGTTGGGAACTTATCTTATCAAGCCCGTCATAATCGATTTCCTTAAGGTCTTTTCTCTTGTATGGCGTTTGGTATAAAATCCTCCTAATCCCATCAGTGAAGGTCATGATTCCGTTCAAGTCATCCACTATCAAATTAGTGATTTCACAAAAGGGTGCTCCAAAAACGACTTGTGATAACCCAGGGTCGACATAGTCTTCTATGTTATCCACAATCGTGAATTCCATAGTGAATGTCATATTTCCTACGAACACCTGGATTTCATGATCCTTACCAACCACTTTCTCCCCCTTGTAAATCATCCCCCATCTGCAGATATTGTTATAATGGAACAATGACATAAAATTCTTTGGCAGGAATACATTAATGTAGATGTTATCGAAGTACTTATGACCGATCATGCAGGGGATTTTGAGATTATTCGGATCACGCCGTCTTATCTTCCCCGACTCTCCATCCTTTGACCCATATAGATTCCCCTCAAGGGAAGGACGATACTCGTACACCTCCTCATTATCCCTACGAAAAATTACCTTCCTAACACCATTGGTGAGTAATACACTACCATCTTTCTCATCAAGGATTGCTCCCGATTCATTGATAAATGGTGTCCCAAGGACAAGGTTGGTTAACGTTTGATTGGTGAGAGGGTCCACGTCATCAACCACGGTGAGGTCAGCATTGTAAACAAGCTCTCCAATCCTAATTGATAAATTTTCTATTACTCTCTCGCACGCAATGCGTTCTGGGAAGGTTTCGTGGTATAGGGAAAGGGGGATTATGTTGACTGGGAAGCTAGGATCAATATGACTATCGGTTAAGAGCTTTCCCTTAATGGTACAGGGGATCTTGAAAACTATAGGGTTACTTTCCTTAGTCTTATCGCTACTCCCACTAATAACATTCTCCATTTTTCTCTCGGGTTCTTCTATAATAGATTTACCTAAAATGGTTGGATTTCTCTCATGCTCTTCCGATTTCTCTTTCCCTTCATCCGGTTTGCCGGATTCTTGCGCGGTGTATTGCTCGGGTGAGTTGGTAGGTTTTCTGGCCGAATCATGGTCTACCCTTGAGGTCTCATCTTTAGCTATCCGACTGAATTTGTTAGTTTGTTGTTGGGTTGGGTTGGGTGTTGAAGCAGATATCGTGGTGATGGTGTTTACGAAGTGGATTGGTCCTAGGGGGTTGACAGGTTCTTTTCCTTTAGGAGATAGATGTTTGAATAACTTGCTAGGACTTTTTATTTTCACAGGGGAGGTTGGTGGACTCATGACGGTAGCAGATTTAACCTCATCAACGTGAATGGGCTTATTATCAACATGCTCTTTGATAGCAGTTAACAGATTACAAATCTTGTTGTTCACATCAGCCTGCTGTTGTCTAAATTTGGCCTCGAGCGTAGCGAGCTGTAATTCTTGAGATAGAATGAATTTTTTTAAAGTATCTTAACAGCTTTGCCTAGGAATGCCTTGTGATGGAAAATGCTCGGACCAAGTGAGTGGTGAGGAGTCATTGAAGGATACGCTTCGCGTTTGGTACCCTCTGAAATTAGGTTTATCCTTCCATGTCTCATAGGCCTCGCCAGAAGTTCGAGGACCCTGACCTACGTGTGATGATGTGAATTCGTTATAAGCACGTTTTGGAAGTTCCATGCAGTTATGAGTCTCATGAGGGCCATTGCATAATTTGCATGTAGAAGCGATTCTGTTTACTTGGCTTGAAGGTTTTTGAGCTTCGTAAGATTTCATGAGAGACTTGACTCGACCTTCAAGTTCCATGATCCTACGGTTGGGAGTGCTAGAATTGTTCGAAGGCAAAGATATTGCCTTGACCGTTTTGTTCAAGTTACGGGGATCATTCCAACTTTCGTTGTCATAGAGAGCAAGATCTTCCATGAGTTCCCATGATTGTTCCGCACTAAGATCACGTAGCTTACCACCGGCCGATTGGTCGATGGCTCACCTCGTGGAGATATCGATATGGTCATAAAAGATTTGGACTTGGAGCCAAAGATCTATGCCATGATGAGGGACTTTTTGGAGTAAGTCCTTGAAACGAGTCCATGCTTCATAAAGAGATTCATTTTGACGTTGTTGGAACATCAAGATGTCATTCCTAAGCTTAGTAGTTCTCCCCGGTGAGAAAAATTGAGCAAGGAAACGAGTGGTGAGATCATCCCATGTGGTGATGGATCCCGCGGGTAAACGCTCAAGCCATTGACTAGCTTGATCCCGTAGAGAGAATTGGAATAGGCGTAATCGGGTTGTCTCTCTAGTTGCAACATCTAGGTTTATGGAATCTACGATTTTGAGGAAGTCCTTAAGATGTTGGTTTGGATCTTCAGAACGAAGTCCATGGATTGCACATCCGCTTTGCACCAACCGGATGGTGTCGGATCGCAAGGGGGTCACAATGGCTTCGGTGAGCTCAATGGTGTTTCGGTAGCCTTGGTGGCTAGGTCGGGAATACTCTCCTAAGGTTCGGGGCCTAAGGGGTTCAAATGGTGGGTTTTGTTGTGGTGGGATGACGGGTTCAAAGATGTTCCCGTTGTCCATGATGTCGGGTGGTTACGAACAAAGGCACAAAGAAATAAGATAGACTAAAGAAAACCTAAAACTAAAAATAAAATCTTACTAGAAAGGAATCTAGCAAGTAGACCTAATAAAAATAAATTCTAACCTAGACAATAACTATTCCCCGGCAGCGGCGCCAAAAACTTGATACGTGGGAATCGCACGAGGCTTTACCTCTCAAGGGATCTTAAGAAGCTTACAACCCCCACCAGGCAGTGTACCTGATCGTTGTAGTATAGTATAGTGACAAGTACCGGGGGATTGATCGTTCAGCTAGGAATAGTGTCGCTAGGATTAGAAAGCCTAAATACTAGTTCTAAAGGTGAGGGATGATTATTTTTGTGTTTTTATATTTTATGGAAAGCAATTAAAAATCTCGGGTTTGAAGGATTTGGGCGGAATTAGTTGCTAATCAACTAACCCAATACTAAGATGCAATCAAAATAAAATATTAAAAATGAAATTAAACTAAATTATACTAAAGTTGTGAGCAGTAATTGGAGAAAATGTGTTTACTTAGATTTCACTACTCCCTAGACATCTTTTACACGTTAATTACTTGTTATAATTGCATGGATGACGGATCGTATTCCTTAATACCATTCATGGGGTGGCACACTTAACTCCCCAATTCTATGAGCTCTTATCTCCTCCTACACCATGCCCAGTACAACTATAGGGATTGTAAACAGTGGCTCATGCATTAAATACAGCCAATAAAGACCTAGTGCGCCTCGGTTCATGTTTCTTAAGACGTTAAAGCATGTTACCAATTGGAGATCTGCCAGTTTTCTTAAGCCTAACATATAAATCATTCATCCAAGACAAGAATAAACAAGTAATCAACACATAATTAACATCTAGGTTTCATTAGATCTAAGCAAACACAAGATAGATCTAGCCTAGCATGATGGAATTAAGACAAGAACAAGATATAGACAACCAACACATAGACATATTGATTGAATTAAAAGAACACTTATCTTGATTACACATGCAAGGTATCAAGGGGTTGGAACCCTTGAAAAACCTATAAAGTTACACCAAAATTGTACTTAGGGTTTCTCCCAAAACTTCTCTCTCTAAATGTGAAAAATTAGAAAACTATATATAGGAAAAGGGGTCTGACGGCGTCAAGACAAATCTTGTGACGCCGTCACCTCGCCGCCAAAACTATTCTCAGACTGCCTTGATCTACATTTGACGCCGTCAAGACTTAATCATTTCCAGGCCGTCATGACTTTTACTCTTAACGCCCTACCTTCATGACGCCGTCAAATCTCTTCTGGACCGTCATGGAATTTTGCTCTTGACGCCGTCAGAAAATTACTCTTGACGCCGTCACCTACTGTTCCCAGCATGGAAAATTAAGACTTTGGCGTTTTCTTTACTTTTATGCTCTAAAAACGTCCGAATTGCTTCCTTTTCCAGATTTCACTCCCAAAGTACCTAAAATCAAAAAAGGAACGATTTAGGGCAATATTTGATCAAATAAATTCGAATTCCGGCTTAAATGACCTCCTAAAACGGATCATTTTTCGCCTCATCAGTGCGTCGTGATGCACGGTTGGCCAATAATACCCTGACCTTAGAGCGCTTGCCACCACAGATCGCGGCCCTGAGTGCATACTACGTGATACAGCGTGGATTTCTCTAAGTACGTAGTCTGCTTGAAGAGGTCCAACACATCTGAGCCAGGGTTGTAAGAAAGAGCATCGATAGAGTATGTTGTCTCGTAGTTCAAACCGTTGCGCTGTGCGCCGCACTCTTTGAGCGTCCTTATGATCTTGTGGTAAGATTCCCTTGCTGATGAATCCAATGATAGGCGTCATCCATGTAGGATCTTGTTCTTCTATCACTGTGGATATCTCCATTTCCAAGATTGATTTATTTTTTAGGGTTTCTACCAATACCTGTTTTGAGAGGTGCGCGAAGCTTGTGGATGCGATTTTGCTGAGCGCATCCGCTTTCCTGTTATCTCCTCTGGGCACCTATTTTATCATGAACCTGTCAAAGTTTTTGATTAAGGACTTGGTCTTTTCTAGGTATTGGATCATGTGTTCATCCTTGGCTTCATATTCACCTAGCACATGGTTAGCGACTAGCCGAGAATCTACATTCGCTTCTAGGTTGCGTACACCCATTTGGATTGCGATGCATAGTCCGGCTAGTAGGGCTTCGTATTCTGCCTCATTGTTTGTGGCTGTGAATTCAAAGCGCAGCGCATAGGTGAATTCCATACCTTCTGGATTTGTAAGAATAAGGCCCGCGCCCGATCCATCTACACATGAGGACCCATCTGTGAATAAGATCCAGGGTTCCTGTAGATCTGTTTTGGTTGCAGGTGTTGGACTGTCGTTATCTGGCTTCTCCACAATGAAATCGGCTAAGATTTGTCCTTTGATTGCGGTGCGCGGTCTATATGAGATGTTATATTCACTTAACAGTACACTCTACTTCTGTAAGCGTCCTGATGCGTCAGGTTTAGAGATAACTTGTTTGATTGACTCATCAATGATTACAGCTATTGGGTGCGCTTGAAAGTATCTGCGCAACCTTTTGGCTGCGAATACTAGAGCTAAGACCAGCTTCTCCATAGCGCTGTAGTTAGTCTCTGTCTTCTTCAGGGCTTTGCTTACAAAGTATATGGGTGTCTGGACGGAATTCCTATCTGTCAATAGTACTGCGCTAACCGCTCCATGCGTGGCCGATAAGTACATGATTAGCTCTTCCCCTGGTCGTAGTGCGACAAGTTTGGGAAGAGATGCCAGATGGTGTTTTAGTTGTTGGAAAGCTTCCTCCGCCTCTTCGGTCCAGCGAAAATCTCCCTTTTTAGTGCACTTCGTGAGTGTTTTGAAGAGAGGAAGGGATTTGTCTGCTGACTTGGATAAGAAACGGTTTAGTCCTGCTAACTTTCCATTCAATGACTGGACTTCATTGATTGTGCGCGGTGAGGGGAGATCAATAACAGCCTTTGTTTTTTCTGGACAAGGCTTGATTCCATCGGGTTCTTTTAAGTATCCAAGGAACATACCTTCGGTTGTGCCAAAGGTGCATTTCTTGGGATTTAGCTTCATATTTATTCGTCTCAACGTTCTGAACGTTTCCTCGATGTCGCGCACCAACTCATCCTCTGTGTGGCTTTTGATGACAAGGTCGTCAACGTAGACCTCCAAATTGCGGCCTACTTGTTTCTCGAAAGCTGTGTCCACCAGTCGTTGGTATGTCGCGCCTGCATTTTTAAAGCCAAAAGGCATTTTTGTGTAGCAGTACACTCCTTGACTGGTGTGGAAGGCTGTTTTTTCTTCATCTTCGACTGCCATTTGAATTTGATGATACCCTTTGTATGCGTCTAGGAAGCATTTGAAAGGGTATCCGCACAGGGATTCTACCTTCTAGTCTATTTCTGGCAGTGGGTAGCAGTCCTGTGGACATGCTTTGTTGAGGTCCGTGAAGTCCACGCACATTCTCCAACTGCCATCGCTCTTCTTTACCATAACTGGGTTAGAGAGCCAGTCGTGGTAGTACACTTCGCGCATGATGCCTGCGTCTACGAGCTTATGTACTTCTTCCAGAATAGCCTTTGCCCGATCTGGGGCCTGGTCGCGCTTCTTTTGTCGTATTAGAGGATATCCTTGTCGGATTTGTAGCTTATGCTCTGTGATAGAGCGTGGCACTCCTGTCATGTGTTTTGGTTCCCATGCGAAGATGTCCAGGTTCTTCTGCAAGAGTGCGCATACGGCTGCTTTACCTTTGTCAGTTAAAGATCCGCCAATTGAAACTTGTTGTTCCGGGTAATCGGGATGAATAGCGACTTTTAGGTTTGGTGTTTTTTCTGTGCGCTGTTCTAGAATAGTCTCTACTTTAGTTGTTACAGCATTGAATTCTCTTGGTGGTACTGTTGTGTTATAGAGGGTGACAACTCCTCCTTCCACTGGAAACTTAAGCATTCCGTGCGCTGTGGATGGTACAGCGCGCATGGATGATATTCCAGGTCTCCCAATGATACCATTGTATGGTGGCGGAGATTTTATTACCATGAAATTTATCCATGTTGCGGTTGAGTGTTGTTTATCTCCTACGACCACCAGCAAGCGTAACTGCCCCATAGGCCAGATCTTTTCTCCCGTGAATCCAGTCAATGACGTCGTTGCTGGTATCAATTGATTTTGGATTTCAGGTCGTAGTCTTTTGAAACAATGGTCATACAGGATGTCTGCGGATGCCCCTCCGTCAATGTACATGCGATGGATATCATGTCCTCCAGTATGTATTTCAATAGTTAGAGGTTCTACAACTGCGTTGTCCGCAGCTAGAGTAGGGAAAGATATCTCTTTTTCTGGAGAGAATTTTTGGCTGACTTTTTGCTTTATCTTGCGCTGCCATGACTGTATCATGTATATGGTATTAGCTTTTTCTTTGGGGGGTTCTTTCTTACCCCCGTTCTTCTGTTTATCTTTTCCCTCTTTGATGTTTTTTACAAGGTGGTCCATTCTGCCTTCTCTTACTAACTTTTCAATTAGTTGTCTTAGCTGGACACACTCGTTGGTTGTATGGCCTTTTTGACCATGGTACTTGCAGTATCCATTCCCTATGCACTTTTCCTCTGCGGTGCGCATTGGTGGCGGTTTTTGGAAGTTTGCACCTTCTGTTACAAATATTTCCCTCGGAGTTTTTGTGAGAGGGGTATACTTGTCATTGTCTCTTCCACTGCGGTTGTTATTCTGATCGTTGGATTGTCTCCTAGGCTGCTCTTGCTGCCTATAGTTCGAATAACCCTTTTTGCTGTCCGCAGCAACTGCTTCTCCTTGTATAAAGGATCTGGTGCGCTTTGTTAGCTCATCGAAAGTCTGGGGAACTTTGTCATTTAGCTTACGGATAAGTTCTGGATTATTAATCCCATTCATGAACCCTGAAATTTTTAGGATTTCAGGACATGCTTTTACTTGTATGCACTCATCCTTGAAGTGTTCCATAAAAGCACTGGTTGATTCCCCTTGGCGCTGTTTTACTCTTGCTAGTTCAACAGGATTTTTAGCGCACTTCTTTCTTTGGGTGAAGTTGAGTCGGAATGCTTTCCGTAATTCCTCAAACCCACCGATGCTCCTACGTGGGAGTTTGCTAAACCATGTGCGCGCGTTCCCTACTAACGTAGAATTAAACATGTGGCACCACACAGGCTGTGGCTAGTTCTCGATAGTGGCAGCTGATTCGAAAACTTTTAGATGATCATCCGGGTCACCTGTTCCATCATATGTTTTTACATTAGTGGGCATGCGCCTGCGTTTGCGGTCTGAGTAATCGCTGATGCGTCGTGTAAACGCATCAACTTTCTGGCGACGCCATGGAAGAGACATATCTTCATTCTCTTCCTCACGACGTCGTCCTCTTGACTTCCAATGTCCCGTTTCTTTATCCTCGTTTTCCGAGGAGTCACTGGAGGAAGAGTAGTCTCTTTTGCGGCGCTTACGCCGGCTTCTTTCAGAAGAAGAGCTTGAGGGACTTTCACTTGGGGATCTTCTTTTCCCCAATCTGTCGTGCATCCTTTTACTCCCAGGTTTGGAGGATCCTTGGCTCGGCGAATGCTGAGGTCCTAATCGGTCTTGTATTCCTCGACTGCCAAGTCTGGAGTGAACATTAGTGCGCCTCTCGCTATCTTCTGAGTATTGTGAATCAGATATCGTACCCAGCCTATCATGGATAGCGGTACGTTCTACGCGTCTTCCCCGTGGGTGGCGCAGGGGTGATGGTTCGCGTTCAGGACCAAAATTGAGTCGAGCTTGCAGGCTCGTGCTTGCTCTTCTCCTTGCTTCTTCTTGCATAAGGGCGGTTAAGGTTTCATAATTTTGGGATACAAAATTTCCCAACGTTAGATTAGGTGTGTCCTCAGTTGTTGCAAGGATGTCTGCCTCAGTATTAGGCACCCTATCTCGGTTAGGCGCGCCTGGCGGCACAGTGTTGTTCACTGCGGGTACCGTTTGGTGAGGAGTGGTGAAGAGAGTGCGCTGGAGTTCCTCAACGCTTGAGACCACTGGGGTGATTTGGGTAGTCCTTACAGGTAGTTCTACCGCTGGAAGAGGTTGGGTTGTCCCTACCTCTTGGTGACCAGGTGCGCTGGTTGTTCCAGCAACTTGCCTAAGGGTCGAATCTTGTTGATTCTTCCTCTGGGGGTCACGTCTTTCTGACTGCGGAGTCCGCTGGCTTGAATTCTTATTCTTCGTCATTCTAGTTCTTAGTTCTTAGTAGGGTCCCACGGATGGCGTCACTTGTTGATACAAAAGTTGGGCGTTCCTGGTTATTGTAACACCTCCATTTTTAAAGTTTGTCGCAGCGGAAAATTTATTTGGGTGTTACGGTGAGGATCGAAGTTTTAACTAATAAAACGGTTTAAAAGAACATTTTGAATGTTATTTGTCATTTAAATAATAATTTTGATAAAAGATGAACCATTTGATTTAAAATCTTATGAAAAGATATAAAGACTTGTAAAAATGACAAATTTGATTTTTACACCATTTTAATTTATCAGAGTAATAAATGCCCACTCCGTGTCTTGTCCTGCTCCGTTAAATTACCTGAGATACACATGCTTAAAAGTGTCAACACAAAGGTTGGTGAGTTCATAGAGTTTTAGGAAAAACCCTTTATTTTATTAGATTTCAGGAATATTTGGTATTAATAAAATACAAACAATAACAAAACAAGTATCGAATATATTCACAAATAAATCATATAAATATTCAATCACATTCAATAAGGAATTCAATAATCTTAACATGAGCTGGAAACTCATGATACTAAATCAATCAGATATACAATTCACGTATGGTCAAACCTATACAGCTGTATCTAAATATATGTTGAATACATATATATTTCCTTTATAGATATTGCACCAAGCCTCATGACACGCAAGACGTTAACAGAAGGGGTGTTCTATCAAATCAATGACAGATTTTGCCCTCTATTCGTAGGTGATTTGCCAATTCCTACTTGTCTCAAATATAGTGTATCACTACTAATACGACTAACCACATGCATAATGGCATTCCGTCAAGTATTAGTGGGATCGGAGGTCAATCCAAACAGGTTTCGAATCTGTTCACTATATTCGCGCTCACGTTACGGTGATTAATGGCTCATGATTGAGGGACTATATGGCGATAAGCTAACTTAGGCAATATCAAGGACCTATGGGCTCATTTAGCATAACATCATAAAATCAAGTATCGTATCACAGAAATCAATTTGAAAACCAGTATCGTTTGAGTATCAGAAATTCAGTTTAGAAATATCATCGTTTGAGTATCAGAAATTCAGTTTGAAAATATTATCTTTTGAGTATCAGAAATTCAGTTTGAAAATATCATCGTTTGAGTATCAGAAATTCAGTTTTGAAAAATATTATCATTTGAGTATCAGAAATTCAGTTTTGAAAAATATTATCATTTGAGTATCAGAAATTCAGTTTGAAAATATGATCGTTTGAGTATCAGAAATTCAGTTTGAATATTTCGCCAGTAACACATTTATATCACATACCACAATAATCGAATTGATAACATTTTCATATGAATAACAATATTTCAGTCAAATAATTCATCAATAAATATATATTTCACATACCACAATAATCACATTGGAAACATTGATATATTATAAATCACAAATTATATTATTTTAATATGAATTAGGAAATTGATTTGAATCATGTATTTTATTTTATTTCGTATACTTATCAAGTTATCAAAGTATATGTAAGCATGTATCTCCCCCAATGAGTTAAAAACAATTATTGGAAATGGGGCTATGACTCACCTGGATTGATTTGGAAATGATGAAAAGTAAGATAGAACGAGATTTATAGAAACGATTATGGAAACGTCGTTGATATGGAACCTGATAAATAAATTTATCAGAGAATATAACCAAATACTATTTGGTAAATACGAACGAATAACGAATAAACATTATTCGTTATGACGAATAGATGATGTACAGTGAAATTATTATGTCATGCATGATATAAAAATACTTTATTTAAAATATCCATCGTAGTTTTACCTTTTTAAATCGTAAGTAAAATATTAACTTTTTAAATATCGTTACATATATTATTAACTTAAAAATAAATAATATATATATAAAATGAAACGAAAATGCATATGACGTGAGGGTTGCCGTAAAATAGAAAATAAAATAAGAATGTCAAATAGATTAAGTGTAGTCCTTGTCCTTTTTCCAATTTTACAACTTTTATACTAACGGCGTTAGCGTCACACCGTTAGTCCTTTTTATATATATTTACAATTATAGACCACTACATGTCCAATATTACAATCTAAGCTTGTAACAATACTATATTATCAATTTTTATCCTTTCTTTCTGTTTCTACATTTTTAGTCCTTAGTTTTTACAGTTTTCACATTTAGTCCCTATATGTGTCGTCGCGTTACATTTTTAGTCCAATTTTTGCAAAAGTGGGTATAAAAATTTTATAAAAATTACCTTAGCTTCTTTTATAAATTTTAAGCTTAACTCAACTGCTTATTTCATAAAAAGCTTATTTATTTAGCTTATGGGCCTTGATTCGAACCAAACTAAGGCCCATTTAAAAATTTAGAGGCGAGGGCATAGAAATTCTTTTGGGCTTGAACTTGGGCTTCCTTTATGATTCTAAAAATATATTTTATGGGCCCAGTGGGCTGTTAAAACGCAAAGTCTTGTTGGGCCTTGTTTTAGCCCACTCGACAAAACATATGATTTTTACATAACTTTTGATTTTAAAAACTGATTCATATCGATTTGCTTTGGCTCGTTTATAGTGTTTAAACGTGATTATTTTTATAAGTTATATAAATGAAACTAATAGTTTTCTAGGTGGTCTATTAGGTCGAGCAAAAATATTGGGTACTTGTTACATGAAATTAAAAGTTATACGTTGCTTTTGTAGAGTGATTGGATCGATTTATTATTTTGAAAGTTATGAAATATTTTTTAAGTGTTTCAATAAATTTTATACGTGTGACTTGGTTTGAAATGGATTCGTAGAATGCATGTAACATGAAAATAAAGGTGAAACAAGTGTGCTACGTGACTCCTAGGCCTACCAAGATAGAGGCTAGTCACATTTCGTGTTCTAAAAACAAATATGTACGTGTATAAATATACTAAAATGATAGACGATGAAACAAATATAGATATTATGCATGATTAATATTTAACATATGAAATGGATTGAGAAAGGTTGAAAACTACTTACAAACACCTTAGAGGTGATTAAGATCGAGAGTGTTAAGATAGAACACAAGAATATCAAGTCTCACTATATAACCCAAACGTTATATATATATATATATATATATATATATATATATATATATATATATAAACCCGATTTCCTTTCTTGAGTTCCAACCAATATAACATTCGACTTATGAGTTTGTAGGAGTAGTTTTGAGGAAGAAACGTTTATGAGAAAGAGTTTGAGAATGATGGAAACCAAGTGCATGCATGAACGTATATATTTATCAACTTGAAATGAATCGAATGGTGTTAAATTCACCAAAGAGACACAAGAACTATTCAATGTCAGCAAACTTGGCTTCAAGGACGATTTTTAATAGATATAAAATGGGATGTGAGAGCTTGAATGAAGGAATATGTTGGGGTGATTCATACCAATGTCGACCAAGTGATTTTCTATATATACGATTTACAAAATCATATACTACTTAGTTATACTTGATCATTCTTAACATTTAAGCATAGAATCATCTTAGAAACATTATTAGGGTCATTTAGAAACAAACGGGGATTAAAACGGATAAGAAATGAATTAATCACAAATCGTTTGGGTCGATTTATGGCTAAACGGAATGCCTCGTAAAAACGTATCAAAACTCAACGTGTGAACGTGAAATTCGACACACTAATATTTGGCTAGGTGTTTAACGAGATTGGGCAAAAAGATACGTGGGTCGTGTGTACGAATTTGAAATGAATGAGACGTTTTGGAATAGATTTAGTCGATTTGAAATTTTATTGAAATGAATTTTCGGTTTGGTTGTGGGCCGGTTGGGCTTAGGGAGATTAAGGGCCCGATTTGGTTTAGTAATTAGTATTATTAATTAAGTTTAGTAAAATTAATGTTTTGTTAATTGTGTTGCTAACTTGTTTTGTCGTTTGACGAATTTGACAATATCATAATCGTGACCATTTTAATATACAAAGAAAATTTTAAATTTCCCCGTAAAAATGGTAATTACAATAATGACAAAGAATATTTATTAAATTAACCGAAGTTAATTATGTGAATTTTCGCGAGGTTTTACAGTTATGGGCTCTTGCTCTCGTACCAATTCGCTTCTTAGTACTTGTAACCTGCGCACTAAGAAAATAAACAACACCGTTAGACTTATTGTGGGATTGTCTCCCACGATTAGACTCCGGCGTGAGAGTAAGTAATCGATTTAAGGTTCTCGTAAAGAGTTAGGATTTGTGAATCGTACCTTGAATGAGAGTTATGTCATTCTTATATAGGCGCAGAATCCTTGTAGGGTTCGTGCTCCTTACGTTTCGCACCCATGGTGCTTATCCGGGTAAGGATATCTATTCCATAGATAGATAATCCTTATCTATACCGTGTATAGTTTATTTGGGTTGGGCTTACGTGAGTCTGTTCCCATTATTGATGCGGCCCAAGTTATAATAGCCCACGCATGGTGGTTTTGGGCCTTAGTAATGTTTATCATTTGGGCTCGTGGCCCATATATAGACTATACGTCATCACAAGACAAGTATAAGGAAGCATGTGCGGGCTAGTCATCCTTTAGCCCGACCCAGAGAAGTAGACGTGTCACTTGTTGAGAAATGGAAGAAGCTTGAAAATGATAGTGAATTAAATGATGTTATAAGTACAATTTATTCAACAATGCCAGGCGCAGTTATAGAAGGGGATTATGTGATTGAAGATGAACATAATAGGGATTTTTTTAGAGTAAGAAGGTTCGGTCATCATCGCTTGGATATATACTCGTACTCGTTTTGGACCGGGGTATAGTCAAAGACGTTCAATAGGACCAAGGAATGTTGATAGAAGTTATGCATTACTTCCAAGGCATCATGAAATATCACAATCATCTGAAGATGCTGGCAGGCATGTTGATAATCGCAATCGATGGGTTGGCTCTGCCACTCATCAGTATATTTCACCATCCACAGATGATTATGAGTCTGATTCATCATATGAAGATGTAGATGATTACGGGGTCTACTAGTAATTACAGTTCTTGCCGTGGCAGGTCTCAATCATCATCAGATGCTGATATCATCATTACAGGGTCTAGTACTAATTACAGTTTCCCCGGTAGCGGGTCTCAATCAGCATCAAAAGATGAATCATCTGCAGACTATGCAGATGATGATGGTAGTATTGAGGGGCATGTTCGTAGTGACACGCGCAGACGCGAAACCAGGCTGCCTTATGCTGGCTCAGGCATGAGGCGGGTGAGGCTTGGTAGTGCACGCTGAAGGCACTTTTTTTGTTAGGGGTTTGATTGGGTCATATTCAGATCAAAATATCTATTGGATTGTTTTCTTCTCTTTATAAGTTATGGTTTTTAGGTAACGTTTTGTTATGGGATTTTTTTTTGAAATCTATTTTATGACTTTTAGACGTTATAACGTTATTACACACAATAATTAAGCTCTCTGCACAGCATAAGAGTTAAGATATTCTTTTTTCTTTATAATTTTTCGTCGCAGTGCTCAAAATTTGTTGAGCCGACATGTCGGTTGCTCTTTTCTTTTTTTCTTTTTTGTTTTTTTCTTTTTTTTTTTTTTTCCTAATACCTTTTTAGGTTGTTCATGCCACATTTTGAAGGTATTTGATTAGCTTCTAACACTAGTAATTATAGGTTAAAAATCTAGTGTTAAGTGCTTGGATGTATGGTGATTTCTGTCATGGTTTATGTTTCTTCATGAAACATAGTTTAAATTTTTACAAGGAAAACGCAATGCCAAAATTCTTACCAAGTTTTATGAGATAATTGTTGGTTTGTTACTAGAGGAGCAGAGGTGATACGTATCACTTTTCATTTTCAAAAAAATTTCTACATTAACCCCTTTAACTTTCTAGAATGTATACAACATTAATTAATTTTGTGCTTAATTTTTTGGGTAAAATGCAAAAATGGTCTCTAAACTATCACGAAATCGCAAAAATGGGACCGAGACAAAAAGTCACGCAAAAAAGCTACTAACTTTACGAAAATTTGCAAAAACGACACTGAGACGCACTGTTCACTAACTTCCGTTAGTTTTCCTCGTTATATGCAGTGAAATGACTAATATACCCTCGTCTTCTTTCCCATTTGAATTTCTTTTTAATTTATATTTAACTTTAATAAAAAATCAAGAACAAAACCCAGACATTCAAATCAAAACCCAGATCCAACAATACAAAATCAAAAACAAAAACCCACACATTCAAATCAAGAACATCACATCGTCAAGAACATCAATCTCTTATGTAAGTATAGCCGTTATCTTTAAAGAACATCTTTAAACCCACTTGAATATTCAAGAAAAATGCATTCAAGGGTTATTTGGTTATTTGCTAATTGATGAGTGTCTAAATACTCATCATTTTATACTAATCTGAGCTGCCAAAACATACAAAAACACTCAAATATGCATCAAAATACTTAAAATATCTTAGAAGTGTGTTTTATATGTTTCAAATGCAAAATATGCAAAAACAGATGAAAAACGTACAAAGTTTGCATAATTGGCAGTTTCAGTCCCTCAAGTTTCATAAATTGGCAAAACTAGTCCCTGGTTATTCTAAAAACATGAAAAAGTCACCAAAGGTCCTTTTTAATCATAAAGTTACATATTTAGTCCTTTGGTGCAAAGTTTCACAAAATTACAAGTTTAGTCCCTGTACTTTAGAAATTGACATAAATGGTCCCTGGGATGTAAAAACTTTGAGAAAAATCAATTTTGGTCCTTATACTAATAATATTTTGCAGGAATGGTCCTTGGTGTGAAGTTTGGTGTAATTACATAATTGATCCCTCAAGTTTGGCAGTTTGGCAAAAATAGTCCCCGGATATTTAAAAAGTGAAATATATCAAAAATACCCGTGTACTATTCAATTATGGCAAAATAGGTCCTTATGATTACATATGGGAATTTACAATTTCAGTCCCTATAATTTTCCCAAATTACAAAATTGGTCCCTATGTTACATAAACCAAACGGACCTTTTATAAATTAAAACCCAACAAAAACCAATCCACTACACCATACTAGCCCACCCTTTATTTAAATTACCCAAGCCCACTAAATAAGCCCAAACCCCACCCTGGTATTTAATACCAGGGTCAAACCCGGTCAAACTCCACCCATCTCCCTCTCCCTCACTCACAGACCCCCAACCTCACCACTGTAGCACCAAAACCACCCTCCACCTCTCTGGTTTCACCACCAGCTCACCACCAACTTGCCTACCCACTCTCCTCCACCTCCACTACCTTCCAAAACCCTTGAAAACATCTCCACGCAATCCACAGTTGTCCCACGACTTTTGGCGCCAAAAAGTTATTTAAACGGCTAGGATGATTGAGACCAATCCAATGGTCCACAACTGGTGGGAAATGTCATTGTGGGTCCCACAAACCCTGGAAGTTGCTATAAAGAAGAAAAGAGGCAGTGGTGATGGAGTATTAGTTTAGGTTTAGTGTAATTCAATCGTAGGTAGTGTAGAATAATTTCTAGTTGTTATTTTCAGTTTCAAACACTTGTATTCAGTTACTTTAATGTATTTCAAACTTTATCTCAGGCTAATTTCAAGTTCTAGTTATTAAATCCAAATTTGCAAATTTCAAGTGAATTTGACAAATTCACTTGAAACTGGTTACTGTTGATTGTTTCTTGTTCTAATCAGTTCAATTCAGTTTCTTGTTAAGCTTTTTGAAGCTCTTACATCATTTAGTGGACTTATACTCAGTATTACTAAAAAAATATAAAAATCAACAAAAATAGAAATAAAATAGAAATCAGTTTGTATGGTGAATGAAGGGAGGAGAATGGTGGATATTGGTTTGTCTTGGTTATAGTGTTTCTTGGGAAGCATTAGGTCTTGTTTATGATCCTTGGTTCAGCAGTTTTACACTTGGTTCACTTGTGAGTCCAAATTTCCATTTTATGCCTTTTATTGTATTTAAGTTTATTATTGCTTAACTTTAGTTCTTTTGTGCCTATTTAGTTATTTCTAGTTATAATTTTGATTAAAATCATTAGCTTGTTAACTAATATTTATAGTTGCTCATACTTTCATTTTGACTGCCATTCTAGTAGCATATAGTAATCTGTGGTATTTATTGTTATTGCTTGTGATTATCTGCTTATCTCAGCTTAATATGTCAGTATACTTGATTATGTTTCATGTTAATGGATCCAAGTCATCATTTGTTTAAGAAACTCAATACAGTCAAAGTTATAGGGGTGTTTGGATTTGTAAGTTTCACTAAGTTTTTGTTGTTGTTTTGCTGTTTCCTTGGTTTGGATACATTACATTAAGTAAAACTAGGTTGAATTAGGCTTTAAACCAATACCCCTGAGCACAAAAGTCAAAACTCACTCTCAAATCCTTCCTACTTGTTAACTGTTGGAAGGTTTGAGGTGTAAATCCTCAATTTCAAATCAATCTTTGTTAATTTAGCCTAGGATAGCTTTACTTTATCATAATATACCCATCTCAGTCCTTAGATTAGGTTTTAAGTTCAATAAAGTCAAACTAGTTAAATTTCAACAAAAGTCAAATTGTGCCATTCCAGATTTTCTCAAATCTTGTGGGATTTTTGTAGATTTGTGTAATAGGTTTTAGAATCTGAAAATTGTTGTAGTAATAGACTCCCAGCTCATCTTTGAGATTCCACCATCCCTATATTTTTAGCATTTTTTCCTTGGGCCCCACTCACTCTCAAAGTAACCTGCAGGGCAAGGTATTGCCCTGCTGCAGCAGACTTCACCCATCACCACCACTTTGGTGGTGATTTGTGGCCAATACAGTGGGTCTCACACATCCAACTTAGTTCCTCCCAACCCCCCTCCTACTAGGCTCTTAGGATTGACCATAGGTTTGACCTGAAACCCTATGGACCCCACCTAATTAAGCTACAAAAGTCTGTCCCACTTTCTGAGTTTATACAAGTATCCAAGTGCTTATTGAGTGCTTTTTAGCTTATTCCACCAGCTTATCTGATCAAATCTTGCTAAAACTTGTTCAAGTAACTTATTGGAACTAGATTTCACCATAGTGGGTCCCACACAAATCAGTTTTAGCTTATTTGCTTAATTGGTCAACTATAGTCAACTGTCTAGGTTCTTAGCTTATATACAGCTTATTATTAGCTTATAAAAATATTGTTTTTACAAAAGTTGTCTATTTTTAGGTATAATTTAGTTTTGTAAAAGAAAAATCCAGAAAAACAAATATAAAAATAAGTGATAGTTTCTATTTAATATAATTTAATTTTAATTTTCATTTTTAGATTTTTATTAAGTAATTTGCAATTTTATATTTTTATTAATTTCCTTTTATATTAAAGTATTTTTAATAATTTTCTCAGATTTTTATTAGAATTAAAATTAGTTTTATTAATAATTAATCATTAAATAAGTTTTAAATAGCATAATTAATTTTTACAAGGTAATACTTAGTTTTTATATTTTTCCTAGCTTTTATAAGTCATAAAATAGTTTTATAAATTTTTTCATAATTTTCTACGTTAATTTAGTATTATTTGTAATTTAAAATAGTTTAATTAGTATAATTAATATAAATAGTTTTTAATTAATAAGAAATCCATAAAAAGACAAAAATATCAATTTTTAATTTTTATACTTTCTGCAAGTTCATTTTTAAGTTTAGAAATTATTTTTGTAAGTTTTTAGTTTAATTTGTAGTGTTTATTATTTTTAGTTTAAAATTAATTTAGTTTTAATTAAATAGTTAAATAGTTTTTAATTAAATAATTAATAATAAATAATAAAATAATCTAAAAAATAATTTTCTTTTTAATTTAATTTTCTTTTAAGTTTAAGTTTATAGAATTTTCATTTTTAACCCCTGTAGCTCGTTTTTCTTAAAACTCACCTTTTTCTCAGTACGCAGTCGCGTCTGATTTTTAATTTAGTTTACGTTTATACGTTTTAGATATCTAGGTTTCACGTAACAGTTCCAATAGCTTATTTAAGCTATTTTATTTTATAAAACCTTAGTGTAATCACTCACACACACACACACTTTATACCTTTCCTGTTCACATTCACTCGATCACAGACTCGTTTTTAATACCATTACAACCTCGTTGGGACATTACGACCCGGGGAAACACTGTATTCCACGGAAGCATTTGCCTTAGAAGTTTGACTATTATAGTTGACCATTCACAAGTGGTTGACCAATAATTATCTGACCGTTTGAGGTGAATCACTAATCAACTCTTCCGAACTTCAAATTACCAATTACTAATTGTTACTTGTCCAAATATACCTGAAACAATTTTTCCTGGCAGCTAATCAACAATTTTCCCTGGCCTGCTAATCAACAATTAGTATTATGTTTTTTTTTTGCTTGTTTCGTTGTTTGAATTATCAACAAGTGGTATCAGAGCTAGGTTTTGTCTAGCCAGGAAGAAAAAAAAAAGTTCGATTGTTTGAGTTTGAAGAATCGTATTTTGTGGTTCATCGTCGATTCGTCTTTGCGGTTTTTTGTTCGTCGACTGATTTGGGATAAGAATTGGCCATATTTGTTTAATGGGCTTATGTATTGGAATTGTAATTTGAATTAAAAGATGGGCCAAGAATTGAATCTGCATGGTACACGTAATTTGCATTTTTATTATTTGAATTTAGAATTTCGACCGTAATTCTTATTACATAAGTGGGTCATTAGAATTATTATCCGTATCATATTTGGGGCGTTTGAATTATTAGAGTCCGTTCATCGAGTTATTAAGTAACTTGAATTTGTTTGATACGTGGATAATAAGTTTGAAATTGGACCGTAATACTTATAAAATAAGTGGGTCATTAGAATTTGAAATTGATATTTTGGTCGTAATTCTTATTATATAAGTGGATCATTAGAATTTGAATTTGATATTTGGAATTTGAAGATCGATTTGGTGTTTGAAGACTTGGTTCAAGTCGTTTGGAATTTGTTAGTTTGAAAAATTTGGATCTTCGTTTGTCGGGCTTTTGAATTTGGTTCTCCGAATTTAATTATCTTTGTTGAAGATCGTTTGAGCCGATTCGTTTGTTTGATTGACCGTGTTCAAATTTTTCGGTTAACGTTTGATTGTTCGTTTTGAAATCATCGGCATTTGCTTCGGATCGATTTTGCTTTGGGTTGCTATTGGTATCGGTCGTTTGATTTGAATTTGGCTAGCATCTCTGGAATTTAGAATTTGGATTTTGGATTTTGGAATTTGAAATTTGGAATTCGGAATTTGGAACTTTGAATTTAATTTGAAGCAGGTGGAGGAGTTTAAGTCACGGTGGAGATTGTTAGAAAAGTGACTTAAAATTTAAGGGTTATTTGGTAATTTGTGTTACTTGTCCTGCAAGTTTGTTTAGCCTATAAATAAGGATTGATTGTATTAGTTTTCTTTGTACCTTTTGAATAATGGTTTGGTACCTTTTGAATTAGAGTTTGGTACCTTTTGAATTAGAATTTGTCTTTTGAATTTGGTTTTGTAATTTGGTTTTTGAATAAAGCTTCCGCTTCATTTGTTTGCTTTTTTTTTTGCTTGTTTCGTTGTTTGAATTATCAACAATTGTAAATGATGGTCAGCAGAAATTGAAATTTAAAGTGTTTAAGTAAAGAAGACATAAATAAGATATATATCCTATATAATGAATATGTTCTCTCATAAGCTGCAAATGTTTTGCTCTGATCTATTTTTTGGGTGTGAGAAAAAGCAAACCGGACGATGATTTGGATTTTCATAAACCGACCAACGAGTTTACTCAGACTCGACAACAGGACGATGCAGCCATCGATGTTATCATTGTTGGTGCTGGTGCAGCCCTTGCATATAGTCTTGGCAAGGTACCTTTTTTTCCTTCCAAATTCAGATTTTAATGGTTGCATATTCAAGATAGAACCCGAACAGTTGAAAGTAGGACACAAAGGAAATCATGACTAATTTGTTTAGTTGTTTGTGTTATAGAATGGCAGACGAATTCTTGTCATAGAAAGAGACCTCGAATTGCAAGATAGAATCGTTGGTGAATTGCTTCAACCCGATGTGATGTTCTTGATTTGAAGTGTGGGTTTTTGTTCTTGATTTTGTATTGTTTACCAAGTTAAAAGATTTACTTAAAATCTCATGAATATTTAAAAGATAACATATCCTAACACATGAATACCGCATCGGTCGGGGTTTAAAGTGCAACCCAAAAAAAAAAAAATACAAAGTTTTAAAGTTACCGGCTTTTGAACTCGATGATTACTTTCCGGTGATGTAAGAGCACGAAACTTGTCGTAGTCGGTCCCACGGATGGCGCCACTTGTTGATGCATAATCTGGCGTGGGCTGGATTCAACGACTCTCCCTGGGCCGTTCGTCGTCTTCTCAAGCCCTGAGTAGACCTGTCAACAAAGAGAACCCGTTAGAAGTGGACCCGAGGCCGTAGCCCCGGGATCCACCTCCGACGATCAAGTTAGTCTCTATGCGATATGACATATAAGAGTTAAGTTTAGAGTAACCTGTTGTCAGTAAAGAAGAGAATCTCAGCCCTATATTTATAGGGCATGGATTAGGGTTTAGGCATAAAGTGGGCCGCTGTCTGCCGGGCCTAGCCCATTCCAGACTATACGTCCACAAGTATAAAAGTATAAGAGTTTTTAATTAGTTAATATTTGTTTAAAAGTAATTTATATAAATGTATAAGAGTATAAAAGTTGTATATTATTTGTATAATATTATGTACTTTGTACTTATATAATAAAATACTATATCCTACATAACTAGTTGCCCGAGAATGCACATGGATGGGACCAAGTCGCTCAAGAAATGTGTACTACAAAACAATAAAAAAAATACTATACTTTTTGGGTAGAAGACAAAATAAAGACAGTCGCTCAAAAATATAGGGCCATGTCGCCCAAGAAAATAATAGGCTAAGTAGGTACAATGCAAGTACATGAAGGTACATAATGGGGACACTTCATATGGACACATGTCAAAACTATGTGAAAGTTGCCCAATTTTTTTTGAAAGAGAGTCGTCTCCAGGTATTTTGAAGAAAACTGAAATGAAGCTAAACAAACATGAGATAAAAAAAAGTAGACAAATATGAAACACACCATAAATAACAAACATCAAAGAAGCTTTTACATACGGTGAGTTTAGCTTCTTACTATACATAAACAAATCTTTTACATTTATAAACGTATCACTATTGATACTTTCTATCGATGTGGGAAGTGAAATTGACTTATATACTACAGTTGATAAGAGTCAACTTTTTCTAGGGCATTAGTTTTACGTAAATTAATTCAGATTGCAAAAGATTGACTCTTATAACATGATAAGTTGTGAATATATATATATATATATATATATATATATATTTGGGTAAAAGGGTTAATTCACCCCAGTAAAATAAAGTTGTGAAATGTTGCCATAGAGCAGAAGGGGCGGAGCTTAATGAGGACCGGGAAAGGTCCCGGCCCCCTAGGCCTAATCTCGTTAGTGTAATTTTTCGCGATTTCATGTGTTAAAATTTTTTTTGTTTCACCTCGGTGCTTCCATCTAATGTATTTTCGGAAAAATTTTTGTCTCGGCCCTCCCACAAATTTTTTTCTAGCTCCGAACTGCCATAGAGCATACCATTTGCGATACAACTGTGAAGATGAGAATCATTTGAATACAAATTAATATTACAACTTTACAAGTGGTACTTAGCCAACTTAATATGCTATGAAACCTTTACTGGCTAGTAACAAAATCTGAGTTATATTTAAATACTTTTCACTTTCTATAGATCACAAGTCAACGAGTATATGAAGATAAAGAAAATAGCTACAAAGAAAACGATAAAGCGTATTGTAAGTTTTGTACCTAACGGTGAAAGACTAAAAATCAAAAAGACATAACCTCTATATCAAATTGTTTGGGTAAATTCATAAGTCTTATATTGACATAATTAAGTAATTATCAATGTTGTAACACAACGTACTATCATGGCGCAACAAAACGTTGATCACAATTCTAAGATAGGGACCCAAACACGTTCGTCGCGCAAACATTTATTTGACACACACACACACAAAAAAAAAAAAAAAAAAAAAAAAAAAAAAAAAAAAAAATCCTTATAACCCACAAATCGACATTTGTGTTCCATTCAATTTACTTCTTTGGAGCAAGTCTTGACTTAATCTTTTCCACCTCTTTGGTTCCAACTTGGAATGTTTCCGTCAAAACAACATCTTCTACTGTGGGAGACGACGCAAACAAAGCGTTTGCCACCCTTTGAGTACCGGGCAACTGACTGTTAAATCCTGCAATAACGGCAGCCGGAACTTTTCCACTGTTTAGCTGGTAATGAATTAAGCCTCTAGGAAATGTAAAGATTTCACCAACTTTGATGGTCTTGGAAAAGAGTTTGTTATCTGTTGTTATGAAGCCGACTTCTAATTCACCCTCTAGCACAAACACGATCTCAGTGGCTCGTGGGTGAGTGTGTGGTGGGTTTATACCGCCTGGTGCATAATCAATGCGAGCCATGGACACACCTAAGGTGTTTAGCCCATTGATTTGTTGCACAGAGGCTGATGTCACAGTTGCACCAAATGTGTTGTTAGTGAGCGCGGGCTTTGCTAGCCCCGCGAAGAAAAAATCATCCGATGATATGTTGCTTTTGCAGGCGAATCCATTCAATTTTACACCTGTGTTTTATACAATAAGTTATTAAACCATAAAACTTCATTCATGATTCATTTCATGTACTTATAGAAAAAAAAAAAAAAAAAAAAAAAAAAAAAAAAAGTAAAATCTTATATATGAACAACTTATTACATCCACTTTGCATCCACTAGTTGACCAGAACTTGATAAATCACAGCATGAAACTGAGCAATCAAATGTTGATATATTCACAACTCAACAAGATTGTAAGTTGCTTTTGTTCGTAAAGTTTTGAGCATGTCATCAATTTTTATGTACTCACCAACTTAAATAAAACAAATCCAACTGAACGACGTACCATATATTGACTTGCTAAATGTTGATGATCACCAACGTTGCTAAACATTAGTATTAAAAGTCTAGTGTGTTAATTAAGGTAGTGTTTACATGAGATGAGTTAACTAAATACCAACATAATTAACCTCTAAATCAGTTAAAGGCATCTTATTATATTGCAGGGATTGGTTTTCATATATAGCTCAAATAGATTAAAGAACGTAGATATCTATGCATGCAAGCAAGAACATGAAATACCTGAAGCAAGATCCGCGACGCAGACATCTTGAAGCAGGTCAGGATCCGCTGACACGAAAGAAGCCAAAAAGATTGACATCATCATGCCAATCACCAAACAATAATCACTTGTAGCCATTATATATAAACAAATATATAAGAGGCTCTTTTTACTTTGTTCGAAAAGTGGGTTTGAGTTGAAATACAAATGGTGGGTGTGTTGTATTTATAATGGTTCGAAAGAGAAGATATTTTGACAGCAATTAATTCAGATGGGTAGCTGGTCCCTTTCAATTCTTTTACAGTAAATCTATGTCTTGAATTTCCCATTTCTGTTTTGGTAGTAAAATAAGTGGGCAACAATTACTGGAGATCCTTCATCTAGTATAAGGTTTTAATTAATAGCTTATTCTATTTTTATTTTTCAGCATGCATGAAACATTTGAAGTGCGTATGTGAAACGAAAATAGTCTGATTCACACCATTTGGATTTATATGATCATTTCAAGTTTCAATTAAAAAGTAGATATATAGATATCAATAGATCATAACTCATAACATTAGAGTTTTATAAAGGCATGCATCAACCGAAAATGATAAAATTTCAAAGTTGTGACAAAGATTTTCTATGCATTATTTTCTCCATCTGAAAAATACTGTCTATGTTTTTAAGGAAATATTGTCTAGGGTTATTATATTTGTCTGCCTTAACTAAGAAATTTCCGTAAGGTAAAAGCATGATTTGTGTGTTCATGATAACCAATAATGACCATCGAAGTTTGTTAACTTATCAGATAGGTCGCACAACTTTCTTTTCACAAAGCATTATTTACTTTGATATCAATGAAGATCTACCTTGACTTTCACATAAAGTATGTTTTGTTTGCATACTAGTCTGCTAGGAAGTACTTATCTTATCTTACTAGTATTAAATAAAAAGAACCTCTTACCTTAGGTAATGCCATCTCAGCACTAAATAGTTAGCCGGTATTTGGTGACTTTGAAAAACCATACGAGTACTTCGTTTGCACATTTGCGTGCACTCCTTGTGTAACCCAAGAAATCAGCAACTATTTCTTTCCCACCTCTTATTCATATCTTAGTTATGGTTCCTTGCTTTAACCCATGTAACCACTAAAGACTCATGTAACCATGTATGTTCTTTGTCTTCTTTTCTCATTTGATCTTTTTTTTGAGGGGCTCATATCACTTTTAAAGCAACGTAATAGTACTTTCTACCCTCGATATGTATCATTAACATGTCGTATCAAAATACACCAAAAGCAATATGCAACCAAAATCTGTGTGACACTCTTAACAAACATAACAGGTAACAAGATACACATACCTATTAAAACATAGATAACTACAAAACTCAACATTAGTTATAAGGTTAGGAAATGGGAGATGCTGGTTGTCTATATGAGGGTAGCATCAAATTAGTGATTTAATTATTGGTTAATCTTCACAGTTAAATCATCTTTAATTAGGTTCAACTCGTATAGTATTTGTTCAACAATAGTTACAATCGAACGCATAAGTGTTGCATTTCACACAAACATCTACTCATAAAATAAAGAGCAATGCTAGGCCCACTCACAAAATCCACAAAAAAAATCTCACTCGTTGTTGTGTCAGTGACTGATTAGTGCATTTTCTGACAGTTTATCTCTCTATTCTCTTTTATTAAATCAATCACTCGCTGACACGTCAGTGAGTGAATTTTTTGTTTGAATTTTGTGAGTTGTTCTATCATTTCTCAAAAATAAAAGAGTACGAACTATAGAAAAATATTCATTCATGGGTATAATACTATTTCTTAAAAACTTCAATCTTCTTTTAAAAATAAACTTGGGTTGTCTGTCAAAGGTTTATTTGATTGACTTATAAGCTTACTGGAAAAAAGTGAAAAACCGACAAACTTATTTTTATTTATTTATAATTTGTTAAATTCAAGAACTCTTAGAAATTTTGATGATTTTTCTTTGTGTGTATGCAAGTTCGTAGCTATGACTATCGTTACTATGCGAGTAATTAATAATTAGCTAATGGGTGGTGATATTTACACCACAAAAAATGTACTATGCGAGTAATTAATAATTAGCTAATGGGTAGTGATATTTACACCACAAAATGATGCACACACAAATCCGATAACAAAAATAAACAAATGAGAAATACCATAAATAGCAAACATGCTTTCAAGGTACTAATAATTGTTTATTATACGTTAATAAACCTTTTGCATTTATAAACGTATTTATATTGCTACTTTCTACCGATGTGGGAAGTGAAATTGAATTATACTATATTGTGGCAGTTGATAAGGGTCAAATTTTTCATAGTGCATTAGCTTTACAGTAACATAAATTAATCAAATTGCAAAAGATTGACACTTAATATAACATGATAAGTTGTGAAATATTGCCATAAAGCATATCATTTGCGATACAACTGTGAAGATGAGAATCATTTGGAAACAAATTAATATTACAACTTTACAAGTGGTACTTAGCCAACTTAATATGCTATGAAACCTATACTCGCTAGTAACAAAATCTTAGTTATATTTAAAAACTTTTCACTTTCTATAGATCACAAGTCAACGAATATAAGAAGATAAAAGAAATAGCTACAGTGAAAACGTTAAAATGCATCGTAAGTTTTGTATTTAACGGTGAAAGGCTGAAAATCAAAATGGCATATACTTGTACACGAGTTGTTTAAGTTTCAACCCGCACTAGTATAACTAGTTGTTCAACATGTTTTTGATGCATTCATTTTATCATGTGATCAAGAATCTTGATTAATAAGTGAATGTGAGGTAGGAAAAGGTGCTTTATATATCCATGACATGAAATAAATACAAGCAATTTATTTTAGACAAAGCTAGTTGTTACCATCAAGTTGTAGCTAAAAGTTGTAATGATAGCTATAAGGTATAAAACAAGTAGTTAAATATTAAACGGATCCCCTTTAGCATTTCATTAGAAGTATAAACGGGTGAGATTTTCCATAACCAAGTTACCCAATGATGACAAAATTTTGACTTAGATATAAGTGGTTTAACCAAAATATCCTCTAAACGGATTTCGACTCTAATTCTAAGCATACCAAAACGTGTACTTGCTGAAATTTGAACATTTAGATATCGGACCATTAAACCATTTTCGTCATTATAGCTTTTCATTAAAACCTATCAAAACTAAACACTTCAAAACATGGTTGTTAAGATCTTGATCATTATCTTATTATCTTACGATTTTACGACACTACATAGCAAAATTAATCTGATTCCTACGTAGGATCATAGCAAGCTTAAGATCTTATAAGATCTCGATCTTAACCATAGGATGTTAAGATCTAATCCGATATAATCTTACTTTTCTCGAACCGCAAACTAAAAAATTACAAAGTTATGGATTATGTTTTATAGAATTTAAAAAACAACATGTTAATCTTTTTAAACATTCCATATTCATAACTTATGAGAACACAAACTATTAAGAAAATAACATTATAACAGGATCTTATGATCCCGTTCCAATCTTACGATCTCAATCTTGCAAAAATAAAAATGATTCTGAATAGAATCCCGATCTTGAAAACCTTGCTTCAAAATACTGCCAAACAAAAGTTAAAATACGTGTAAATATACATTTTGAATCCTCAATGGAGAACGCATCTTCAATGGAGATGACCAAGTTGAGGACTATATATTACGCGAGGTTTTAACCAAATGAGGTGAGTTCCTTGCAAAACATGTATTCTCTAAATAACAAGCAAGTGAATCTTAGTCATCCATCTACCTTCTATCTAATGGTTGAGATAAACCAAAAAATAATAAAAGGGGCAAAATTGGCATTTTAGCTCATTTAATACAAAAACCCACTTTCCACCTTTTTTTAAAAAACAACATATCTTGCAAACGGTAAATCTTCAAGCTACGAAAAATACACAATCGCGACGACAATTAAATCATCTTTCTATAGATATGCATTGTTATATACTTTCGACGATTTTTTTTTTAGATTTTCGTCAAGAAAAATCCCACGGGATTCGTAAAAAAATCCCATGGGATTAAAAAATTTCCGTCCAGAAAAATCCCACGGGATTCGTAAAAAGACGAACTTTTTGTTCAAAATTTCCATCCAGAAAAATCCCACAGGATTCATAAAAAAATCACTTGTGATTTGTTATTTTTAAAAAATCACAATTGATTTGTGAAAATGAGTAAATCACTGTTTTTGAGTTTTATACTTTTATGTCACAACATTTTAAGAGTAGATGTTTTTTAGATGATTGTTGAAATCAGCTCTTGGAATCTCTTTATTAAAAAGTTGTATGTTGTTATACAGAATCCCATATGATTCTCTTTGATCCATTAGGATTTATACAGAATCCCATGAGATTCTGTATGTGATTCATCAAAGAATCTTGTATGTTATTCATATAGAATCCCATGAAATTCTGTATGAATTACATGGGTAATCTTTATGAATTACAAGTGATTTATCAAAGAATCTCATATGATTCTGTATGGATCACATGAGATACTATATGATTCACAAGGGATCACATGTGATTCTCTCTGATCCTTTGGAATTCATATAAAATCCCATGAGATTCTATATAAATCCCATGGGATTTTCATTTTGCTTTGTAAACTAGAAGTACAATATCACTTGAGATTCTATTTTTGTTGTGTAATGTTATGAGAAAAATTTCTGTTCACTTTGAATATATCTTGTTTACTTTGAATATTTTTATTTGTTACTTATATTGTGTTTGATCACATGGGTAATATGAATCACATGCGATTAGGGAATCCATGGGATTTTGTATGAATCCCATGAGATTCATACAGAATCCCATGAGATTTTGTATGAATCCCATGGGATTATGTATAAATTTCATGGGATTCAGTATAAATATTAAGGGATTCATTGTGAGTCACATATAATACAACGTCAAAACATATAATAAATTAAAACATATCTTTTTCACAAAATAAAAGTTAAATAAATAAATACTACGTATATGAGAATGGTGGCAGTCATGCTTCCGAAATCACTCATACCTCCCAAATTCACCAATAATATCATTCCACCTCATTTCATCTCATTCATACTTTTTTTATACCTCTCAACCCCTTTTTAGTGGCAACCATGCCCTTTTCATACCTCCAAACTTTTTTTTTTTTTTTTTTTTTTTCATAAATTAAATTAAACAATTTAATTAAAACATAAATATTTCATTAATGATTAAAATAACATTATATAATACTTGGAAAAAAAAATACATAATTATATCTAAAAATCGGTAGGCCATCCATATGTCTCCGCGTACCCACGTTTTTTGGCAATAATGAAATCTCGCATAACCTGACTGGTTATGTGTTCGTGCGGCTCGTTGTAGAATTTCAGTGCCCGAATCATAGCCTTTTCTTTAGCATTTTCGATTTGTGTCTTCAGCAACTGTTGGGACAATTGATCCTTTGCATGTTTTTCTGCCATCGCCTCATCCAACGCTAGTGCTTTCTTTGCCGTATAGTTCCCAATAAACTCAGCAACACTATTCTTTGTCGACGCCTCGCTAGCGGTCTTTTTCCCTTTTCTTTTTGATACAGGAGTTGTGTCGTCATTTAGATCCGGAATAACAGTATCAACATTGTCATTGCTTCCGGACCCATAGTAGCTAGATTCCGACGACTTTCTTCATTTGTCGGAATGAGATGTCGAAGATAATTTTTCAAAACATGGTTGTTCCAACCATTTCGGTTCATCCTTAACAACCTTCCACGCTTCAATATGATTAAAAGAAGTGCCCTTATTTCTCTTATTATAATCGGACATGGCATTTTGCATGACGTTGACATCGTCACACCCACACTCACGAATGCGATTCTACAATAACACAAGTATATAAATTAACACAAGTATATAGTTTAAAATTACTTGTTGGATGTGAAGCCCGTTAAAGACACCCATTGCGTGATTCATATGTTTCCACTTTTTGTTCAACGAATGATGAGTTCGATTACTATCTTTAATGGTGACCTTGAAATGCTCCAAAATTCTTTCCCAAAACTTATCTCTACCTTGTTCATTCCCAACTTTTTTACATGTCGAGATATGAATCCATGCTTTAGCCAAAGCAACCTCTTCAATCGACGTCCAAGTCCTTTTATCCTCTTTAGTTTTCCCTTTACCCACTTGAACATCTTCATCTAAAAAAAATTAACGTATAAAAAAAATAACATATAAAAAAAAGAACGTATATATATATATATATATATATATATATATATATATATATATATATATATATATATATATATATATATATATATATATATATATATATATATATATATATATACCAATTTGAGTTTGTTGTTGCGTTTCGGGAACAATCTCAACATCATCATCATCGTCTTCACCATATATAGGTAGTTCGAGTTCTACACTTGGTTCACGACGCGAAGGACCTTCACGGTAGTCACCAAACGGGTTGAAGTCACTCGTCATTGATATGTTATATTCGCTTGGATTCATTGGTGGTGGAGGTTGGGGATAGTTAAACGATTGATGGTATTGTTGATGCATCGGTGGTGGAGGTTGGGGATAATAGCCCGATTGAGGGTATTGTGGATACATCGGTGGTGGAGCTTGCGGACGAACACGAGGACGGTTGCCACGTCCACGACCTTTTTGTGATGAACCTCCTCTTGATTTGCCACTATCCATGGATAACAATGTATGTGTGTAAAAAAGTTTGTGGTTTATGTATGTGTTTGTAACTATGGAATTGGAAATGAAATGTATAATATATATAGGGATTTTTTTTTGTTTGATCCGCTCCTCCAAAGTTCCAAATATTAATGCCAAACGGTCATATTTTATCATTGAAAACACCAAACCGCGGAAGCATGAAATGCCGCTGGACCCATGCCATTGGGCTTGCCGGCGAAGTGGCGGCGGTGTTCACCGCCAGCAAAGGCATGCCGTTGGTGATGCCGCCCACCACTGCCACCCTCCTGATATGAGAAGTTAGACCATTAAGATGGGGATCAAACCAAACAATATATGAGAACTACATAAAAAGCAACACCGATATCACTTATTCTACTCTACTAGTCTAGCACCTACGTGGCTACATCTACACACCAAAATATATAAAGAATAACTAGAAGACAAAATATCAATAGATTAAATATTAGTATACTAATGCTATTTATCTTCTATCACCATCCTAAAATCCATATTGTGTCTGTCTCAACCATGGTTCCATCTTGAATGCAAAATCACAAATATTCACAAGTCACGACCACGAGAAATAAACAAAAACATATTCACAAAACTAACTTCATTGCTAAACATCTCCAATAGCAAGAAAAAAGTCAAAAAAACTCATCTTACATCTCTACTCTAAAGTTCCAACTGTTACAAACTAGCAATACAAGTAAAAAACACTCGATAGTACCAGTCACCAACACATAATCATTTCCATCACGTTTCCAGACGTTTCCAGCCGTTTCCCGTTTTCGGTACGGGGACGGCACCCCCTCCCCAAGCATTTCCGTGCATTATAGATCGGAGCTAAGTATTTTTCGAAAGGTTATGAGGCGACTAACGGGAAGATGAATGGTTAGTAATAGATCGGATGGTTGTAGTGGTTTGGTGACATGGCAGAGGCGTTTGGTTTGGTGACGGTTGTGGTGGTTTGGTGTGGTTTTCGTGTGTGTGTGAAATGCGTTAATGAGGAGGTGGGTGTACCCTGTGTTTAGTGTGGAATGATATTACAAAAGTACCTTTCAATAATTAATTATATTAGAATGAGGATTAATCTAGACCTTTAGATTTAAAATAGATGAATGGTTGAGATATTGTCATTTGTTCTTTAGATAAATGTTGTTTCGTATTGAACTTTTCTCTTAACCAAATATGAAATAACAAAAAATAAAGGGTAAATTGCAAAAATGGTCCTTAACGTTCCACGAAATTGCAAAAACGGGACCGAGACAAAAAGTAGCGCAAAAAAGACACCAACGTTCCACATTTTCGCAAAATCGCCACTGAGAGGCCTTTTCCGTTAGTTTCATCGTTAAGTGCCATGTCACCGAGGGTATTATCGTCATTTCACTGCTTTAAGGTCCACGCGGCATATCTCTATTGATTCAGGGACTAAATTTGCAAAGTTATTTTTATCTTTTATTTCACATTTACCACCACCACCACCACTCTCTACCACCACACAACCAACACCACCACCCTTTACCCTTCATCTTCATCTTCATCTTCTCCGGTGACCAAACCCAGATTCCGATCACTTTTTCCATAAAGGCCTGCAGTAGTACAAACGATGAATACGATTAATAGAATGATATATAACAACATATTTTTGTAAAGAGATAAATTTCACAATTCAAAAGGGCACCACCTGGTAACAAAATAGCTTTTCCACCCCATAATTGTGCATAGACAGGAAAGTTATATCACCAAATTAGCCAATATAAACTGCACGCTAACCCCATCAAGAAACAAAAGAAAAGTCTGTCAATTTAAAGAACTAGAAACAAAAAAGGAGTATTTGGATGCGTGTTCTGAAAATGATTATATGCTATTCAACAATCAGAACTGATAATCAGTTGTAAACTTGTAAATGGGTGCTAGACAATAATGTTTGGATGTATTTTTTGATGTTAAGAGTTGCAACAAACCTAAAAATTTCATTATTAGACATTCAATTGTTTCACATATCTAATTATTTAAGGAATTAACATTATATAACCAAATAGGACATTAATTTGAGAAACAGAGGAACATTTTCTTAAAAGGATTAGTGTACAAAATAACAAGGTATTCTCGCTTTACCCATTGCACTTCAGTACATCTTAGTCAATAAAAATGGCTTTATGTCTCACTCGGGTCATTTTGTAACCCGAATTCTTTACAATTTTATAGAATCTAAAAAAATCATATATAAATCTAGCACATGTATACAAATCATTTTTGTTTCTGTGGCTACAAAATGACTCAAGCACATTAAGCTATCTTTTAATGAGATGTACACAAAAAGTTCAATGACTTAAACAGGGCAACTTAAAGGTTAAGCAACATACCCTCGTTCTAAATAAGATTACATGTATCAAAAACTAGATTTAGATAAAGGATCAACATGTAATCTTACATCACCCCTGGATTTCCGAAACACAATCCAAGCAACCCCTAAGAGAAAATTAAAGAGCATTACCTGGAAAAGGTACTTCAAACTGAATACCCGGACATGTAGCCAAAACAACGGGGAAGGAAGGAGTGACCTGTGAATATATGATCGGAATCTGGTGTTTTGGTCACCGGAATCTGGGTTTGGTCACCGGAGAAGATGAAGATGAAGGGTAAAGGGTGGTGGTGTTGGTTGTGTGGTGGTAGAGAGTGGTGGTGGTGGTAAATGTGAAATAAAAGATAAAAATAACTTTGCAAATTTAGTCCCTGAATCAATAGTGATATGCCACGTGGACCTTAAAGCAGTGAAATGATGATAATACCCTCGGTGACATGGCACTTAACGATGAAACTAACGGAAAAGGCCTCTCAGTGGCGATTTTGCAAAAATGTGGAACGTTGGTGTCTTTTTTGCGCTACTTTTTGTCTCGGTCCCGTTTTTGCAATTTCGTGAAACGTTAAGGACCATTTTTGCAATTTACCCAAAAATAAACAAATACTAATTACCATAAATAGCAAACATAAAAGAAACAAATACTAATTACCATAAATAGCAAACATAAAAGAAGCGTTTACTTTTGGTAATGTTGTATTTGCAATTTTATACATTGAGAAACCTTTTGCATTTATAAAGGTACCACTATTGCTACTTTCTACCAATGTGGGAAGTGAATTATTGTGGCAGTTGATATAAGTCAACTTTTTCTAGTGCATTCATGTAACATATATTAATTCAACTTGTAAAAGACTGATGCTTAATGTAACATGATAAGTTGTGAAATATTGCCATAGATCATACCATTTGCGATCCAACTGTGAAGATGAGAATCATTTGAAAATAAATTAATATTACAACTTTACACGTAGCACTTAGCCAACTTAATTTGCTATGAAACCTTCACTCGCTAGTAACAAAATATGAGTTAATTATATTTAGATACTTTAACTTTCTATATAGATCACAAGTCAGCAAGTATAAGAAGATAAAGAAATAGCTACAATGAAAACGTTAAAGTGCAACCTAAATTTTGTACCTAACGGTGAAAGGCTGAAATATAAATACAAGCAATTTATTTTAGACAAAGCTAGTTGTTAACAACAAGTTGCAGCTAAAACTTCCGGTGACTGTCTTGAAAATTTTTGTAATGGGGTTATGCAAATATATGGAGAGGAATTTTTGCGAAGACCTACACAAACTGATGTCGAAAAGCTGTATGCTTTTCACGAGCAAAAACATGGGTTTCTTGAGATGATAGGAATCATCCATTGTACTAAATGGCCTTGGGCTCAATGCCCCAATGCACATCATGGTCAATTCTGTAGGGGTGATTCCGGGTCAAACCCATTCATTTTATTAGAAGTGGTTGCCTCACAGGATTTATGGATTTGGCATGCGTTCTTTAGTGTCGCGGGTTCAAATAACGACATCAACATTCTACAGCAATTGACTCTTTTCAACGATCTCATGGAAGGGAAAACACCAGAGGTTCCATTTGTGGCTAACGACATTGATTACAAATGGGGATACTATCTTGTAGACGGGATATATCTGGAATGTGGTGTTCTTATGAAGTCTATTTCAGAGCTGGACTCGAATGATCACAAGCGAATAAGATATAAGCAAGCGCATGAAGCAGCAAGGAAAGATGCTGAAAGAGCTTTTGGCGTACTGAAGACGAAATGGGCTATAGTAAAAACTCCTGCACTGTCGCGAAGTCTTAAGAGAATTATGAAATTGATGTACACTTGCATCATATTACTCAATATGATTATACAAGACCAAGGGACGACAATATCTCCCGAATATTTTATGGATGAAGTACATTAAGAAGATGATCCTGTACGATCGGAAGAAAGTATGTTAGATCTTATTCAAGAATACAAGACGAGCAAACTCACCTTCATCTTAAAACCGATTTAATAGAACATATTTGGTGACTCACAAATCAACAAGCTGTTTAAATTTTATCGTAATGTATTTTTAATTTATCTAAATTATTTATTGTAACATCTTTTTAATTCTTAAATATATACTACTTTTTTTTAATGTTATTGTTGCTTTTGTGGTCACCAATCGCCAGTTATTGTTGATGTAGAGTTGTGAATAAAAAAAGATGAAATGACGCTGAGATAGCGGGATTGCTTAGCTGAAAAAGTAGTAACCGCTAGCATTAGTTAATAAATGCGGTCTTCCGTGTTGTTACTCCTTCAATTAAACTCATTGATTCAAAACCCAACCCACACGTTTTTTTCTTTCTCCTTTTTCCTTTTCCCAAACAGATCTGCACCAAACACCCAAACACACACACCTCAAAATCCATTTTCCCCCAAATCCCAAAACCCTAATTTCCCCAGCTTTTTAATGCTCCCCTTATTCATATGCCAACATTCCATTGATAAACAATGGGCACTTTAACTCTTAATCACAACAACAACAATCACAAACGTGAATTCGATTCACAGTTTAATGACTACACACACTTATCCAAGAGGCTCAAATCATCACCTTACTTCGGCTCTAAACCCGTAGATTCAGCTAATAAGCGTTTTCCGACTAGTTCGAGCTCGGTTTCGAGGTTATCGCAGTATCCGAAAGCCGTTACGCCTATTTCGAAACCAATTCAGGCTCCTTGTAAGTTTGTAAAAGGCTTTGTTCCGAAAAAACCGGATAGTAGTAGTTTGTTAGGTGCTCATAGGATGGGGAATTGGTTTAGTTCGAAAAAAGCGAAAGATAATCGAAAATCGGATGATAGTTTGGTTAGGAAAGAGTTAGTAGCGAAATATAAACGCGCGAAAGGGGCAGCGAAAGATAGTTGTAGGTTTGTTAAGTTTGATATTGAAGATGATGATGATGATGAGGTTGTTGAGTTGGTTAATGTGGATGATGTGGTGAAGGATGATGATGGTTCGGGTGGGTCGGGCGGGACGGGTGGGTCGGGTAGGTCGTCGGGTGGGTCGGAGGTTGTGATGATGGAGATTGGGAGGGATGAAGGTGATAAGTCGTGTGAAGTGCAGACGATTAGGGCGAAGTATCGGGAGTTGGATGGGAGGGCGAAAGGTTTGGGAATTGTTTCGGATATGTTGGATGGGAAAAGTTTGGAGTCGTTGTCGTTGAGTGATGTAGGTACGCCTTATCATAAGAAGTTGTGGAATGATTCTGCGAAACGTGACTCTACGTTAACGAGACGCGGTTATGATATTAAGTTGCTCGAGGCGAAGAGAGCTTCATTGAAACAATTGGCACCTCAGAAGAAACAAGAGGTGAATTGTTTATGTTTTAGTATTTGTTAGGAAATTGTGATTATTGTCTCGTGTTAATATGGTTTGTTTTTCAGGATTTATTGGAAGAGCCTTTTCGGGAACTTACTGAGGATGACCATGAGTTGGTTGCTAATGCGTTGTCTAATGCTAGTAGGTATGATTCGTTGGATATTAATGATATCAATATATGTGTATGTGGTTTGATATCTGATTTGGTATAAAATTGCGTATAAACTTGTAGAAGGAAGGTTTTGGTCACTCATGAGAATTCTAATATTACGATTACGGGAGAGGTTTTACGGTGTCTAGGACCCGGGGCGTGGTTAAACGATGAGGTAACTTTTGATTTTGAATGTGATTTATGGTAGCAACTAAGCGATAATTTGTTAATTTTAGTGCTGAGTTATTTATATTGTTATAGGTTATTAACCTTTATCTCGAGTTGCTGAAAGAGAGGGAAAGGAGAGAACCCAAAAAGTTTCTGAAATGTCATTTCTTCAACACGTTTTTCTACAAGAAGGTTAGTTAATCTAATCGCTTGTGAATTCCTTGTTGGCTTTATTTACGTGCATCTTGACCTTATGCCCCATAATTATTAAAATCTTCTCGTATTTAGAAGTTACATCACGAATTGGCCCTGATCCTCTAATAACAATTGTTGAAACATATATATTCAGATTTATTCCGCTCCACCCAAGGTTCACCTTTTCTTATAGGAAGAGATATTAGTGAGCGTACCTTAAAGTCGATGATGGATAGGAGTGATCTGGCCCCTCATTAATGTAAATCTATATATACTGCGATTCTGCGGACACAAGCAATAAATGAAGTATCAACTATAGAGGTGTAGAAAATGGTAATCACACAATTCAGAAAATGGTTTAAAGCAGGATTGATATTATTAGTTTATATACTAATTTATATAAATTGGTCTATTTATTCAATAGACCTTGCGTAAGATATCTAATGTGAGCACGCAAATGTCTGTTCTTATCTCTCTTTTTCAATTAGTAACTTTCCACTACAAAATATCTCTACTAAGACATTACCCTTGTGAACATCTGAGTGGTGTATCTTGTTGAAGAGTTCAGAGATGACATAGAACACTATGTAGCCATTGATATGTGCTTCATGTTTCAATACCTCAGTATCTGCTGCATTTAGAAGCAAAAGCCTAGTTTGGTTTTAGGCCTTTGTGGTCTGTGGGGTTGTATCAAGTTAAAATGGTATGGTTTTCCATATACATTGAGAACCAATAATAAGTACACTAGACACATCGATAAGATGATAAGAAAGTTAAGAGTATATAAGTAGAATACTATATGTTAGTAGTCTGTTACTCGCTCTTTGGGTAATGTACCAGTTTTTACAATGAAAATGTAAATAGTCATTATTTCTCTTTTTGGCAATCTAATGGAGCATATATCTGCAATGATCTTGTTATGCTTATGTGTTTTGCCTTTAAAGCGTAAGAAGTTTGCCTTTTCTGTTTTAACTATTGTTGTCACAACACTGTTGTATACTGTTACGCGATAAATGAAATATTGCGTTTTGACAGACAAATTTCAGATATGTATGTCAGTGCTTAATATCAGCTTTTCGTTAAATTCTGTAATCATGATTTGTTCTCATAATAATGGACAAATTGAAGATCTGAATTTTGTTTTTGTTTCCTTAAGATGCAAATCATAGTCACATAATTCGCTACAGTTTCCACGAATTGCGATCCAGTTCGTTCGATACCAAACATGGTACGAAATCGATCCGGATCGACCGGGATCACGACTTGGATTGGTGATAATGGCGTTCCAGAATTTAATTGATATTCGAATTGGACCTTACCAATTCGCGATCTAGTTAGTTCCGATTCACGTTCCAATTAAATCAATGCGCGTTCCGATTATATTCGATTCACGATTTATCTACATTAATTTTGTGGGTTGTCATTAATTTTGTGGGTTGTCATGATTTCAACTATATACTTCCATTTATAGAGTGAATATATTTCTCTGTCAATTTTGAATTCCTTATAGTTATTTTGGAACAAGATCCTCTGTCAATAAAAATTATGGCAGAAATGCAAGATATAAAGAAGGTTACTGTCATAGTATCATTCTCTGTCAATAACTTATTTTCATTAGCACAAAGTTGTAAGAATGGTGTTTGGTAAAACAAGGATCGTCTTTTGGATCTTGATTATGCTTTTTTAAGTTATGTTACTGATAAAACATTTTTATTATGCTTCTTTGAATAAATTATGAGAATATGATTAGTATTATATCATGAATGTTTTGATTTCAGATTTATAATAATATGTTGATTGTTGGCTACATTGGTACATCTTATCACATTACTTGGTACATCGTACCGAAGCGATCCCAAATGAACCTACCCCCCTTCGAACCGAATTTTAGGTGCCTAGCGAACCACGATCCCGATCCCCGATCCCGTACCGGAACGATCCCCGTTCCATGTGACTATGATGCAAATGTACACAGTGGTTTGCACGACTCGGATTTTGAAGTGGGCCAATCTGTTTAGGAATTTTTCAATCATGTACAAAGCATGTGTGCAACCTACATATGACCTCCTCTGGCATATGTTAAACATGGGTTATGGGGCTATATTCTGACAACATGTGGCATCTTTCATGATTCTTATAGTTTCTTTGTTTGTTCATATATAGTTAATAGGTGGAAGGGGTGGCTATGACTACAATTCTGTTAGAAGATGGACTAGCAAGAGAAAGTTGGGATACAGTCTCCTTGAGTGTGACAAAGTAAAGTTAATTTTATTCAAATCACCTTCTGTTTATTCTAATTATACCCTGACATTCTTATATTAATTTCCTATCCTAACCGTTGCTTCTAAACAGATATTTGTCCCTGTTCACAAAGAAATTCATTGGTGCTTGGCTGTCATCAACAAAAAAGAAAAAAAGTTTCAGTATCTCGACTCCCTTGGAGGAGGTGATAGACAAATAATGGGGGTATTGGTATGTCTATCTTCCATGTCTTCTTATAATCATGCAAAATATGGAACTTTTTACTTCGGCTTCTTGCTGGGTTTGAGTTAATTGGAAGTACTTATGACATCTTATTTTTGTGTCATGTTCTTCAGGAGCGATACATTGTGGATGAGGTGAAAGATAAGAATGGGGAAGACATTGATGTTACTTCTTGGAAGCAAGAATTTGTCAAGGACCTTCCTAATCAGCAGAACGGGTATGGCAGATTTAAAACTTTACTAAAAAAATAAAATGGGATTATTTGGGGGAATCTCATCATACAAGCCCGCCAACTTCTATGTATGATACTGATAATGACAAAACTAATGGGAAGCCAAATGTATATGCTCCATGAATTCGAAAATGAGGCTATGATTATGTTTAAACGTCCTTTTTTATGATCAAGAAGTTAAAGACCCAATATTTATTTTTTATCTTTGCATTCATTTGAAAGGATAATTGTGAGTCTATATCATAGTCACATGAAACGCGGTACGCTTCGGTACGCGTACGCGGTTCTGGTACGCAATTCGCTCTTGATGACGAATTCGGTACGTGGGGGGTATACTCATTTCGGTACGCATGGGTACGTATCGGTACGGTGGACCATATATTTGGTACGTTGTAACAAAA
This sequence comes from Artemisia argyi, assembly GCA_030686995.1. Taxonomy (NCBI): domain Eukaryota; kingdom Viridiplantae; phylum Streptophyta; class Magnoliopsida; order Asterales; family Asteraceae; genus Artemisia; species Artemisia argyi. The sequence continues at coordinate 172,173,092 of CM060696.1, read as the reverse complement.
ACATTAGTTAACAAAATTTATAAATTTCATAACATAAAGATAAACATAACATCATAAAATTCAATAGAAAAACAAAACAACCAAAGCATTTCTAGTCTACTCGTTTCCTTTTTCCTTTGTCATTGTGAACACTTCCATCATCAAGGTCTTCCCAAACCATTTCTTCAAGATGAGCACTCAATTTTTTAAATATGTTAATTTGATTTTGTCATAACATGTAAAATTGATTTTGTAAATAAGTTAATTTTTTATAGAGATTTGTAATTTTGTATTTAATGATGGAATATCAGCAGTCAATTTTTTATAAAGATTTGTAATTTTGTATTTAATGATGTAAGCTCAGCAGTCCAATATAAAAAGGACTAGGTTCCCTCTCAAATTGCTGGAAGCTCAGCAGCCAAATAGGTGATACTTACACCACATTTTTTTATTCTTTCACCACAATATCACATCATTAATGCACAAGTTACAACATGATGTATGCATAAATGTGGTGTGTGCATCAAAAAATGTGGTGTAAGTATCACTTCCCATATATAAAAAGGACTAGGTTCGATGTACCAAGATAGATAATTCGTTGTCATCTCTGATTTGGTACGCTGAACCATTGCTTTTTGGACCGCTGAACCATTGCTTTTTGGTACGCTGAACCAACAGCGTATGGAACGCCGGTGTACCGCGTTTCGGTACACCCCGTACCAATTCGTGGTACTCTCCCTCTTGAGCGAATTATGTGACTATGGTCTATATTGATCATGACTTTGTTTTTGGCCAGGTTTGACTGTGGTGTATTTATGATCAAATATACCGACTTCTATAGCAGGGACATTGGGCTCTGCTTCAAGCAGGTAAACTGTTACAAACAGTCTCTCTTCTCTTTTAACTTTTGTGAGGGTTACATTTCTATTAAATGAGGTCTTCCATGACATGATACTATGAATAGAATTTTACAGTACTTTGATGTGCTTTATTAAGTATACTGCATAAATATTCCCATTCATTAAGATGTTGGGCATTAAGTGAACTGAAATTTTAATGTGATCCTTCTTGTAGGAAAACATGCCATATTTTAGGTCGAGGACTGCCAAGGAGATACTAAAACTGAGAGCCGACTGAATTTGTTTCATGTCCGAAACATGTGGTGTACATATTCTCTAATAGGCAAACCATCGGGTAAAAAAGTTTCCGTGATTTCTATTGGTCAACAGTTCCCCATGAGAGATGCCAGCCGTCAGTCAGAATCCTTTCATCCAAGGCTGGTTTTTTGTATCCTGTTCTGGTTTGCTGCATACTACTAGGCTAAAACCCCATGTTTGTTTTAAGCCACCACAATTATAGATAAATGTTCAGTTTGTGATTTTTTATGAAGGGTTTGGCTTAGATGATCATCATATATGTTTGAGTTAGTTAACACCGGTTCTAATCATGGAAACTTTTTGCAAAAGTTGCGTTAGCCTCTTTTGCAGTGATTGTTACTTTTTGATAGAATTTCAGAAGCTATTTTTATGGATTTCATATTATTTTGTCAGTCGGAAGGACTTGACATTATGGTAGTGGTAGTTGATCCATGTAGTTAATGTTTGGGCTTCCTTTTTTTTTTTCACTATCTGCTCCACACAAGTTGTTGGCGAGTCTGTTTTTTTGCAGGGAAATAGTTTACTTTCATGGTATCTTAAAACTTTGTTATATCGGCATTGCTATATATATGGACATCTGCTATTCTCCGTGTCTTCTATTCTGAATTTGAACAATTTTGAGCTCCCTATATGTATATTACGAGAATAATGTTTTTACATTATTTCTGGTTCCTAAGTTTTTATTGTTAGCAAGGAATTACTTTTTCTATTTTTACGAAATGGTAATTGGTCAAGCTGTCTTTGGATTTCTATAAAATTCTATCTTATTATAATGTGCTTGTTGCCAATTACTGCATCATCTGAAACTTCTTTGTTGAAGGTCCAAAGCTATTGAACAAATGTTCATTAAGGTGATTTTCAAAGAGCATGCTTAAGAATATGAAATTGGTTGTCGTTATTTTGTCATGGTCTCAGAAACACTTTATTCAGACCCGCGGTCACTTTCTATTCAAGGTGCCTGAGCACCCCCGATTACAATGTACCGTTAGAGGTGGTAAAATGAATGCATTGAACTTATTGAATATCTAGCTAAATGAGTACCGATTAAAATGTCTCATGTACAAGGTTAATATAAAACTTAAACCAACTCCTATACCATCCGTGTTAAAACTTGCAAGTTTTGTTTTTTAAAACCACTGGTGTGATAAAAGAAATGCTAAAGACAAAAATCCCAGTTTCGTTTCAAACACATGGACCATTTGGCCTTTACGTAGCACCACAAACTTCGACTTTATTCTATTAATAACCTGTAACTACTTTGGTAGGATATTCTTCTCCACTTCCCACCAAACAATGGCGTCTGAAAACATCATCACAATACCACAAGACATCATCACAGACATTTTACACCGTCTTCCCGCAAAATCCTTGGGCCAGTTTCGATGTGTTTCAAAGAATTGGCTATCTTTACTTTCACAACCAAAGTTCATAAAAACTCATCGAAATATCCTCAAACGAAATCATCTCATATTTATATCCCTTGACCATGCGCTTTATTCTGTCCCAGTTGATAACCATGAAGCAGTGTCAAGACCAACAAAGCTTGACATTTCAGCTTACTATGGTTCCTGCAATGGTCTTGTTTTTATGTCTACTTGTCGTACACTCATCATTTTAAACCCGACTACTAAAGAATTTGTTGAATTCCCTGGTCATAATATGATAAACGATGCAGACGTTGATACCATGTATGGATTTGGTTATGATTCTGTAATGGATGATTACAAGGTTGTTACAATATCTTACTTTCATAATTACTATTTGATTGCACCTGATAATATGATTGTCCATGTTTATAGCCTTAAAAGTAATACTTGGAGGCAAGTGAGGGATTCACCCTATGGTCTTGACTATGGAAAGTTATTCACTGGTGTTTATGTTAACGGGTTTCTTCATTGGATTGCTAACAATGGTTCTCATGCGATAATTGTTGCTTTTAGTTTAGCTGATGAGAAATTTAGTGAAGTGGCGTCACCTAGTTTGAGTAACGAAGATTATATCGTGATGTCTGATATTGATTGCAAACTTGTTTCTGTTGGTGAAAAGCTTGCTATATTTGTAGAAATCAAAGGTGAGATTTGGTTGATGAATGAGTATGGTGTAAAGGAATCTTGGACAAAGATTGTAGTCCACGGGCTTAATGAAATTCCATTGGTTGAACCCGTGGTTTTTTATGACAATGGCAAGATCATGTTTGTTACCTGCGATCTAATGGTGATATATGATGTTGAAGAACGTATTTTGTGTAAAAGTGTTGATGTCTCTTGGAATAAGAGAGTCTTGGAGGTAAGAGGTACTTATGTCGAAAGCCTTGTATCACCAAATTTGGGGCAAACCAATTAGAAATCGACAAATTGAAGCCAAGTAGAAGTAAGGTTTAGTTTATTGTTCCAAGCATAGTTTGTATCTATTTGAGTTGAATTCATCATGAGATAAATGTTGGTTCTTATTAGTAGTATATTTCTGAATATGTCACTTCCAATATTTAAGATTGTAAGTGAAGTAGTTCTTCTTATGTTTATGCTGATTATGGATCCTTTATGATGTGTTGTACCTAATTTATGGTCTTTGATCCCATCTTGTACATTGTTTACACAAGGGGATTCGTTGATGAACTAGGGAGATAGTTCCGCCTGTTATGTGGTATTCAATTATGAGTTCAATCATACTTGAGGTGCATATCAGTTCGGAAGAAGGGTGGTATTGTTTCGAAGAAGTTAGATAGATTTGCAAAAACATGCAAGTTGGATCATATCGGGTAGCAAGTTAGGGTTGCTACGATTAGTCTTTAGAACAGGTCAGCGGGTCATGTGGGTTGATCCGTTGGGTCATACCTTGTATTTTTTCAGTCACTGCAAAATCTATCTGTATGTATACTTTGCCTGACAAGCCCAAAGTTAGTTATTGATGTTTGCGCTCTTTCAAGTGTCGACTTTAAGTGTGGGTTAACTTAGAACTTGTACTTCAACGTTTTTAACATTTCTGTTGTCACACTTTCTCAGTCAGACCTTAATTATCTGCATAAGTGGTGCATAACCATTGTTTTCTACTAACATGTACCACTAGAGCCCCTGCCCCCCAATTTTGTGATTAACTAATATCGCTCATTATATCCAATTTGTCTGGTATATATTTCACTTTCAGTCCATTTTTGAAAAAAGTTACGGATCCTGTCCAAAAATGAAACACCCGTTACGGGTTTGGTCGAATTTTTCGTTGATCATTAAGGACTTCAACAAACGAAACTACAGATAGTGTGATATTTTGCAAAATGCCGGTTGATCCATTGAGTATGCTTTCTTGTTGGATGTAACATGAGAGGTGCTTATCCTTTGATATCTAGCATGATTGACTTTAAGATTATATGTACCTATTGGAACGTGATATAATCAAATAAATTAATACTCTAAGAGTATATATGATAGATATGATGGAGTAACCTCCAAGGAATTAATCTTTTCTAACTAATATAAATAAAATCCAACATTACTCGGTACGTACTTAATTATTAGGTATTCTTAACAATGGCGTGTGAAGAAGGTAGCATAACAATCCCACAGGATATCATCATCGACATTCTACGCTGTCTTCCGGTCAAATCTGTAGGCCGTTTCCGGTGTGTTTCAAAGGAATGGCTATCTTTACTTACAGAACCCCACTTCATCAAAACCCATAAAAAATCGCTCAACAATCACCTCATCTTCAGGTCCAACAAATATCGTGACTTCTCAATTTATTCACTTTCATTTGATAATCATAAAGGAGTATCGACTCTTACGAAGCTTCCCATAGAATCACGTTCGCTTTTTATTGAAGGTTCTTGCAATGGTCTTGTTTTAGTCTATTCTCCTTGTGACGTTACCTTCTACCTTTTAAATCCAACTATTAAAGATTATGTGGAATTTTCCGCTGATCCAGTGGCCCATAAGCACATTAATAATTTGTATGGGTTTGGTTATGATTCTGTGACTGATGATTACAATGAAGGTTTTAACTTGCATGGGTTTGGTTATGATTCTGAGACAGATGATTACAATGAACGTTTTAACTTGCATGGGGTTGGTTATGATTCTGTGTCAGATGATTACAATGAACGTTTTAACTTGCATGGGTTTGGTTACGATTCTGTGTCAGATGATTACAAGGTTGTTTCCATCTATTACTATCATTATATGTATGATTTGGATCCACCTGATAATGATGTGTATGTATATAGTCTTAGATCTGATACTTGGAGGAAGGTGAGTGATTCACCTTGTGATCATTATTCTTATGGAGAGGGTTCTTATGGAGAGGGTATGTCAGGTGTTTTTGTTAATGGGTTTCTTCATTGGATTGCTGCGAAGGATTCTAGTCATGGGGTAATTGCTGCTTTTGGTTTAGCTGATGAGAAATTCTGTGAAGTGCCATCACCCTATTTGTATAATGATGTGCTTATGTCGAAAGCCTTATCTCATCACATCCGATAGAAATAGCCAAATTCATGCGAAGATGTGTAGCTATAAGGTTCAAGCATGATTGTTATAAACTAAGTTTGCATTGAACAATTTTATTATTAACTAAATAGCCTTTAAATATTTTGAATTGTTAGGTGGAATTGTTTTCCTTGCGTTTTTACTGAATATGGATGCTTTATGAGGGTATGATGTACTTGATCCACGATCACGTGTCTTGCACGTTGTTTAGACAGTTTCCCAATTTGATTTGCAGCATCGTGCTCTAACCAAAGTTATTTAAGTTGAAGGGTTCTTTTATGGCTTTATATACTAACTAACGTTCTGCTTTCTGCATATGCCTATTCATTTTGGGTATTCAGCAGCAACAAGACATGTCGAACTGGTCGGGGGATGACTTTATGATTATATAAATTGTTTACTACTCGTTGTATCTAGTGAAATTTAATGAAGGGCAAATACCGGCATAATAATTCGAGGGGCAAAAACGTCACAAAGTGCCTCAAACTCTCAAAGAGGCCAAAAAATGAAAGTTAAGTACCTCAAAGAGGAAATTTTTTTGTTCGATACCCAAAAGTGTATTTTTTTTAGAACAAGTATTATGCTTTTTTATGGTATTTGCCCTATGTTAAAGTATTGAATTCGTTTGAGTTTGAATTGATCATAGATGATTCACAGCATTTTCAACATTAATTGCTTTAGATAAATGGCCCTTTGAATATTATGGATTTTCAGCAACAACAGTTTTCCGTATGCGTTGTGAGTGTCGATCCTGTATGATGTGTTGTACCTTATATGTGTTCATTGATCCCATCTTGTACATTGTCTAGACAAAGTATTAAACGATAACTTATATCACGGAGTTAAGCTCTAACTGACTGTAGTTGATATGGAGCTTCTTTTGTGAGTTTATGCAGTTGCCACTTTCTGCATATTCCTTTTGCAACTAAAATTTTCTTACGCAGCACCAACGAGACTAAATTTTAAGTGGTCAAAGATGATTATCATCATTAAATGTATCACTGCAAACAAGCAAGTATTCAAGTATAACGTCTGTTTTTGTATAACATTATTGTTGGTACAAATACAATGCAGAAAAATGTACGCCAAAATACATCAAACAAAACTTTTTTTCAACTGATCCATCACATTATAGAAGTTCGGGAGTTATGTGCGTATGTGGTCAACAATGACGTGTGTATGATTAAGCTTCACGGCAGCCTGCAGAGATCTCAGCCTTATGTGTGTCATCACCTAGAAACTCAGATCTTAACTTCATAAGTAACCGCCCTAAATAATTGAGTCCTTCACCATCTCGGCCTCCGCCCCAAAAGTAATCATGAGGAGAAGCTTCCACCAGTACAGAGCCCACTGTTGACATAAGCATTGAATTCAAGTGCGGATAACTAGAGAACTTGCATTTCAATGCTTTATACATCACTTCTGTCTTCACATTGTCCCAATCGGACCTTACCTGCATAACCATTTTAATGTGTCCTAGATGAGCCCCTAATCATGAGATAATTAATACCAATGTACTTCTTTATTCCAAAAGCAGCTTTCAAAAGATCACGGGTACAAAATGACCAAACGAAATTGACCCTAATAAGACACAAATCAATCTTTTAATGACCCACATGTCTAAAAAATGTGGGACAAATGAATAAGTACATTGGTAGTTAATGACCCTAACTAATAGTGAGTATTGTTTTTATCAAAGAACATTGGTATTTAATGGAGTAGTTATTATTGTTTTTATCAAAATGCCAAGAAGAAGTACAGTTTGTCGAAAAAAAATTCTTAATAATATCACATCAAGAAGTGTGTAGAAGGTATACCATATCCGGGTGTTTTCTTTGTAAGTTCCTCCCCATACATGCTGCTTCTTCAGGGCTTTTAGCCATATGTATTGCTTCAACATAACTACTTGCATTAGGATTGCTTGACCCCACAAACTTATGTGCCTAAATTTGATGCAAAAAGAGTATTCAGATAAACAGATAGTATCATCACATGGATTATAACATAAGCACTTGGAATAGGGTTAAAAAATCACCTGATAATAGTGTTCTACACTTGACCAAGTGACATGCTCACCATTTTCATCAGGCAGTCGAATAGGATGAGGGGAAAAATTGGAGAAACTCCCGTATAGGTCCCATGTCTTATAAAAGAATATTATTGGCGAATCATAAGGAGATAAAGATGGATCAATGGCTGAGGTTTCATCAACCGATGGAATAACAGGTGTTAGATCAGGAATAGGTTGTAAATATCCGCTAATAAGCACATCGGGTCCTATCTGCAATTTTTGTCAGGAGTTTGTTACTACACAGACTATCAACATTTTTAGCATTTAATCAAATTTTATAGATTGAAGTTCATACCAACCTGCTCATAAGAAACATCGATTAGTTCTAAAGCCTGTGTCATTTCAACCATTCCAAGTTCCCCAACTGGTGAAGGCGCATTCTTTCCACCTATTATTTTAGGAGCAACAAAAGCATGCACCTGCGTTAACAAAAAGCATGTACATTCAGGTAATCACCATGGGTATGGGTTTAATTGTATAGTACTTAAATGACAAAACTAAGACACACCTTGTGTATGACACCAGAAGAAATAGCTGCTGCTGATAATCCCCCACCACATTCCCACAAGATTGAAAGATATCCACGATCATAAAGGTAGTCCACGACATCTTTAGGATTCAAGATATCAAACTCAACCACTTCAACACCTTTAGATGCAAGAAACTTCTGGAAACTCCTTCTTGCACCTCTTTGAGTGACAACTATAGTCGGCACCTCTCTGACATCCCAAAGATGTGCAACCTCGGGAAGATCAAGAGTTTGTGACATAACTATTCGCATAGGTAAATGGTCACCTCCATGTCTTGGAGTTAAACGTGGATCTAAAAAAAAAAATGTTAAGGATATATCCAAAATCCGCAGAATTTATGAAATAGGTGATTTCAAAATTTCATACTATCTTTGCGCACAGTATTTCCTCCTACAATAACTGCATCACTTCTACCACGTAATTCAAAAACTCGTGATCTTGACTGTTTGCTACTAATCCATGATGCATGTCCACTACTAGCAGCAATTTTTCCTGCCAGAATATGAGAATTAATGAAAATATTTAGTTTGATTGTGATGTCCAACATTTACGGAATGCACGATTCTAACCGTCAAGAGTCATCGCATACTTCAGAACCGAGAAAGGGACTCGAGAAGCTGATCTATATAGCAAAGGAGCATTGACAACGAGACATGATTTTAGGGCATCCTAGAAAAATAGAATACAGCATTAACAGATGTATGGCTTGCACAAAAATAAAAATAAAATAAAAAAATAAGACTTTCAGTGCAGAGATAGTATTAACAATTAGAGTATACCTCGATGGATGCAGTCCTTATATCCTCTCCAAGAACATCAACCTGCAGACCTTCAGCTCTCAATGACTGAATAGCTTTTCCACGAAGATGTTGTAACGGATGTCTGATCCCGACAACAACTCTAGAGATTCCTGCCTAAGGATTAAGTTTCAGATGCATGCTGTAAGGAAGTTTGACTTTTGAATGTCAAACATAATTTTATTTGCAAGTAATTCAAAGCTACTAAGATCCCTAGACCTGCAAAACCATTTATAGAACTACATTTTTTCTAGTTAAACTCAATGTAACATTTGTTAACTTGTGTTCAGATATCACATCAATTTATAGTCATCTCGGCATGAAAAGTAGTTAGTTGACTCGCAGAAGTCAAATACAGAATAGTTATTGAACATCAAAGTACAAGTAATGTTCAGACAGACAACTTTATATGCTTTTTACTTTTCATCAAGTGTTCTCATACACATACAAATATCAGACAGTGTAATTCTTTCTATTTTGGGGTTATTCACTAGTATAGCTTATTTAGAAGACTAGCCGCTTTATCTGCCTCCTTAATGCTTAATATACTCGTTCCCGTCTTGAGAGAACAGCCAAGAGTTCTTCCAATGCCATCAAGGCGTGGTCTAATATGAGAATATCCTTACTCATTGGCATTAATAATTGTTACTTAAAGTCATCAAAAGACTATTTTCAGATCAGTGGTTACTCTGCAGACTACAGTGACAGTCTTCTTACAATCATCTTAAGTTCTTAACTAATCATAATGTTTAAGTAACTATCCTTGTAGTCTTGTACTGCTGTACCACTATGGTTACCATTACGCTTGAGTTTACTTTTCTCTTATCTAACTTCCATTCTCATCAAACACCTTCTTAATAGTTAATCCCCACTCACAGTCGCATTCCCAAGTTAGGCTTAAAGGGTGTTTGGGATTGCTTATAATTTCTGCATATGCTTATGCTCTTGTCTGAAATAAGTACTTATAAGCTGCTTAAAAAAATAAAAACTTCTGGAAATATTGTTTGGATTTGCTTATTTTCTAAAAAATGCAAGAATACTCGAAACAATAAATATTTGTTAAAAAAATCCTATCAAATTCATTGATAAAAAAGATTAAGTTAAATTTGTTTGTAAAAATTTTATTCACCGTTCGCCATTAAAAAAACTTATCAATTTCAGCAAAAATAAACATTTTGAAAAAAAATAATAATAATAAAATAAATAAAAATAAAATAAAATAAATAAAATAAATACAAAATAAAAAAGCTCCCTACCTGCTTATCAGTATCTGTGAAAATATGCAGATAAGCAGAATCAGTTCGGATAACACAAAACAGCTTCTTCTCATAGAAGCAGAAAACTTAATAAACCCAAACAACACATAAGGGAATTTTCCTGTAAACTTATTGTGTTCTATACAGCTATTAGCTAATAAGCACTTTTGAGTTTAGATAA